>CM055888.1:32541907-33776907 GCA_029582165.1 Portulaca oleracea | reverse complement strand
AGCTTCTCCACAATGTTCTCCTTTGCCAAGAACTTGCCCGAGGGTTCAGAAGAACTACTTCTCAATCACGTTGCCTTCTGAAAATTGATTTAAGAAAAGCTTTTGATACCATTCATTGGGATTTCATCCATGAGCTCCTTATCAAGTACAATTTCCCCTCTAGGCTCATTACTTGGATCATGGCTTCCATCACTACTACTTCTTTCTCAATTAACATCAATGGTGGAAGTTATGGATGTTTCCAAGGCGGCAGAGGTTTACGTCAAGGTGATCCAATCTCACCTCTCTTGTTTGTGCTTACTATGGAGTACCTTTCCAGAGGTTTTAATCAGATTGCACATCATGACCAGTTCAAGTTCTATCCCAAATGCAAAAGTTTCAAGCTAAATCATCTGGTCATTGCCGATGACCTCATGGTTTTCAGTGCCGCTGATACAGTTTCTGTCAACCTACTAATGGGAGTTATGAATCACTTTCAGGACACCTTGGGTTTAACAGCAAATCCTCAGAAATCTACTTGCTTCATTAATGGTGCAACCCTCACAGCAAAGGAAGAAATTCTCGGGGCCACTGGCTTCAAAGAAGGCTTCCTCCCCTTCCTTTATCTTGGCATCCCCATTACTGATGGGAAGATCAGTAAATCGGACTGTGATCGATTGGTTGATAAAATGACAGCAAAAATCCGCATTTGGAAGACTAGCAATATCTCTTATGCCGGACTGATTACACTGATCAACTCGATTCTAATGGGTATATACTCCTACTGGGCATCCATAATTATTCTCCCTCACGAGGTCATCAAAAATATCACCCAAGTGTGTAGGAATTTCCTATGGGGTTCTGATGAAACCTACAAAAAAGCTCCTCCCATTGCTTGGGAGATTGTTTGTAAACCCAAATCCAAAGGGGGACTCGGCATCCATAACCTCCGTCATTGGAATAATGCTCTCATTGGTAAACAAATTATGGCCATCCACCACAACAAGCAAGCATCTGGATCAATTGGATTCATGAGAGATATTAGGAGGAAAGACTGGTGGGAGTTGCAACCAAAACCATATACATGCTGGTACTTCAAAAAGCTATGCCATGTCAAAGGCATCCTCAAAACAGCCACGCACCTTGGCACCCAATATTCGGTTTCAGCTGGATATGCTTGGTTAGAAGGTGATCAACCTCCCTGGAAATGGGCCAGACTAGTCTGGTGCAGACTAAACAATCCAAGGCACTCTGTCATTACCTGGCTCGCCCTCCATGAAAAACTACAAACCAAGGCCAGGCTACATCGATTCCAGAGCACAGTCAACCCGGACTGCACTATCTGTGGTCACTCACATGAGATGCAAAATCATCTGCTATATGACTGTGATGTTGCCCAACACGTCAGGACCTCTCCCAGAAACTGGCTCCATCTTCCACATGGAAGAGACTATGAACATTGGTGCACAAACATAATCAGATGGAAGGCACCGCAATGGAAGAAGGACATTGCTGCAACCACAGTTTGTGCATACACTTACAGCATTTGGGCAGCCAGGAATCTACAGGCGTTCAAGAACCAGATTAAGACCCCCGAGGCCATATACATTGCTTGCCAAAAGGCATTGAGGGACAAAGTATTTTTCATAGCTAGCGAAACTCAAAAATATAGAAGTTGTATAGATTGGCTTTGTACCTAACACTCATGTATTCTTTTCATTATTCTTATTAAAATTCTCTTTGAATTTGTTCAATATATATATATATATATATAATATATATATATATATATATATAATATATATATATATATATATGTTTGTCTGTATGAGTGTGTGTGTCTACATATATATATATATATATATATATATGTTTGTCTGTTAGAGTGTGTATGTATTTATGTGTATAGACATACACACACACATATACATTCATTGAAAATCGCAAAACTGGACAGGTTACTGAAAATTAATTACCAGCATTGAAGCAGCTCGAGCAGAAAGACCCCCCTGCTTCTTGGTAATATCAAGTTGCCTTCTTCTCAACAATGCTGATGCATTGTTCCAAAAATCAGATACTACTTCAAGACCTGCATCTGTAACTCCGTTCATAGGTGACACACTTGGGACAGCTTCTAGCATTTGACCATCTTCAGAAGTAATTCTTTCTACTGGTCGTCTAGAATTAGACCAATCAAAAGTCTCTTGCAAGTCTTCTGAATGTCTTACCCCAACAGGAAGATTGAAAATTTTTGGAATGTCTGCCACAGGAACACCGGCAGAACTATTGACAACTTCTTCAGCCCAATCCTCCACTATCCTGTATCCTGGCCCAAAGTTCCGATCAATGACTAGCTCCCTCTCAAGAGCTTCGGCTCCTAGAGGAGGGCAACCCAACAAAACGATAAAAAGGTAGGTACAGTGTAAAATGAGGGTTAGTTATAGGGCACACCACAGCAAGAAAAACAAATGTAGTCAAGCACCTATTCAATAAAAACAAGTAACTTCATTCAAACCTTCAGCATTTCGCTGCAAGTAATTAGATAAGCCTCCACTGGCATCAAGAGACTCAATCCCATACGATGCATCATCATAGTACTCCCTACAGCCAAGATTACAACAGAATGTTACAAAGTGACCAAAAGTTTTTTGAATAATTCCACCACAATAAAGTTTGTCAGCAGGAAAATTACTTTTTATTGTAATTTTCATTTAGAAGTAAATCTTTCCGAGAGAGTATCCCTAAATTTTCATTTTTGCCTTCCATAGGAACCATATTTGGCATGTCATTCTTGTCTAAAACATGTGCTGACATGGGAGGAAATACATTTTCTCTGAGCTTGCTTCCTTTAAGACACTCTGGCAGCACATGGTTCCTCCGCAAAAAGTTAAAAACAAACGGAAAACTGTCCACGAGTTGGGACAGCAATGTTGTTTTCTGGGAGGACTTCTTTTCAGCAACACTGGCAATCCATAAATCAAGTTTAGAGGTCGGATAAACAATCAGTAAATAATTGGAGAAGAGGTTCAAAAAACACAAACAACCAAGAAAAATAAAGCCACACAATAAGACATCATTTAACAATGCATGCATCAAATTTGAGTGTCTATGTTTGTAATGCAAGATTACAAGGAACATTTGCCAATGTTTCCTTTAAATTTATTTCTTTTGTTTTTCCTTTTGCCACAGGTGGAGTAGGAATGCCATCAAAGATATGCTGGAGATATGAAATGACTTGATTGCATAGCCATTCAGTTGGACAAAGAAGCATGCTTAGTTTTTGCCTTTGGCAGGGGCAGTTGTACTTATTCATCTGGCATCCACTAGAGAGGACAGTTGCAAGTCATGTACAATGCACCAGATCCATCAAGTTCTACAAAAATCTGAGTAGCACATTAAATACAGAACCTCGGCTGGAATTTGTCGACACAAAAACATTTATTTTGATTCAAGTCCTTTTCAGCAAGCTATGCTGAACCAAGCTACAATTGCCCCTCATAATATGATAACAGTAAGTAAAGGACAACAGGGTGGACACAGCTAGACCGCTCACTAAGAGCATAAGCATTTGCGTGTTGAGTGGAGCAATCACACCACGCCTTCCCAAAACTCAAGCACTGCTATCTACCAAGGAATCCTACAAAACCCAAGTAACACATTTGACAAAAGTTTTCTCAAAACATTAAAAAAAAAAAGGCAAGAAAGAAGAAAGAACCATTCATTAGGTATCAAAGAGGAGATAAGATAGCAATTTAAAGTGCCAAGTCCAAACAAATAATATTAACACTGGTCATCACAGGAACCTCTGCAATGATAACTTTAGAATACATATAACGCCTCATTTTCATAAGCACTATCATGCCTATAGCATCCAAGTGCACAGCTGACGCGGACCATGTATAGACCAAGCTAATGTAATAGTTTCACTTCCATGTAAAAAGTTTTCCATAAATTCACAGTAATTAGACAAACTAAGTCTCTACCCACAGCTAGCCACTGATTTAGTGTCAGTCGTTAAAAAAGAATGGCAACAGAGCCACTAATTTTAACCATACAGAATAAAATATATCTGTCAATTATACAGAAAGTTCATGTCATTAATTGCTCTAAGCTCCAGAATACCTCAAATAAGTGCAAGTGGATTCACTTGCCATACTATATGCTCTTCCAAATCCCAAACATTATGCAAACGTGAATGACCAGACATGAACAATTTTGGACAATGTCATCATCTGGAAATGGATTAAGAGTGAGCACTATAACCTTGAATATATACATAGCCAGTAAGGTAAAGTAACATTCATAGTCTACAGCAATCATGCCATCTTACCTTATCGTTACTACTATCGTCCCTATCAGGTTGGGCGTCATATCAGGATCAAGAACAACAGATAATAGGACATCTTTTGTGCAATCGGTTGCTTGACGGAAAGTATGTAGAGAACGCACATCCTTATCTCCAAGTGCAGATGAACTTGAAATAATGCAAAGAACAATCCCATCAAAGTCCTGAGTTGGCCAAGAAGAACGATTTTTACAAGGGTACACAAAGGTATGAGGAACAATGCACCATTGTGCCATAAAGAAGACTTTAGCATACGCTACTTCTATAGAATTTAAGGAGAGATTGGACCAAAAATAAATTGAGCAAAGAACAAAAGACGATTGCATTCTACTGAAGGGGCGTACCCATTTTTCAGAACACACCCCGCGGGAAAAGAGGGGGGGGTGTTAAGGTACAACTACACTGTCTTCCATTTCAAAAACATTTGGGAACCACTAAAATGATCGTCATGAATGGGAGATCACTATAGGGATGCAAATGGGGTATAATTAGGAAATTTGTAATCACCTTTAGCCCCAATGATAGGAAAGGGCAATCATAGACAGCCTGCACTACCGAAGCCTCAACATCGTTGCCAAAACCAAACCCAACTTTTCCTTGCTCATAACTCTCCAAGACCTATATCTGGGTGTGTCAGCTTCATCTATACAAGGCCAAATACTAAACACAATCCTTCAAGTTTGAGTAAGGTGAAGAGAGAAATAAGTTCAGCATAGCAACATTTCTGTAACATAAAATATTAAGTGCAAACTCAGATAATTGAATTAAACAGTGCAGGCACGATACTTTTAAGACAACCAGGATGCAGCAGACTCACTTCAATAGCTTCAGTAGCATTAATTTGTCTCAGACCACCATGCAGAGAATGGATGTACTTTTTGTGGTTACCCTGCACATATTATATCTAAGGTATGTTTATAACAAAAACAGTGAACACTGCATCAGCAATAAGGTCAAGAATCACTTACAGATGCAAGAACGGAAACAGCATTAATGGCTGAGGAAACAGCCATGTAAGCTGTCTTAAGAGCCTCATCGAGAGTGACCAGATCCATTTTTAGCAAGGTGTCAACGTCAATCTCTGTGTGGAATGACAAAATAATGAAGTCATAGTTGAAAACTGAAAGTAATACTTTTTGCAGACAGGCATCTTTACCTGGGAAAAAGAGAGAGAATTACCCCTCTTTTTTCTGCACCGGTTTTTTTTTTTTTTTTTTTTTTTTTTTGTTGGGGGGGGGGTGCATAAAGAGGGAAAGATTGAATAGAGAAGTGAGCATATGACTACTTACTATACTAAAAACAATTATAAAAAACACACACAAATCTTAGAACTTACTCCTATAGTATAATATATAAAAATACTCCACATTAAAGAGTTGAGGAACGGGTTGGGTGCTTGGGTAAGTTCGAACTAGTTCTGTTTCAGGACAGTAACATTTCAGGTTGATTAATTTTTGGCTGATGTCAGATTCAAGTCAACTGATGTTTAGTCAAATAGATTGTGGTAAGTTTCAGTTCCGGTCAATTTGGGTTTTAGGTTGGTAAGCCTATTTTAAAGACGCAAGTCATCAGGTTCAGTTAGCAGATCTCACGTGTGCCAGGCCGAGATCTATGTTACCCAAACTCCCCCTCCCCCCCTATCCCACTGCACCCATGACAGACATGACACTTAACTACACAGACAGGACATGGGAAACATTTCAAGACAGTTATTCGGACTCTAACGCATCAAAGGTGAAAAAAGATTGGAAATTCATGGTTTTCTCCTTCATTCCTTTCTTTTGAAGTTTCTTTCGTTTTCATTGATTTGGCAAATGGATTGACTTTTTCACTAATGAAATATTCTAGAAAGATTGAAAGTGTAAGCCTTACATGCAAAATGATGAGCCCTCACACATAAGTTCTAAGCAGCGTCCCTGTTTCCTAAAGTTTGGAACTTGACACTTGGATCCATACCCATGTCCAACACCCTACTACCCGAGTCCCAAGTCCAAGAAGCATAGGTCAGGTCAGCAAAATAAAATAAGACTTCTGGGTTCATAATGACCTATTATGATCGTCACCAGCAAGCAATGATGACGACAATGATGATGATGATGATCAAACCTTTCCATTTCCTCTTTGACAGGGCTATCACTAATAACTATGATGGACTTTATCTTTTTTGGAGGTTAAAATCGACTTGCTTTGATGGTGCTTAGGCTTAAGGTCCATCACTCAAAGAACAGTATGATCAAAAATTTAAAAAGCATATGAGCTATCAGTAGGAGTCGCAGACTAGGAAAGCAACCCAGAAAGAATATGAAACTCGCTCACCACAGAGCATTGCAGTGTTCCTGGATGACATCTGAAGAAAAACAACAATAATAGGACAACGGATTTAGTGCACCCTTGCTGGCAGGTTATCAACCCTTCTCTTATGTTTTTCTTGAACTGACACATTGCCTTATAGCCATATTACATGCATGAGTCAGTTAGCTGGGCTAGGATTATTCCAATAAAACAAAACTTATGATTGTTTTCAGCACTTAATGGACTTCAATCTAGCAAACCAGAACCAGAGTGCTAGCACAGGTGACAATCAACTACAAGTCTATAAATAACATACAATACTCAGACACCTACAAATATCACATCCCAAAGAAATCGATCAGATAGAGTGATTCACAACTTAATCCCTTTCATCCAAGCTAACCTTGATCAAGTCCTATGCCAATAGCTCTAATGATGGAAAGTAGAATTAGAATATCTACGAATAATAATATTTAGTAGATCTATGATTTCATTATATTTAGTTTCCTATTCTTGTTAGTAATATTATAGTTTCCTAGTTTGATTAGGAATATATTTATAGTTTCCTATTTCTGTTAGGTTATGTATTATGCAGGTTGTTTACCTATAATTAAGGGCTTTGTCAGCCTTTAAGTTCAGACTACATTGATATTGAATATTGAATATGTGAATTCTTACTAATTATGCACGAGGATACTAATCTTTTCCTGAATCCAACACGGGGATGCTGAATTATTCTCTTGAATTCAACACAGTGATGTTGACTTCTTATCTTTAGCCTTTAATTATTTCCTGTTCTCTATCAAATTGGTATAAGAGCAAGTTCTCAATCCTGAGCCTCACCCAAACCCTAAATTTCTGCTTCCATCCAATCCTTGAAAAAAAAAATTACAAACTGCCCAGAATACCCTAAACCCTAGCGGTTGCCACAGTGCCAGTGCTAGCAGACTACCGCTGCTGAGTTTTAGATACAGCTGATTTCCAGTATCCTGATCCTTTTTTTTTTTTTTTTTGCCATGTTATCCCTTAAACCAACATGGCTACTGCACAAAGAGTTTCCAAGCCAACTGTTACAAGTTGGAACTCAATTAAGCACTTGCCCATCATCTAGATAAAGATATGGAGAATTCAACAGCAATGATAAAGTATATTGATTTCTTTCTCCCTAAAGAATGTTTTGCTCAGAAGAAGCTACATCCCATCATTCAATTGCTACTTTTTCTGGAGAAGCTCAAAGTTGTGCACTATTTTCTTATGTGTGAAGAAGTGAATCTGCTCTTCCTTTGTTGGATTTTCTTGTTTCTACACTTCTACAAAACCAGAGGCCATATTTTTCGCAATTGGGAGATCTATTGCATTGATTGTCTGGCTTCGTATCTTCATGCAAACTCTCTGAAGGCCAGTTCTTTCAAGCCGGGGAGAATGAGGGAAAGTAGAATTAGAATATCTAGGAATAATAATATTTTAGTAGATCTATGATTTTATTATATTTAGTTTCCTATTCTCGTTAGGAATATTATAGTTTCCTAGTTTGATTCGGAATATAATTCTAGTTTCCTATTTATGTTAGGTTTCATATTAGGCAAGTTGTTTACCTGTAAATAAGGGCTTTGCCAGCCTTTACAATCAGACTACATTAATATTGAATATTAAATATATGAATTCTTACTGATTATGCACGGGGATGCTAATCTTTTCCTGAATCCAGCACGGGGATGTTGAATTCTTCTCTTGAATTCAACACGGGGTTGTTGAATTCTTATCTTTTATGCATATCATGGATTATTCCCAAAGCTAGTTAGGTCTTTTGGGATCTAAGTAACCTTGGAAAGAATAAGGGAAGTGGAACCAAGTCTATTTCCCCCTAGTTAAGCTTGTTTTCAAATTTGGAATCAATCGGCTATTGTTTCAAGTGAGGGGTACTTTGGTCATTTGGCATTGTGCTGAAATTAACCAACTTTGACAAAGATTCTAGAAGAATGAAGGCAAAATTATCTTCCAAGAAGGTTTCACTTTAGTCAAATGGTCAATGAGTCCAACATGGTCAAAATGGTCAAACTATCAAGGTCAAGCAAGTCAAGTCAATGTTCAAGGAAGACTCTTATTCAAATTTATTCTAGTTATTGTACGTAAGTGGCTCTTATTAACTTAGGCCAATACGTGGCTAGTATTAGTTTTCCTAATGTGTGGCTAGAAATGGCTTCATCTTCTCCAAACTACAATATGTGGCTAGGATCAATTTCCCCCACTCTATATATACTCAAGGCTTATAAGTAGTAAATAGCCATGTATTTGGTGATACTGAAATATGGGTATTTTGAAACCCTTCCTCAAAAATCTTTCATATACTTTATCCATTCTTGAATGGTGGTGTTGGTATAGTAGTCGCTTTAGAGCTTGAATGGTGGTTCTCCTTTAGTGCAAGCTTGATGAGACTTTTCCTTAGTGTTTCTTGGTGGCTTTTCTGGTGATTCTACCTTTAGGCATCCATCTTGAAGGCCTAGATCTTCATTGGTGGAAATTTTCCTTTAGAGGAGCTCTTATATAACTCTATTTTCTTGTTTTGTTGCAAAATTTATCCACCCAAGGCCTACTTAAAAGGAGAAACTGAGTTGACTAGTGGATGTTCTATGTGTTTTGGATAGAAAGAATCCATTAACCATCTTTTTATTCATTGCCGCTAGGTCTCTGCATATACAACTTTTGGTTTGCTTAGTACGGGTTAGTTGGGCGCAACTCCAAGGGTAACGATATTTCCTAATGGCATGGAGAAGAAGATTGAAGAAAAGTTGGATACCCGATGGGTAGAGATTGATACCTTTTGACGATTTGGTTGTGTACTTGGAAGGAAAGAAATTCTTGGATCTTTTAGTACAAGGCTAGAATACTACTACAAACCTTATTTTTTTCAGTACCTTGTTCACTTGGTGTTAAGGTTCCAATCATGGTACACAAGTTCCCTTTGTGGATTTTGCAGATGATATTGTTGTAGAGCACCTGAGGGCTTCACGCTTTTTGGTCTTTGTTATACCTTTTATAAACGGGCAGCATCCCCCTTTACATCTAAATCTCATCCTTAATAATTATTCTAACATCAAGGACTTGTAAATAAATATGTCAAAAGCAAGTAAACAAATAGCTTTAGATATTTCCAACACCAAAGACTTGTAAATAAATATATCAAAAGCAAGTAACAGAAACAAACTTACCTATCAAAACTAAAAAAGATGATAAATCTAAGTAAATAGTAGATACTTTGAAGTTCAAATGCAACCACTTACCTATATAAAAATTCACACAACTCTGAAGACGGTCCACCAAAATCTTAACCTGCAATTCCACCAGCAGTAATTTGTAATGCATAAGTCAAGCATATAAAAGAAAATAAAACTAATTCAGGAATTCAAAGAATTTAGTCAAATTTGAGATAATGCTACATTATTCCTTTTACTTCTACTCCATGGTCCATCCCATAAACTCATCAAACTTTGAAAATAAGATAAGGAGACATGAATTCAATCACCAAATAGTACAATGTGGACCGCGACTGCATTTCACTACAACTCTTCAAATGCTATTGTTCATTCTTTTGGCTACTTTCAATACTCATTTACTAAATGTTCATTACCCATATACACAATGTTCATCACCTCCTATACTCAATGTTCATTACCTTAGCTTGAAAAAGCACGCCCAGGGCACACCCTAAGGGACCTTTTCAAAACATTGTTCAATCGCCCATATAAACAATGCCCTACCTATTGTTTCTTTCAGCCTTAAAAACAAAGACCACCAAACCCTTGTGCTCTATCAAGCCTTAAGAACAAAGAGAGGTAGGCAGACTGACTTATTGTAAATCCGAACGTCAAATGAATGGCAAGTTAGATGGTTTGGCAGTTGAAAGAAGAAATGAAGTTGATGGACTTGAAGACTTATTTTAGGAAGAAGTCTTAAGAATAATTAGATATTTTATATGTTTTAATTTCCTATTCATATTAGGAATATAATAGTTTCCTAAGTTGCTTAGGAATATTATTCTAGTTTCCTATTTTTGTTAAGTTTCGTATTGTGGTGGCTGTTTACCTATAAATAAGGGCTTTATTAGCCTTTAAGAACAAAGTACATAGAATATAGAATACAATTATTACTGATTAAGCACAATGATGTTAATCTTCTCTTGAATTCAACACAAGGATGTTGAATTCTTATCTTTAGCCTTTATTTATTTCCAGTTCTCTATCAAATTGGTATCGGAGCAAGTTCTCGATTCCATGCCTCACCCAAAACCCAAATTATTTCGCTGCAACCCAATTTCATATATCATAAACTATATATACAGAAGAAAAGAGAATGTTTCTTGGATTTTATGCCAAGGAGTGGTGCTTGTTTGTTAGCAAGTGTGCTTGGCTAGCTACTGGGTCGCTGTCTGTTGGGTGGGTGTCTGACTGTTTATTCCCTCTTTGCTAACTTGCGTTCACACCAGTCCATGAACCAAAAATTTTATTTCTCTATTTCATTTCATTATTATGTTCAATATCTTCAATATCTCATATTCTATATCTGGAGAGTTTCGGGACCTAGGGTCTATAGATAATCACGTGGATAATGGAAATCCACCCATAGAACTCAAACACTACAAACCAATTTTTAGGGTTTGTGGATTTTTGGAGATAAACCTGAAATTAAAAGATAAGGACAATTCTAAAGAGAGAAATCTCACCAAATTGAACTAAGATGTTCAAACACTTGCACAAGGATCTTCCACAAGCAAAGAGTCTTGAAACACCCAAGAAATCTCACCAAGAGTGGAGAAAGAACACTCACTCACAAAGAGAAATCACCAAGCAATTTCCACCCAAAGAATTAGCTTTCATTGATTAGGGTTTAAAAACCCACAATTACAACTCTCCAGTTGAGAGGATTTTTCTTGAGTCTAATTCCTAAACATTCTTCAAAAAGTCCGTGACAAAATATAACATTAGTGTATTTATAGAAAGGGGGAAAAAAGCAAAACTTAGTTCCGGAACAGGGCCGTCACAGGTAATACGCTAGTCGTCGCGGGCGCTACGGCTTTTCTTGCGGAAGGGGGCACTGGACCAAGAGGAGGTCACGAGCGCGACCATTCTGGGCAGCCAGGACGTCACAGATGCGACCCTAGGCGTCACGGGCGCGACCATTCTGGGCAGTTTTCCGCCGACTTCAAACTCACATAACTTCTTCATCCGGACTCCGTTTTGGGCCCATAATATATCGATGGAAAGCTCTCGGTGTCTACTTTAAGCTCCCAAAATTTGAGGTTCATCGGAGTTGTATTGAAGGAGATATGGTTGAAAGAGTGAAGGCATATCCATTTCAACTACCCCTGTTGATCCTCTTCGTTATTCTTGCCGGTGGTCCCGGAAGGCTCGGGAATGGTCTGATAAAGACCCAAGATGTTATCCTATGGCCCGGGGTCTTCGTAGAATGAAACACTGCTCTCCTTGATGGCATATGACCCTCCAGGGACCCGTACCCACCATGAAATGGACATTGAAACCGGGTTTGATTCGAGGAGAGGAGAGGGCGACTTGAAGAGAGCCGGTGACCACAGAGGAACCAAAAGCGAACCGATCCCATACGGTTCATACTCCCCTCTTTGTAAAGAATTCTCCTCAGGACTAGCCTTTGGAGCCTCCGGTGTGGCTACCTCACTTGCTTTGGAACTTTCAACCATCTTCGTAGGGCATTGGGCTTGGTAATGACCATAAACCCGACATGTGAAGCATTTTCTACCCTTGAGCTTCCGAAGATATTCCGCACTTTCTTTATGAGCTCGGGAAGATGGTTTGGGTAGCTTGGAAGTTCGACTTCCCTTGGATGAAGTTGTACCCCATGAGTGAGTTCTTCCCTTCCTAGAAGACCATGAAGTAACATTCTCCTCCATTCTCCTACCTCGAGAACCACCATGTCGATAATCATCAAAATACCTCAAATAACCACTATGGTGAATTCTAGGAGCCCGAGTTGAAATACCACGATCCTTTTTCAAGGATTCTAGTTGCGTAGGGGCCATATCGCGGAGCAAGTCACCCGCTCGATCTTGTACTTCTCGAACCTTCTCTTCGAGACGTAATCTCCTTAGAGGTTGGTTTGGGTTTGGGTTTGGGTTTAGGGTCGAGAGGGACACTAAGTTTGCCCGAAGCATAGGACATGAAGGCCATTTGTGGAGCTTGGTTTTCTTGTGGGGTGTATAATTTGATAAGATAGAGGTTTGGCTTCTTTGTAGCTAGGAAATTTGAAGAGTTTTGTGAGGCTAGTTTTGTGGAGGAAAATGGGGTGAAACCGGCAAGGGGAATGCACAATGAAGAACAAACCCGGATGGACACACAACCACCACCAACAATATCCACCAATCTCAACAAAATCCAACAATTAAATTTCAACACAACCCAACACTACTTCCAACTAATCAACAACAATGATGAACAACAATAACACCCAACAACAATGGATGAACACAGGGAACGGGGGTACCCAAATTGCTCAACAATATCAACAACACCAAGAACACCAAAATCCACCACCAAAGAACAACAAGAACAATTCGGGCACAATCAAGAAATCTCCAACAAAACTATGAGTTCTATGCCTAGCTCTAATACCAAATGGAGAGTTTCGGGGCCTAGGGTCTATAGATAATCACGTGGATGATGGAAATCCACCCATAGAACTCATAAACACTACAAACCAATTTGTAGGGATTTTGGATTTTTGGAGATAAACATGAAATTAAAAGAAATAGACAATTATAAAGATAGAAATCTCCCCACATTGAACTAAGATGTTCAAACACTTGCACAAGGATCTTCCACAAGAAAAGAGTCTTGAAACACCCAAGAAATGTCACAAAGAGTGGAGAAAGAACAACCACTCACAAAGAAGAGAAATCTACAAGCAATTTCCACCAAAAGGATTAGCTTTCAAAAAATTACTTAGAGGTACCCTAACTTTTGAAGAAACAATTTTTTAGTACCCTAACTTTTCAAAACTAATTTTGGGGTACCCTTACTTTTAGGATTAGAAATTATTAGGCGAATTTCCGGCGAAACTCTGATTGATTCAAATCATTTTCGTCCACAAAAACAAAGGGCATTTTCGTCCACAAAAACACTAAATCAATTTCCCACCTAAAACTCACCGGTGAATTCAAATAATGGCCGGAAATTCACCTAATTATTTCTAATTCTAAAAGTTAGGGTACCCCAAAATTAGTTTTTAAAAGTTGGGGTACCAGAAAAACATTTCACCAAAAATTAGGGTACCCCTTAGTAATTTTTTGATTAGCTTTCATTGATTAGGGTTTGAAAACCCACAATTACAACTCTCTAATTGAAAGGATTTTTCTGAAGTCTAATTCCTAAACATTCATCAAAAAATCTTTTACAAAATATAACATTAGGGTATTTATAGAAAGGGGGAAAAAAAGCAAAACTTACTCGAACAGTGGCCGCAGGTACGCTAATCGTCGCGCGCTACGATTTTCTCAAGGGGGCATCGATCAGAGGAGGTCGCGCGCGACTGCTGGGAGCCAGGATGTCGCAGGCGCGACCCTAGGCGTCGCGGGTGCGACCTTTCTGGACAGTTTTCTGCCGACTTCAAACTCACAAAACTTCTTCATCGGGACTCCGTTTTGGGCCCATAATATGTCGATGGAAAGCTCTCTGTGTCTACTTTAAGCTCCCACAATTTGAGGTTCATCGGAGTTGTATTGAAGGAGATATGCTTGAAAGAGTGATGGCATATACATTTCAACTACCCATGTTGACCCTTTTCGTTATTCTTGCCGATAGTCCCAGAGCCCCTTAGATGGCTCGGGAATGGTCTCATAAAGACCCAAGATGTCATCCTATGGCCCAGGGTCTTCGTAGAATGAAACACCGCTCTCCTTGATGGCCATATGACCCTCCAAGGACATGTATCCACCATGAAATGGACATTGAAACCAAAAGTGAACCGAACCCATATGGTTCAGTATCTCACGTATTTAATTTCTCTTCTGATCATATTTCAATATCATTTTACCCTTGTTATTTTTTGGGCTTTTAGTACACTTTCTTCATGCCTGCTTCTTTCCAGGTTTTCACCAGAATAGTCATAGTTGGTGACAACTTCCTCCAACCCCAGTGTCACCACCATCCCATTGTTGCAACTCCTGACCACTACTAGCTATCATTGACCTCCACAACCAAATTTAGGGCAGCCCTTTCCAAGAAAATCTAAAAATTAATCAAACCCTCAAAGTTTCTTCTCCAACCAAACAAAGGCACAAATCAAAAATCTCACATTAAAAATTTAAAAAAAAAAACTATGCCACCAAAAACAGCTCACCGACAAAAATTAGTCTCCTCAAAGGCAGCTGGTGAATGCCATTCATTCCAGGCACCCAGAAGAAGATGAAACTTGCATGCAAAAGCAACACTCACCAGCTGATAGTATATTTGGTACAATACTAGAATCAATTGAAGTTTTAGTTTAAATTTGGGGACTTCGGAGAGGGAGGGGTAAAGAGGGTATTCCAACTTTGTGTTTCTATTTCAAAAAACGACTAACAAGTCCCTATATTTTGATGTAATTATTTTAAGTGCCCTATATTTTGATAAATTATTGTCGGGTGACATTATCTTTGCGGTAATTATTTATTGCGGACATTCCGACCGACTTTCCGGTCCAAAAATGTGCGAAACAGTGACTTTTGTATTTAAGGTTGTTTTAATTGAAACCAACTATCATTTTAAGCCTTAATATTTTGGGTTGGTCAAAGATACATAACCCTAATCAATAATAAATGCTGCAATTAACACTTTGTTCGTCGGAAAATAGATCGGAATGTCCCCCAGAAATAATTACAGCAAAGATAATGTCACCCTACAATTATTTATCAAAATACAGGCCCCTTAAAATAATTACATCAAATATGAGGACCCTTTAGTCATTTTTTGGTTTTTGTTTTGGTGTTAACTTGTGTGTTTTTGTATTCAATTTCAATCAATTTTCCAAAATTAACTCCCAGCTAGCCTCAAAATTTGACCCTTCGAAAAGAAAAGTTTGTCACATTTGAAACAATTTATCTTCAGGGACTATCATTAAAGAAGAGAAAGCAATGGTAGAAAAGGAGCTGTAAAAGTCTACATACAAGCAAGAACAACGAAGAAGAGTAAGAGAGGATTGATGTAAACATTTTAAAGTGATGAAACCAGAAAGGACTTGCCTGTTTGAAGAAGAGAGAGAAAGGGATATAGAGGGTGAAAAAAAAAAGGTGGAGGACTATTGTATTTACTGGGATTGGGAGCAAAGACCTAGGGGCTAGGGACAAAGAAGAACAAAGGAGGGAGGGGTAAGGTGACGTGACAATTCAGAAGGGTCGCGGATAAATATAGAGTTAGGATTTTAATTACCGCCTCTATTTCATATTATTTATCCTTTTTAAAAATTGTGTAGTCAATAACAACAACAATAAAAAAATTTTAGGGAAACACATTTATAATCTGGGGATTTAGGTACCCTCCCTCCATGAATTGGAGTTTATGGAAATTGTGCAAATAAACATATAAAATTGTCACCATAAATTTCTCAATATATATAATGGTTTGTTAAGTAAAATTATTATTATTAGATTTCGTAATGAAAAGTAATATCATAAAATTAATAATCAAAGAATGACATGGGACACAATGACAGTCAACAAAAGGATAAATAACATGGAATGGAAAGAGAGTTTTTTTTTTTTTTTTTTTGATGGACTTGTGATTTTTTATTTTTTTTAAAGTGAGCTTGTGAGTTGAAAATACAGGGGTTAATCGTTTCATTCTTAGACCCTTTTCCTTAGAGGGGGAGGATTAAGTTAGGTATAAGTAAGCTTGGTAAGGAAATAGTGGCGGATTTAAGGGGGGCTAGGGTGGGCCATGGCCCAGGCTATGGTTACAGATACCTATTAAATGTTGTGCAATTGAACATGAAAACATTAGTGTCTCAGTGGCTGGTGAACTTGGGTATAGTTGTCTCCCCTGCCCCTTTGGTCCTAGGTTCAACTCCTCTTGCAAGCGTGTTGTTTACCGTTTCTTATATTAAGCCATGCCCCTCTCCATGTCTCTTCATTTTATTTTATTTTTTTACCAAATTATTTCTGTTTTTCTTATTCATTTGGTACTTTAATTTTAATCATGTATATGTTTCTCTACACTTCTATAAATATTCAATAACAATGTTCTCCTTTAGATTTTAATTATTTTTAGAAAAGGTTTTATATTTGCTCACATATTTTATAAAGTAATGAAATTTAATTATAATCATTATCTTATCTAATAATAAATGAATAAATGTTCTCTTGAAAATAATGTCAATTGTACGGACTAGTCTCATAATATCTATTAATAAGAGTAATTTGTTTGTTTTGGAGCTCCAATAATAAGTTAATATTTCCCTTTTTATATTGTAATTTATGCACGAAATATTTGATATAAAAATTGTCATATTGTGGTCCACGGCCCACCCCAATAAAATATTCTGGCTCCACCCCTGTAAGGAAAGGAAAGGTATGAAAATAATTTGTGACAAATAAGTTAGTGGTGGACTAAATATATTTTATCATTAAATTTTAAATCTTTTTGGGAAAATAAAATGACATTGGTTTGAGTGTTTTTAGGGATTCGGGTAAGATAAGGTAAGAAAAGGATAAGATAAACCTAACTTAACATTCTAAATAACAAGGCATTAATCTAGAATTAGATTGGTGATACAATAATAAGTGAAAATCGGAACAAAATTTACAGTTGCTACTTTTTTTTAATCTTAATACTCTTATATTGTAAATTAGACTACATTATTTATTCAAAATAATTTTTATCTAAATTATTATGCATTTAACTATTAATACTATTAAATTTCTTCTCTCCCCTTTAAAACTAAAATAAGACAATATATCAAATGATATTTTGTTTTCAAATTTTTTAGTTCTTAAAAGGGGATTAAATATGGCACAAACAGAGTAATAATTTTCCACAAAATTTTATGGATCTAGCCCATGCCTTGCACGGGCAGGTCCAACTAGTACTGAAAGAAAAAAACTGCCTAGAAACCCCTAAACCACGCTCCATCATTGCCTGAAACCACCACCCACCGCCTGTCAACCACCACCCACCAACCAACCCTGTGTCAAGCGACCCCCACACACCACCACCCCCACCGCCACCCTCACAGCATAACCCTAAAATCCCTAATTTCACAAACCCTAATCTGGGAAATCCCCAATCTCCAAACCCTAATTCCACAAATTCGTTCTCCTTTCATCAACCCACTTCAAATTAACTTCACCCATCACTTGGCTACTCAATTTTGCCCAAAACCCCTCAACCAATTGCGCAAAAACAGCCTCAGATCTCTCAAAGTTGCTACCCACCTTTTGCGAAACCCTAAGTCACAAATCATTCTGTGCTGCGTGCTGGTTACTATTGCATGCCTTGGTGCTTGCCTACTGCTTCTAGAACCCTAAGCTGCTAGAGTTGCCAGAGTTGTTCTATGCTTCTGGTGGTGTTGGTCATTGTTGTTCGATATGTCTGTCGCTACTCGATGCCTACGGGAGCTAGTTGGACTACTAGTGTTTGCTCGCTTCAACAAGTAGGTTCCTTGGTATTTCATAATTTGTTTAAATACTCGCTATGAGTTTAGGTTAATAGATAATTAATTGGTTGTTAATCGAGTTTGCTTCAACCCCTAGAATTTTGTTTTCTTTTCTCAACAAAGAAAGCCAGGACAATTAGGATCGTTATCTCTTTGCTTTTCGTTTCTCTACTTGTTCATGTGCTTTAGTAATGCTTATTAGTTGATTTACTTTGTGTGTTCTTTGTGGCATATTGGAAGAATAAATTTAAACTTGTATGTCAACCACAAGAGCAACGGCATTACAAGAAAGAGTACACTAGACTTGAGACTAGTGTTCAAAATCTTGATAAATAGTAGATGATAAGCTAGAAACTGTTAGGAAATATTTTGATGATGAACTCTCACATATCGTCGATAGGCTTAATTCTAGGATAGATAATGTTCATACTGACATTCGTGCAGTAAGAGTTTATGTCACAGATCTAGAAAGTACAATGAAAAGTTTCCAATCCTCTTTAGATGGTGTCCATAGTAATGTCAATAAGCTAGAACAACGGTGGGAGTGAGTGCATATGTGTTAATAATTTTTCCAAGCCTGCCCCGACAAGAGAATTGTTGCATGATGCCTTAAACTTAGAGCACTCCATTATCGGATCGCCTAGCGGAGGTCCTAACTTACGCAAATCCCCCCCCCCCCCCTCATGAACCTCACCTTACCCGTGACTATGAGGATGTAGGATACTATTATGATGAGTCTGACGTTTCACGTTGACATTGTCATAGAGAGAGGGAACGAACTTACTACCCTAGGCGCCCTTCACTAGGCATGGCTATGATCCCCCTAGGAACTTCAATGGTGACCCTCACGACGGAACTCGAAAAGTTAGAGTTGATGTGCCTAAATTTGATGGTCAACATGACCCTTATGTGTTCAATGGCTGGATAGATCGGCTAGAGAACTATTTTGAATTTTATGGCATACATGTTATTGAAAGAATTCGCTTCACTAAGATGAAATTTGTCGGGTCTCCTATGAAATATTGGCAGTGTTGAAAAAGAGATTAACCACTTGAATGAACCCCCATCACTTTGTGGGAAGAGATGAAGGTAAGTTGAGAGCAAAGTATCTCCTAACATTCCATAAACAATAGATGATGAATGAGTGGTTATACACTTGAGACAAACCACTAGTGTGTCAGACTACTATTCTCAGTTTGGAAGATGCAACTTAGGTGTGCCACTAGGGAAGAACCTTGGGTTACTATAACAAGGTTCATCAATGGCCTTAATGATAACCTTAAAGGCGATGTGAGTCTCCACCAACGTGACTCTTTAGTAGAGGCTTACCAAAAGGCTTTAGAAGTTGAGAAGTACAAGAAGCCTTCCTACTCTCGTAGATGGACAACCCAAGCCGAGGAGTCTCAACCCTCTAAGACATTCATGTTTCCAAATTCATCCTACCCTAAAGGTTCTAGCCAGACCACTCATTTTCCTAAGCAAAGTACCCATTCCCTAAACCACCCTCTTCAACTAAGTCCTCACACACCACATATGTTCCCCCAACCACAATGTCATCCATAGTGTATCACAAGTACCAAGAGAGAGGACGTCTTGCTTCTCGATGCCTTAATCGCACCCTTATCGTAAGAAAAGACCCTACTTAAGAGAATGAGGTTGCAGATGAAACTGTTTACCCTGTTGATACAAATACAGCTACAGAGAGTGAGGGAGAAGATGGAGGTCACTTAGCTGTCATGAGATGTATTCTTTCTACAACTCAAACTAACTCTTGGAAACGAACTGCCATATTTGAAACTAAGATGCAATGTCCTAGTAAGATTCTTCACTTAGTCATTGATAATGGGAGTTGTATGAATGTAATTTCTAAATCTGCTCTAAGGCTTCTAAAACTTTAAGCCCATACCCTACTCCACTCCTATTATAGTTCCTTGACAATTACTGAAAAATGTGAAGTTCCTCTCCAATTAGGTGCATACTCTAATACTATTTAGTTCAATGTCTTGCCTATGGATATTGCTCACATACTTTTAGGTCGCCCTTGGATATACGACAAAAATGCTACCAACTTTTGGCCACGATACCACCTATGTGTTTATGCATAAGGGCAAGACGATTAAATTGGCCCCTGCTCGCCTTACTGATCATAGTAAGCCTAATACCCATAAATCAACCCCCCACCCCCAAACCACCTCGAGTGCATTTTCTAACTGTCTAGGAATTTGAAATTGAGGGTCACAGTTTTGACATGTTGCTTGTTATAGTGGCCAAAGTTGCACCTCTATTCCCTGTAGCCACTAGTCATGAGATATCCACTGATTAGAGTAAACTTCTTGGTGAGTTTCAGGATAATTTCGCGATGATTTTCCTGGTGAATTCCCCCTTTACGGGACAACCGACATCCTATAGATCTTGTCCCAGGATCCTCTTTGAATTTTTGAGAACAGAAAAGCTTTACATCAATGTGGCAAACTAATCTTGTCCCAGGATCCTCTTTGAAATTGAGCTCCTTAAAGCCCCTTGTGCCAACTCTATGTCCAACAAATATAACCCCAGTGATTCTTTACCAAGAATCAGTGACCTCTTCATTGAGGTGCTTATATCATGCAGATGGACTCATGAAAGTAGGCATAACAACCAAATTGTTAGCATAATTTCTTGATAGAAATAAGGTTGAACTTGAAACCCAACACAAGTAACATATCCTCCAAAATTATCCCGTCATTGATCTTAAACTTTCTGAAATGAGTCACCTTAACCTGAGATCTGTTAGGTAAATTAACCAAAACAGGATATTGCAACAGTTTCAAGTCATGTAGAATACTAGATTGTGCACACATATGTTCACTAACCCCAAAGTCTATGATCCATGACTCATTATGCAGAACACATGAGCATATAGCATTTGTAACAAGCATAGTACCTGCCATATGAGGAGCGGAAACTGGAGGCTTGTTACTGAGACCTTGCCCCCCTCCAGTCAGTGTACCCAGGTATTGAAAAAGTTGCTTGGATTGTTCCATACTTAAGCCAAGATGAGAAAAAAGAGATCATGTTGGAGCTGTTGCACCAACAAATTTAGTGGTGCGTTGAGAAGAAAACTCGCCCCAAGCATTGTTGGTAACCGAAAAATTTTTTTGCCTCTTGTCAACACCCGATTTAGGCATTATCCATGAAGTTTGAAGCATCTATCTATTGTATGACCATTCTTCTTACAGTGAGTGCAGAACAAAGGTGGCCTCTTGCCATCAGGTTTCTTTCGATCAGAAATCTTTCCCTTAGGAGCTTGAAAGCTACTAGTATTGAAAGAGGAACTTTCTGCTTGAAAATGACCAGCACCTTCAACTTGCCTTTGTTGCTCCTCTTGAATCAAGAGAGAATATATGTGGCTCAGTGATGGCAGTGGAGTCTTCATGAGAATATTGCCACAGATGACTCGGTAGCTACTGTCAATCCTACAAGGAATTCAAAGATTTTCTGATCTTGTTGGTATTTTCCTATTTGAGCATTGATATCACACTTGCATTTGTCACAGGTACAACAAGGAAAAGCACTCACGGCAGCAAATTCATCCCACAGCTTCTTAGCACTATTGAAACAAGAGGCAATATCCTTTGTACCTTGAGATATCCTGCATACTCCACGTTGTGCTTTAAAGTGACAAGCCTTGTTGGATTGAATGTATCGTTCAATTAGCTCTGTCCAAACCTCACTGACAGTGTCACAAAAGAGCGAGTAACAACCATGATAATACCATATCATTGCATTGTTGCCAGTGAGATGACAAAGGAGACGATTCTAGAGGTTTTGTAAGCTTCGGATCAAGAAAAGGTGTTTTGTGCTTCGCTGAGAGAGCGATTTGCATCGATCGCTTCCACTTCTCGAAATTGTCACCATTGAAGACATCCACCACTAACAATTGTCCCGGATGATCAAATGGATGAAGATAAAGCAGATCAGAAGGCGTAATCTGAACTTCACTGTTTCCTATTGTAGCCATGGCGTAAGATCTCACAGAAAACAAAAACACAGACCCGAGCGTTCAAGAGAAAGAACGAAGCCCTAATTTACTGAGATGAGCGAAGAATAGATTGATCGAATATGACATCAATCGATTAAAGATGAATCATTGGACAAAATCAACCGATAAATTGGATGGAAAAGAAGATCAAACCAAAACAATCAACAAATAAAGGAGATTTGCGGAAGAATTCGTGAGTCAGGACTAAAGCCTACTCTTATACCATGAAGGTTTTGGGGAGATGAAATTGTAGAGAGAGAAAGAGCAAGCTCTGCTCATTGTTGAAACATGAAAAGTGTGTTGTTGTACAAACTGGAGAAAGCAATATAAAGCTAAAGTTAAACCCAACTAACCAACTTATGAGTGTTGAGCTATACATCACTAATTCTCATAATAGTCAAAAGAGTAATATACCAACATCGCCATTTATCATTTAAGATTCATAAAGCTCTACTTCCTTCGGAATTCAGTTATCGGGGAAGCACTAATAGAAAAAAAAAACCTAGTAAATGAAGAATACATGTAAGCACAGAAATCATACCTCATCCTGGCGCCTCTGCCCTTCAAAGCCAAACGGCTTTATAACTACAGCAACAACTAATCCACCACCAGATCGGATTGCCCTAAGGATATCAATTGCTATTACATAATCATCACCATAGCCTGCACTAGCCACCTATACAACACAAACAAATAATATATTAACTTGGATACAGATTGAAACGTTGACACTATGACATAGACGGAATAGTTTTCAGGTATTTGTAACTACAACCATGCAACTTCCTCTAACATTCACCACATCCACCATAGGATATCGAATTCTGACACTTCTCATCACCTATCAAACCCAGACCTATTGGTTTGACACAAAATGAAATAATACTAGAGGCCTAGTGGTTAATATTCTCACAATTTGATATCTTGTATGTAGTATAGAGTGAAAACTAGTAATAAATAAACACCGGAACTAGAGAAATTTTTGAAATCCAAGAAACATCACAAGCAAAAGTCATAAAAGTCAATTTGGACAACAGTTACATGTGTTACAACTGAAGTATGCCCCATGTGTCTAACACGGCGATGTAGTGGCTACTGAGAGAAAGAGTGCAAATAAACCAGACATACACCTCGAGAGATCAAGGATCAGGTATGAATTCTTAATCGATCAGCTGGTCGAAATCAACATTAAGGGAAGAAAAAGAAACGAAGAGAGATAGAGATCAAGGATTCTTGGATTGATACAGAATCAAGAAATCTTTAGGTTGTTCTTGCTATTCAATCTAGGATACAAAAACACCACCTAGATTAGCAAATTTAAGATACAGAAACACCACTTAAATAGCCAGCAAGTTCTACTGATCACCACTTGATTAGCCAAATCAAGTTACAGAAGTAGAGGTTGAGTTTTAGCTTAACTCACAAAGCAAGCTCAAGGCTCAGTCTCGTAAACTCAAATAATGAAACCTCGAGTTACAAACAGGTGAGCTAAATGGGCAGCAAGCAGGTACCTCAAGAAAGCCCATAAGGTCTCCTAATGACTAAGAAACCTTAAATTTGTCTTAACCAGGCTAAGTACAACATAGTTCAGCTACTTAGCTAAGTTTAAAATGTTAAACAAATCCATGGAGCAAGGAATTCGACAGCAAAAATCCTTGTTGGTTCACTCAAGGAAAGCTTTTGATTGATGTGTGTGAAAGGCGGCGACAGGAAAAATTTACTAAGCTTTCATATTTTGAGCTAGATAACTTGTACCAAACTGCTGGATCATCAATGATGTCATATACTAACTTGGGAAGGTAGAAAAATTCGAGGTTGACTAAGTCAAGGCTCATAAATATGTGAACTCGGCAGCCTTTTATTAAGCAAGTGGGTATACATCTGTTGGGTTGAACCGATTCATTGACCAAACGATCTCCAAATGATGCATATCATAGCTTATTGGAAAGCTTATTCAATGCATTACAAAAGCCTCCTAGGGTTTATTCCAAGGAAATCACTCAACACGAAGTTATGCTGACCAACTATCCCGCTGAATGTGTGACAGGTTAAGTCTGAATCGTTGTGCATTGTTGTCTGAGCCAAGATATGACATTCATTGGCCAATGCAGTTCCTGTAGGGTCTGAATAATAAGGCCTAATTCCCATCATTTCCCCCTAGTTGAGAAGAATTTGCCCTCAAACTAGGTAGATCTTCATCTTCATCATAATAAGGCCTCAAGCCTGCAACATTGAATGTAACACTTCCTCCATAATCATCAAATAAATTAAGCCTGTATGCATTGTCACCAATCTTTTCTAGAACTTCGTATGGACCATCAACTCTCGGAAATAATTTACTTTTCTTTTAGAACAAAATTTATCCTTGCTTAGGTGGATCTATTATAAATCTCTAGGTTGAAAAAGTCACTTTCCTTCTCTTCTTGTTGGTTGTAGATGAGGCTTGCTGATTGAATTTCTCAATCCTTCCTCTGAGTTGCTGGTGGAGCTCTTTGATTTGTTTAGCGCTTTCAGCTGCTTCAAAGCTAAACTTGACTGATGTTGGCACACTTGCTAAGTCTATGGGAGTAAGTTGATTTCTTCCATAGACCGCTTAGAATGGTGAGTAATGTATCCCACCCTTTGCCATTATTGTTTCTAAAGACCTTAACAGAGAACACAGGGTCCTGTTGGGAACTTTTGTTTGACCATCTATTTGAGGGTGATAGGTGGTGCTAAACTTTAGTTGAGGACCAATTTACTTCCATAAAGTAACCCAAAAATGGCTTAGGAACTTTGCGTCCCTATTTGAAACCATAGATTTGGGTATGTAATGTAATTTGACCATCTCGTGAAAGTACAGCTCGGTAACTCAAGTAGCACCATAGGTTCTATGACAAGGAACAAAATGAGTCATTTTAGAGAATCCATCAACAACTACCATGATAGAGTATTTACCTCCTTGAGGTCTAGGTAAAGCAACAACAAAGTCAAGGTTGATATCTTCCCAAGGGCTCTCTAGAACTAGCAATGGAGTATATAATGCTTGGGCAGGCTATAACTTTTAGATAGCTGGCAAGTAGCACACCTTCTCACCATATGCTCGACACTCGTAGCCATTTAAGGCCATTAATAATGTTCTTTTCGCATCTATAAGGCCTTGTATATGCCAAAATGACCCACTAGACTGCCTCCATGAATTCCTGTGATAAGCAGTTTTCTAGTGCTACCTTTGGTAATTTGTAGCTTGATCCCTTTGATTAATATCCCAGATGAAGAAGGCACAATCCCTAGGATGCTTAGCACACATCTAGAACAAGTCCTAGAAATCTTCACCAGCTAGACATAAACTCTTGATGTGCTCAAAACCAAGCAATCTACAATTAACAATATGTGCATCTTGGATAAAGCATCGACTCATTTATTAAATTTCCAACCTTATGATGGACCATGAAATGGAATCCTCGCATATATTCAACTTGTTTGGCATATCTGGGGTTCAATTTATACTAGCCTTAAAAGAATTTTAGGGCTTCATGATCCTATGATGAATAAACTCAATACCAATGAGATAGTGCCTCCAATGCTCAAGAGCTCTCATGATAGCATAGAATTCTTTATCACATACAGAATACTTTTTCTTGGCTTCATTCAATTTTTCATTGAAAGATGCAATTGGCTTGCCTTCCTAATATAAGACAGCACCAATGCTAGAAGCACCACATTCAAGTTCAAAAACCTTAGAAAAGTTAGGCAATTCAAGAACTAGGTCATAGTCGGCTTCTGTTTGATTTCCTCAAATGCTTTTTGTGACTACTGTGTCCAAACAAAACTTTTGGCCTTTGTAACTTCAACTAACGGGGTAAGATAGAATTCAAGTTACTCACAAATCTTCAATAGCAAGATGCAAGGACATAAAAGTTCCTCACTTGTTGAATGGAAGTGGGAACTGGTCACTCTCTAATTGCATAAATCTTCCCTCGTCAACTCTCTTCTGCAGTTACAATATAGCCTAGCAAGATAACTTTGTTGATGTATGTGCAGCTCGAATTCAATCAGAGTGCAACCAAACTAGACACACACCACGTTGAAAACTCAAGGGTAGGATGTGTTTTTAACTCTATCTAAATTATGCACTCAACATTAAGGAAAGAAAAACAAATGACAAATAAAACAAGTGAGCTATGATTGATACAAAATCACCACAACCACATATCACAAGTGTTGGGCTTGCTATTGATCCAAGGATACAGAAACACTACCAAGCATAGCAAGATCAAGATATAGAAACACCACCTTGATCTGAGTTATGCACCCAGCATTAAGGAAAGAAACAAATGAAGGATAGAACAAGTGAGCTATGATTGATACAAAATCACCACAACCACAAATCACAAGTGTTGGGCTTGCTGTTGATCCAAGGTAAAGAAACACTACCAAGGATAGCAAGATCAAGATACAAAAACACCACTTGATCTGCCAGCAAGTTCTACCTATCACCACTTGACTAAACGAATCAAGATACAGAAGTAGGAATTAAGAGTTGTTAGACACTCACAAACACAAGCTCTAAGGCTCTGATTCCTAAACTTAATTAATGAAAGAGTTATGACATTAGCCGAGCTATAAGGAAGTAACCAAGCACCACACTTAGGCTATTAAGTTTCCTACGCATGAAGAAATCTTAATACAACCTAAATTAACCTAAGTTATACATAATTGAGGTGTTTAAACTTAACTACAATGGTAATCACACTAGGGAAGCATAAATACTAGACAACACATCAAAATGTATGCTGAATCATGCTGCTGTTGTTGCTTCTGATTGGACAGCAACTTCTTACTATTGTTTCTCTCCATTTACCAGCCGTAATTGCGCATTGCATCTGTGTTGTTGTGCACTGTTGCCCAGCTGGAAAACAATATACTTGTTCTTGTGCAACCACTATGGACCCTAGAAGGACTTGTGCAGGCCAAGGCTTGTTTGATTTCCATCATCCCCCCCCCCCCCCCAGTTGTTAAGAGTTTGGCCTCAAACTAGGAAGATCTTTCCTTAACTTGCTGGTGAAGCTCTTTGATTTGTTGTGCCCTCCCAGCTGCTTCAAAAGCCAAATTTGATAGAAGTAGGAATGGTTACTAGATCAATAGAACTGAGTGGATTCTAGCCATAGAACACTTGAAAAGGGGATAGGCCTACGGCCCTGCTGGGTGCCCAATTAAAGGCAAATTCAACGTAAGGTAGGAGAGTGTCCCAGCCAGATTCACTCTTATTCACCAATGACCTTAACAAAGAACCAAGGGTTCTATTGGTGACTTCTATCTGCCCATCTGTCTAAAGGTGACGGTTGCTGCTAAACTTAAGTTGTGTTCCCAATTTCTTACACAGAGTTCAGTAATTGTGTCTCTATCAGACACCATAGACATGGGAACACCATGTAATTTGACAATCTCCTAGAAACAGAGCTCAATAATTCTAGCAGCATCACGAGTGGTATGGCATGGAATAAAGTGGGCCATTTTAGAGAATATATCCACTACTACCATAATAGAGTCCTTACCTCGTTGTGTCCTTGGAAGTCCAATAATAAAATTTAGGTTGACATCCTCCCATAGACTTTTTGGAATAGGCAAAGATGTACACCGCCCCTAAGGTAAGTTGTGACTTTTGGCCAGCTGACAAATACCATACCTCTACCAAGTGCTCGACATCCTTGGCCATTTTAGGCCAGAAATAGTGCTCTTTTAACATTAGTAGGGTCTTCTCACTGCCTAAGTGTCATGCTAGACACCCTCCATGTATTTCTGGGATAAGTAACTCCCTCATACTGCCTCTAGGAATACACAATTTGCTACCCTTAAATAAGTAGCCCAAGTCAATTTGATACAAGCCTTGGGGTGGTGCTATCATTGCTGGAATAATCCCTGGAAGTCTTCATTAATGGAATACAAGGCTTTGATCTACTCAAAACCACATATTCTAGAATCAAGAATATACAGCAACATAAACCTTCTGGATAGGGCATCATCACTCAAAAGCTTTCTGGTTGCAGCTGTTCAGGTAAAGCTTTTTGCCTTCACTTGCTCAATCATTGGAGCTAGGATGGTACCGAAGTTCTTCACAAATCGTCTATAGAATGAGGCAAGACCATGGAAGCTTCTAATTTGCTGAATTGTAGTAGGAACTAGCCATTCCTTGATGGCTTTGATCATTTCCTCGTCAACTCAAATACCTTCTATCGTAATGACAAAGCCAAGAAAGATGACTTAGTTGGAGAAAAATTAGCACTTCCCAAGATTGACATAGAGCTTTTCCTGGGACAACATCTTCCTAACTGCTTGCATGTTGCTTCTCTAATTGACTATAGACAAGAATGTCATCAAAATAGACAACACACTTGCCTATCAGTGGTTAAAGCACCTGATTCATCGATCTCATAAAGGTAGATGGTGCATTAGTCAAACCAAAGGCCATAACCAACCATTCACACAAATCTCCCTTTATTTTGAATGTTGTTTTCCACTCATCTCAAAGATCCTAATTTGGTAATAACCACTTCTGAGATCAATCTTTGAGAATACTTGTGCACCATGGAGCCCATCTAACAAGTTTTCAAGCCTGAGAATTCGAAATCTGTACTTAATTGTAATCTTGTTGATGGCTCTACAATCTATGCACATTCTCCGGCTACCATCTTTCTTTGGGAGCCAATAAGGCTGGCACAGCATATGGACTATGACTTTCTCTTATCATTCCTTTGGCAAGTAAATCATCCACCTGCATCTAGATCTATTGCAAGAGTCATCCTTTATGTTGGATTGTTGGGCAACACAAACCAAGCACAAGGTCTATCTTATGCTGAATAGGGCTCATGGGGGGTAATCCTAGGGGCATCTCCTTTGGAAAGACTTAAGAGTATTGTTCTAGGAGGGAGATAAGAAGGGGGTGGTTATTTATGGTGTTGGGTTCGGATTCATGGCCAAGCAAGATCAATTCTTTGCAAGTACTGAACTTATGATGATCAACAGCCAGCAAAGTGTCTAAGCTAGGCTCAATGATTTAGTTTTCTCTAGGTTGGAAAAGCTGGGATGGTTTAAGGGCAATGAGGGTAATCTTCTTGTGGTTCAACAAAAGGGTATAGGTGTTTAACCTCCCATTAGGAGTCACTAAACGATCATAGAACCAAGGTCTACCAAGCAATAGATGGCAGGAATCCATTTGCAGAACATCACGCCATATAGAATCTAGATATGACTTGTCTATAAAGAAATTCAACAAGCATCTGTAAGTAATATAGATAATGTTACTTTGGTTAAGCCATTGGACAGTATAATGAGCAACATGGGGGCTGGTTGGCAACTTCAGCTTACTCACCATAGCTTGCGAAGGTTGCATTTGGACAACTACATCATGATCAAGGAACGGACTTGCCATTGACAACACATCTGGAGTGAAAGATATTCTCCTTTGCTCCTGGCCTTTAGCCATGGAAGAGTTACTGAGAACTCTTCTAACCACCAACAATTCTCCTGCATCAGGGCCTTCCTCAATTGCATCAAGTATTGGTTCTCCTACCAGTTCATGCTTCTCTTCTTCTTCGAGCTCGGTTTCGATAAACAAAGAAGCATGACACTCAGCAAGGGTTACCACTCTCTTATTAGGGCATTCATATGCAATATGGCTAAGCCCTTGGCATGTAAAGCACCTCCTGGTGTCTGTAGGTCTAGACAGAGCAGGTTGTTGGGTTCTTTGTAGGGAAGTTGGTTGTTGGTTCACAAGGTTCTTTGTGGTTGGGAATTTCATGGAGTTAGGCTGTTTTTGTGGGGAATTAAAGGGTCTAGGATAGGGATAGATATGGTCGTGGTTGTGGTTTAGTAGTGGTCTCCTTGCCTTTTACCCTTCGTCGACACAAATAAGGCAACGAAATCGGACTTGACTTCCTTTTGGGCTCCAAACGTTCAAGAACTAACCACAAGGGTAGTTTAGGTATCTACATACTAAGGCGGGACCACCTGGGGTATTTTGGGTCCTTGTTGCAACCAAGGACATGTCGGTCAACCGCTACGATCACAGGACAGGTCAGAAGCTCTGCGAAGAACGGAATAAACAAAGGGAGCTTCCAGCTCAGGGTCACGTCCATGAGCCCTTTCTAGTGCAAGATATTGTTCGTAGAAATTCCCAAGGTCACGACCATGACCATTGGGTGTCCATGGGATTGTGTCCTAAAAAGAACATGTCATGACTGTGACCCATAACGGTCACGCCTGTGGCCAATTCCGGGTCAGGAATCTCTATTATACCCCCCTTTTCTTTTCTCCCTCTTTTGTAATTTTCCCCTTTTCCCCTCCCTTATTCTGTTGTAAAGCCTTCCAAGAGAGCATTTTATATATTGTTAAGGGACCCTTTTGTAATTGTACCCCCCAAGCCCCTCTTCCAACTCAATGCCCTATATATACAACGCATTTGGAAGAGAGAACATTCGTTTATGAATGAAAAGAAGAAGCTTTTGGCTTCCTCTCTCTCTCTCTCTCAAATCTTGTTTACTTTATCCATACTAGTTTATGCTGGCGTTGCAAGTCTTCCCTTTTATAGGATCTGTGGTGACTTGGCCTTTATCAAATTCTTGATGGATTGCAGTTCTTGGGTAGTGGTTCAACCTTTATCCAAAGTCCATATCCGGGTGTTTGTTTTTCTTGTTGAACTCCGGGTTCGAATCGAGCTCCTCCAACTCTAGGAATCCCTCCACGTGACACTCCATTTGAAATAAGAGCTCCAGGTTAGGGTTTGCTTGAGTTGTTTTCTCAATTTTGAAATTATAGGGTTTGATACCCATTGTAGTTTTTGAGAAATTTGGGGACCCCCATCCCCTTTGCTTATCAAATTGGGTTGAATTGGGTGTTCTTGGTGTTGTTAGCAGTTCAAATGAGAGTTCAAACGTGAGTTGAAAACACAAAGAACCTTAGCTCAAACACAAGCCAGCTACAAGAAAACCCTCAAACTCCACAAAACTTCCCAAATACATACTGTCACATACCCCTCCTTTTGAAATGGATGACCTCAATGATCCCAATCAAGGGGGAACAAACCAACAATCGAATGGGTTTTAAAGGGCCAAACTCTAAGGATTGGAGTTCAAGGTTGATTCCATGGAAGTGTCCCTTAAATCCATTACCTCTCAGGTAGCTCAAATCAATGTGAATTTTCATGGTCGGCCTCTTTCTAGAAGGAGAGAAATGCCCCTAGACCTCGTCGTCCCCCTTCCCTTGAGTCAAGTAGTGATGAAAGTGGTTCTACTCAAACTGGGGCTAGAAGGCGAGGACAGAGGCCCCCTAGGGATGACTTCTTCGACGTCGAGGTTGGGCTCCCCGAGTTTAATGGCTCCCTTGACCCCGATGACTATTTGGAGTGGGTTCAGCTCATAGAACGGATTTTCGAGGCCAAAAGCTACAATGATGAAAAGTCCTTCAAGATTGCTAGCCTCAAACTCACTAAATTGGCTCCTCTTTGGTTTGAGAGTAAGAAGGCTCAACGGGCTCGAAATGGGAAAAGGAGAATCGCTTCGTGGGCCAACCTCAAGAAGCTAATGAACAAGTGATTCGTTCTCGATACCTACAAGTAAGACATGTTGAGAAAGCTCTTTACCCATGAACAAGGCAAGAGGAGTGTAAGCAAGTACATCTAGGAGTTTGAGCAGCTCCTAACCAAGAGTGGTCTACAAGAACCGTAAGAACAAACCGTCCTGAGGTTCTTGAACGGCCTAACCCCTTCCATTGCCAAGAAGGTTGAAATCCAACCTTTCCACTCGTTGGATGACTTGTGCAACCTCACCCTCGAGGTCAAGAGGAGGAATGGAAAGGCCTCCAACAAGGTCTACGGCCATAAACCTCTTCCTCCTCCTGAGCCATCATACCCCATCACTCCTAGTCCCATCGCAACTCCGAAGTCCACCCTTCCATCTAGGGTTGACAAGGGCAAACGCATCACCCTCCCCTCCCCTCAAGACCTGGCGAAAAAGTTTGAGGGCAAGAAGTGTTATTGATCCCCAGACTATGGTCATTACCAAACCGACTGGACTACAACGAGAACCTTGACTTTGAAAAAAGTTGAGGACATAGAAGAAGGCATCAACTTGGCCCTAAAAGTAGCCGGCTCCAAGGCCAAAGAGTCGAGCAAGGAACAGATTGAGATCAAGCCGGAGGTTTACTGTTACACCCGTGACCAATTCTAGGTAGGGAGTCTCTCTTCAACACCCACCTTTTCTTTTACCCCTTTTTTGTAATTTTCCCCTTCTGCTCCTCACCTCTCAAATCTTGTTTACTTTATCCATACTTGTTTATGGTGGTTTTGCAAGTCTTCCCTTTATAAGATTTGTTATGGCTTGGCATTTACCAAATTCTTGGTAGGTTGCAGTTCTTCGGTGGTGTTTCAACCTTTATCCCAAGTCCATATCCGGGTGTTTGTTGTTCTTGTTGAATTCCAGGTTTGAATCGATCACCTCCATCTCCTCCAACACAAGCATCTTTGAATCCCTCAGAACCCCGCTCCAACCAACCTCTAGCTGACAGTCACCATCACTGGAAGAGTATAATCACTAAATATCAAGGATGATTGTCTATTGAAGCAATTCATGTAGGAAACTTGGAAAGAAATTCCTCGACACTTAACGAGTCCTACCGCAAATCCTCATACTACTCAATAAACTCAATTTAATTGACTAAACTATATATTCAATTCTAGTCTTAATATGATCACTAAAGGGGGCTTAAATAGCCAAAAGCCTAAAGGATCAAGAAACCTTAAGATATCCAACATATATCAATAAACTATCAAAGGATAATATGTAAAAAGGAATACTAAAATTCCTTATTCAGGCTATCAAAATTGTACGATACTATAAATATGATATGATTGTAAAATGTAATAAAAATACAAAATCTTCCTAATATCTCCTAATAAGCTATATTTTGAATATCCTCCCACATTCTCATCGCGTGTCACTATACTATCTCAACGTAAGGTCACCAAAGAACAGTATTTAGAAGAACACCAGAAATTTCTATGAAATTCTATAAGTACTTACTTAGGATTGCTTTAATTTGCCGACTTAAACAATATTTATCTAAAATACAAGAGCAAGAGACAAGAGTGTACAAACAAGTACAACGGCCTTCGAATATGATTCATCATTCTCTGGAAGCTCTACAATGTTTGCATTGGCATCTGTAGAAGGAAAACGATTTATCATTAGAATGTTCGCATTGGCATCTGTAGAAGGCAAAGAATATACTAATAGATTTGCTCAGTTTTAAAGTGTTCATACTCATTAGTCATTACGTAAATAAAAAGTGTCCTTTTTACTTCATCTTGACTTCCAATTGAGAAGACAAATTTCAAACTAAACATAATGAAAAACAAGTATTAGTTTAAGGCTACTACACCCGACCCCTCCATACTTCGCCTAAGTGGGATTTTGGTTAATTGATTTTGTAAACATAATGAAAGCAAGTAAAAATAAACCATAAAGGCAAAGAGTTGTTCACTTTAAGCATTTGAGAGCAGCAAAGCAAACGAAAGGAAATACATAACTCCAAAAGTACCATTTATCAAAGATCATGATCGAGCATACTTGTTTTTGTTCCTCGACAAGGAGGATTTATGGTGGGCAGCTACGAGAGCAGCTTTCACTCCACAAACATTTCGAAACTGGAATATTTTCTTTTAAATATGTATTAAAAGGACACCAAGCAAATGTCAACCATTTCCAAAAGGACAAATACAAAAACAGTATGCCACTATGCCTTAAGCCTATCATCACTAACACCATGGACAAAATTCAAAAGGTTGAAGGCCCTATCACCCTTAAGCACCATACTCCAACTATACAAAATCCTCAAAAAGTACAATTTGAATTAATGAAGAGACAAAGACATGTTCTCAAAAATCCATCGATTTCTCTGTTGCCAAGTGGCCCTCCAAATACCTAAATGCGCCAAATCCCAAACTCCACAAAACCACCCTTTCTTTAAGCTTCTCCTCCCAACCACCAACACATCCTTCACACAAAAAGCTTGGACCTAAGAAATCCCCATCAAATGACAACACAACATCCTAGAAGGAATAGGACCATGAACAATTCGCAAGAAGGTGATCCACATCCTTCACACCTACAGGGACAGCCAAAAGATTTTTAGCATGTCCTATGTGGGAATTTTACCTTTGTTGGCTGCCAAGTAAAGAAAAGCTTTAGTGGGAGCCTCTGAACTCGAAATGGACTTCACAGGGAGATCCACTCCGTTCATGACCCCATCATACATGCTATAAAACCTCCTATCGGTAAAGGACCCTTTAGAGCCATGAGGCCAGACAAGCTTGTTGTTACTGTGATTCAGAACCACCATTTTGTAAAACATTTTGAAACTGGAAGAAGCATGTGGGAAGAAACTAATAACTTCGCGATGATTGGATGAACAAAAATTCAGATATGTAGTTGGCTAAACTATGAACAGATGACCTAGAATGCAAACATAAGCTTCATCATGATAATCAAGAATGTTAGAGGTTGTTAAATTATAGCCACATCATGTCTGCACATTCAGCTCGTTATATATAAACACAACCTTTGGTTTAGCATGTGATGACACCATAGTTATTAAATTCCTGATGCGAATCTATGATCCTACAATTTTATGATCCCGAAATCCTCAATGTGATTCTACGGTATACATTCCGATCCACAATCCTACGTGAGTTTATTCTGATCCTAACCACCTCATGGATCCTAAGTAGAATCCCGATTCTAACAACCTCGTATGGCACCCACTATTAGGCACTATAGTGCTACAACAACTTTTAGACCGTAGCATATACTTTTGGCCCTAGATTTTATACACATAACAACTTCATGCTTTAGGACACCCCTTTTAGCAATGTTTCAAGCCTCTGATGCTGGTAGAAGTTATGTTCTTGAAAATAACTTTCAAGACTTGAACAAAACTTACAAGACTTCACTTTGAAGCAAAAATTGATCTATTGATGCTTCAACTACGATAGGTGATGTCCATCAACAATCTATTATGCAGAACTGTAACTCCCCTCTATCACAAACCATTAAGCACTTAAAGCACAAAATGAAAACGAATCCACAGGGCAGGCAAGATGAGACATTCTGTAGACGGTACCATACTGATCTTAGCCATGAATCACTATATGCACTAATGTATGGTGGCAAAATTTACATATTAGTTTGGCCACGTTAAAGTCTATTTATGAACCATAATGAGTACTAGCATAAAAGTCTGAAAGGGAAAAAAAGAACAAGGAGGGAAGAGTAACCTCCAAACATCTTTGTTTTTCATACATAAAAATAAAATAATAGACAGCTAAGAAAAAAGAATGTAACCAATAAAATAAGAAAATTGAACAACAAAACCACAAGGAAACAACGCAAGGGAAAAGTCAAACCTGTTACAAGAGACTTTTGCTGTAATTGAGCTCTAAATGATTCATTCCTGATAATATTCCTGCAAATATATACACAAAATTGACTCTTTAATCCCCAACAGCACCACAATGATCGCAATTTTCAAAAAATGCTATTAAACAATAAGATAAACTTAGATGACTAGCACATGATAGAAAAGCAAGATTCTGTACAATAAGCTAATCAATCAATCACAATGACACAATCGCAATGCAAACATGGAGTAGTTCACAAGATTGAACAGGTTAAGTAAAAAGCTAAGTAAAAAGCTCCATCTCCACAAGTAGCAAGTGCACTAAGCAAATTAAGGGGCACAAGTGAAAAGCAAACACTCTCCCATATGTGTTTTGGACATTAGTTCAACTGATAAGCTTTTCTCAGCCCAAATCTTATTTAAATGCAAGACAAAAACTTAAAAGTATTAATGTTGAACTTTCATTTTTATTCCACTTCCCTAGCTGTGAATCAAAAGCACACAGTCTGCACAAAAGTAACAGTCATGGACATACTAAAGAAACAAAAATCTATAGTCACAGGTTATATCGTTGTGTAAGTTCCAGAATAACAGCAGTAGATCAAGACAATAGTATTACAGTAATAACCACATACTCATAGAATCAGCTTCTCATAGAAAGTATGCCATGGATGCGATTGTTCAGGTTTGCAAGCAAAATTCTAATTTCAATTCCACTCATTACCAGTGACAAATGCCCCCATCTGGACACCCATTACCAGTGGAAAAAAATAGATTGATTGCATACACATCTTCTAAAATCATGTAGGACACTTGCAAAATATTTTTTTCACCAGAACATATCTTCCGTAAGGAACTTTCCTTCGGCGGCCACTTAATGGTGGGCAACTTTAGTCTTCTAGATTATCTTGGCAAAAAGTTGACCCTTGATAGAAATATCCATGGAAGTCTAAAACTCATAACAATGAAGAAGCTTTTTGAAAGAGGGACCAAAGAACCTTAGCAATTAGCACTACCTTCATGTGCAACCTTTATCTAAACGAGCAAAGCCATAAGACCAAAAAAGTCTCCTCCTCAAACCATGTGAGCTTCTTAAGATGATTATATACTAATAATATGGATCATCAGTTTATAATACTACTTCTTGCACTACTGCCCCTTTAACTTATAAAACAATTTAGAATCAAATCTTAAGAGGTTGATCGTTGTAACACAGAAGACTACACATCATGCCGACAGAAGACCTTGAATCCATTTCTTACCTCATAACATATGAGAAGAATGGACGGGTTCAACCATAAGTAATCTACTTTAAACAAAAGAATTATTCTCATTCTAATAACCGAAATTGTCAAACCTATCCCAACATTTCAATTGACCATACCTACAAATCCTGTTGTGACTGTTGTCCCTATGCCACTTGGCCTCGCTAGCTCCATTCAACCAAAGAAGTCTTTCACTTAACCCAACCTTGTGCTTTGGTGGCGAACAACCAAATAGACACTTTCACCAATTGGCCAGCAATGATAGGTGGAAAAGCAATGAAAGACAAGAAACAGATAGTAATTATCTATCGCAGTTGTTGTTTAATATAGTATAGCACACCCAAGTATTGATATGATGCTAAAGATACCATACTTCCTTCTAGCAAGCCATAGCCGCCCTTCTTGTTCCACCGAAAGAAAAGGAAATGAATTGAAAAAAATAAAAATAAAAAAAGCTATGGTGAATGTGTGGCAATGGCTTACAAAACATAAAGTGCATAAGCAGAAGAGGATGAGTTTAATCATTCTTTTAACACGCCAAAATTACAAGTCCACCATAAACCAATCATCATACCTCCTCTGCTATAGCACTAAAAGAACCAAGGTGAAATGGGGAGGAACAGATGATGTGAAGGGGATATCAGAGAATTCTAGCAAGCACTATTTTCATTTCAGCACAAATCCTATGATCAAAACTCTTGGTACTTCACAAAGAGCAAAGAATTAGAAATAATGCTAGATAAATTTCTCATTGCTTTAATGATTTGCAAAAGGAGAAGAAATATCCAACAACTTTCAAAACAAATAAGCATTATTTAACGTGAGGTCCCAAAAGCTGCCACTAAGAAAACAATCTTCCTTTCTTGTTCTTTCACATAAATAGCAATAGAAAAACTTATCCCCTACAAAATTCCTCATCCACAAAGCACGCATTATAAAATAATTTTAAAAAAAACAACAACAACCTTGAAACCTTGATTCTATCCACTAGTTGATGCACTGGAAACTAAATAATCTTTCAAATGTGATAAGCTTGTCCTTTTTCTATAAGCAAGCCAAAAGACCAATGGCTAGATGGAAAACCACGCTATGAGCTTCTGTGTTGTATAATTCTCCGTTCATTATTGTCTTCCCACTTCAGCTTGCTTAAATATGAATGTTTTCATTAACTCAAATATTGCAAGGCCTTTTTTTTCCTTTAACTTGTATTAAGCTGATTACAATAGAATACTAGATGTAGTAGAAATATAACTCAGGTGATTCCATTGGCTTAGGCTAGAGCTTGGGTCAGCTAAGCTCACTCCGATATAAGCTCGGTGGGGGCTAGTCAATGTTTTGGGGCCCAGCCACTCAAATTTGTATACACATTCTGCAGCTTGGAGCTCAACAACATTCCATTTTCACTTTTATTCTATGAATTAAAAGCGTCGAAATTCAATGCTATAACCAAAGTTGCATCGAAGGTTTTTGTCTTGGATGCAAGAAACAATGATTACCATAAAACTTTATTGATGATAATGGTAATTTCATTTTCTCCACAAAAGCACTTAAAGGAAAAATGAACCATTCATGTCGAGTCAAGCTAAGCCATGTTGGCTTTGGGTAGGGTGAGTTAAGCTTTCAAGCTATCCTGGGCACAACTTGATAATAACTTGGCCCTTTGTTGAACCCAACGCCTAAGCAAGTGGACTTAGTTTTGTTACAATTACATACCTAACTGTTTTCAAACTCGCTCCTAACAGCTTGACCCTTGTTCCAGTCAATATGCTATGTTATGATTTCTCATTCCCCCACCCCCCACCCCCACCCCACCTAGAAAAAAATCACTCACTAACATTTTCTATAATACCATGAAAGTGCACAAAAGCAGAATATAAGTTTAAAGCTATAGTATTTGTGTGTGGGCATAAGAAAAGGATTCTTTTTTTACCAGTGTCTAGTGAAGTGGTGACAAGGAAGCCTGCAGACCAATACCATACGTACATGGGAAGACGCCAATCATCTAGGTTCTAAATATAAACAAATAAATACAAAATGAACAAAATCTTCTATGTCTTTTTTTTCTTAAGGAGGAAACGTAATGCCCATATTTTTATCTAGTTATTTCTTATGCAAATTGATTATTAGCAAGACTCATCTAAGACCTCAAAACCGTTGCTCCTTTCCTACTCGTATATATTAGGCCTTATTGTTTCAATCAAGTAGTTTCTTCATTCAACTAGCTTCAAGCTAAATGGTTCGACTTTCAGAATAAACACTTTCTATAAGAGTAACGGGCTATAACTGAATATGCCAGTGGCATCAATTATTTTAAAGGGTATCATTTCCCAAACAGTTGCACACATAAATACTAACATGTAATGGTGCCAAACTACAAGATTGTAAACCAGATAACACAGAGCAAACAACAGAAATTGAAGGTTTCAGTGGCAAGAAATTACCAGAACTGCAAACGCTGTGCATGAGATGGCGAGCGGAGGCAAAAATCCAGAACTGGGTCAACTCTGTTCCCAATGCCAATCACTTCAATGCACTCAGAATCCGCCCATATGTCAGTGTCACTTTTATTCGTAGTATAGCCATTGCTGCAATCCTTCAAAGCAGAGCACAAATGAAAGGTTCCAAAACAGTTTCTTTTGAATCCCCACTGTATCGATCTGACGCAACTCCTATTGGAATACAAGAAGGGAGAATTGAAGCGGGAAATGGAGGGTTCAGGGTAAGAGTGAGACAAGGAGGGTTTACGTGAGAGTGTGGAGAGGGTTGTTATCAAGTTAATCACTCCCATTTCTACGAATTCTGAAGAAATGTCCCAGGAAAAATCGTCAATTCAGGCTCCAATGTGGAAGACCAGGAAGAGAAATCGGGAAAACGGGAAGAAGAAGCATGCCGTTTCACAGGAACAGCAACTGCTTCGTGGGAGATTGTACGCCGTAATCATTAGATGGGGAAAATTACTCTATGGTGTTGAGTTTAAAAAAAAAGTTTACATTGACGATTTTATAACCCTTAGGTGTTGTCATCAATTAAGTATATTTGACCAAGCAATTTATTTTTTATTTAAATTTGTTAAAAGTGTATAGGCCTGCAAATTGATTGATGACATGCTTAGGAAATTAATTTGGAATTATTTTATGTTTGTGAAACTGGTGAAACAATGCGTTTTCCCTTAAAAGTTTAGAGCTTTGAATTGGAAGGAAAGGAAAAGCATTTTCGACAGTAGATTAAGTTATCGACTACTGAGAAGCAAAGCGCATACGACGATGATGGTGCAGTTGGAATCGTGGGTTGACTGCGTTGGAGTGGAGTTGAAAAGGGATAATTTGTGTCAATTTGAAGGGTGTGGACTGGCGAGTGAAAGAAAAATTCTGAAAAATAGAACTGAAAACACGGCAGGCACAGGTTGTTTATGCAATTTTTTGATGGTTGAATTTGGTTGTTTTTGAGATGATTAGGGTTTAGTGTTGCGTCAAACTTCAGTTTTTTTGGTTTCAAGGTTGTTTGAATAGAAAATTTGCCTTCTAGACTGAAATATTATGAAAACCATCTCAATTTAACCATATTTCATAGTGTGTGAAGGGCTAAGGGTTTAGGGTTTCAATGTATCCCCCATCCATTGCATGGTCACAAATTGTTTGTCTGTGCAATTCTTTGATAGTGAACCCCCAAAATGTTAATGTTAACCCAGAACTTGGTGGGTTAACCACATTAATATCATGGGTTAACAATGGCCAACAACATAAGTGCAAGTTTACATCTAAAAATCTAAGTTGAATTGGAAGGAATTTGATGCCGCAAGTTTTGCTAGCTAATTTTAATTTCGTCATTACTGTAAATGCAGGTTGCACCTAATGATAGTATGTCATCATATTATACCCCAAGTGAGGGTAATGTACAAACGACAGACATTGTAAATGCAGATATGTTAAGTGACAGTAGTGAAAGTAAGTACAATTTTGATGCTCGGGGGATAGTGGAGAGTGACGTCGAAACTTCTCTCGTGTCTGAGAATTCGGTGGACGTAGATATCTAATGTTAGATGGTGTTTATTCTATAGAAATGGAGGGGTGTAGTACGAGACAACAACGGGGTTGTAGGAGTGGGCTAGATAATCTGGTAGGAACCAATGTGGAGTGGAGTGTTAGGGGTAGGTGTTACCTACTGAAAGTATGTTAGGTGAATGCTGAGTTGGAGCCATACCAAAGGATAGAAGTGGAAAGGACATGTTTTGGTGCATGTCTTAAGTACAAAAAGATTGAAATGAATAGGAAACTTACTGGCGCTTTGGTTGTGCCATGGGTTCCGAGATGGAAAGGTTTTAGGTTAGGGAAAACATTTGTGTCCATTTTCAGTGGAGAGTGACGTCGAAACTTCTCTCTTGTTGAGAATTCGGTGGACATAGATAATCTAAGGTTAGATGGTGTTCATTCTGTAGAAGTGGAGGGGTGTAGTACGAGGCGACAATGAGGTAGCAGGAGCGGGCTAGATAATCTAGTAGGAACCAATGTAGAGTGGAGTGTTAGGGTAGGTGTTACCTGCCGAAAGTATGTCAAGTGAATGTTGAGTTGGAGCCATACCAAAGGATAGAAGTGGAAAGGACATGTTTTGATGCATGTCTTAAGTACAAAAAGATTGAGATGATAGGAAACTTACTGGCGCTTTGGTTGCATCATGGGTTTCGAGATGGAAAGGTTTTAGGTTATGGGAAAACATTTGTATCCATTTTCAGTGTATGACGTGTGTCTTCTTACTAGGCTGTTGTGCATAGGAAAGAAGGTTGACTTTGAGAATCAGAAAGAGTCAACTACATTGGTGAAATGCTTAGGGATTGTCGTGGAAGATGATGTCAGTGGGAGGGGTGGGGGCAACAAGGGCGGCGAAGGTTGTACAGGAACTACACGGTAGCAATGATGCAGTTGTTGAAAGACAATAAGAGGAGGGACAGTTGAATGTCTGGATCCAGGTGTATTGCTAGTTTATTATGAGTGCGCTTCTATTTCCAAGATCCCCGTCGTGGGGGGGGGGGGGGGCTTGTTGGAGTGTAGTGAAGTATGCAGAGAGTGTTTCGACGCTAGGGCAGTACAACTAGTATGAGGTTATGTAGAAGTTCCTGGTAACCTTAGTAAATGAAGCAAGGGAGCAGTTAATGGGAAGGTAAGAGGAGGTGCAGATGAGTGGGTTTGCTCACCTTGTACATGTAATTTGGTATATATGTTGTTGTTTTGTGTTGGATGTACATGATGCCTTTTAATGTTTAAAAGAACTGACATTGTTATTTATTATTAGGTTTGGTTCTTTGAGCACACAACAATATTGGAGAGATATGATGATTTGCATAGATTTCCCAGGTTGTCAAGCTGGGAAACGATGGAGATCCCAAATAGGAGAGAGTTTTCTGTTATAATAAGGGGGTTCAATGAAAGTGACACTACAAAAAAGTGACTTTTATCAATAGATTGCCAATAACAGATATATTATCTTTTGATAAAAGTGCATATTTACCAATAGATTAAATATATGTTGGTATTATTAATAATTACTAACACCTACACTATCTATTGGTAAAAGTATTTTTTTTACTGACAGATACAAATTTAACTGTTGGTATTATTTTTACAATACCAACAATTATTATATATGTGTTATGGAATAATAGTGTGAATATCCATACTCTTACTTTTCTAATAATGAAGTTTTCTTAGTGATGAAGTATTCTTAGTGATGAAAAATCCTTGTATTATAAATACTTCCACGATGGCAATGAAATATTCATTCTTTTCTTTCTCTCAATTCCTCAGTCTATATTCTCTCTCAACTTCCTCTTATATTTTATAACACATTACCAGCACCATGCTCAACATTCATGAGGCCTTAATTTTCCTTCTTCCATCTTTGAGTGAATACGTAGATTTTTAAGAAATTGAATCAGAAAAAGATCCGACCCTAGCAAAACATACTTTATCTCTTTCTGTAACACCCTGCCTTTTTTCTAATTGACTAACTTTGATGCTGTGATTTATTTAAGTGTTTAAATTATATATATGTGACATATTGATGTGTTAGTTTGATTGTGTTAGTTTTTTTTTTATAGTATTTATTAGTTTCTTTGTTAGTAATTAGGTGTTGTGGAAAAAAAAGAGTGAATAAAAGACAATAAAAAGGAAAAAGGAATAGAAATAGGAAAAGGAAAAGAAAAACACAATTAGGGGAGGGGATGTTTCTCAGTATTACGTTTAACACACACAGACACACTTTTAGAGAGAGAAAGAGAGGGGTAGAGAGAAGAAGAAGAAGAAGAAGAAGAAGAAGAAGATTAGGGTTTCCATACTTCAATTAAGGTGAGTAATTCTTCTCTTTTCTTTGATTAAAATTGATAGGAAAAGGTTTTAATTGTGATTTATACTCGAATTTGGGTTTGAATTAATGAATTTGAGTTGTTTTTAAGGTTTAAAAGAGTAGAAAAACCCTAATTGGAGTTATTAGAAACCCACCATTAATTTGCATGTGTTGGATTGTTAAAGTATATGAATTTGTTGAGACTTGATGTTTTGGTTGTGAATCTGAGTTTGCATGTATTAGATTGTGGTTGTTGTTTGGATTTTAGGGTTTGGAGAACAAAAATTATGGATGAATATTGTTAGAAAAATTCGTATAAATAGTAACTAAGCTACTGTTTGATTTTTCGTGATTTATTTTTACTGTGGATTCTACTTGTTATTAGACCGCTTCTGGTAAAGTTTCATGAATTTTGGAGTAGTATTATGTGAGATATGAAATTTAGATTGAAACTGCCTTGTTTTTCAGTACAAATTTGATGAACTTGTGTGATTTTTCGTGAATTATGTATTTGGATTTCATGTCTCTAAATTTTATTGTATATTCTAAATGGTATATAGTATGTGTGTTTAAGATATCAAGAATTTAGGATGTTTGTTTTAAGAGTTATGGAGTTTTGAATATATATGCTTAATTGGTGTAAATTGGGCTTGTTTGTGTGCTAAGTGGAGTTATCAAGTGTGAAAATAATATGTATTATGCCTTGAAATCAGTAAGTATGTCAAGTATTATGATGTAGAATATATATTATGCCTTGATGGATGGTTATCTTGTTGACTATTATGATTTACTTAACTTCAAGAGAAGGAATAGTTTGAGTTTGTTCTTGTTAATGGCATAATTAATCTAAGTTTGGGGAATGAGATTTGTGTCTTACTTTGGGCTATTACTTATGTGTCGTTCTAGGACTATGGCCATAGTAGTAGTGTCTTTGTGTCAGGTCTCCTAGTAGGTACCTTGAGTGGGCACTGCCCGGTCCACTAGGATGTGATTTCCGATCTGTTTGTTTTGGATTTATGCGAGTCCCTAGTTGGTACCTTGAGTGGGCTTGCCCAGTCCGCTAGGATGTGAATGTGACTCCATAGTTTGTGAATTGAGGATATCTGCGTTCTAGAATGATGGGTCCCTACAGGTCGAGCTTTCAGTCGAACCACATTAGAGAGCTCGAATTGCCACTGTCCTCAGCCAAGTCATCACCGACATTCGAATTGCCGGCATTTGAAGCACTAACAGTCCTAAAATAGGCTTCCCTAGAATAATAACCCGGACCGGCCTCTGGATCAAAACTTGTGAGGATGGGATAAGGAAGAATTAGCGGCATTGGTGGAGATGGATCCCGCACTGGAGGTAATGGAGGCACAGGAGAAGGTTGTCGAGGTGATAGAGCCATAGGGGAAGACTCTCGAGGTGGTGAAGGTACAGGAGAAGGCTCTTGAGGCGGCGATGGCACTAGAGAAGGATCTCGTGGCGGTGGGGAGGCAGAAGGAGGAGCCACTGACGAGTGCGAGTGTGATGATCTATGAGACCCTTGAGAAGCAGTAAGCCATGATGATCAGGAACGTACAACCCAGTAGATGAAGTGGGCCATTCAGGCTCAGCTCTATAACCAGGCATTGGCCATCCAGAGGAACTAGACCCTCCCAGCCAGGAATGTTGAGGCACTGACCACTTTTGTAAACCGGTTGGCCAAGAAGATCCTATGTCGGGTGTAGGCACTGGCCACCCCTCATAATAGGTACCATAACCTTGATACATGCTAGAACTAGGGGTGGAAACGGTGCGATGCGGTGCGGTGCGGTTTCGGTGTCTCGAAGCGGTGCACCGGACCAAATGTTGGTGCGCTAAAATCTTAAACCGGAACCGGAACCGAATCACCCGGTTTTTAAAAACCGGTGTACCGGATTTAACGGTACGGTTTCACCGGTGAACTGGAACCGCATTAATTTTTGTCAACATAAAAAAGTCTGTATTCAATCAAAAAACAAAATTGTATATATATATATATATATATATATATTTATATTAACGGTTCGGTATTAATTTCTTGGTAGAATTTACACTGTTTTTTTTAACAAGTTAATTTACACTGTTTTTGTATTAATTTCTGAGTAGATTTTTTTTAACCAAAATTTATATATATATATATATATATATATATTGGGAAATTGGATTCTAATAATCCCTACTTTTGCAAATCGGATGGCAATAATCCCTACTTTCAATTTGTATTCTGGTGGTCCAAAAAAAAATAAAATTGTATTTGAGTGATGGCTTCGGTGGTTTTACGACATTAAGACTCGACTACGTGTGTTGACTTTGATTTTGGGTGCCACGTCAGATCTAAAACACATGCCATTTCTTATTTTTCCTTTATTTTTTTCTAGCAACAATTGTAAAATTGACCCCCTTCCCCTTTTCTTTCTCTCTCTTCTTTCCCCTTTCCCCGTTATTTCCTTACAGTAAAAAAAAAACTCTCCCTTCCCCTTTTCTGGGTTTTCAATTACCATCTTTCCTGGGCTCCATCAAAACAGAGAAAACCTCACCATAAAAACCAAGAACAACCCCTAAAAAAACAGAGCAAACCCCAGAAAAACGTAGCAAACCACCAGAAAAAACAGGGGATGACGATGAACAGCAGCAACAATGGCAGGAAAATCAGCAGTATAAAAAGTGGATCCGTATTCGTATTATCTAATCGAAGGATCGAGATGGTTCACAGTTTAAATATGATTCACTGATGACAGAAATAATGACAAATTTAAATCAAACCAGAAAAGTAAACAGGACAAATATGACAAATTAAATTGATATGGTTCACAGTTTAAATTGTATTTGTGGGTTTGATTTGGTTGATGAGATCTTCAAACATGTGTTATTACCTCGAGCTTTCGCAGATACAACTGTTGCTCCTCCACCAACAACCCCACCAATTCAACCATTACAATGTCCACCACATGCTCAATTTCAATAAAAACCAAAACCCAATCCCAATTCCAACCATTGTTCCCTTCCACACAACAAAACCCAAAAATCAAAACTCAATCCCAATTCATACCTCGCAATAAAAGAGAAAAGAAAACCGTCAGCTACCCCCACAGTCGCACTGGCATCGAAGGCAGCAACTCCAACACCTAGATCGAAGGCGGCGACTCCAGCACCAGCATCCAAGGCGAAAACCCCAGCAGCAACACCGGCATCGACACCAAAGACCCCCGCACCGATGTCTGCTCCAGTAGTCGCACGCCCGCACCGACGCCTGCTCCAGTAGCCGCACCGACCCCAGCACCGACTGCTGCTCCAACCCCAGAAATCCTTCTTTATATTCCACTAAATTCGATTACAACCCAAACTCAGTGATGGTGATGAGTTGCTTTCGGTGAGAGAATAATGATGGAGATGGAGATGAAGATGCAAGATGTGAATATGTGACAGTGGTTTCAATCGAAAATAGAGATGTGTAAAGGGGTTTTTTTATTTTTACCCAGATCAGTTAAGGGAAAGTAGAGAGAGAAAGGAAAGGGGGTAAAATTAGTTTCCAACATGGAAACTGGAAAAATAAAATAAAATTAGGAGAAATGTATTTTTAAAGCTGATGTGGCAACCACAACCTAGGTCAACCTTCAAACACACGTAGTCGCCACGTCGTAAAACCACCAGCCCACCGCTCTCAACTGCCGCTGCCCACTAAATACAATTTTATTTTTTTGACCACCGAATACAAATTGAAAGTAGGATTATCGCCATCCACTTACAAAATTAGTGATTATTATAATCCAATTTCACTATATATATATATATATATATATATATATATATATATATATATAAGGAAAATTGGATTCTAATAATCCCTACTTTCACCAATTAGATGATAATCTTGATCAGATTTGTATTCAGATGGTCAAAAAAATAAAATTGATCAGTGAGATATTTTCGAGGGAATCATAGATTTTGTGTTGCATTTGACTCAAAACTTAATATAACACTTTATAATGATTTTTAATGAATTTACAGCGTTTCTCCCAAATTTTTTTCATTTTTTTATTATTTTTTACGATTTTTTCACTTTTATTATTTTTAAAAAATCATAATAATTATTCGGAGTCTCAAAAAAATAATTTTAAAAATGTTTTAGAAACTACAATTCATTAAATTTCTAGGGGTAGGAACGAAAAAAACAAAAACAATATAGTGTAGGAATGAAAAAAATAAGAAGAATGTGGAGGTGGATTTGGTACCACTACAATCCAATTTTTTTTTTGGACCACCAGAATACAAAGTGAAAGTACGGTCCACCATTGTCCAATTGGTGAAAGTAGGGATTATTAGAATCCAATTATCCTATATATATATATATATATATTTATATTTATATTAACGGTTTGATGCTGATTCCCATTCAGATTGAATATCCCGAACCATAACCGCCCCGATTAGCATCCGGTTTTTCCGGTGCGATGCACCGGATTTTTAAGCCGGTTCGGTGTTGCCCGTTTTCGGTTTTTTTTTTTATCCGGTTTCCGGTTCGGTGTGCCGGTTCCAGATTTTTTTTCCACCCCTAGCTAGAACCACCCATGGAAGGGGTGATAGGGTTGAAAGGATATGAGGTAGCGTCATCTGCTAGGGTTTGACTGCCAGGATACCCTATAGATGCACCTGAATCACGATCTCTTACCACTATCTCTCGACCCCGACGACCAGAGTGTATTGATGCAGGAGTCCTATGAGAACGAGAGGGTCGGTTGGTAGCACTGGACTCCTAGGCATCCTCAGCTCAGAAGGAAGGTGCCCGTGTATCTTCGCCATACCCCTCGCCGTGGTAAGAGCCTCCCCCGATGTGATAAGAACCTCCTTGGTTGAGAGGTTCCTCTAATGACATTTGAGTCATATCTTCTTCCATGCTTGGAGGACGATGATCTCTAGAGACAGATCTGCTTTGATGAGACCCTGTAGAACTCTAACCTTCATTAAAATGCCTTTTCCATGACCCTCTGGCATAGGAGCCAAAGGAGGACGAGAAGACCCACCAACCTCTTCCTGAGATCGGCCTTGAGAAGAATACTCCCCTACAGATGAATGACGTGGGGGCTCCGGACGAGGAAGAATTACGTTTGAGCGTCGTGGTGGTTCCCTAGGAGCAGACTCCGCATCAACCTCCATATCTGCGCCTCTGGCTACATTACCCTGATATCTACCAGAGCCAGTGACCACTTGATGGATGTGTTTCTTCATGGTGCTCCACTCCTTGACAATACGCCGAAAGCGTGGCCATCTTGGCTGAAATAAAGCAAAACCAAGGTTATTCACAAGAAAAGAAGAATGACAAGAAGGCAGCGCAAGACGGAAGTTACCGGTTTTTGTTCAAACTCCTGTAATGCAGAACATTCATTGCTCCATTCCACGTCCAAGAAACCGCCGATCTTTCCCTCCTCTGGCATAACCTCCACTTCAGCAGCCTTGGCATAAGGCCCCAGCTGTAGACTCCGTGGTTAGAAACAACAAAAGCATGATATGGGAGATAAGGAAAAGATGCATACCACTCTGAGAGCTAAGCGACTGAGGTAGCGATCGTACTCCTCATCAAATTGATCTTGCTGGACCTCCTTGATGAATTGATCGAAGTCTTGACCTTCAACTAATTCCCTCAGAATGTCCGGGTCGATACGTCATGAATCAAACATACTCTCTAGAGGATCTAAGGAGATGAGGCCGAGTGACGTCCTAGGATCTGCCTTGAGGCTCTTTCTCCCAGGTACCACACGTAACCTGAGGGCCCCTCAATTAGGAGGCCAAGACGAGTGTCATGTTCTACTAAATTTAAGCGGGTTGGCAACCCTCCCACATTAAAACCAACCCATGGACGCCAATTCACCTGAGTCTGCAAAAGGGAAAAGGATATAAGACTATAATGTAGAGGTAAATAAAAGAAAAGTTGTTCAAACAATACCGGAGTAAGGTTGTCCAGTGCGCGTCGAACAAGGTCAAGAGCCCCTGGCTTATATTTCTTCCCATGAATACCCTCGATAGTCTAACGCTCAGCAGCTGGTACTGTCCTGCCTCTCTTCGATTGGACACTCAAGGACAAAATGTATTCATAGGCCCATGACTGCATAAGCATAATGTCAGAAAGAAAAGAAAAAGGGGATCAACATTAAAGTAAGAAGAGTCTCAGGTATATATATTGAGCACCTTCCACAGGGAGGGGCCGTACTGGAAATGAGTCTAAGCCGGGTGAAGAAAGATGGGTTCATCATTTTGTGAGACTCTTATACCGCGGTGAAGCCCGTGAATAAAGTTAGCATAAGTCGCCTTGCCCCAATTCAAGTTTCGAACATTATCAAAATTCAAAAGGTTTGAGAACCACGACAGGACAATGTTATCCCCACAGTTGGCAAAAAGGGTTGCAGAAAGGATGTACGCCAAGAACAGGAAGCGGCGTTGCTTATCAGGTAAATCTTGGAAGCTCGCATTACGAAGGGTCACTTCAAAATGCGCATAAGAGAGGTTTGACAGGCCTTGTCCAGGATGAAGGTGTGCTATCACTGGACCTAGCATATTCAGGACTGCTAGAGGAATATCCACATGGAATGTCACATCTTTCCCCCCTCCCCCAAGGAAGACCGGTGATCATAACAAAGTCTTTGGGTGTTACAGTCATTTCACCCACAGGCAGATGGAGGGTATTGGTAGTGTCCCAAAACCTCTCGGAGATTGCCCGACCTATGATACGAAAAGTCCGACTTTTCCAAGCTACTAAACACTTCCAAAATGGCATGAAACCTGCCGCGGTCAGGATATCATTCACAAAATTCCCAGAGATCGATGCTGCAACTTTTAAGGGGTCTTTTAAACTACCGCAAGTTTTTGGGGCATCTTCCTAAAAGACAGCAAACAGAATTTCAGAACGCTACCTAAAATGGGGGCTCATATAGCATTTCAGGCTCGAATACAGTCTGTTGGACCCTACCAGGACCCAGCCTAAATTTGAATACTGGGCTCACTACCACGACCCACAAGACAACACCCGCAACCCAACAGAATGTATAGGCCGCTTAACCTACACTTGGTAAATGGTCCGATGTTTTCAGCCCAAAGGCCCAGCAGAAAATGATAAAGGCCGCTTGGCTTACCCGGCCTGAAAACACGCCAGAAGCCCACAAAAATCGATAAAGGTCGCTTAGCCTTTGTCTTTTCAGATGGGCCGCTGCTCGTCGTTTAGGCCGAAGCTCGGGGCGGGCCTTGTGATGTGTAGGCCGTTTATCTTATGGGTCGAGTTTTGTCACTCGTTTTGAAGGCATTTTGGTCCATTTTATATAATGTGAGTCGGGTTTCCGGTCGGGATGCATAAATGAAAGGATTATTCAATATCCTAAGCCACAGATATGCATCGATATAAGCATGCTTAAAATAGTTAAAAAAATTGACAGGACATGAAACATACAAATTCATGCTTGCTCATTTTTACACTAAATTAAGCATAGAAGAAAGTTCAAAAGTCACCTTGCCATGAGAACGGTAGTATCAAGCATGATTCCAGGACCGAACAGTGAGATCAGAAGGAGTTGCCTCCGGACCAGGTACACAGTTGCGTCGAGAGGCCCTTTCATGAGGTCCTGCCGCCGCATGGGGAAGAAGAGGATTTCTTTGGCTTCGGGGTTGCATCTTTTAAGAAAACCCGAGCTCTTTCTTCAAAGGAACAAAACTCTTTAAGAGGAGAGAAGAAGCTATAGAGGAATGAAGGATGAGTGAATGAAATGAATGAAGAATGCATTGAATTTGTAGAAAAGCCTGGCAAATGTGAACCGTTCATTTCTAGGACCCACCTTGAGATTCTAAATGCATTTCATTGGTTGAAAATCCAAAAGTCATCACCTTGCCACCTATGAAGGAGACAAGGCGACGTGGCTCAATTGCATCCACATGTGGGTCGGGCCCCACTTAGATCCCATTCACGAGGAAGAAAAAAACATCGCCTTTGCTGTGATCATGGCCCTAGACTGTGGCCCAGAGTCTCTCATCAACCCAATAAAAATAGTATAGGTCTCTTGGCCTTTGATTCAACCGTGGCCCAAACATGCGGCCCAAGCTTGTTGCAGTCCGTCAAACTAAAGTCATTTGGCCCCCGCAGTCCAAAACTATTGGCTTAAAGCTCGTGGACCAAGGATTCCCAAGGCCCATAATCCTCTCAGGTGAAAATCTGAACCAATAATCTCTCTTACATTTTAAGAAAACTAACATCTTGTTTTCTTGTGATTTTCAGGTCACCGCTGAAAGGGACCACCTTCATCCAGCTGCCGCTAAAAGGTTGTTGTCGCCCGGTCGCCGCTAAAAGGGACCACCTTCATCCAGCTGCCGCAAGGTTGTTGTCGCCCGGTCGCCGCTAAAAGGGACCACCATCATCTAGTTACCGCTAAAAGGTTGCCCGGTCGCCGCTAAAAGGGACCACCATCATCCAGCTATCGCTTAAAGGTTAATGTCGCTCGGTCGCCGCTAAAAGGGACAGCAATCATCCAGTTGCCGCTAAAAGGTTGCTAACGCCCGGTCGCCGCTAAAAGGCGCCACCCTCATCCAACTGCCGCTAAAAGGTTGCTGTCGCCCGGTCGCCACTAAAAGGTACCACCCTCATCCAGCTGCCGCTAAAAGGTTGCTGTCGCCGGTCGCCGCTAAAAGGCACCATCCTCTTCTAGTTGCCACTCAAAAGCCGCCAGCATTCATCGCTAAGTATCAGATCATCTGTATATCAACCTACTTTGACCTTCGTCCTATTCGGACTCGATCAAAGTGGGGGCTCTATGTAGACACCGAGATTTGCACCGACAAAATCCCGACTCGTCAAAACTCAGCAAGTCATTGGGTCGGATATCAAAATGGGTCATTGAGCCCACGGAATTGACAAAGCAGGCCCAACAGATCAGATCGACCGACTTGGAAGACTCAAAGGCCGCTTAACCTTTACAAGGTCACAAGCTGGCCCAGCAAAGCTCCGGCCTATATTAAAATTACAAAAGTCGCTTAGCCTTTGTATTTAATCACCGACCCATTGCTGACTGCCAAGTCAGCAATCCGTGTGATTAAATACTATAGGCCACGTGGCTTTTATATTCTGTTCAAATTTGGCGCCAGAATTCCCAAACACATCCTTTGATCTTTGCCCTTGCATTTGACCTCGGATTGACTTGGATATTGTCAAAAGTCCTTAGCCTTTAATCTTGCATGGGAGGCATGATTTTTGTGACGTGTTCCCTCATCTTTCCCTCTAAACCTCTCACCTCTCCACCTATAAATACCTCATCATTTTCACTGATTCATCACCAACTATCATCAACATACTACCAAAACTCTCTCCATATTATTCTACATCTCTAATTCTCTCATACAATCACCTTCATTATCACCCCATCATCATCCATACACCACCTTTCTCACCATTCTTACATTCATTCTCTCATTTAAGCTCCAAACCGAGGTCAAGTCAAGGGATCGATCTTCATTTCCATCTTATCCACCTAGCAAGGTTTGCTTTTCTTTGCTATTATAATTTAATCATGTAATTCGTGCTTTAATTTTCTTACTTGTACATACTTTGTAAAGAAAACCTCTTGTTTTAACATTGCATGTTTAAGAATATAATGTTGTGAAATGTATTAAACTTCTCCCTGCACTTTTCATTTCAAGTTTGATTTTAGTAGAGTCTGTTTTCTAACAGGCGGGTTCTCGAATTATTTTAATTTTCGAATTCGTAACCTTACCCCCGGACTTAGAATTCGGGTTCGTAGACCGGAGTTATTTCTTTTTTTGGTTTGTCGGTTTCCGTAAATCGACTGATGACTCTTCTTTCTTTTATAATCTATTTTTAGTTATAATAAATACGCGTCGTTACATAAAAAAATTTACTAACGTTTTCTTGCATTCCCATTATATAAATATGAGCCTTGCCCGAGAAAAAAGGGCCCAGAAAATAACAAAGGCCGCTTGAGCTTTGTATTTTCTTCAGCCATTTTCGCATGGGCCAGGGACGAACAGGCCCAATCATGGGACTGTCGTAGGTCAAGCGGCCTACGACACCCTCTAATGACTCATGTTCTTCCTCTACGGCCCGGGTTTGTAATTGGGTTAGTGTTAAAGCATTAGTAAAATATTTTTTGTGTAATTTCGGGTATTTTGATTATTTTAAAAAATAGGTTCATAAATAAATAAATTTTCACCACCTTGAAAATGAATTTCGAAAATTTAAAAAATCCTTATTTAAGGATTAAGCAACCTTAATCGACTCCCAATCACTTAAGTAGCGCATCCGAAATGATTTTCCCGAACGGGAGATTTTCGGGGTTCCTACAATAACCATCATCTTTTGTACTAAAAAGATGGAATGTAGGATTGATGTAGGCTTAGACTTGATACATTCCTTGAGGCATTGTTTGTTTTAGATGGGAGATAGAAACATATTTTTGCTTTTTGTTTTGGCCTAAGAACTTTGAGTTGACTCCTCTCCGCCCACAAATTGTTTGGAGCTAAGGCTTCGGTAATTGCACAAGTGGAATATTGGCACTACAAATGGCTTCTTTGTGAGGGTGATGGAAGAGGTAGTGTTCATCATGCTACAGTAACCACTCCACACTTTTGGTATGCAGTCATGCAGTATTGGTGGACACAAATCCCTTACATGTGAATCCTTTTACAATCTGTCTAAGAAGGTCGAGAGACGGAGTTCTTCAAGCCGCATCTTTTTTTTCTTTTTTTTTTTTAACGATGTAACTTGAAGAAAGAAATAAGAGACATGTGCGTCCTATTGGCTGTGTCAAATTTGTAAACTTAAATTTCAAGTCTAAAATAAATATACAAGAAATTGAAAAACAAGTATAAATTTCAATAAATCTCTAAATGTATATGGGTACAATATCTAAAATACAAACAAGACAATCCCCTGATTCTATCTCCTTGGAAATTAGGTAAGCCGAACACATTGTCATCAGAACTTGATTTTAATCCTTATATGGGTCTAATTTAAGAATTTTGTAATACTTCTTAATCTAGATGTGCTGAGGGCTTGGAGTTTTTATTCCAGATTTTTACAGTGTTTGATCCTTATTCCTTTGTACTTGGTATATAGTCGGAGATCAATTGTTGTTTGAGCTTGTAAAGACTGTAAAGGCATGATGCAGAATGAATCCCAAAAAAAAAATGTCAGGGAGGACCCATATTTGTAGCTCCTCCAACCTAGAATTCTCTTTCCATTTTTAATTTAAAAAAAAATGTTGACTAGTGACAGCTTCTGGTTGGTTTGTATTAAATTAAAAGAATATAAGAAAATCCCATACGATCAATGTAAAATAATCACCAGATAAGACAACTGATACACAGAAAATGTTTCATCTCTAAAATAGCTAGCAGCTACTTCTTTACATGGAACCAGATTTTTCGGTCTAGTGCTTTACATGGCAACTATTTTTCTTTCTTTCTTTACTTTTTTTTTTTTTGTTTGGGGGGGGGGGGGGGGGGGTGGGGTGTTGTCTGTACAGAAACATACAAAGAAAACATTATTCCAAAGGGGAGACATCCACAGAAGATGAGACTGCGCATTTGGTCCTCCAATTTCCAAATGCTCATCTTGACAATGAGGTATATGGAACATTCAGACGGGTATCCTCCACATTTGCCATCAGCAAGACTATCATGCTACTGATAAACAAAACTGTTGAAAATTTCCCAGATCAATGAGGCCAACCGTCTTCATCAGCCCGATAAAAGCGTAGCAGTTTCACAGGAGACACCTTTTCCTGAGAGTATTTTATAGGGGTCAATATAGTTTGTTTTTTCTTTTTGTCGTTAGACTTCAATGCTAAACAAAATCATCAAAAGAAAAAAAAAATATATATAGATACCTGGGCATCATCAGCTTGGAAGGAAAATGCAAAGCCTGTAGAGCAATTTTCCAATACTTCTGGACATTTCATCCATGCTCGATGAGCTTCACTAACTTTAATCTTATACTTGAACATCTGCCACATGAATATGGAATTAGAGATAAGCTTAACCAACACCTCGAAAATTTTAGTCGAACATTGATCTAATTGTAACCAACCATTACAGAATAAAAAGCACACAAAACAGGAGATATTACCAAAGTCACCCAAAAAAAAAAAGGCATCAAATGTCTATGTACGCACAAACCTGTGAAAGAGGGACAGTAGGTTTTTCAAGTTCACCTCCTTCAATATGCAACCCAGTGCCCTGGCAATCTGGGCAGAACACTGAATGAATTTGACGACATAATGTCCCAGCATCAGTTTCCTTCGTTGGATGAGTACGCTTCACACCATTTACTTTGGGTCCACATTCCTTCCCTATTTGATTGACCCTTGATTTCACCCTTCTCTTAGATCTCCTTCTGACTTTTGGATGCACTGGTGGTGGGTTTGTGAACATCTCAGACTCGCAAAGCAAAATCCAGTGTACAAGGCAAGATGTATGGAACACATGGAATGCCTACATTCATTCAAAAGAGTTATGATAAATTAGTTGCTCAAATTAGATATTTTCCCTGGCTTGCCCATCCTGCTTCTATAGATCTCTTGTCTTCAAATCCAGGTCAAAGTGGAGAGGGGCATTCAAGAAAGGTTAACGCAGATACTTTTTGAAAATCCACTTTGGGTGTGTTTGGTGCAAAGGAAAATTGTTTTCTAGGAAAATAGTTTTCCTAGTAAAATGATTTTCTCAGAAAATGAATTTTCATTTGATATTTTCCCATGTTTGGTACACGGGAAAATGATCTTGGAAAACGATTTTCACCTGTTTAACAATAAGGAGACAAAGATTAATATGTGTGTGAGAGAAACTAGTAGAGAGGGAGAGAGAGAATATATATATATATATATATATATAGAGAGAGAGAGAGAGAGAGAGAGAGAGAGAAATATTAAAAAGGGTGCATGAGAGAGAGTGGTGGAGAGAGAAAAATACGAGAGCGAGAGTGAAGATATTAAAATGGTGTATGAGAGAGAGTGGTGGAGAGAGAGAGAGAAAGATGTGTGTGTGTGTGTGTGAGAGAGAGAGAGAAATATTCAAATCGGTGAGAGAGAGAGAAAGAAGGGAGAGAGAATGAAAGAAGAGAGACAGAGACAGAGAGAGAGAGAGGAGAGAGAGAGAGAGTAGGGGAGAGAGGGAGCAAATGATTTTCATTAGGTTGGAGTCAAGAAAATAATTTACAAAGGGGTGGGGGACAATCATTTTCTTGGAATATGGTTTTCTCCATTTTTCAGTCACCAAACACCGGAAAATGGGAAAATCATCCCAACCAAACACACCCTTTGTGTACTTTGTATTTTGACTGCTAAATAGTCTACAAACAAATACTAAGAACAGAGAATCAACAAACTACACTATCCATAAGCTCGCAAACTCATTTAGCATAAACACTAGGATAACCATCTCTACATTCTTCACTGAGTTCTGCTAAGATAGAATTTCAGCTCATAGATGGTTGCACATCAAATGCCAGCTACAAAGGACGGGATAAACAAAATGGGATTGGGATTAACCAACTCTAGCTTCAATTTTGTGCAGTGCAACAGAACAGAAAGAGTCAAAGTTCTTGGATGATCTGGTCGAAATTGTGAGTGTGGGTACCACACAGATCCAAGTGTTAAGAGGTAGTATTGGTGTCAGAGGAAACCCAGTTTGGCTGGTGGTTAAACTGATTGGTAAAAGCTGCACTGGCTGCTGTTGTGTCCTAGATTAGGTGAGGAAAGGAACACTAAGATATTTCAAAAGAAAGCATAAACAAGCAGAGGAACTTTTCAGTGAGATTATTGTTTCAGTACATGTTACAGAAAGGGTGTAGGGAAGAAACAATTCATATGAGAGTTGAATATAGATGTGTAATAGGACTGATGTTCTGCTAAGGAACAGGAGAAACTTGTTAGCAAAATGCAATCATAGTATGGAGTCTCCTTTTATTCTAAGCTATGTATTCATTCTTATGTTTTGGAGTTAACCCCCTGCCCCCCAACACCCAACAAATATACCTATCTAATTTAAAGTGAAAAGGACAGGGTGACCATGGAAACAATTATTCTACACACAATCCCTGGATAGCATTGTTGTACTGAAGTCATTCTTGGTTTCTTTCCTTGGTTGTCTATGAGTAAAAATAAGAACAAGTTACAGAGAAGGACACGGGCTTACCCCGTGTATATTTCTGCTAGAGCAAGCAAGCCTTCCCGTCTTCAGATTAAGCAAAGCTGCCACATCTTTCCCAGGCAGCATCTTGTGTTGGCAAATATCACACATTTTCTCAGATGCCACGCGCTGCTGCCTTCTCAACTCTCTTCTTAAACCCTTGCTAGATATAATCCTAGATTGTAGTAGATGGTCATCAATACGATGTAAAACCAAGGCTGAACTTGTGGCAGGACTGGTATCTGGTGAATCCTCACCAGTTGAGTCACACTGAATACTCGGTGCGTCACTGCCGATTTCTGTATCAGAAAATGAATACTTTCTCCTCTTTCCAGATCCATCGACCGTTCCACTGTCTTCCCCGCCATTATGTAGTAGCATTTTGATATCATCAAACAAACCCTGTTTGCCTAAATCATAATAGTAGCCAAATGTCACAATAGCAAAGTCAAGCAAGGGCATCTTAGCAAGAATCTCATTTTCATCCTCAGCAGTGCTTTTGCCCAACCATTGACACCATATCCGTCGCATACCACCACAAACTCCACCATCCTCACAAAACCTTGCAGAGATCTGGCCATATCCAATCAGCCGCACCCGTAGATCAGAAACTTCCTCCTTACCGATAACACTGGGAATGACCAAACAATTATCTCCCTTGCCATAAATCATGTCCTGATCATCACAACCACAGGCACCTCCAAAAGTTTCACCAGAGAGGTGGCTGTTCCCAATTGTATGACCATTACCAGAGGCTTCTGATGCATTACTGTGGACAACAATAGCTAGATCACCAACATATTCACCATCATCGCTCAGAATAATTTTAGCATTACCATTACCAATACCACCGGAGACCACAGCTTTCTCTTCTTTGTCAGAAATCGGAAAGAAGAGAACACCATCATCAAAAGGCCAAGGGTTCTCCTTAATTAAAGTGACCTTGGCAGCTGAAAATCTCTCTTTATGAAGATTCCCTCTGAGATGATCAAATAGAACAGCATCGCTATAACACGGAGCCAAACATAAGGTGCAGAAGAAAATATAGCGCTTACCATCTTCTCTCAGGTCCACATAAGTATGCCCCTGCAATCTAACGTTCCTTAAAGTCTTCCTAGCAAGTTGCTCCTTCAAGTTGCCGACGCTGGGTTTCAGAAACCCTAATTCCCTCCCAGACATGCCCGAAATTTAATCTATGTACCACAACTGAAACCCTAGAATTTCAAATAAACAAAAGAAACACCAACTCCGAATGCAGAGACCGAACCCTAGAACGTTTGACAATTTCGTCAAAATGAAGAGAAAATAAGATTCCCGGAAAGAAAAAGAAAAGAGAATAGGAGAGAATTGTTAAGACCTAAACTTACAGCATCTAGGAGTTGTGGGAATAGTAATTATGGGTGAGGATCGAAGTCGTTGCTGATCGGAAAAGGGCTCGTCATGTGAGCGTGAAGCGGCTGAGGAGAGAAAAGGGTGCATCAAGATAACCATTTCTCCCCCAAAAAGCTAAAAGGATCCTCAGAAGCAAAGTAAAGAAAGATGTCAATTAAGAGAGAGAGAGAGAGGGACAGACAGAGGGGTTTGGAACGACTAACCGCAATCTGAATTATGGATGCAAATGGATCTGCCTCAGACTAGTAGACTTCGACCGACCGACCAGCGCTGTGTATTTTGTTTTTTTTTTTAATTTATTAGCCGTCACTTTGGGCCTTGGATTTGGATTTGGATTTGGATTTGGATTTGGATTTAACACCCCGCACACTTTTTAGCCATGTATCATGTAACCATGTTAGTTAACAATAAAAATATCTTTATATTATAGTATTAGTGATCCTAAGGAAACACCCATGAAGCAAACTAATCATCAAGGATTACCAAGACACTCAAGTCTAAAATTGTAAAATATGTGGGATCAAAAAGGTTCAAGTCTTATGACCTTTTTTTTTTATTATTTTTTTGCAAACGTTTGCTCAAGTTGTCCTAAAAATTTTACGCAAAAAAAATTGTCATAAGTTATCATGTTATAGTCATGGTTTGTAATTGAGTAAAATCACGGATTATTAAAGTTGTAACCATGGTTTAACATTGAGTGCATTCATGAATTATTCAACCACGACAAAATTTCAACAATGGTGGTGCTCTCCTCCATATCCATTTTTTCTTCAAGTTCTCATTAAATACTATGCATGCTACATCTCATCATGAAAATATGATTCTACCTAAAAACAATTAACCAACTATTTGAAGTTCCGGGGATATGGGTCCAGTCAAAAATTAGGCTAAGGATATGGGTCCTCCCAAGAATGACACGAAGAATCTGGATAAGAATAGTTCACTTGTTGAAATAGTTATGGACTCCTCTTTTGAAGTCATTGACCACTTGTCATTCCTCTTGTACTTATAACACCATTCCTTAATTCAAATAAAGATGCAGACCTTCCCAGTTGGCTTCATATGGTTACCTCCATATCATGTGTCTTGCTTGCCAACTCTTGGAAGATCCTTGTTTAACTGAGTTGTTTATTGGAGCTTGCCTTAATCGCGTTAGTCTTAGAAGCACCACCTAAAACAAAACATAAAATATTTACGCAAATGAGTCGAAACTCAATACGCATACTCCTATACAATTAAATAAACTTAGGCAATTCCTTTTATTTCGCGTTTTTCAATTCATTTTAAAACAAATATAAAAAGATAACTAACAACAAATAAAACTTTCTTGCCGGATTATTATTATCTGGATGGTCCTCTGCTTGCGATCATCAGACTAAGTCTATGTATGCACATACCCGGACCAATCGGGAGGTCCGGTTGACACTGGCCAGGTATTGACTTAGGTAATGCACTATAAGCACAAGTAACTTGGGTCGGAGCCTCGTTTATGTGAAAAAAACATGTAAAACAATAATTATTCACATTAAAATTAATAAGCTTGCTTACTTGAACTCAAATAAATGAGTTTGGGTAATATAGTACAGGCAATATGCGTATCTTACAATTGAACCCGCAAATAAAACGACTTGAAAGCTTGAATGGACTCGAACAGAGAGCCGCAATGACCTCTTGGACCACACTTGAGATGAGAACACTGAAGTGAATTAAGTTGGATTCTTGGTAAGAAGGGAGTCTCCTAATTAACTTAATAAAAGTTAACTTTAATTAAAAGATTGGAGAATTTCGGGACTTTGCAGTAAATTTGCAGAAGGCACAACTTTTTCCATAAACCTCTAAAAACTTTGTAAGAGGAATTTTCAAAAAGTTATAAATATGTTATACAACTCTCCAGTTAAGAGTTAAGGCCAAAAAATGAGTGTAAAGGCTTGAAAATAAGTAAACAAGAGGGCTGTCCTGCAGAGAATTCAGTTCGGAAAGGAAACTTTGAGAATTCATAACTTAAAAAATAGTCACCGTATGAATATGTGCTAGCAGTCTGTGGAAAGCTTGAAGGGCGAACTACAACTTTTATGTTGGCCACAAATTCAGTAAAGGTTTGGAAGCCATTGGAGATTGGCTTTGAAAAAGGCTCGGCGAATTAAAATTCTAATTTGACATGGTTTGGAGCTTTACTTTGGCAGGTCATAACTTTTCACTCTGATCTCCAAATGATATATAAAAACACAATTTGGAAAGCTTGCAACACCCTCTACCATTCTTGTGTTACCTATACTAAAAGCTCGTTGTTCCTAAAAACCCGTTGTTCAAATGGTATATAAATAAGATACCCAAACTAAATTTATTGTAACTTGAATTATATTTATCGAAATCCCGAAATTCAGAAACCGGGTAAAACCCATTACTTAAGGCTATCCTTTCAATCATAATCTTTTGTCAAGCAAATCCTTACTCGATTTGGAAAAATTTAGATTACCCCAAAGTCATGTATATGGCTCTAAATTCCAAATCCACAACACCACAATTCATTTATTTGTTCGGGTAATTTACGCTACTTAAACTTAACATCGATATCATCCATACACGATAACCTCAAGCGAACCCATTAATTTGAGGGTACTCAAGTGCTAGAAGCGACAAACACACGAATCCACTATGAACAAATTTGCTCCAATTTAAATTATCTCCTTTTCATCAAAATCTTATCACTTACATTTGATAAAATGATGTCAATTTTACATGTAATAAACCAACTACAAATCCTATATTTTTAGAGCAAGAAAAGCCACAAAAAAAAAATGCATCTCACAAATCAATCCATTATCAAGTTTACTCAACTTCCATTCTCTCTTGGTTCAACAAACACACCCAATTTTCCACATTTGCTCTTAATTAACCATTAAGAATCCTACATGCATCAATATTTAGCATACAAAATTCCAATTTAAGAGCATTTTGAGCCATAGAAACATCATGCATTCCAGAATCTCACTCACTCAATCAAACATAACTCATCACTTATACTGATGTGTGTGATTTATATACATGTGAACTTGGATAATTTAGAGTTAATATGAGTGATTTGTGATATGAATGTATTATTTTTATACTTGAATTCTCCATTTTATGCGTGATTGGAGTTTGATATAATTTTGTAGGAAATTGGAGTGAAATTGAAGTAATCAAACTCAAATCAAGTTGTTGAAGTCCAAGTGGACAACAAACAAGAGAAGAATCCACCCCAAAGGTCCAAACTGTTGGGTGTGGAGACCAAATGGGAGAAGGAAGAAGGAAGAAGGGAGGAAGAAGGAGAGGTAGAAAGGTGGAAAAAAGGGAGGAACGAGGCGCGAGCGCCAGGCGCTGTCAGCACTCGTATTGATGCTCCCAGTGCCTCAGTCAGTGGGCATGAGATTTTGCACGCTTCCAGCGCCCATTACACGCCGCCAGCGCCTGGTGGGTAGCGCTCCCCGTCCATTTCCAGCATCTGCATATTTGGTGGTTTCCCCGAATAAGAGTCAAGATCTTGTTTCCTTTCTACGGTTTTTTCCTTATTTGCGGTTGTTTCCTTTTGATGCAGATTTCCATATTTTTAGGTTACTGCCATATTATAACCTAGGTTTTCCCTTGTACCCCTAGTATATATTGGGGTCAGGTTCTCCTTATGATATATCCTAGAGAGGATCCCAGAGTGGTGAGATAGAGAGAAACACAACCATTGTATTGTAATCCTCATACTACCAGTGCATCGATTCCGTGGTTTTTTTTCCCGCTTTTGGATTTTTCCACGTTAAACCTCTGATGTTAAATTTCTTATTTCTTTTCCGCTCTTATCTTACATTGTTTGTGGTTGCTTGAGTGCTCTTCGATCCTAACACAAACTTAGGCCTAATTTGTTAAAGAAGAGTTCTATGATGCAACACGGATGCTCATATGCTCAGCACAACCTGTTTTAGAGTTCAGAGACATCAAAAATTTATTCCTGTGGGCAACACAACCTGTGGCCAGTCAACACGGGTCGTGTTGGGGTCAACACGGACCGTGTTGACTTAGCACAGACTGTGTTGGCCCCTGTTTATGTCAAAATGTCGTTTTGGATGCTCTTAATGGCTATATAATTGTGGATTCGGCTGTTTTGATAATCATTCAAATCTTTCATCATCATCTCCATAGCCAAAATCATATCACCTTCATCCATATTTCCATCCACATTCGTAATATGCAAGATTGAGAAGCATTATTAGGTTGTGAAAATCGATTCTCAAGAATTCATAGAAGTAGAGGAGCAAAAGTCCCTGCCTTCGATAATCGGAACCCATAGGATTAAACTGATTATGAAATGAACTAGATATAGAGGATTTTGTAATTAGGGGTCTTGTGATAATCTGACTTTTAACTTAGTTAAAATTGAAATAACCACGAAAGTAGGTGATTAATTTTACACCCTAAAATGCACCAAATTAGTGACATACATGTTCAATCCCCTTAATTAATTCATAGAGTTACTTCGGTTTATCTCCTAAACGCCTTTTTTTTTTTCCACTGATTTATCCAGTTATTTGTGCGAATAGTTGCTTGTTTTCACTTTGGTAGTGACTAAAAGTAGTTTTACAGTAACCGAACCAAAACCCAATCGATTTAGCGTTTACATAGGAGGTTGTTTAACGTGAACCTAGGGGTTAGGAACACGGTGGTATTGGTCCGAGGAGTCGGGGTTCTAATTGTAATGTTGTTTTGTAACCCCGGTTTTATATCGTTCTTCTCGAGGAGCTAGGGGCCTTGGCTAAAGGTATTGGTCAAGAACGGGTCTAGATCACTAAGGTCGCAAAAGGTGAGGTTTAGGTAACTAAACTAAGAAAACACGAAGGAACAAAGGAACTAAGGCCGGATCAAGGTGAAACAATGGGCTTCGGAGGCTTTTCGGGATGTAAATGGGAGCAAGGAGACAAGGTTTGCAAAAAGAGAGCAACAAGGAAAGAAATCAAGTGGCAATTCCGTTAGAAAATACCCACCTGGCTTCCACTTCCGTGGAAAGTCCAGATTAACTGCCCCAAAGTCCACTACGGACCCGGAGGGTTAATGAAACAGAATTCCCTAGTTAGTCTCCACTCACTCTCGTGAGCGAGTGCTAACTATCCCAATTCCAACCTTCCAACACAAGTGTTGGATGTATTTGGGAGCTTTCGGACCCAAATACACCCCACTTGAGGGAAGGATTGGAGTGGGAAAGTGATTTCTCACCTAATTACTCACTAACATTGGTTGATCTTCCTTCTTTTGGTTGATCTTCTTTCCTCCCAAAATCTCTTCTCTTGGTTGATCTTCTTTCTTTTCCTCATCCAACACCCTCTCTTCCTCAACCTTAGTTCCTCAACCACAACTCCCTCCTCAACGTTCATCTCCATCTCATTCTCTACTTTTTCCTCCAAAACACTATCCTCTACCCAAGAAAACTCATCAACCTCTTCCCCACTCCCTAGATCAACAAAATTTACTTGTACCATTGGAGTCGGTGAAGGTTGAGTGGCTTGAGAAATTTGGGGTGGTACAATGTCCTGTTGAGTTGAATGGAAGGATTCTTCTTGGACAAATGAGTGGTGGTCATAAGGTTGAAAAATGGGGTTGAATGTAGGATTGATAAACGTGGTATAGTCATAAGCATGCTCTCCAAAAGAATAGAAGAAAAGTGGGTTGAAATATGATGGATAGATAGCGTTCACACGCTCTACTTGATTAAACTCCCCACATTGATGCTCGAGATGTGGACCCAAACACAACTTACAAGTATGCATATTAGGAATAGAAGTAGATGTAAGGGTTTGCACACCTTGGGCCACTCTCAATTGATTTGGAGCTTTCTCATTCGCCTTCTCTTTTTGCATTTCATAAACTGAAGCCAAAAGGAGTGTAATAATAGGATCATGCTCTAAAGATAAATCTCCTATACTAGATTTGCAACCTCCAAAATCAAGAGCATATTGAATGAGCTCATGAAGGAATTTGTCGGCCTCCTCCGCAGTTTTCTTCAAAAACATCCCTCCGGATGAAATATCGATTGATTCTTTGAGATAATCAAAGAGTCCACAATAAAAGTGTTGTAGAAGCATCCAGTTGGGTAGATTATGGTGCGGGCACTGACGTTGGAGACCTTTGAATCTTTCCCATGCTTCAAAAAGAGTCTCTCCGGGTTCTTGCTTGAAGCTCATAATAACTTGCCGGAGTTTACATGTTTTATCAGCCGGGAAGAATCTTTGAAGAAAATCTCTCTTGAGAGCCTCCCATGAAGAATAAAATCCAGGTGGGCATATATCAAGCCACATCTCAGCTTTCCCTTTCAAAGTTAGAGGAAAGAACTTCAACTTTTGATACTCCGAAGATATCCCAGGTATATGCATGAAACTAATGCGCTTCTTGAATCTCTCCATATGAGTAATAGGACTCTCGGAAATATCTCCATGGAATGGGTTGCTTTCAAAAGCTTCAAGAAGACACGGCTTGAACTCAAATACCGCGTCGGGTGGTAATGGTGGTAAGATGATAGGGTTGCCTCCCGTACCCGATGATGGAACCGCGTATGATAGAAGGGTACGGTGTGAATCAGCTTGGACTTCACCCATTAGGACTTGAAGCCTCCTACGATGCTCGATAGAACATTAGGGCGTACCTACATACACCAAGAAGAACCAATAGAAGCATAAAATTCATTGGGATTAGCACAAACTAATTTCTAGCGTGAAAGCAATCTCAAATAACCAAAAACTAAGAAACTAAAACTAGGGGTGCTGGCTCCCCGGCAACGGCGCCATTTTGTGTAACGTGGTTTTGTGGACCTCGGTTTTTATCGTTCTTCTCAGAGAGCTGGCGGCCTTGGTCATAGAAACTAGGTCTAAGGTCGGGATGAGATTGCTAAGGTAAGGATATCGGTTTGAAGAGATCACAACGCAAGAAACAAAGCTAAGGTCGATCAAGGAATGGAAAATGGGCTTCGGAGGCTTCTCGGGATGCAAACGGGGATGAGGAAATGGGTTTTACAACAAGGTACCCATCGAGCTTCCTCTTCCGAGGATAGTCCGGATTAACTTCCCCAAAGTCCATCGACAGACCCGGAGGGTTAATGAAACAGAATTTCCTAGTTAGCTTCTATTCGCTTTCATGAATAGAATACTAACTATCCCAACTTCCACCTTCCAACACAAGTGTTGGATGTATTCGGGAGCTTTCGAACCCAAATACATCCTACTTGAGGGAAGGATAGGAGTGGGAAATTGATTTCCCAACTAATTACTCACTAATATTGCTAATCCAAACCTAATCACCCATTCACACCCTTAATTACCCCCTAACCCATAGGGTTTCTAGCCACTAATCATGATAAAATATAAGCTAACAACATCCAAACCAACCTAAACATGATTTCTAGCATCAAACAACCATAAACAAGCAAGAACAATCAAAAAGCAAGTAAAGAAATCAAGAACAAGCAAAGTAATTAGTAAAGTAATTAATAAAAGAGTTAAGGGAAGAGAATACTTATCAAAATGTTGTAGATGAACAAAGGAAAGCAATAAAAAGATAATCCAACAATCTCTCAATTGTTTGAATACCAAATCTTCAATAATAAACATAAATCTCCAAAACCCTAGATTAATCTCTCACTAATCTCTCTCTAAAAGTCACTAATACAATGCTGGAAATTCTCTAAGTAACTAGAGTCTAATAATAGTCGAATCCCCCGATGCCTCTCCAATCGAACTTTCGATATCCCAAAAACATAGCAAAGGGAGCTATTTATACAAGGACTAAAAACTCCCCAAAACGCAACACATAAGGGCTGAAAACACGTGCAGGGCATAGAGAGACCGTGGGCACGGTCTAGGAGACCGTGGGTACGGTCCCAGGGAAGAAAGGTCGGGCGATTTCGAGCTTCGAGAGACCGTAGGTACTGTCCTGGAGACCGTAGCTACGGTCCCCATCGGGAGCAGGATGTCGCGGGCGCGACCCATATGGTAGCGGGCGCTACCGTCTTCAGCTGACGATTCAAGGTTGACTTTGAGCACAGCAGCAGGGGGGTAGCGGGCGCTACGCCAGGGGTAGCGGGCGCTACCATAGAGGTAGCAGGTGCTACCCCAAGGGTGGCGGGGGCTACCCTACCTCTTTTCGCCCCTTTGTTTCCTCCTTCTTTCCAAGGCATGTAACACCCGATCCGAGGGTCGTAGCGGGTGTTACCTTACTAATTGACACCAAAGGTGAGGAAAGTGGTCCCGGGTCAACTCCGCCTCGGCTTTCGGTCCGGCTCGGCTCGGGAAATCACCAAAAATGCTATAAAAAGGCCCGTTTTGCTACGTTTTGAGTAAAATCTTCAAAATCTACAAAATAACCAAAAACGCATTAAAAACTATGCAATTAAACCACGAAACGAGTTAAAAGCCTAAGGATTTAGGCGGTATTTAGACACAAAATTGGGTCTAAACAACCCGCCTGGGTTTTAGCGGATTCTAGGCCAGGCCACTGATCTCTTCGGCCCAAAGAGAAACCGGGTTGAAAATGATAAAACCCGCCTAGGTTTTATCATTTTCTGGCCCATTTCTCTCGGGACCCTCCTTGGATAAATATTGGACATGAATTAAATTATTTTCTAAATTAATTTTGTATAAGAAATCGAATATTTTAAATAGTAAAACGAATTTGTAAAATGTAAAAAGAGTCGTCAGCCAATTTAAGGAAATCGACAAACCAAAAAAAATAAGAAAAAGAAAGACTCCGGTCTACGAACCCGATTTCTAGATTCGGGGGTAAGGTTACGAATTCGAGAGTTATAAGAACTCTCGAATCCGCCTGTTATAAAACAGACTCTACTAAAATCAACATTGAAAAGAAAGAGAGCGGGGAGAAGTTTGATTAATTTCGCGGAATTACTATTCGAATCATGCAATATAAAACAAATACGGTTTTATTTTACAAAATCTGTACAAGCACGATATTAAATAAAGGATTACATGATTAAATACAATAATTTAAATCCAAGAACCGAACCTTGCTTAAGGTGTAGCGACGACGAATTTGATCCCTTGAGTTGCCTCTTGACTTGAAACCCGGATGAGAAAATGTGGATGGTTTAGGAAAAGTGGTGTATGGATGATTGTATGGTTGTGAAGAATATGATTTGAGAAAGGGATTATGGGAGAAAAAGTAGTATAATATGGATGTGGTGTGGGAAGGTGATTTTGTGATGGAGGATGATGGAGGTATAATATGGAGATAATGGGAGGATAGAATAATGATAGGGGATGAGGAGAATTTGAGAGAGTGGAAGTATAATATGGTGGGAGAGTAGAGTAAGTGTATTAGATGATGATTGTTGGTGAAATGAAGGTGAAATGGAGGGGGTATTTATAGGTGAGGGAGTATGGATTTTGGAGGGAAAAGGTGGGGGGCATACCCCAAAAATTATGTCATCTCGGATCAAAACCCAGGTGGGTTTCATGGGGTCAATGGCAAAGTCAAGGCACGTGGCTTTTATCAAGGCATTGCATGGAATCAAAAGAAATTGGTGCTAAAAAGCTGAAAACCCAGGCGGGTTTTGATAATATTATCACGCGGACTGGTGACGTGGAGCAAAACGACGACGTCCGCTATTTCGCTCAAAACCCAGGCGGGTTTTGAGAATTTCTGGGCCAAGGCGCGCGACTGGGCCTGTTTACTGTTGGGCAATAAAAAAGTTAAAACCCCAGTGGGTTTTAACAATTATTTGCAGCTTATTTATTTTCTTTGGGCTCGGCTTATTGATCCTTTGGGCCCAATGACCCGTTTATTACTTGGCCTGTCTGACTTGCATATTTTGTTGAGTCGGGATTATACCGGTACAAATTCCGGTGTCTACCGAGAGCCCCCACTTTGATCGAGTCCGAATAGGACGAAGGTCAAAGTAGTTTGAGGATATGACTTTGGTTTGCAAAGTCTGATTTGATGCTTGGAAGCTAGGTCCTGCATTGCAGTTGCGTGCGGCATGCGCCTCCTTTGAGATGATATCGAGCAAGAATGATGCTCTACTCGTTATTGGACACGATGTCGATGGTCGATAGAATTTTCTAGTCTTTCCCAGTGTCGGTTCCAGTCTTTCCTGGTGTCGGTTCCAGTCTTTCCCGGTGTCGGTTCCAGTCTTTCCCGGTGTCAGTTCCAGTCTTTTCCGGTGTCGATTCATATTGGTTCCAGTCTTTCCTGATGTCGATTCCAGTCTTTCCCGGTGTCGGTTCCAGTCTTTCCCGGTGTCGATTCCAGTCTTTCCCGGTGTCAGTTCCAGTCTTTCCCGGTGTCGATTCCAGTCTTTCCCAGTGTCGGTTCCAGTCTTTCCCGGTGTCGATTCTAGTCTTTTCCGGTGTCGGTTCCAGTCTTTCCCGGTATCGATTCATATTGGTTCCAGTCTTTCCCAGTGTCGATTCCAATCTTTCCCGGTGTCGATGTTGATGATGGTGGGCACTTTCAATGCCGAAGGACTTCATCAGACGTGTTGCTGATGGCCTTGGGGGTCGAGACTTCATCGGGCCCGATGCCGATGGCTCGGAGATTGAGACTTCACCGGACGTGATGCCGGTGGCTCGGGACTACATCGAAACTCTGCTGATGGTCCGGAATAATGATGGCAGCGACCTCTTGTTCGATAGCTGAGTGATGTGGTCCCTTGTTGGCAGCTTGATGGCGATGGTCCCTTTTAGCGGCTTGAAAATTATGAGGAAAAAAATCGAGCATCAGCTTGATTGAAATAAAAGGAAGGAGATTCGATTTTCACCTGCGGGCCGCAAAGTCTGAGTGTGTGCTCCGACTGTGGGCCGAAAATTTGGGCTGTGGGCGCTCCAAAACCCAGGTGGGTTTTGGCGTCCTCCATTGGGCTGTTCTGCGCCTGGACCGCGTCCTCTGGGCCACTTCTCCTGGGCCAAACAAAACCCAGGCGGGTTTTGTGCATTTTTTTCTTCTTTTTTTTTTATTTTTTATTCGCCTCGTGAAGGAATCAAAAGTGGGTCCGTCCCACTTGTGGTCATAAAGGGGCCACATCACCCTGCCTCTCTTTTGGGTGACAAAGGGATAACCTTTCGGATTTCCGACCAATGAAACGCGTTTGGCATCTCGGTGATTCTAAAAAGCGAACGGCTCACATTCACCCGACCTTTCTATAAATTCAAGTGCATTTCCTTCATTTCCTTCACATCTTCATCTCTTACATCTCTCTAGCTTACTACCTCTCTCTCTAGAAAAGAAACTTTGCCCTTTTTTGAGACAACTCTCGTGTTTGAAAAGATGCAACCTCGAAGTCACAGAAATCCACCTCTTCCTCATGCGGCGGTTTGGCCTCATGAGCGGTCTTCGCGACCCAACTTCGTTCCCGGCATGGAAGTGGCTTCCTCTGATCTCGTTGTTGAATCTTGGAACCATGCTTGGTTTTACCGTTCCCATGGCAAGGTAATCCTTTAAACCTTCTTATTGTACTTAGTTTAACGTAAAAATGAGCAAGCATGAATTTATTTTTCATACTTTGTCGATTTTTAGCTATTTTAAGTATGCATGTTAGGATGTAAGGTGACCCATTTTCTGCATTTTGACCGAAAAACATCTGCGAATAGTTTGCAAAAATGGACCAAAAATTTTTTGTACGCGTTTTGGGCCAATTATCCGAGTAGCGGCCCACTAGGCGGAATAAAACCCAGGCGGGTTTTATGTCCGGCTTATTGGGTCACTTGCGTGTTTTGGGCCGGTCAACTGGGCTAGGCGTAGTCAAACCCCAGGCGGGTTTTGACTCGCCTTCCCCCTTTTGCTGGACCGCCTCACGGGCCTTCACTGTGGGCTTGATTGAGTCAAAGCCCAGGCGGGTTTTGGACTCAAATATCCCAATTTTGTTGCTAAACCGGCTCGGGCTGTGATATTTGGACTTGTTTGTTTGCTTCATGGGTCGTGGTTGTGAGCCCAGTGTCCGTGCTGGGTCCAACTTGGGTCCATGAAATCATGCTTAGAGCCCCCATTCTAAAATGACGCCTTTTAAATTTTACCCTTAGGAGGATGACCTGAAAACTCCCGGCGCCTTAAAAGAGCCACTTAAGGCAGCAGAATCAATCCCGGGGAATTTTGTTCAAGAGACTTTAACCGCGGCGGGCTTCATGCTTTTCTGGAAATGCGTGGAGGCTTGGAACAAAAGGACGTTCTACACTATTGGTCCAGCGATGGGCGAGAGGTTGTGGGATTCCACCAACACATTCCACTTCCCGGTGGGTGAGATGACAGTCACACCTAAAGATTTTGTCATGATCACCAGTCTTCCTTGGAGCGGGCAGGACTTGGTCTTTGATGCAAATGTTCCTCCTGTAGTTCTGGATTTGCTGACTCCCGTGTCTGCGCGTTTGGGGCGTCGACAAGGTCTCCCTAACCTTGCCTATAAGCACTTCGAGATCACCATTCGTGATGCGAACTTCCAAAACTTGCCTCTAGAGCAACGCCGCTTTATTTTTATGGCGTATGTCATCTCTGCTACACTCTTTGCCAACCATGGGGATAACATTTCTCTGTCCTGGTTTCGGAACCTCCTCAACTTTGATAATATCCGAAACCTGAACTGGGGCAAGGCGGCCTATGGCAACTTCATCCATTGGCTCCGTCGTGGCATCCGTCTTTCATCAGATGCGGATCCAATCTATCTCCATGCAGCCCAGGCTCGCTACCAGTACTGTCCTTCCTTGTGGAAGGTGCTCGAGGTATGTGCTCGATCCCTTCTCTTCTCTTTTCTTTTTTTTTTTTTATTTTTAAAGTTCTTATTCATCTTTCATTCCTGGTTTGACATGTCGTGCATGCAGTCGTGGGCATATGAGTATATCTTGGCCCTGGGAATTCGCTCAAAGAAGAACAAGATGCCACCGAGTATTTGGACTATTGAGGGCATACATGATAAGAAGTACAAGTCGGGGCTCTCGACCTTATTTGCGGCATTTTGGATAACTTGCAACCGGTATCTCCTTACTCATGATGCCTTTTCTATCTTCTTTGGCATGCCATGTTTAAATGTATCCTTCTTCTTGCAGGACCAAATAAATTGGCGTCCTTGGGCAGACTTTGACATCAGAGGGTTGCCACAACCTTTGGATCGGGTGGAACACGACACCCGTCTTCCCCTCTTGATTGAAGGGCCTTACGGCTATGTGTGGCATTTAGGGGAGAGGGCCTCGAGGCAAATTTTGGAAGGTTATCCTGGCCTCATTCCCCTAGATCCTCCAGTACAGAGGTTTGAGCCATGGCGGATTGACCTGGCCATTTTGAGGGATCTAGTCCGGGGTCAAGCATTTGACGATTTCGTGTACAACGTTCCCTAGGATCAGTTCGATGAAGAGTTTCAGCGTTATCTCAGCCGTTTGGCTCCTCGAGTGGTATGTATCTTCCTTCTTTGTCCTTGTCATGTTTTGGCCGTTTTCTAATTGGAAAGTCTACAGCTGGGACCCTACGCTAAAGCTGCCGAAGTGAGGGCTCCTCAAGAGAGACGAAAGATCGATGGCTTCCTGGAAGTGGAGCACAGTAGTGAGTGCTCCGCACTTAAAGAATTCGACCATAAACCTGTAAGACTCGGTTTTATGTTGCCTCCTTTTACCCTGTATACCACTTGTGAATGACCCCTTGGTTTTTCTATTTTCCAGCCGCGGTGGGGAATTCTCCGGCAGCTAACTAAGGAGTGGAGCACCATGAGGAAATTCATTGATCGGGGCTTCACTGGTTCGGGGAGATACCAAGGTGGCGCTTCCAGAGGGGTCGATATGGAGGCTGATGCAGAATCTGCTCCTAGAGAACCACCTCGCCGTTCCACTACAAGCGCTCCTCGCACGGAGCCCCCACGTCGCTCTTCGGTTGGGGAATATTCCACTCGAGGTCGATCTCGAGAGGAAGTTGGGGGGTCTTCTCGTCCTCCTCTGCGGTACTGCAGGGTCGGCAAAGGTATTACGATCGAAGGTCGGACTCCACCGATCCCATCGTGGCAGTGCAGTAGCGGAGGCCGCCCTCCAAGCATGGAAGAGGACATGGCTCAGATGTCCTTGTAGGAACCATTGGGTCATGGAGGGTCATATCATAGCACTGGATATGGTGAAGCTCAACCTCATCCTTACTGGGTGGAGGATGCTTCTGAATCAAGCGCCACCTACCGGCCTCCTCCTTCTCGTCATACCCCGGCTTCAGTGCGCTCTGCTCGTCGTGGTCGTGAAATGGTGGTGAGGGACCGCGATTCAGGTGCATCCGTAGGGTATCCTGGCGGCCAGACCCTAGCAGATGACGCTACTTCACGTCCTGCACCTTATGATGCTTTATCTTTTGGTTTTGGTTCTGCGGGATGGCCTATCCCTGCTCCTGAGATGGGTCCGTCATGGCCCACGGGTTCCCAAGAGTGGACTGTGCCTCAGCACTCTTGGCTGGGTGGGTCTGCTTCTTCCGGTTGGCCCGTCCCTAGTTATAGAGCTGGTCCGGTATGGCCTACTCCCTCTGCTGAATGGCAGGTTCCTGATCATTCATGGCTGGCTGCTTCGCAGGAACACTCTGTGTCTTCACCGTCGAGTGTGCATCCTTCGAAAATGCCCTTGACCGGGCCATCACCTCCTATGCAGACTGCTCCTGGACCTGACTATTATTCCTGGGATACCTACTTTGGCGTGGCCGGCGCTTCTAATGCAGGAGCCTCAAATGCAGGGGGCAACTTGGCGGAGGACAGCGGCGATTCCGGTTCCCTGTGGTGATCACCTTTATGCAATGCAAGACTCTTTTTTTTATTTTTATTTTTATTTTATGCAAGACTCGAACTTGGTGTATGCACAACTTGACGCTTTTATTTAATGCAATTTCGAATGATTTTCTACATGATGGGATTAATACCAATTAATCCTGCTTCCCTAAAAAGAAAATAAAATAAAAAAGAATAAAAACTTAAGTGTCGGAGATAGCTCAAGCAAAAAATTTCAGAACCAGACATCATCGGGTCGATAACAGAAACCGGAACATAAAAATACACGAATGGGCCAGTTTAAAAAAACCAAACAGAGAGGCCCACAAGAGGTTCTTGCGCAGACGGGCCGCGGGAGCTGAAAATTGGGCCTGGACCGCATAAACCCTAGGCGGATTTTGAGCGCTGGAGGCCTGGGCTTGGGCGGACGCGCGCGCGCGCTGGTCTTCCGAGATTATAACCCAGGCGGGTTATAATCATTTTTTTTCTTTTTTTTTGCTAGCCGTTGAAGAAAGGCTTGAATCATGGGATATGATGACAACGGCTATGTAACTGCTTGCTGGCCGATTTGCTCCATTTTTGATCATGGATGAAAGTGTATAAATACCCCCTCCTTTGCCATGGAGATCACCCATCATCTTCCATTGCATTTTTCATCTAAAAAGGCCTCCTAAAATCAAAAAAGAAATCCTCTTATCATGGCCTTCGAGAAGAAGCTCGCTACTTGGATGAGCACTTTATCCAGAGACGAGAAGAAAGAGCTCGAGAGATATAGTCTGACGAAATTGCTAAGTCTTCGACAGGCGAGAGTCAACCATGACTTTATTCGAGCGGCGAGCTCCTTTTGGAATCCGAAGATGCATGTTTTCCGCTTTTCCTTAAAAGAGCTATGCCCACTACCCGAAGAGTGGTCGTCCATTCTCGGGACAAATCATTTTGCGCGACCGACGTCACCTCCAACTGTCGCCGACAATACCAAACAATACAAGGAATTTCTATGCCTTCCGAACCGAGTCATAGGAAGCGCATTATTTGGCGATAAGGTACATTTCCGAACCATTGTCGAATATTTTCGATCGCCTGACACTTTGGAATATGGTCCCGTGATACGAGTGCGAGCACTCGTATTATGTCTTCTTGGAGAATTTTTCTTTTATCATGGCTGGCGAAGAACCGGGCCGGCGGGCCTAATTCAAATTGTTGAAGATATGGGCTGAGGTTTTAATCCAGTGCTGTTGATGTTGGCGGAAACTATGATGGGTTTGGACAATCCGGATCCGGAATATGAGCTTCGTGGGAGCCCCCTACTTCTTCAGGTACATTTCCTCCTTCCTCCCTCACTTTTTTTTTCTTCAAATCTGCCTACTGTCTTTAAAACCCAGGCAGGTTTTAAAGTTTTTTTTTTTGTTTTTTTTTCATTAGTTGGGAGAATAATTGGTATGCAACCATAACCCGTGCTAACTTTATGGGCAGATATGGCTCATGGAGCATTTGGGCCTTATTGAAGATCCTCGTAACCCCTCGGCGCTTGCAAATTATTGTCAAAGGAGGCGCAAATATACCGAGCTCCAATCGGTAACTGAATGGGTCGCCTTTCTGAAGGAACCTCGTGATATCGCGTGGTGGATCGAGTGGTGGCATGTTCCCGAATATGTGACCAGTGATTATCGCAACGCCTATGTGTGTATCGCCGGCTTAACACACATGACTTTCTATTTTCCGGAGCGAGTATTGTGACAGATGGGTCGCAAACATACCATCCCCGAGCGACTATGTGAAGCCCCCGAGCAATTGAAGCTTCGCGGCTCGGTGATAGAGTCTTGGCTGAAGTATTGGGCAAGAAGGCCTACCCTTAAGGCTCCGTCAAAGGCACATGTATCAGAGATTGTGGACTCTGAATATCACGGATGGCTGATTGCGGCTGTCGAGTCTCGCCGTGCTGGAGAGGCGCTAAGAAGTCGAACATCCATGAGGGAGAGGCTGGGTCCTCGTTCTACGATAAAGGATTGTCTCGGCGCGAGGGTGACGGCAAAGGACCGACTTGGTCCGAAGGTGGAGACGCGGAAATCTCATAAGCGAGCCTATAAACCTAAAAACAAAGAGACGGACCCAAACGAGCCGAAAGACATGGAGATTGATCATGAGACCACTAGTGACGTAGAGAAGGTGAAACAAGACTAGGAGATGGATGGAAGCGAAGGAACTGAACTGCTTTGCTAGAATAAACTTTTATTTAATTATGCCTTTTTGAATTTTCTTATTTACAAGCAGTGTACTTGCATTTTGATTATTAATAAAAGAAGAAGTGTTATTTACAATCATTGTGTCCTTGTAAATTTTATCTTTCTTCCTTTCATGAGCATAAATCGAATATTAACCAAGTGTCTGAAAATTGGTTTTCCAGTTGCTTGGCTATATTAAGCATAATATCTCTTGAGCTGATCCAAATTTGTGGGTTGAATCACATCTTCTCCATCCATGGTGGCAAGCCGAGCTGCTCCTCCCGGTAAATTTTCCTTAATCATATAAGGACCTTTCCAATTAGGTGAAAACTTTCCCCTTGGGTCTTGTATTGGTGCCCTCATTTCCTTAAGCACTAGATCACCTTCTTGAAGTGAACGACCTTTCACCTTCTTATTAAAGGCGCGAGTGATTCTATTCTGATATACCTGAACATTATGCAACGCCCTTAATCGCCTTTCATCCATCAACATTAACTCCTCGAACCTTTCCCAAGCCCATTCTGCCTCTGGCAATTGGCTTTCTGCAACTACTCGTAATGACGGGATTGCTAACTCTATCGGCAGGACTGCTTCCATTCCATACACTAAGGAATATGGTGTTGCTCCTGTGGTAGTTTGAATTGAGGTTCGGTATCCCCATAAGGCAAATGCTAACTTGTCAGGCCAATCCTTATAAGTGATGACCATCTTCTTAATGATTCCTGTCACCGTTTTATTGGCAGCTTCTACAGCTCCATTGGTTTGAGGTCGGTAAGGTGAAGACCGGTGATGCTGAATTTTGTAATTGGTGAGCAAAACTTCTACTTCCTTTCGAAAATGACTTCCGTTATCGCTGATGATCTCACGAGGTACCCCATATCGTCATATAATGTTCTGAAGGATGAATTTGGCCACGTGCTTAGATGTGAGTTTGGCAAAAGAGGCCGCCTCTACCCACTTAGTGAAGTAATCAATAGTGACCAAAATGTATTCATGCCCTCCTGTTCCGGTTGGGTGTATTTTGCCAATGATATCAATACCCCAGACCGAGAATGGCCATGGAGAAGTAAGTGTTGTCAGATATGAAGGAGGTTGATGCTGCAGGTTGGCACACTCCTGACATTTGTGACATTTCCGAACAAAATTCAAGCAATCTGCTTCCATAGTGGTCCAGCAGTAACCAGCTCTTTGAATCTTCTTCACTAGCATGCGCCCATTCATGTGAGGCCCACACTCTACAACAAATTGATGCCTGTAGGTGACTTCTTGTATAAACGATCTTGGATCAAGCAGTATTGTTCTGCTAAAGCTCTGATCGCTCGTTGTCCTCGAGCATCTAAATTAACTGGATATTCTCCCTTCCGAAGGAAATTGGATATGTCGTGAAACCATTCCTCAGTCTCTTCTTCTTATGCTTCCATTCAGACTGTCGCTCTACAATTATTGGTAGCTGGAGCGTGCTTGATGGGATGGATATCATTGAGGATAATTTAGCCAGAGCATCGACCAGTTTGTTGTGATCCCTAGAAAGGTATTGGAAATTGATCTTCTCGAATTGGTCAGCCAATCCCAAAAGCTTCCTCTGATAAGCTAAAAGACACTCACTTCGAACTTTCCAAGCGTTCTTAGCCTGGTTAATGATGAGGATATAGTCTCCAAAGACATTAATGTGGCGTATTCCTAAAGCCAAGGCAACTTGCAGGTCTTTGATGCATGCTTCATATTCCGCCGCATTATTAGTAGCATCAAAATCCAATTTTACAGATACAGGGATATGTACACCTTCTGGGGATATTAACAGTACTCCTATTCCACAACCCATTTTATTAGAAGCTCCATCAAAATACATTTCCCAAGTAATTTCATCAGTCAAGAACACGTCCTCGTCCGGGAATTCCAAGTGAGTGCTTGGAGGTTCCTGTGATGATGAAGCAGCCAGAAAATCTGAAACAACCCGCCCTTTAATAGATTTCTGAGGTAAGTATTGAAGATTGAACTCAGAAAGCATGACTACCCATCGAGCGATGCGATTGTTGATGGTAGGTTGCTCCATGATGAATTTGATGGGATTGTTCTCAGCTATTACATATACTGTGTGTGAAAGCATGTAGATTCTCAGCTTCTTGGTGGCCCAAACTAACGCAAGAGCCATTTTTTCTATGTCTGCATATCGACTTTCGTAGTCTAGGAACTTCTTGCTCAAGTAGTAGATGGCGCTCTCTAGACCTTTAGCCTTTTGAGCTAGCATAGCCCCCATTGTTGAGCTAGTCACGGTAAGGTAAAGGAGTAGAGGCTCATCTAGTACTGGCGGCATGAGAACTGGGGGATGTTGCAGATACTCCTTGATTTTCTCAAAAGCAGCTTGACATTGATCGTCCCATTCTACTTTGCTTCCTTTCTTTAGCTTCTTGAACAAAGGTTCACAAGTCATGGTGAGCTTTGAAATGAACCTGCTGATGTACTGGATTCGACCAAGAAACCTCTTATCTCCTTTTCTGTCTTAGGTGGTTGTAACTGTTGGATAGCCTTGATCTTTGAAGGATCAACTTCAATGCCCCGTTGGCTAACCACATAGCCTAGTAGCTTCCCAGAGGTAATACCGAAGGTGCACTTTGCTTGGTTGAGCCGCATCTTGTATTTGCGAAGTCGCAGAAAGAACTTCCGGAGGTTAGGAATATGACCCTCCCTTGTCTTGGACTTAACAATCATGTCATCAACATAAACTTCTACTTCGACGTGCATCATGTCATTTAGTAGGGTATTGGCAGTCCGCAGGTATGTTGCCCCGACATTTTTGAGACCGAAGGGCATGACGACATAACAGTACGTACCCCATGGTGTGGTAAAGGAGGTCTTCTCCATATCTTCTTCTGCCATTTTTATTTGGTTGTAACCAGCATATCCATCCACAAAGGATAAGAGCTCATGTCCCAAGTGTTATCCACCAATACATCAATGTGGGGTAAAGGGAAACTATCCTTGGGACTAGCTTTGTTAAGGTCTCGGAAGTCCACACACATGCGTACTTTCCCATCTTTCTTGGGTACTGGGACAATGTTAGCAATCCATTCAGGGTATTGGACTACTTTAATGAACTTAGCGTTAAGCTGCTTGATCACCTCTTTTTCTTGGCCCATTCAGGTTGATCCTCCAAGCCTTTTGTCGCACCGGTTTTGCATCAGGGAGCAAAGGTATAGTGTGCTCCGCAATTTCCCTGTCAATCCCTGGCATGTCCTCATAAGACCATGTGAACACATCCACAAACTCCTGGAGAAGTTCTATAAATACCACCCGTTCTTCTGCTGTGAGTGAACTACCTAATTTCAACTCCCGAGGTTGTTCTTTCGTGCCCACATTTATGGTGATGGTGTCTTTCAACACCGCCATCTTATGCTCATGTTCATTAGAAAATTCTTTTAAGGGTTCATCAAATTCCAGATTATTATTAGTGCAATAGTTCAGGGAAGAGGGGAAAGAAGAATCAGAGTAAGCAGAAAGGTTCATTTTATTGAATGCAGAAATGAGTACATCGCCAGCGGACTCAAGACCAGACTCACTTGACTCTAGACTCTTAGGACCAGACTCTATGTCCATAGGAACAGACTCCCCTACAGATAAAATAAAGCTATTATTCTCAGCATCGACCCATGAGACCGCCTTGACTTCTTCTTCTTCAGTGATCATGAGACTTGGATCAAAGCTTGGGTTGGATAATGCAGCAATAACAACGTCAACTTCGGACTCTCCCTTAACAGCTTCTTGTCTGAATAGCATGCCAAATATGTTGCTTCCAGCAAGGTGAGTCCATTCCAATGGTGGCTGTTTGTCTCGAGTGGGGATGAAAATAGTAGCCATGTTAATGGTGCAGTCATTGAAAACTTCTAACCTCGCGACCCGAACTCCCTTGTTCTTCAGGTAGTATGGTTCAGGGAATCCGTAGTAAGGGAAGTCATCACCTTCCCTAATGAATTGTCCATTCAGGGTGAGTGGATAGGGCTTCATTTGGAACAAGGTAGGTGGGTTGTCCATTCTCTTCGTTCTGCTCAGCTAAGGCTATCTTGGCGAGCTTAACTTCCTTCTCAGTTGGCTTTTACCCTAAGCCGAACCGTCCCTTATGTTTAAATGTCTTGAACAGAGGAGGAATCTTGCTTTTCGGATTCTTTCCTAGCGGCATCCCAGGGAAGTGTCCTTGTTTCCTGAGTATTGCATGCACTTTGGGATTTGAGTAGGGATCGAAGTCAAAAGAAGCTTCGTCATGGCTCAAAGTCGCCACAAGTTCAAAGTTGTGAAGTTCTTCGTCCATAGAACTATGTTCTACCTCAAGGGCTGCTTGCTTGGGAGTGAAGACAGCATTGATGGATTCTCCCGAGATGGTGATGACTTGTCCTTGGACAAGCATCTTTACTTTTTGGTGTAAGGTAGATGCTATAGCATTACATTCATGAAGCCACGACCTCCCTAACAACATATTGAAGGAAGCTGGGATGTCTAGCACTACAAACTCCACATTTCGAGTGATATTGCCTGTAGTGATGGGCAATATTATAGACCTAACCGACTTTCGAGGAGCATTGTCATAAGCCCTTAGTTGTACACCATTTTGAGCCAAGTGCCGTTGTTGGACTCCCAATTTCTATGCCGTCCTCCAAGGGCACACATTCACATCTGAACCATTATCAACCAAAACTAGAGGGATAGTTTTGTTGGAACATTGCACTCTGAGGTATAATGCTTTGTTGTGGGATGCCCCTCCCTGAGGCAAATCTTCAATTCCGAAGGTGATAGACTCTTGCTGGGTAGTCATATGAGCAACTAGAGATTCAGGAGTTGTTGTGGGAGATACTGTTAATGTAGTAAGAGCATCCATCATCTTCTGTATGTGTGCCTGTGAGGTACAAATCAATTTCCAGATGGTAACTTCAGCCTTGGTCTTCTTGAGTTGTGTAAGGACAGGATCTTCAGGTATGACATGGTTGTCGTTGGTAACCATTGGTATAGGACTAGAAATAGCCACTGGGGTGATGGTGTTCCTGTTGTTATGGCGACCTGATCGAGTGAGAAATGATACATCATCGGATGTTGGCTCATCTGGCTCCATCTTAGAGTATTCAAGCTGTTCTTCGTCGTCGCTATCCCAAATACCATGAATGGATAGGTCTTCATGAAAACCGAGCACTTCACGGATAAGTTGGCCTGTTTCAAAAATCAAAGTGGAAGGATCAAAGCTACAAACTCCATGAAAGATAGCGTTGGTATGCTCAGGCATAGGGTTGCTTTGATTGTTGGGCTTTGAGCCTTTTCGGCATGGGTAGTGTCCCATCCCTTATCATATCTTCTATTTTGTTCTTGAGAGACCAAAGATTTCTCAAGATCATGTCCTCGCAATGATGGTAGCGCAAAATTGATCCAAATTCTTTCCTCTTGTCACGATTCTTCCTCGCAAAGGTAGGACCAAAAACCCTTCTTGACCAATCGATCAAGAGCTTGTGAGTAAGAGACGCCCAATGGCGTGTAAGTCTCATACTTTGGTATGAAAGGCCCTCATACCTGGATAGAGTTAGTTTCCATGATCTTAGGAGGGTGGCTAGACGCACTAGTGGCCCTCCTGTTGGAACTAGACCCCTTCCATCCAGGCGAAGTGGTCTTATCATTATGCATCGCCTCTAGTTGGATACAGATGTCCTTCAAGTAGTCAAAGTCTTTGATGACGTGATATCCCAAGTGTTTGGATAAACTGCCTTTTAGCTCTTGCTTGAAAGTAGACAGCTGTAGACGAAGAGGGATTATCTTATTGATGTGAGACAGCTTGGTATGCCATCGCTCAAAGTAATCCAGGAAGGATTCGTCATCTCGTTGCTTCATGGTGGTCAAGTCATCCACTGTAGCCTGCTTCCTCTGGATGCGACTGTAGTGATTAATGAAAGCTTTGAACAGTTCATTCCAATCGACCTTCGTTTGAAGTGGTAAGGCGTGATACCATACCTTGGCTTCGCCATCTAGAGTGGATGGGAAAACGGTAGAGTATAAACCGACATCAATTTGGTTTAATGGTGCTAGCCTCATGAACTCTTCGATGTGGTGAACTGGGTTTTCGGATGGTTTGAACATGATGTTTGGTACCTCAACTCTATCACCTATCTTCAGAATCGGCTGAACAGGTAATGGCACTTCCAGATATTTGTCAGCAAAGGCCGGCACAGTGCTCATTGCTTTTGGTAAGGCTTTCTAATTTCTGTTCAAGGGCCTTAACGGCTGGATCCTTTACAGATTTAGATGCCTCAGGGGTATCGGCTTTTGTCTTCGATATCCCACTCCCTCCAACATTTGAGGATATCTTGATGATTTCAGGTTCGGATTCATATCCCTGCATTTCTTCATCGTCTTCCTCAACATTCAATCCCAGTTTGGTATTGATTTTAGTAATGGCTTGTAGTATACCATCCATCACTTGTTGTTGCTCATTCAACCTTTTCCCACCTTCTGCTCTTGTTCTAAGGTATTGGCAAATACCAGACCTTGCATTTTGGTATAGAGGTCATCCAAATGTTTCGTGATGTTAGCTTCGGTGCTCTAGCCCGGGATCTCTTGGAATTGTTCTCTAGACATGATGCTGTCACTAGTTGCCGATGGATCGTAGCGGGGATTCGGAATCAAACGGCCTGTTCATGGATCTCGAATGCGAGCCCGGAGTCGATCACCAATGATGCCTGCATGGAAATTCAAAGTTAAGACACTTGATAACATTCTCCGACACGTTCTACCCGATGCATGCATGTCCTAGATGACCTATATGATCTTTGACACATGTATGCTGACATAACGGACTCACCCACTTTTTGGGAGTGCATGGCCTAACTCTATATGGACCTAAAAACAGAACATTATAAAGGGCCGAATAAAGTCAATATAGCGAGCGAGTCATAAGTTGGCAGACCGTGGTCAGTGTTTCTCAATTCAGATGGGCCCACTCCACTGGCCGACCGTTTTAAGGAGAATCCGTAACCTGGCCCAACAACTCATACAGCTCAAACCATATTGGCTCTTACGCGGACTAGAATAATGTTCGACAAGACCGGCAACCCACTTTTTTTAATTCGTTTTACTTTTTCTTTTTTCTTTCTTTTCTTTTAACTCGGGGAAAATGGGTATTGTAAAGGACTGGATAAAGTCAACAATAAGCGAGTCATAATCAATTTATGGGCTTTAATTGACAAATCCTATATGGTTGGGCCTAACAACCGGCCGACCATAAGTGTGATGGATTTATTAATTAAATTGATAAATTAATTTACTCAAGCCTAGTGACTATTATGCAGTCTAAGACGTTATCCATTAACTTTGTTGGACTTTTTAATTAATTTTTTTTGGGACCTTTGTTAAGAGAATTTCATAAAGGATCATATAATATCATCAAAGGTGAGTCAATTTTTATTTATTAATCAAGATAATCAACTTTCGAGCATAAATGGGCCCTTCCACTTGGGCTAACCGAAATGCCTTTGAGTTAATTATATTAATTAATAAATAATCCTTTTCTCAACCCAATGAATTTTATATGAACTAGAACAAAATCTCCAAACTAGGGTCGACTCTTTACAAAAAAGACAAGAAAAGGGGAGGGATACACATAGCACATAGCATACACATGAAAGGGTATCCTAAACCAAGGCTCTAAATTCATGGACTTTTATGGTTGGGTATATAGCCTACCGCATGCCTTCGCCCCGGTTCTTCATACCATAAGGTAAGCAGTTAAGGTATTTCTCAAAAAACTTCAAGGAAGCTCTCGGAGTGTGACATCGGGAGTGGAGCGACCAAATGCTTAAAGATGTAGAGTTCATCTCCATAGTAGTGGCCTCCCGCTCTCAAGGGAAATCTTAGGTAACTTAAACTGTCGCCTTTGTGCTAACGTGTCAAAAGACCCAATTAGTGGCCCGGTATGCAAGGGATGCCTAAAAGAATAATAAAATCGCGAAATAAATTAACTTCTCCCTTTTACACTTTCAAACCAATTTGATTTTTTCAAGTTTTACCCTCTTTTTAAAGTTTAAGTCCCTAGTAGAGTCGCCAATATGTAGGACCTGGAAAAATTCCCGTTCCGGGAAATGTTTTCTCGGATGCGCTACATTTGTGATCGGGAGCCGACTAAGGTTTCTTAATCCTTAAATAAGGATATTTTTATTTTTCGAAATTCGTTTTTGGGATGATGAAACTTTATTTATTTACAAACCCGTTTTTTTATTATTTAAATTATCCGTAATTACACAAATTAATTTAACAATAATTTAATCCCGGCCCAATTAATAAATCCAGGCCCAAGAGAGAACCAGTGGGCCACTAGAATCAACCAAAACCTGCCTGGGTTTCAGCGGATTCTAGGCCAGGCCACTGATCTCTTCGGCCCAAAGAGAAACCGGGTTGAAAATGATAAAACCCGCCTAGGTTTTATCATTTTCTGGCCCATTTCTCTCGGGACCCTCCTTGGATAAATATTGGACATGAATTAAATTATTTTCTAAATTAATTTTGTATAAGAAATCGAATATTTTAAATAGTAAAACGAATTTGTAAAATGTAAAAAGAGTCGCCAGCTGATTTAAGGAAATCGACAAACCAAAAAAATAAGAAAAAGAAAGACTCCGGTCTACGAACCCGATTTCTAGATTCGGGGGTAAGGTTACGAATTCGAGAGTTATAAGAACTCTCGAATCCGCCTGTTATAAAACAGACTCTACTAAAATCAACATTGAAAAGAAAGAGAGCGAGGAGAAGTTTGATTAATTTCGCGGAATTACTATTCGAATCATGCAATATAAAACAAATGCGGTTTTATTTTACAAAATATGCACAAGCACGAAATTAAATAAAGGATTACATGATTAAATACAATAATTTAAATCCAAGAACCGAACCTTGCTTAAGGTGTAGACGACGAATTTGATCCCTTGAGTTGCCTCATGACTTGAAACCCGGATGAGAAAATGTGGATGGTTTAGGAAAAGTGGTGTAAGGATGACTGTATGGTTGTGAAGAATATGATTTGAGAAAGGGATTATGGGAGAAAAAGTAGTATGATATGGATGTGGTGTGGGAAGGTGATTTTGTGATGGAGGATGATGGAGGTATAATATGGAGATAATGGGAGGATAGAATAATGAAAGGGGATGAGGAGAATTTGAGAGAGTGGAAGTATAATATGGTGGGAGAATAGAGTAAGTGTATTAGATGATGATTGTTGGTGAAATGAAGGTGAAATGGAGGGGGTATTTATAGGTGAGGGAGTATGGTTTTTGGAGGGAAAAGGTGGGGGGCATACCCCAAAAATTATGTCATCTCGGATCAAAACCCAGGCGGGTTTCATGGGATCAATGACAAAGTCAAGGCACGTGGCTTTTATCAAGGGATTGCATGGAATCAAAAGAAATTGGCGCTAAGAAGCTCAAAACCCAGGCGGATTTTGATAATATTATCACGCGGACTGGTGACGTGGAGCAAAACGACGACGTCCGCTATTTCGCTCAAAACCCAGGCGGGTTTTGAGAATTTCTGGGCCAAGACGCGCGACTGGGCCTGTTTCTGCATGGGCCTGTTAAATAAAAGTTAAAACCCCAGTGGGTTTTAACAATTATTTGCAGCTTATTTATTTTCTTTGGGCTTGGCTTATTTATCCTTTGGGCCCAATGAGCCGTTTATTACTTGGCCCGTCTGACTTGCATATTTTGTTGAGTCGGGATTATACCGGTACAAATTCCGGTGTCTACAATATTAGATATAATGATTTTGTGTTTTGTAGGAAAATAAGGCGTTAGAAGAAATTTGGACTTAATTGAGGGTTTTTAGGGAATCCCAAGTGATTTCCCGAGCCACCCCGAGTCAGCCTGAGCGGAGACCCGAGGTGAGACCAAATCTGTCAAGTTTGGGCGCAAAACAGGGAAAAAGGACCAGAATGAAGTCACGGTCGAGTCACGTCCGATCACACCCGTGACAACATCCTACCACGACAACATAAGCTAGACAGTCGGGCGTCGCGCCCGTCACGCCAGCCGTCGCGCTCGCGACGCACTGCTGGAAGGAGACGATGCCTGCAGATAGAACGAACTCACGCCTGAGAACTGTAGTGTCGCGCCCGCGACAGAATTCCCTCGCGACCGCGACCAATTGAGGCACGCCTACGACAGACGCTTGAATGATCGACGTAAAGCCGTCGCGCCCGCGACCATCCCAATTTCTGCGGAAACCTGCGGAACTGTGCGTGTGTCTGTGGGAATAATTTTAGGGTTTTGGGTTGTAATTTCCTTCTTCTATAAATACCCACTTGTATTCAGCTTAGCAATTGGTAGTATTAGCTTAGAATTAGGTTATATTAGGTTTATTGCTTTCTCTAAGTTTTCATTGAGCACTTTAATTGTTCTTCAAGTTTTCTTGCAATTTGTATTCAACTCTTCTTCCAAGCATTCTCATTCAAGCAATTTACAAAGCTATCTCTCTCTCTCTCTCTCTGGTTGCCATTGATGTTTGATTTCAAAGCTTTCTAGGGCTAATCTCACCATTAATCAACTTTTAGTGAGGAGGAGGGTCAAGGATTACCAATTCTACTTTGTAGTGAGAATTTGGGGATCCTTGGTAATCCAATCCACAATTTCTTGTTTGTTTGGGGGAAATTCGAAGTTAAGGATTCAAGATTTTATTCATTGTTTTCATTCATTGCTTTTCTTGCTTTCTTTGAATTCATGCTTTATTGCTTTCTCTATTATCCATGTCTAGGTTAGTTTAATTGCTTTATTTACATAATTTACCGCTTTTCGCAATTGAGAAAAAACCCAAACCCAAACCGATTCCCTTATCAAGCCTAAACACCCATCCTCGTGGACCGACAACCCTACTAAAAACCACAAAAACTACAACCGAACATTGACTGCCATACAGACTAAAATAACGATCGACAGGACCCACGACCTTTCTTTCTACTTCACTTTTTATTCATTTAATTATCGGAAAGCATGTATCATAAAGGACTGAATAAAACCAACGACGGGCGAGTTATAATTTATTTATGGACTTAATTTCCAAATCTGATATGGTTGGGCCTAACCATAGGTTGGCCAAAAGTGTGACATATTCGATAATTAACTCGATAAATTAATTTACTCTAGCCCGGTGATTATTATGCAACCTAAGACTTTACCCACTAACTTTGTTTTGACTTTAATCAGGTTTATTGGACCTTCGTTAGGGAGATGTCGTAAAGGGCCATATAGAATCATCAAAGGCGAGTTGAGTTTATTTATGAACTAAGAGAATCAACCTTTATAGATAAATGGGCTCAACCACTGGGTAACCATAATTTTTGAGGTTAATTAACTTAGTTGGTAAACATGACTCTTCTCAGCCCAATAACTACTTTATGGACTAGAACAACACTCCTAAACTCGGGCCGACTCTTTAGAACGAATTTAAACACATAGCACATAGCATACATATGAACAAGGAGTATCCTAAACCAAGGCTCTATGTACAAAAGGGTTTATTGGTTGGATAAGGCTTAGCGGCTCATGTACTCGCCCCGGTGCATTCTTGTTGTAAAGGCAACTTGAATGTGTGGGGTGTTGCTCTTGGAGGCTTGAGTGGAGACCTCGTAGAGTGATGCATAAGTGGATGTGGTGACTAATGCTCTCTTGGTGTAAGTGCACCAATTGAGTATAGCCGGTCCGACATCCCATGGGTTATTTTTGTGGTTTAAAGAAAAAAAAGCCTAATACCGCCAATTTATGTGCTCCTACGACATATTACATGTCAAGGGAGTGCCCCGGTATATGCAATGCATTATGTCTAAAAGGAATAACCTAATAATATAGAGTAAAATTCATTTTCCTTCCAAAAGATTTAAAGCACACAAACTTTTTTCAAGTTTTACCCACTTTAAGAAAAACTCCCCAGTGGAGTCGCCAAATATCCTGTGGACATTTTTCCTCGCCGTTCGGGCTTCCGAACGTCCACGTTGGATTGGGGTGTGGTTTGGTGGTTTGTGCTGGGGTTAACCTTTGAAAACTCTTTAAGGAATTAATCGTATATTTCATGAATAATACTTTGTAAAATCACTTTTCCTTTTCTTATGCATTTTATGAGTCATTGAATTAAACCTTTAAGAGTGAACATCCACTTGTTCCAAACTCCTCTAAATTTAAGCCAATTTGCTGATTTAAATGTTAGGCTCGGAAGAAAGTGATTTATGCAAATATTATTTAGAAATATAAGAAAAACGCCTTAAAGTTGCATCGGTACATTGTAAAATCATGTTAACCATAGTCTATGCAATCCTCGATGTGTTTTGGTTCGTAATGGGAGTCGCCACCCGACTTTTTAAGGGAAAAGCCAAGACAAAACCAAAAAGGAAATAAAGAAAGACTCCACCTGTAAAACCCAAGAATGGATCCGGAGGTAAGGCTACGAACTCGAAAAGTAAACTTTAAGAGTTCGCCTCTCACAAAATGAAAGACTCTACTAAAAGTTTATAATGTGCTTTTGATAATGTTTGGAAGGGAGAATAATAAGAACTTTATAGAATTATTTCATGGGACATGCAAAAGAATAAAAGAAAGAAAGATACATCATATACAACCATTTATTTACATAAGGAAAGAACACTTAAGAGCTTACATTATGCCTTTTGAAGGGAAGCCTTGCCAAGCCTTTGATTATAGTGTTTGAACCTCACTTGAATTAGCCTTTGAAAGTCTTGAATACTCCTCTAGTGTCAAGAAAATGGATAGAAAAGATGATAGAAAAAGGGATGAGAAAAGGGTAAAAAGGCTCCTTTTATTGGGTTTTCGGGTAGTAGAAAGGTAGGCTTTTTGTGGAGTTTTGTGAGGTTTATGGAGGGATGATGGAAGGTGGAATAAGAAAGAGATAAGAGGGCTTAAGAGAGAAAAGAAATGGATATAATAATGGTAGGAAAGTGATGGAAAAGGATAGGAGAAGGGATAGGAAAAAGATAGGAAGAAAGACTTTTTTTGTGGGTTTTTAGGATAGTTTTGTGATGTTTTTGGGAGGCTTTTTGGGAGATTTATGTAGAGATAAGGAAAGATAGGATAAGGGTATGGATTAGGAGTTTAAGAGGATGAATAAATGAGGAGAATGGTGAAAAGAATATGGTGGAGATTAGATGATGAAAAAGGCTCTTTTATGGCTTTTTAGTGGAGTTTTGGGTGGTATAAGGTTAGGCTTTTGTGGTGTTTATATTAGGATGGATAGGATGAGTGCTTAGAGGCTTAAGTTAGGATAGGATAAGAGATTATGGAGGTAAGAAAGTGGTGGAAAGATGATAGGAGTGGTGGTAGAATGGTGATACTAGAATAGAGATTAAGGAGTGATGAGAGGAATGAGAGTATGGATGGATGGGAGTGTAGGAGAGGAAGAATGGGTGAATGATTGAGTGAGTTTCGCTTTGGCAAGAGGGGGTATTTATAGGCTTTAGGAGGGATTAGATACATATGCACATACATGCATTCTCTCCATTCGTAGCAACCAGTCAACAAGCACAGAAAACTAGGGTAGCAAGGGGGGTGTCTTGGAGTGGACGGCAGCTCTTGGTTGCATGAACCACGTGTAGATGAGCTGAAGGCCGACCGGCCTTGGGAAAGGGAAGATTTGACTCAGGCTTGGTTCACGTAGTCTTGGACGGTGAGGGTATGAATGGAGTGTACTCGAAGTCAGCCTGTTCACATTGGACAGTGGGAGCTTAATTCAGCTCAAATAAGTGTGTTTGCGAGGTCTTGAATTTGAGACATCTTGGAGGCTTTTTGCATGTCATCTTCACTAAGCTTTTGTATAGCTTGCATGGCTAAATGAGGCATGATTACTCACGTAAAGATCATGCATGCAATAGGCTAGGAAATTCACATGTAATGGTGTGTGTGTGCTCGTCCGAACTTAGGCATGTTTGAGTGCATGTGAGGAACTGTCTTGGCTTGGCTCTGGCTTCCCTTATTTCGTTATTTCCTAACTAAAAATATATAAATAAAGTACATAAAGAGGAAATAATAAAGATTACAATAACGGTATACAAAACTACGCAAAAATCTAGAAATCTAAACTAGCTTATCGACCGACTTCATTTTCTTTATTTCTGCTTTGTTTATATAGAAATGCTTTATATTTATGTGCCAAATCCCGCTGCCTACACACCCCAGCCTATTTGGTGTCGCCCTTGGCTTGGTGAGGATCGCAGGTTACATAGGAGAGGGTTTCACTACTTATTCACATGCATTTCTTTTTGGTTGGCACAATTCGAGATAGGATGCGGCCCGAGAAGGGTTTACTCTCCCAGCGTGGTTCTTTCCATACATATATGAGGTACTTAAGGGACGAGGGGCCGCTAACCACCCACGCCAAACCACGTTGGTGAACCTACAGATTTTTCCATTTTTCTACTTTTTATTTTCTTTTTGTTCTTTCTTTATTTCCCCTCGGTTTTTCGAGATCGATACGGCCCTTCGAAAAGGGGTTACCCTCCCAACTCGGGTTGCTCCGTTCGTAAACGAAGTACTTAAGGGGTGTGAGTGCCATCCACTCACACCAACCCTTGTTGGTTTCGCCTAATTGATAAGAGCTAGAAAAACATTTAAAACCAAAGCTAAGCTACCTAAGCTGAAAACATTCCAAAAACAACTTACGAGGTGAAAAAGGGTGAGGTCACCGCTTTACAGAGGTGAATTAGGTTATCGAAAGACTATGATGCATCTAAGGACTGCGTTTTGCATGCACATAATTACTGTTTTCACCCAACTAACTTAAATATTGAATCAGCTTAGGCACAAAAGAAAGAATAAACGACTCCTAAAGGAAGGAAAACAGAACTTTTTAGGGATTTTCACTAGATTTTTCTCCTCTTTTCAGGTCGCAAAAAAGCAATCAAAAGCAAACAAAGCCTTAAAACAAGCTAAACTACCCCGATAAGAAATTACGCCCCCCATACACACACACTTGAACTGCACAATGTCCTTATTGTGAGGGTAGAGTCTCAAATAGGGGTCAAAACACACAAAAGAAACACACAAAAACAGGAAAAGTGGTGGTGACCAGAGCCCACACGGCTCTAACATCCAGAATAACCAATATAGACACGCTGGGGCGCACCACCAAAAGAAAATAAAAGATAAGAGTGGGACGAGCTTACCAGAAGGTCTTCAAAGTAGCAAGACACTAAGCGACGTCCACGAAAAAGGGAAAACAAAGAAACAAAACATTAAAGGAAAGCAATGCATCCTAGCTACATTCTTAAGAGGAGAGATATCCTAGCAATGCATCCTAGGAGGTCACGGCCATGAGGCCCGTTCTGTGTGAAGCTGGACGAGGTGCTGGAGAGGCTTCACGGGCATGGCATTAGTGCATCACGACCGTGAAGGGAGTTCTAGCTAAACTCCAAAGAAAGCTTTCTAGGGCCTCACCGGCGTGACACAGGGGGTTAGCCGTGAGGCCTATTCTGCCTCGTTTTGTCATGCAGCCTGCACTCGGCCACGACAGGAGCATCAACCACTCCTTCTTATTCAAGACTTGGGTCGCCATTAGTCTTAGAGGTTGTAAACGCCCGCAGTAGGAGGTCATGCATCCTCGTATGCATTTCCAAATCATGAATATATGAGAAAACACAAAACAATGAGCCAGTTTAAGCTAGTGCCCTCTTCATTTTATCGAATCCCTTAAAAAAATCATAAGAGTGATAGGAGTGAATGATCAAGTTTTTTCTAGGCAAGTCCTCTCGGTAAACATGATATGGGTAAAGAAAGGGATCATACCCTCCAAGGGAACCTAAGGACTCAAGGCATGCATGGTCAAGTGAGGAAGGGGTGGTCATCAGTGAATGAAGGGGGAATGCATGATCGGGAGAGGGAGAAACACAATCAGTACAATTAGAGCATCTAGGAGAGTTCTGAATCTCCTCCACAGCTAGTCTTATCAAAAGAGGTCCCAACCCAAAATCATTAACTAACTCATCAAATTCATCAAATGTATGCGCAGAAAGAGTAGGATTAGACCCCATGGAAACACTTTCAACACCACATGAATTAGTATTATAATCAACAATCACAAACTCAACAGGTGAGGAATCTACACATGAAAAAGGGGGCGGGATTGCTAACGAATAAAATGCATCATTGTGAGCATCAGAGGTGGAAGTGCAAAGTTTAGGTTAATAATGTATGGGTGTAGGACCCTGGGAAAAGGGTTTCAACCCTTTCTACCTTGAGTGTGCTACTTAATGATCGGGAATCGACTAAGGTTGCTTAATCCTTAAATAAGGATATTTTTATTTTATGAAACTCATTTCGAGGTGTGACTTTTATTTTATATAATAATCAATTTCTATTATTCATGTGCTTGAAATTACATCAAATTAATTTACAAATAATTTTACATAAAATCCGATTCAAATCCGGGCCACGACCCAACAGAGAATTCTTAGAAAATTCAAAGGCCATGTGACCTTTGATAATTTCTATGGCATTTTCTCTTGAGTAGACTCTGGATCGGAAAATGGGCATATGTAAATTATTTTTTATAAATTATTTTGACGTAATAAACATACATGTTAGATAATAAAAAGAGATTATAAAAAAAGAAAATGTCGTCAGCCGATTTAAGAAAACCGACAAACCAAAAAAATAATATAAAAATAACTCCGGTCTACGAACCCGAATTCTAAGTCCGGGGGCAAGGTTACGAATTCGAGAATTAAACAATTCTCGCCTGTTTAAAAACAGACTCTACTAAAATCGAACTTGAAATGAAATTGAGCGGGGAGAACATTGATAAATTTCATGATATTAATATTCCAAATCATGCAAAATTTAAAGAATAAAGGTTTTTACAAACGATTGTACGAATGAAATAAACACTTAGGAATGAATTACATAATGAAATATAAAAGTACAAACCTCACTTTAAGCCTTCCAAGATGGATCCTTTAGGATGAATGCTTCGAGATCGTAGTGGTATGGATAATGGAATGGAAGCTTGAGGATGACCGGTATGATGATGATATGGTAATGAGAATGGAAAGGAAGGATGATAATAGTATTCGATGGAGATGGATGATGAGAGATTAGAGAATGGAGAGAATGATGATGATAGTTGATAAGAGTATTGATGGGAATAGAGAATGGATGATCATCGAATAGAGAGGTGTAGAAGAGGATTGTGATGAAAGTTGTTGATGAGAGTTGGTGAAAATGAGCGAGGATGAGGGTGGTATTTATAGGTGGAGGGTGGATTTATGGAGATGGAAGGAAAGGGACATGATTCCAAGGATCATGCCCCTTAGACAAATAGCAAGGCCAATCGGCCATCCTCAAAATCACAAGTCAAAGGTCAAGGGAGGTGATAATGGGATTGCCTTGGAGAGGAGGGAAAAAATTGGCGGTAAAATCCGAATCAAATAAGAAAGCCGCCAGCCCATTCCTATTTTCCATCGGCTGGGTGCAACTTGCTCGGCCCACCTGGAGGTTTTGGGAAAAAAGGAAGGCCGCTTGTCCTTCCTGTTTTTCTTGGGCTGCGAACGTTTCTGGGCCTAGCTTGAAACTGAGCAAGGCCTAGTGGCCTTCTTGTTATATATATATATTTTTTGTTTTCGGTTGTGTCGACCCATCTTCTCGGGTGAATTTTACTGGTACAAAATTTGGTGTGTACAATGAGAAATGAATCGTACTCACACACGTATGCATCATAAGAATCAACTTCTATAACATGAGAAGGTGGCACACAAGTCAAAGGAGTAGAAGAGTCTTCATCATCATTTTCCCAATCACATTCAGGGGGATTAATATGAATTACAGGGGAAAAGGGGGAGGAAGACTCTATTATATTCAAAGCACATTCCTCAGGAGAGGATCCTAACTCATGGCCAATAAGAAGTGAATTAGATTGCATTTGACGTGTGAAAGAAATCATGTCATGAAGCAATTTTTCCATTATGTCAGTTTGTTCATCATCAGTAGATGTTTCAAGTTGAGCACAAGGGGAAGGGACATTCATGGGAATAGAAGGAGGAAGAAAAGGTACTCACATATGAATCTTCATTGGACACTTCCCTTGGTTGATAACAAATGGAGATTGAGTATGCAAATCAATAAAAGGGGAAGGGGAACAGATATTCACGGAAGAATTTTCATATTGAGTTTTAGCATGATGAGTACAGGGATTATCAAAATAATAGCCCATAGCATGACAACTCTCCATAAAACTACAAGTACTCTCAGTCAACCAATTAAGCAAATCCAAAGCCTCAAAATTATTTTCAGCATTGAAACCATAGTGATCACTCAGATTACGAGTTTCACAATTCACACCCTCATTGATAACGTACAAAACTTCCCAATCAGAAAAAAGTATAACCCTGAGGAGCCAAATAAACAAGATAGTCATCTAATCTATCATGATAATCACAAAACATCTCTTGCTCATCTTGAGGGAAGCTAAATCATGTCATTTCTCTCCTTTTTTTTTTTTCAAATTTCCAAAAAAAAATTTTTGATGTTTTTTTTTTCGAAACCTAGAGGGAACGCTCAAGAAAAAACTCAAAGGTCGGAAAGCGCGACTCCCCAGCAACGACGCCATTTTGTTTAACGTGAACCTAGGGGTTAGGAACACGACCGTATATGTCTGAGGAGTTGGGGTTCTAGCCTAAGAATCTCACAAGAGCACTCAGTAACTAGGTTTGATGGTCGATGGTTTTTGTGATTGAACTACTATCCTAAGGTCGAAAAGGAAAAGCATAATAGGAATATAAGGGCTCAGGGGTAGTACCGGGCCAACCTAACGAAAGACTAAGCACGGAACAGTGGTTTTAAGGGAGATTCATGTTCGATAATCAAGTGTAAGGATTGTGTGCATACCAAGCTAGCACCGGCTTCCCCCGTCAGGGCATAAAGTTGATATTCGCTTCCTATGCACATGCTAGCATCGATCCTCCCCCCCCCCTCTAGGGTGATGAATTGATGTTGTACTTTCCAAAATCTGTCATTACGCCCGTGCATGATAGGCCTTAGTAGTATGAAAATCAATCCTAAGTAATCAATTCCAATTCCCTCTCACCAAAGCAAGGAGCCGGAATCGATTAAATCACCCTAGAATTCCAAAAGCGATGTTTGAAAGGATCCATAGCCTCCCGGCCCCCGGTATCCTTCAACCATCGCATGGAAATCTAGGGCGGAACACTAATCACCCTAATCCCACTAATCCAGACTTAATCCTCCATTAGGGGCTCTAATTACCCTCTAAGCCTAACGAAACTACTCACACATAATGAATACTAAAACTAATTCATAAATCAAAACAAATCTTAACATGAAAATAGCAAAACAAAGGGAAGAACAATTAACAACACTAATCAAACTAATCAAGAATATAAGCAAGAATTAAACAAGAAGTAAATCAATTGAAAGCATAAAATAGAAGAGGAAGGAGAAAATTTACTTGAAATTGGGTATAGATTGAAGGATTCAAAGTAGAAAGAACAAGAACAAAAGATTCAATGACAAAACATAAACCCTAATCTACTAATTACAAGGAATTAAACCTAATCTAAGAACTAATAGAAGGGATAATCCCTAATACTATAACCTAAACTATGGAATGAAAAACTGCCCTCAAAAAGGGTAGAGTTTACAAAATATATGTGGGGGGAAGAAGGGGGAAAAACACAATCGTTTTGCCCGAAAGATAAGTCGGCGGAACTGGGAGGTCATAATCGTAAGGTGGGTGGTCACAACCGTAAGCTAGGTTCAGTCCAAAACCCAGTTTTTTCTGAGGGGTCACAACCGTGAGGTGGGTGGTCACGGCCGTGACACCCCGGTTGTCCGAAAATTAGATATTGTTTTGGCTATATCTTCCTCGTCCGACGTCTGAATGACTTGATTCTTGACTTTATTGAAAGCTCTAGGAGTCTACTTTCCATTTACATAAGCCTCAAAGTCATAGCATATGTGTGGAAAATGTTGCGATTAAAAGAGTGGACATATGTCGACTTTCGCACGCTTCTTGCCATCGTATTCATAATTCTTTCATCTCAACTCAGAATGGACCTTATGATATATCATTGGAAAGCTCTTTTAATGAGGAAGCAATAAATGGATGTGAATTATGTAGTCATAGCACTGATCCTCATCTATCCTTAAATTCATCTTGGTTTTGCCTCTTTTTGCGCACTTTCCCTCCATTTATATATTATTGGCGAAGAAACCTAAAAGAGAAGAAAAGTAGCATAAAAAATACTATAGTTATTCGTGGAACCAAGGAAAATGCCAAGGGAAAGAGATGCATTTAGGCTCAAAACCAAGCCTAAACAAAGGCTAGTTTGGTGTGCAGTTTAGCAAAGTCAATGTGGGAACGACTTTGATACCTACTACACCTACACTTGTGCACTTGCGACTTATCATGTTTTTGGAGCCGTTGCCGGAGACTTTGTCCGTACCGCCACTGAACGAATACCCTTAGATCGACTAAATCATTTTCTTTTTTTTTTTTAATTTTTCCGTTTGATCTCCCTGTGGTTTTATTTTTGTATTTTGCTAAGTCTTCCTAAGGTGTATACAAAAGGCAGCGTTGTACGAGTTTGATCCGGAGATAGAGAGAACCTTCCGTTCCAGGTGGAAGAGGCAAAGAATAGAGGAAGAAAGAAGGACATAAGAAGAAGCCAGGAGGAATCGAAGATCGCCGGAGAACGACGTACTTTTGGATAATATGTGACGCCACCAGTTGCAAATCAGCCCACCGCCATCAACGCATCGGGGGTGAACACGAACGATTTTTAGTTGAAGAGCTCCCTCGTCAAGTTGGTGAAGGCTTCACCATTTCATGACCTTCCCAATGAAGACCCCAACCGGTATCTCTGCATCTTTCGCCAAGCCTGTGATACCTTCAAGGAAAATGGAGCTACCGAGGATGCCATCAAGCTCTGCTTATTCCCCTTTTCACTAGAGGGGAAGGCATGGGAATGGCTAGATTCCCTACCGGCGACTACCACCATCACCACCTTCGATCAACTTGCTGGTGCATTCTTGGCGAAATACTTTCCGCCTAGCAAGGTGACAAGTTTGAGGAACTAGATTTCCATGTTTGTTAAGAACCAGGAGATAGTTTCTAAGATGCATAGGAGAGGTTCAAGGACCTCTAGAGGCAATGCCCCCAACACGGGTTCGAACCTTGGGTGCCGATTCAAGCGTTCTACAACGGGGTGGATGACAACTTGAGAGCCAATATCTTGGCGACATAATGAGCAAGACCGTGGACGAGCTTCATGCACTCATCAAGCAGATGTCGTTGAATAGCTACCAATGGTCAAAGCCCCGTTCCCCACGAACGGGAGGTAAGTATGAGGTTGATGTTATCACACTTTTATCCGCTAAACTAGATGCAATAACTGAGAATGTGGAGAAATTGAATGCGAATGCAACCCGTCCCCCTCAACTTCAATGTGGATCTTGTCATTCATTTGAGCATGAGACCTTATTTTTTCCTAACGGGATAGGTATTATTGATCCAAATGATCAAGCCAACTTTGTTGGTTACCCGAACGTATACCACCCCGATTCGAGATTCCACCTAAATTTTTCTTACCGGAAAAATAATCACTTGGGTCCCCCTCAAGGAAAAAGACCCCCAGCCCCCGGTTTTCAAGGACCTCCCCAAGGACAAACCCAACCTCAAGCTACCCAAAAGCCTAGTTTAAAAGTCATGGTAGAGGTCGTACTTCAATCCCAACAAAGGCAATTTGAGCACCAAAAGAGGCAAGATGATGTTATAAAAGCTTTGAACACTAGAATTGTCTTGTTGACTACCCATAACCAAATACTTGAAACCCAAATTGCCAACCAAGCTAGTGCTTCGACCCCCACTCCGGGATTACTTCCTGGATAGTCTGTCCCTAACCCTAATGGCCAATGCCAAGCCATAACTTTAAGAAGAGGGACACAATTGGGAGAACCTAAGGGACATATGATTGAGCATGTTGTGATTGATGTACCTAATGATGTTGTGAATCATGCTGAGTATGTTGTTGTGAATGTGGAGGATTATGTATCCTTCCAGTGAGAATTTGGTTTATATGCATGTGCAAAAAGATAAGGAGATCCTAATGATTCCCAAGAGCTTTCCCAAAGGATTTATAAAGCACCTTTGCCATTCCCAAAATGAATGGCTTAGGCAAAACTTGACAAACAATTTGGTAAGTTTTTGGAAGTCAATAAGAAGCTTCAAATAAGCATACCCTTCACCGATGCCTTGTCTCAAATGCCAACCTACGCTAAGTTTTTAAAAGATATTTTATCAAACAAAAGAAAGCTAGAGGGGCATGAGACTATGGCTTTGAGTAACCATTGTAGTGTCGTGATCCAAAATAAGCTTTCACCTAAGCTTAAAGATCCCGGAAGCTTCACTATTCCATGTGTTGTGGGTAATGTGTTCACTACTAAAAATTTGTATATTACCAACCACTTTTTTCCAACCAATTTAAAATGGTTGGAAAAACCAACCACTTTAGCAGCCATTTCATATTCCAACTATTTTTTAAAAAATTTAGTGGGAAAAAGGGTTGGAAATTCCAACCAATTTTGCTAAAATTGGTTGGAAATTTTTCCTACCATGTTTTTTCCTATTGGTTGGAAAAATGGTTAGCAATCCAACCATTTTTCCAACCATTTTCAAATAGTAGGAAAAAGGATGGTAGAAAAATTTTCCAACCATTTTAGCAAAAGTGGTTGGAATTTCCAACCCTTTTTTCCACTAAAGTTTATGAAAAATAGTTAGAATATGAAATGGTTACTAAAATGGTTAGTTTTTCCAACCAATTTAAATTGGTTGGAAAAAAGAAATTGGTAATACACATTTTTTTAGTTGTGGTTCATTGGTCGTACTTTGTGTGATTTGGGGTCTAGTGTGAATTTGATGCCACTTTCATTATCTGAAAAACTTGGAATGGGTGAGCTGAAACCCACTTCCATGTCTTTGCAACTTGATGGTTGTTCTGTGAAATATCCTATGGGTGTTCTTGAAGATGTCCCTATTAAGGTGGGTGACACCTTTGTGCCTGTGGATTTTGTTGCGCTTGACATTGATGATGATTTACACACCCAAATCATTCTTGGTAGGCCATTCTTGGCCACCTCGGGGTGTTGTATGGATGTGAAAAATGACAAAATGACCTTTGATGTGGGGAATGATAAATTGAGTTTAATGTGAATAATGCTTGAAAATTTCCTTTTATTTCCGATGATTGTAATTTTATTGATTCTATTGAAGGAATTGTGAGGGAATTTGAATCTAACCCCAAGTCAAGTGATCCATTTGAGCTATGTTTGTTGCTTGATGGATCTTTCTAGGATGATTGCCCCGAGATTGCTATTTGTGCTACGCTATTAGAGTCAAATCCACAAGTCCCTCCGGGATTTGCCAAGAAGGAGGATCTCGAGATCAAAGAGGAGCCTAAGCATGTTGAGAAGATGGCTCCCAAGGTAGAAATGAAACCCCTTCCTTCTTCGTTGAAGGATAAGTTCCTTGGCCCAAATTCTACATATCCTGTAATTGTGAATGCAAATTTGAGTGAATTTGAGTTTGCTTCTTTATTAGAAGTTTTAAGATTGCATAAAAAGGTCGTAGGATACACAAATAGGACCTTAGGGGTATTCATCCTTCATTTTGCATGCATCGCATCCTCATTGAGGAAAATTTTAAACCTTCCATAGAGCACCAAAGGAGACTTAACCCTAACATGAAAGAGGTAGTTAAGAAAGAGGTTTTGAAATTATTGAAAGCCAGAATTATCTACCCTATCTCCAATAGTGAGTGGGTAAGCCTGGTTCATGTTGTGCCTAAGAAAGGGGGAATGACGGTGGTTAAAAATGAGAATAATGAATTAATTCCCACTAGGACTGTCACGGGTTAGCGCATGTGCATTGATTATAGAGAATTGAATAAGGCCACCCGAAAAGACCATTTCCTGCTCCCCTTTGTTGACATGACCAAATGCTTGAGAGACTAGCTAAAAACTCCTACTTTTGCTACCTTGATGGATATTCCAGCTTTTTCCAAATCCCTATTTACCTCAGTGAGCAAGAAAAGGCCACTTTTACATGTCCTTATGGAACATTTGCATATAGGAAAATGCCTTTCGGGTTGTGTAATGCACCCGCTAATTTTCAAAGATGCACGATGGCCATTTTCTCTAAGTTTATAGAGGACATTATGGAGGTTTTTATGGATGACTTCTCTATTTATGACACTTCATTTGATCATTGTTTGCAATATCGTAACAGAGTGCTTAAAAGATGTGAAGAAGTTAACTCGGTTTTAAATTGGGAAAAGTACCATTTTATGGTACCAGAAGGAGTTGTGCTAGGACATGTGGTTTCTTCTAAGAGCATGGAGGTTGATAGAGCAAAGGTGGAGGTAATTGAAAAATTACCACCATCTACTTCGATAAAGAATGTGAGGAGTTTTCCTGGACGAGTTGGTTTTTACCGGCGGTTCATAATAGATTTTTCAAAAATTACAAAACATCTCACTCATTTACTCATCAAGGACGTTCCCTTTGAATTTAATGAGAAGTGTTTCAATGCTTTTGACAGGTTAAAGAAAGCTTTGGTTCCGATCTTATCTCATCAATTACGCCCCGATAGTTTAAGCACCGGATTGGTCTTTACCCTTTGAAGTTATGTGTGATGCAAGTGATTATGCAGTTGGGGTTGTTTTAGGGTAAAGGAAGGACAACAAACCCTATCTTATATACTATGCTAGTAGAACATTGGATGGGGCCCAAGTCAACTACGCTACCACCGAGATGGAATTCTTGGCGGTGATCTTTGCCCTAGATAAGTTTTGATCTTATCTCATCAATTCAAAGGTGATTATCTACACGTATCATGCCACCATTTGACATCTCATGACGAAGGCAGATTCGAATCCCCGGCTCATTCATTGGTTTTATTGCTTTAAGAGTTTGACATTGAGATCCGTGACAAGCCCGATTTGTAAATGTTGTGGCAGACCACCTTTCGAGATTGCAACTTGAGGCCTCTAGTGATGATGAAGAGCCCCCGATAGATGATTCCTTCCCCAATGATCAACTCTTCGCTCTTTCCCATCAAGCCACTCCTTGGTATGTAGATTTGGTGAATATATCGTGTGTGGTGTTTTTCCTTCGGAGATGACATACCAACAAAGGAAGAAGTTCTTCTCCGATGTGAAGAGATATGTTTGGTAAGAGCCCCTTCTTTACAAGTTATGTGGTGACGAGGTTTATAAGAGATGTTTGCCGAAAGAAGAGTTGCAAAGAGTGCTTCATCATTGCCATTGAACTACTTGCGGAGGCCACTTTAGCACTGACAAGACCATTGCCAACGTACTTTAAGAGGGATTCTATTGGCCAACCCTCTCAAAAGATGCAAGAAATTCCGTGCTTTCTTGTGATATGTGCCAAAGGATGGGAAGCACTTCCAAGAGAAATGAAATGCCTCAAAAGGGCATTCTAGTGGTGGAGCTATTTGATGTGTGGGGGATTGACTTCATGGGTCCATTTCTCCCTTCACACAATAACCTCTACATCTTGGTTGCGGTGGATTATGTTTCGAAGTGAGTGGAAGCCATTGTCACCCCTACTAATGATTCCAAGGTGGTGATCAAGTTCTTCAAGAAGAACATCTTTACAAGATTAGGACTCCAAGGGCTTTATTGAGTGATAACGGAACTCACTTTTTGCAACAAGCCCCTTGATGCTCTTTGGGGTTACTCACAAGGTTGCTACACCCCATCACCCCTAAACTAGTGGTCAAGTTGCACTTTCCAACCGGGAAGTGAAGAGTATCTTGGAGAAAACGGTTAGTAGAACGAGGAAGGATTGGTCACTCAAGACTCCTTTGGGCACTACTCCATACCAGTTAGTCTTTAGAAATCATGTCATTTGCCGGTTTAGATGGAGCACAAGGCATATTAGGCCATCCAAACCCTCAATTTTGATCAAAAGTTGGTAAGGGAAAGGAGAATGTTGCAACTCCAAGAGTTGGATGAGTTAAGATTGGAGGCCTATGAAAGATCTCGGATTTACAAGGAGCGGACAAAGCGTTGGAATGATAAGCACATCATGAAGAAGAGGTTTGAAGAAGGAGATATGGTGCTTTTATTCAACTCCCGGTTGAAATTACTTCCGTGCAAGTTGAAATCCCGATGTTCGGGTCCCTTGCGGGTGTTGAAAGTCTTCCCTCATGGTGCGGTGGAGATTTGGGATAAGCAAACCAGAGCGTTCAAGGTCAATGGGCATAGACTTAAACCCTACCTTGTGGATCAACCAACCGAGCAAGGAGGTAACATCAACCTAACTACCCCCGGTGTGGGTTAAGAGGTACTTTGTCAAGCTTAGAACGTTAAACAAACACTTCTTGGGAGGCAACCCAAGGTTTACGGTTTTATTTTCATTTTTTAGGATTTTTCCTTTTGTTTCTTTAATTTATTTTGATTTTCTAGGATTTTTCTCCTTTTTATTTTCTTTTTTAGAACTTTCTAGGATTTATTTTATTTTATTTTTTAAAATTTTTTGAGGTGCTAGTGTTAGGAAAATATAAAATAATATAAAAAACTGAAAATGAAGAAAAAAATGATAGAAAATGAGAGTTTGAGAAAGAAAAAAAGATGAAGAGAAAGAATGGAGAGTTAGAAAATTTTGAAAAAATGGAGAGAAGATCGAGCTAGATTGAAAGAGAGTGAACGAGGAAAAAGAGAGAAAAAATGATGAGAGGTTTAAAAACATTTTGAGGGTTTGAAGAATAAGGGAAAAAAATGAAAGGGAAGAAGAGAAGAGTAAATAAAAAGAGGAAGAAATTGTAGTTGAAAGGCATCGAACAAGCGACTAGAAGCACTAAAATAGGGCCAACACAGATCGTGCTGCCCCTAGCACGACTCATGTTACCCTGCAGAGAGCATAAATACGCGAACACGGGCCAAGATGAACCGTGTTGATCCAACACGATCCGTGTTGGACCCCATTAGTAGGTAACATAAAACCTGTTGAATGCTTTCTTCATTAAATCTTCAAAACTCGAAATCCTCATTCATCTTCTTCCTCTCTGTAGCCTTCTCACCCTTGTTCTTCATCCTCCCTTCTTCCTCCTTCACTCTTTTTGCTCAATCTCCCTCAATTCTTCACCGATTTTCTCATTTTTCTTCCATTCTACTTCTTTTTCCTTCCTCTTTCAAATCCCTTCACTTTCAAACTCATTCCTTTCACTTTCTTTTCACTCCATTCCACCTCCATTACCAAAAACCTCCATTGTTAAGCACCTTCATGCTCTTTCCTTCTTCTCCAAGTGTAAAAAGGTTTGATTTTTCTAATTTCTTTGTTTTTATTAGTTTATTTTCGTTTAATTTTCATTTTTAATTTTAATCATGTATAACTTGTAAATCATCATTGTTAACCACCATTGTTGTATGTTTCAAGCATTTTGAAGTATGGTGTTTCACGTGTATATATTGTTTTTCTGTTTCTGTTTTATTTTTTCTATTTTAGTTTGTTAATTTTGCTTGTTTTATCGATTTTCATTAGTTGTTACTTTAGTTTGTTAGTTTGTTTGAATTTTCTGATTTTAGGTTAGTTTAGTTTAGTGTATGTATTAGGTTTTTCCCATGTTTAACTTAGTTTTATTTCTTAATTTTATGGTTTTGTTGTATATTATGTAGGATTTGAGTGTTTTAATTAGTTTTAATATTGAGTTAGTAATTTATTTACAGTATTTTAAGTGTAGTTGTATAAGTATATATTCATGATATAGCCAGATTAGTTAGTTTAAGTTTAGTTAGTGTCTTTGATTTATTAGAAATTGTATTAGAATTAGTTTACTGTAAAACCCCTAAAAATTTGAAAGCGTTGACCGTGACGTCGATAGTAATTTAAGTTAACTTCGTTAAGTTTGGAGTTTTTATCGGCGATTATTTCTGCTAACACTTGAACTCGTAGGACCGTTGAGGGACTAACAAGGGTATTTTAGTAATTTTCTATGTGCATAAGAGTAGAGATACTCTAGTAATTTCATGTGTTGATATTTGATTGAGTTATGTGTTCTTTTATCTAATTATGTGGCTATTATTAGGATTATTATTGTTGTTCTTTTAGAAAATAAAATTTATTTTTCCTTATTACTAATAATAGCAGCAAGAATTAGAGTTTATTTTACAAATTTATTTTAATTGTTGAATATAGTTAATATATATAGAGTAATTAAGGAAACCCTAACTCCTAACCCTAATCTCCATTCTCCTCCCTCTCTTCTCATCGCACTGCTGTTACTCACCGCCACCGTCACCAAATACCACCACACTGAAATCCGAGTGAGTCGTACCCCACCTCCACCATAGTAACCACCGCACCACCACCATCCCTCTTCCTTGTCTTTCCCTCACTCTCGAATTATCTCTCTCTTCCTCTCCTTCTTGCCCCTGCCGCCACGTGCACCGCCACCCAGCCACCATCGCACCATCGTGCGCACCATCGTCGTAGCCGCCGCTGCCTAGAGTCGCCAGAAACCACCAACAGCAACGCCTAGACCCACGAAGGAGCAACGAACGACGTCTGCTGCTATGTTCGACCACTATCTATCGTGACTCCAGGCTGACACCGGCGATTCCGACGCCGCCTGCCGCCGCCTGACACCGACGACCACCCCTGTCGCCGTCAGTTCCGCCACCCAGCCAGCAAACGTTGGAGCTGGTATAAACCCTAACCCTAAATCTATTTGACTCCCCTGATTTCTTTACCATTATTATTATTACTTTGATTATGATTAATACTATTTTGCGTATATTCTGAGTTTATTATTTTATTCATGCCTTTAATTCATGTTTTAATTTGATTGTAGTAATGTTTTATTTTTGAGGTTTAAGTTAGTAATCTTTGCTCATACATGTGATATATATTAGTTATTGTATGTGAATTTTGTTAGGATTTGATTAGATAAGTTATGAAAAGTTTATTCGAAAGGAATTGCAAATGTTATGTGTTTATGTTCTATTTTAATTACTAGTTGCAAATATTATGATTAATATTTACTAATTGCTCATATTACTATTTGAAAGGAGTTGTGTTTTCAATCTCATTTCATGTTACGAGTTCGTTTTGAGAATTTGAAATTTAAAAACCTTAATTTATAATTATTATTACCTTATATCTTTTAAAAAGAATGTTGGTTAAATCTTCTTATGATTTTTGCAAAGTAAATTATATTATGTTTTGTAAAGTTTTGATCTTGATGTTATAATCGTATTATTATTGATTATTATCATGTGTTATATTTTACTATGAGTTTTCTCGTTTTTCTTTATTTTAAAATTCTTCAAATTTTCTCATGAGTGAAGGTTTAGTACCTTTGTTGTGCGTGGTTTATTTCCATAAGGTTCGATGCCGAAAATTTGTGTTTTATTGTGACCTTTATGGTTGGTTTTTAAAGAAAATGTTTATTTTGAAAATTTAATTGCTTATGTAAGTTTTGGTGTTAGTTGAGTATAGATTGACCTTATTTGTGTTATGGGGGTGACTGGGAAAGTATTGGACCCTAGTAGATTGTTTAGAAGTCCAAATTGGAGTTCTGGGATAGTTTGATTAGAATTAGGATCGAAAAAACCAAAATAAAAACAAGTCAGTTTGAACAGAATTTATGAGTCATGCTATATCGGTCATCATATATTAGGTAGTTAACATTTGGCCCTACCATTTGGCTGGGAAGTTTCTTAGTATGTTAGCTTTCATAAAACGTTTTCAGATCGGGATTTAGAGGTGTATATTCTGAGTTATAACCCAAATAGCGCACCTATGTTAGAACTGGACAGGTTTTATAGTTGGCTGTTTATGAAGACTTTCTGGTGTGTTTTAGGTCTCGGAGTCAACATAAGAATTTTAGTAGACATCTCGAGATTTCCAGAAAGTCCAAATCCAGACCCATAGGATGTCGGGAAGTCAAGTTATGGTTCATTTTACGCGAGTGATGCAATCTGTCCAATTTACTTTTTTGAATAAATGTGTTGTTATGTGTGAATTATTTATTTGAATGTAATATGTTAAGTGTTTGTAAAATGTGATAGTCTAGAATATGTGAGGTATGTTTAAAATGTTAATTTTTGAATGATGGGAACCTTATAGTGTTCCTTGGGGTGGGTTAGGTGGAAAATTGATTGTGTTAACTCCGTACGACGCATTTTGATTTTAGAAATTTCTTTATTTTTAGGCGCGTTCTAAATCGTTCGTTCTAGTGAGCTCAAGTGTATTCGTGAAGTAAGGAGAAGAATTGTCAGGTAATGTCTATGTCCTAATCCCCATGTGGATGCGCTTTATGTGTTTTATGATTTTAAATGCATTTTGGAAATTGCATCCCGAAAAGGGAATTTTATTGTGAAATTGACTATCTATTTTGGGTGTTGTTTATGTTCCTTTAAGTTGGTAAAATGTGGACAATCGTTTATGTGTGATTTGGAAATGGTTTTAGAAATTTGGGATTGGATTGGATTGTTTGAGTTTGGAATGGTGCGGTAGTAAATCTGATTAATAATTCAAACGTGACATAAATGCGGGTTCGGACAACGCCCCCAATGACCAGGATGTGGTATCCTGCAGGGGGGTTGTCAAGAGATCAAGGATGCCTGATAAGTGCTACTTCCCCGGGGTTAGTTTTATGCACGTGTGTGAAATGGATGATCAACCTTATGTTTGAGATTGTGATCGATTGAGAATGAGATTGAGATTGGGAATGTGATATTGAGAAATGATTATTGTGAAGTCTTGGACTTTGAGGGCCAAATAAGCAAGGTCCGCCCACTTTAATAAATTTGAAAGATGGTTATGGTTGGTTGGGAAAGAAAGCTGATTTTGAAATGATTTGATTTGTTCACTCCTCCCCCAAGAATGAATTGAAATGGATTTTAAATGGTTTGAACGGGTAGGGGTAGACATTATTGAGTCCTCATGTTTTAAATGTTTTGTTTTCAGGTGAATAATTCTGTTTTAAATTGAGGACGATAGATTGAAGTTAGAAGTTCTATGAATAAAGTTTAGCTTATGTTTTAAATTTGAAGTTAGTTAATGTTTAGTGTATGTGTTCTAGAATTTGAAGTTTCTTTTGTTTATTAAATAGAAGTAATTAATGATTAGTTAGTTTTTCCTTTCTTTCCTGGTATTTCTTCAGGGATACGACAGTAATTAATGTTTGACTTTTTCATTATTGAATTTCCAGGGTGTTACATTTACATTTACCTTAATTAGTACTGTTTTAGAGTATAGAGTCTTAGGTAGCATAGACGTTTAGCTTGATTGGAGTTATATATATTTAAGTTTAAGTTTAGTTAAGTTAACTTTCTTAGTTGTACTTACTTTTTCCTTGTAATATTTTGTAAATCACTAACATGTTAGCTTGTATAAATTGTATATAGATGATTAGGACATCCAGAGGTGAGGAGCAAGCTTCAAAAAAGCGAGAGGGAGACAATGGTGACAAGGGAAAAGGGAAAGAGGACTCATCCTCACGTCAAACACGAGGTAACAATCCTTTTAATTTGGAAGGAGCTCACTATGATCGTTACCTTGCGTTGTCTAAAAGAAATATCATCCCTACTCGTTATATGCATGAACCATTTTTACAATCAACTAGCATGTTGCATGATGTAGAATAAGTTGTTGAACAGAAAGGGGATGCTTGATTTAGCGAGGATGAGAGAGTCAACCTATAGGAACCTCACCCTCGAGGTGCTTAGCACCTTCAAGGTAAACCTTAGAACTTAGGATGGAAGGATCACCTTCCAATTAGAAGATGAGGTCATAATCTGACTCTGGCCCAATTCACCCGAATTTACCGTCTACCGATTGTTCCTGACCCCACAAAGAAAGATGTAACCCCTTTGGCAGAATGGAATCTGAATGATTTTTGAAATTTAACCATAACTAGGAATGACTATGACCTTAGTAAGTCTAAGTGCACTCACATTCGGAACCCTGTGTTCCGTTACATGCAGCGCATTCTAGCTTGTGGACTTTTTGGTAGGGGGAATAGTATGAATGTAGTGGCCCTTGCTGAATTTTATATCGTGTGTGGAATGTATTATGTAAATCCAGATGTGAACCCTACCGCCTTATTTGCCTTACATTTAGCAGGTCTAACATCTCAAACCAAGGGACACATTGTTGTTGGGGGTTTAATTACGATATTAACTAGGCATTTTGGTTGGGACCCGGTTTGTCATGAGTGGGATAAGGTTGAGGGCCCCCATGACCTTAGATGGTAGAGCCATTAGCGCCATGAAAATGTGTAAGCTGAGAGGCGAGGAAGTTTGGTGGATTTACCCTAATAATGAAGTGATGAGGCTTCCTCATCCTAACGTGACAATTCAAGAGCTCCCAAACATCATTTTCCTCCGAAACATGCCCATTCCCATACCGAATCCCATTCCCGACCTCGCTCCTCCGCCGCATGCCCAAGAGGGTGACGAGGACGATGAAGGATGTCCTGCCGCATTTGATTTTCAAGACAATTTAACTCTTTGCGCGCGGACCACGCCTCTCTTAGGACCTACTGTGAAAACGAGTTCGAATATTTTCGGTCCAGTAAGGACCAAATTATTTAAAAACAAACTCGTATTTTTGAGAGGTTGGACCTCCTAGACTATGCTAATGTCGCCCAAGCTGCCGAACAAGCACGTAAGCTTGAGATGATGCAAGCGATGAGTGATTGGCAGTTGACCTACCCACCCCATTATCCTTACCCTCCTCCTCCTCCACCTTAGTTACTACTTTGTTGCCCCTTCGTGCTAGTTTTCTCTTGATTTATGCATTGAGGACAATGTTTTGTCCAAGTATTTGGTTTTTTTTTTTTTTTGGGGAGGGGTGGGGGTATAACTTGAAAATTTTGAGTCCTTATCTTTTGTGTAAATGGTTTTGTTTTGTTATTCTTTGATCTTTGTTCATTTTCTTTTTAGTTTAGTTTAGGTTTCATTTTAAGTTTCAAAAAATATTTTAGGGGTACCCTAACTTTTGGTGAAATGTTTTTCTGGTACCCCAACTTTTAAAAACTAATTTTACGGTACCCTAACTTTTAGAATTAGAAATAATTATTTGAATTTTCGGCCAATTATTTGAATTCAACGGTGAGTTTTAGACGGGAAATTGATTAAGTGTTTTTGTGGATGAAAATGCCCTTTGTTTTCGTGGACGAAAATGATTTGAATCAATCAGAGTTTCGCCGGAAATTCACCTAGTAATTTCTAATCCTAAAAGGTAGGGTACCCCAAAATTAGTTTTGAAAAGTTAGGGTACCAAAAAATTGTTTCTTCAAAAGTTAGGGTACCTCTAAGTAATTTTTTGTTTTAGTTTAGTTTTTGATTTATTTTGATTTTCTTTAGTTTCTTGTTTTATTTACTTTGATTTTCTCTTTTAGTTTGTTTAGGGCTTTCTTTTTTATTTTTCTAGTTTTTATTTGTCATTTGTACAACTCTTGCATCCACTTATAATTGAATTAGTTAGTTTCATTTTAAATTTTATTTCTTTCTTATTCTTAGTTTTAGTTTTTTCTTTTCTAGTTTTTCATTCAACATTTGTTTCAAGTTTTTTTTTAGAAAAACCAAAAAACAGATTCAGAAAATTTTACAAAATTTTGAAAAAAAAAGAAGAAAAAAATAGGAAAGGTTAGGATTAGTGAATAAAAACCTCTCTAGTGATGAATTAAAGGTAGATAAGTTTTCTTTTGGTTAGATTTAGTCTTGTATAGCCCTTTTGTGAATTAAAGTTTTGAAAAGAGTTGTGAAAACTTGGGAGTTTAAAATTATTGTGAAGATTGATTGCTTTTTTTTATGATCTTTTCGAATGAGTTTAGTAAATATACATTTATTTGAGTTAGGTTTATTTGAGAGCTTAAACTCGTGAGACCACAAGGCCTTAAAGGACTAAATATTTTTATTAGTCAAATAGTTTCATGTGTGACTCATCCTTAGTTTTCATTCTCTAGAACTTGTAATGTATCTCTTTGAAACTACATATTTGCTTGTGCTTTGATAATATGATAGAGGCATTCTTTTGTATATTTGTAAGCTACATAGCCAAATAGCCACCCTTTTCTATGTGAATATCCGCCTTTAACCCTCTTTTAGCCTTTAATAGTTCTTACTTTTCATCACCTATATTAATAGCCATGGCCAAATATTGAATTTCCTACCCTTAAGCCTATGCTTGGAGTGTTAGAGTATGAAGACTTCGGTTGATTGTGGTGATTTCTAGTTTGGTTTTATTGGGGATGTTGTGAAGTTGAACATCTTGAGATTGCTACCCATTGTAGCTTGATATGGGTTGAGTTGGAAATTTACCTTATTATTGTATATTGATGTAAATCCATCCACACCAAGCCCATCAAAGGAGATCCAATTCATCTACAAGGAGGTAGAACGGGCTATAGAGGAACGATCCATTGTGGAGGCCCAAAGACCAACCCATATCACGTGCTCTTTATTCTAAGAGGACGTCCAAACGTCCTAAGAGGCTCCAAGTCCATATCAAAATGCCCAAGTACAAAGCCCAAGTTGAATTTCACTGTTTTGGCATTTCCAAGATGAAGTTCACAGTTTTGGCTTTTCAAGTTAAACTTCACATTTTAGTGTTTTCTTTATTATTAAAAAGTTTTTTGATATAATTTTATTATTTTTAGTTGTGTGAGATGCAAAGTAATATCTATAAGCTTGGACATCAAGTTAGAAGAGTCTAGAACAGTCTAGAAGGTTCTAGAAGAGTCTAGTGTAGTTTTTGAGGAATCCAATTTGGATACTCCTCTTTAGCTTTGGCGCCAAGTCTAGGAATCCTAGATAAGGTTGGCTTATTTTGTAACTAATCCATCTTAGATTAGGAAAGCCAAGTCCTAGAAGGATTCATATTGTTGTAAGTAACTCCCTTAGGATTAGGAAACCAATTCCTAGGAGGACTTGGTTGCTTAGGCGTCAAGTTAGATAGTCCTAGTAGGAAAAGGACTTAGTCTAGTATAAATAGCATAGCTTGTACTCGTTTGAAGGACACAACTTTGAATCATGAATACAAACAAGCTTTTGCTTATCCCTGAGTGTTTCCCAACATCTCGTTTGATCTCTTCTATTGTATCTTGAATGTGGCAATTCAAGTGGTGAGGAAGAGTTTGTTTCCTACTCTTAAAAGGTGTTTCTGTAACTAAGAGGAAGAGCAAGTAGCCCTAGGGTTTCAACTTGTGGTGTTTCTGTATCAAGTTTGATTCTCTTGAACTATCCAGTTCTCTTATCTATCCTGTTGATTTCCTAAGGCTATTTTCTATTCTCTCAAAACCCCCATATTCATGTCACTCTCCCTCCAAACCCTGATCCATATTCTCTCTCAAAATTCTCTCAACCTCACGTCACCTCTCTCTCAAATCTCCCTCTCAAAATTTAATCCACTCTCTCTCTCTCAAATCCCTTAAATCCCTCAATATTCACGCCATCCCCTTTCAAATCTCTCCCATATTCACGTGAATCCTCTCATTCCCTAGCCTTCACGTGAACTCTCCCTAACCCTAAGATTGGTTTCTGTAATAACCCAAAGAAAGCCACCTCTTAATACGTATTAATTAGCGTAAAAATTCAAGGTTAAAACTAATTGTTAGTAATTAAAGCGCGTGTTCCAAATTTTTATTCTAACGAAGTGTGTGTTTTGCAGGACTTGAACAATACAACGATCGTCAAGTGTATCATCTAAAATTTCTTTTCTTAATGTTTCTTTCGATAATTTACAGTGATCATGATCAATTACGAATTCTTTTTCCGAGACCGAGATATCGGGTCCTTCATTTATTCGAGTCAATTTAAGATATAATTATGGGAAATTTCAAGGAAGTAGGTGAGTATATTTATTTGGGTTGCCATAGGTTATTTCTAATATTTTACGGTACACTAGGTTTAAGTAAATTGGGAATTTTGGAGATATAATTACAAGAGATTGAACAATTTTTTTTTTCAATTAGGCCCATGTTGGACTGGCCAATTTAAGGGAAGAAGAGAGGAGAGGGCTCTTTGAATTTGGGCTTATGCATTTATATACATGGCATTAGGAGGGAGTCTTCATTTGGATACAAACATAATTCCTCCCAACAGTCACTCACTCTCTTTCTCTCTCTCGGGCACCCTCTCCCCGACCCTCTGTCCAGCCTCGATGTCCCACTACGCCGGCGCCACCCTCCGGCCGCCATCACCATCGTCGCAGCACCACCACACCATTATCCTCCCTCTTCTTCCTTTTCTCCTCTTTATGCGGTAATTCCTTCCATCTTTCACCCTCACTCTCTTTCAAGCATTAGAGTATAGTTGTAATATAATCTTTAGGGATATTTTTATGATTTTACAGAAGGTTAATCAAGTATTACTTGAGTTCAAGTGCTGGTGATTGAAGGTATAAGATTATTAGAGGAGGAATTGGGTAAGTGTTGATGAATTGTGTGTTTTTATGTATGAATAAGTATGATTGATGTTAAAATATGCACATGTATGATGATTTGGTAGTGTAATTCGCTGTGAAAGAGTGGGATTATAATTAAGTAAGGATGCATGAACTTAGAGTGGGGTTGGAGTAGCAAATAATTGAGTTTTATGAAATTTTGATGTTTATTATGTGAAGGAATTCACTTGGAGGATTAGATTGTATTTAAAATTGTATGTTGCCTGTGGATTTTAAGGTCATGGATGGGTGTTTTCTGAAGGTTCAATTCTGCAAAAATGATGTTCATGTTTAAGAGGTGTACTTAGGGTGTGATTAGTCTGAGTTAGTCAAGTACAACTTACATGCAAAGCTGAATCAATGATCTAGGATGTTCTGGTTGTAATCTGATTTTCCCAGAGGGTGTCAGATATGATTTTGACCCAAATTTTTACATAAAATGATAGCCTAAGATGTTAGCTAACCCCCGGCTTTTGAATATCGGGAATCCGATATGTATAACCCGAGTTATGGCCAAAACCGTGAAGGTGTGCAAATTGATACGTGTTCAGAGGTTAATGCATAAATGTATGTTTTTTGTATGCTTGGAGACCTTTTTAATTCAAGTGCTAAACATGAAAGTTTTAGATCATTTTTTAAGCTTTTGCAGAATGGTAAATTTTGTAACTATCGGATGTCAGGAGTGAAAGTTATGAGTCTTCGATTATTGGGATAATAGTCTGAATTCACCCAGAACATGTTTTGGGACTGCCTGTGTGTTGGGACAAAATCCGACCCTTTCCCATGCCCAAATGAACTTGTGGTTAAAGTGAAAGTTGGAGTATGTATTACAAGCTTTCCGTAGACAGTTTGCACGGCCCGAACCGTTAAGTAGAGCTCAAGTTATGATTTTCCGAATAATTGAAGTTTAAATGGTTATTTTTCTGGGCAGCTTGTAAAGGTTTTAGTTTTCACCCTCCTTAGCCATGTTTTAAGCTTTCATGGTCAACTATAAATTTGTAGCGAGGATTTCAAGCTTTCCGAAATGTCCTCTTATGCTTTGATACGATGTCTATGGAAGAAGTTATGACCTCTTTAGTGTGACTTAGGAAATTACATTCATTAACTAGTCACGAATAATTTATTAAAATTACTCCTCCATCCTCCCATCTAGGTTGAGTTCTAATTCATATTCTCTCCTCCTTTCTAAGTCCCTTCAAGAGATCGTTGTCCTCCAGCTGTTCAAGTCTCTGCTCGTCCCTTGCTTGTTTCTAAAGCTTCAGGTACGTATATTGCCTGTAACCTTTTTAAGTTAATTATATGATTTATTTTATGTCATATAAATCCTATGTTTATCTTAAAATTTATGTCATTTATGCCAATCTTATATATCATGTTAAAGTATAAGTAAGTAAGTTTATGTGGTTTTATGTACTGAATAAGCTTCGTAAAGTAAAGCATCATACTTAAATATTTATGAGAACACGATTTATTTTTACGCCTTATTAAGCTTATGTTGTTCTTGAGTTTCATATTATTTACTTCAATTCTTTGTGTCATGATAAAGTAGAGTATAAAAAGATTTATGGGGTTCTAAGGACCAAAGTAAGATTTATTAAATAAAGTATCCTACTTGAGTTTGTAAATACACGTCTCAGTGGTAAAATATATATTTATCATGTGGGTACTTTTGGCTAGTGTTTTTATAGTAACAAAGTTCTGTTTTTGTTAAGGTTTTTCCTGAGAGGGTTACCATACGGGGGCGAGTTATGTCTGAGAGTGTTTTATGATCGTTTAAGCCATTAGCGCCATGAAAATGTGTAAGCTGAGAGGCGAGGGAGTTTGGTGGATTTACCCTAATAATGAAGTTATGAGGCTTCCTCATCCTAACGTGACAATTCAAGAGCTCCCAAACATCATTTTCCTCCGAAACATGCCCATTCCCATACCGAATCCCATTCCCGACCTCGCTCCTCCGCCGCATGCCCAAGAGGGTGACGAGGATGATGAAGGATGTCCTGCCGCATTTGATTTTCAAGACAATTTAACTCTTTGCGCGCGGACCACGCCTCTCTTAGGACCTACTGTGAAAACGAGTTCGAATATTTTCGGTCCAGTAAGGACCAAATTATTTAAAAACAAACTCGTATTTTTGAGAGGTTGGACCTCCTAGACTATGCTAATGTCGCCCAAGCTGCCGAACAAGCACGTATGCTTGAGGTGATGCAAGCGATAAGTGATTGGCAGTTGACCTACCCACCCCATTATCCTTACCCTCCTCCTCCTCCACCTTAGTTACTACTTTGTTGCCCCTTCGTGCTAGTTTTCTCTTGATTTATGCATTGAGGACAATGTTTTGTCCAAGTATTTGTTTTTTTTTTTTGGGGGGGGGGGGGGGGGGAGGGGGGGGGGGGTATAACTTGAAAATTTTGAGTCCTTATCTTTTGTGTAAATGGTTTTGTTTTGTTATTCTTTGATCTTTGTTCATTTTCTTTTTAGTTTAGTTTAGGTTTCATTTTAAGTTTCAAAAAATATCTAAGGGGTACCCTAACTTTTGGTGAAATGTTTTTCTGGTACCCCAACTTTTAAAAACTAATTTTGGGGTACCCTAACTTTTAGAATTAGAAATAATTATTTGAATTTTCGGCCAATTATTTGAATTCAACGGTGAGTTTTAGGCGGGAAATTGATTAAGTGTTTTTGTGGATGAAAATGCCCTTTGTTTTCGTGGACGAAAATGATTTGAATCAATCAGAGTTTCGCCGGAAATTCACCTAGTAATTTCTAATCCTAAAAGGTAGGGTACCCCAAAATTAGTTTTGAAAAGTTAGGGTACCAAAAAATTGTTTCTTCAAAAGTTAGGGTACCTCTAAGTAATTTTTTGTTTTAGTTTAGTTTTTGATTTATTTTGATTTTCTTTAGTTTCTTGTTTTATTTACTTTGATTTTCTCTTTTAGTTTGTTTAGGGCTTTCTTTTTTATTTTTCTAGTTTTTATTTGTCATTTGTACAACTCTTGCATCCACTTATAATTGAATTAGTTAGTTTCATTTTAAATTTTATTTCTTTCTTATTCTTAGTTTTAGTTTTTTCTTTTCTAGTTTTTCATTCAACATTTGTTTCAAGTTTTTTTTTAGAAAAACCAAAAAACAGATTCAGAAAATTTTACAAAATTTTGAAAAAAAAAAGAAGAAAAAAATAGGAAAGGTTAGGATTAGTGAATAAAAACCTCTCTAGTGATGAATTAAAGGTAGATAAGTTTTCTTTTGGTTAGATTTAGTCTTGTATAGCCCTTTTGTGAATTAAAGTTTTGAAAAGAGTTGTGAAAACTTGGGAGTTTAAAATTATTGTGAAGATTGATTGCTTTTTTCTATGATCTTTTCGAATGAGTTTAGTACATATACATTTATTTGAGTTAGGTTTATTTGAGAGCTTAAACTCGTGAGACCACAAGGCCTTAAAGGACTAAATATTTTTATTAGTCAAATAGTTTCATGTGTGACTCATCCTTAGTTTTCATTCTCTAGAACTTGTAATGTATCTCTTTGAAACTGCATATTTGCTTGTGCTTTGATAATATGATAGAGGCATTCTTTTGTATATTTGTAAGCTACATAGCCAAATAGCCACCCTTTTCTATGTGAATATCCGCCTTTAAACCTCTTTTAGCCTTTAATAGTTCTTACTTTTCATCACCTATATTAATAGCCATGGCCAAATATTGAATTTCCTACCCTTAAGCCTATGCTTGAAGTGTTAGAGTATGAAGACTTCGGTTGATTGTGGTGATTTCTAGTTTGGTTTTATTGGGGATGTTGTGAAGTTGAACATCTTGAGATTGCTACCCATTGTAGCTTGATATGGGTTGAGTTGGAAATTTACCTTATTATTGTATATTGATGTAAATCCATCCACACCAAGCCCATCAAAGGAGATCCAATTCATCTACAAGGAGGTAGAACGGGCTATAGAGGAACGATCCATTGTGGAGGCCCAAAGACCAACCCATATCACGTGCTCTTTATTCTAAGAGGACGTCCAAACGTCCTAAGAGGCTCCAAGTCCATATCAAAATGCCCAAGTACAAAGCCCAAGTTGAATTTCACTGTTTTGGCATTTCCAAGATGAAGTTCACAGTTTTGGCTTTTCAAGTTAAACTTCACATTTTAGTGTTTTCTTTATTATTAAAAAGTTTTTTGATATAATTTTATTATTTTTAGTTGTGTGAGATGCAAAGTAATATCTATAAGCTTGGACATCAAGTTAGAAGAGTCTAGAACAGTCTAGAAGGTTCTAGAAGAGTCTAGTGTGGTTTTTGAGGAATCCAATTTGGATACTCCTCTTTAGCTTTGGCGCCAAGTCTAGGAATCCTAGATAAGGTTGGCTTATTTTGTAACTAATCCATCTTAGATTAGGAAAGCCAAGTCCTAGAAGGATTCATATTGTTGTAAGTAACTCCCTTAGGATTAGGAAACCAATTCCTAGGAGGACTTGGTTGCTTAGGCGTCAAGTTAGATAGTCCTAGTAGGAAAAGGACTTAGTCTAGTATAAATAGCATAGCTTGTACTCGTTTGAAGGACACAACTTTGAATCATGAATACAAACAAGCTTTTTCTTATCCCTGAGTGTTTCCCAACATCTCGTTTGATCTCTTCTATTGTATCTTGAATGTGGCAATTCAAGTGGTGAGGAAGAGTTTGTTTCCTACTCTTAAAAGGTGTTTCTGTAACTAAGAGGAAGAGCAAGTAGCCCTAGGGTTTCAACTTGTGGTGTTTCTGTATCAAGTTTGATTCTCTTGAACTATCCAGTTCTCTTATCTATCCTGTTGATTTCCTAAGGCTATTTTCTATTCTCTCAAAACCCCCATATTCATGTCACTCTCCCTCCAAACCCTGATCCATATTCTCTCTCAAAATTCTCTCAACCTCACGTCACCTCTCTCTCAAATCTCCCTCTCAAAATTTAATCCACTCTCTCTCTCTCAAATCCCTTAAATCCCTCAATATTCACGCCATCCCCTTTCAAATCTCTCCCATATTCACGTGAATCCTCTCATTCCCTAGCCTTCACGTGAACTCTCCCTAACCCTAAGATTGGTTTCTGTAATAACCCAAAGAAAGCCACCTCTTAATACGTATTAATTAGCGTAAAAATTCAAGGTTAAAACTAATTGTTAGTAATTAAAGCGCGTGTTCCAAATTTTTATTCTAACGAAGTGTGTGTTTTGCAGGACTTGAACAATACAACGATCGTCAAGTGTATCAGTCTAAAATTTCTTTTCTTAATGTTTCTCTTTCGATAATTTACAGTGATCATGATCAATTACGAATTCTTTTTCCGAGACCGAGATATCGGGTCCTTCATTTATTCGAGTCAATTTAAGATATAATTATGGGAAATTTCAAGGAAGTAGGTGAGTATATTTATTTGGGTTGCCATAGGTTATTTCTAATATTTTACGGTACACTAGGTTTAAGTAAATTGGGAATTTTGGAGATATAATTACAAGAGATTGAACAATTTTTTTTTTCAATTAGGCCCATGTTGGACTGGCCAATTTAAGGGAAGAAGAGAGGAGAGGGCTCTTTGAATTTGGGCTTATGCATTTATATACATGGCATTAGGAGGGAGTCTTCATTTGGATACAAACATAATTCCTCCCAACAGTCACTCACTCTCTTTCTCTCTCTCGGGCACCCTCTCCCCGACCCTCTGTCCAGCCTCGATGTCCCACTACGCCGGCGCCACCCTCCGGCCGCCATCACCATCGTCGCAGCACCACCACACCATTATCCTCCCTCTTCTTCCTTTTCTCCTCTTTATGCGGTAATTCCTTCCATCTTTCACCCTCACTCTCTTTCAAGCATTAGAGTATAGTTGTAATATAATCTTTAGGGATATTTTTATGATTTTACAGAAGGTTAATCAAGTATTACTTGAGTTCAAGTGCTGGTGATTGAAGGTATAAGATTATTAGAGGAGGAATTGGGTAAGTGTTGATGAATTGTGTGTTTTTATGTATGAATAAGTATGATTGATGTTAAAATATGCACATGTATGATGATTTGGTAGTGTAATTCGCTGTGAAAGAGTGGGATTATAATTAAGTAAGGATGCATGAACTTAGAGTGGGGTTGGAGTAGCAAATAATTGAGTTTTATGAAATTTTGATGTTTATTATGTGAAGGAATTCACTTGGAGGATTAGATTGTATTTAAAATTGTATGTTGCCTGTGGATTTTAAGGTCATGGATGGGTGTTTTCTGAAGGTTCAATTCTGCAAAAATGATGTTCATGTTTAAGAGGTGTACTTAGGGTGTGATTAGTCTGAGTTAGTCAAGTACAACTTACATGCAAAGCTGAATCAATGATCTAGGATGTTCTGGTTGTAATCTGATTTTCCCAGAGGGTGTCAGATATGATTTTGACCCAAATTTTTACATAAAATGATAGCCTAAGATGTTAGCTAACCCCCGGCTTTTGAATATCGGGAATCCGATATGTATAACCCGAGTAATGGCCAAAACCGTGAAGGTGTGCAAATTGATACGTGTTCAGAGGTTAATGCATAAATGTATGTTTTTTGTATGCTTGGAGACCTTTTTAATTCAAGTGCTAAACATGAAAGTTTTAGATCATTTTTTAAGCTTTTGCAGAATGGTAAATTTTGTAACTATCGGATGTCAGGAGTGAAAGTTATGAGTCTTCGATTATTGGGATAATAGTCTGAATTCACCCAGAACATGTTTTGGGACTGCCTGTGTGTTGGGACAAAATCCGACCCTTTCCCATGCCCAAATGAACTTGTGGTTAAAGTGAAAGTTGGAGTATGTATTACAAGCTTTCCGTAGACAGTTTGCACGGCCCGAACCGTTAAGTAGAGCTCAAGTTATGATTTTCCGAATAATTGAAGTTTAAATGGTTATTTTTCTGGGCAGCTTGTAAAGGTTTTAGTTTTCACCCTCCTTAGCCATGTTTTAAGCTTTCATGGTCAACTATAAATTTGTAGCGAGGATTTCAAGCTTTCCGAAATGTCCTCTTATGCTTTGATACGATGTCTATGGAAGAAGTTATGACCTCTTTAGTGTGACTTAGGAAATTACATTCATTAACTAGTCACGAATAATTTATTAAAATTACTCCTCCATCCTCCCATCTAGGTTGAGTTCTAATTCATATTCTCTCCTCCTTTCTAAGTCCCTTCAAGAGATCGTTGTCCTCCAGCTGTTCAAGTCTCTGCTCGTCCCTTGCTTGTTTCTAAAGCTTCAGGTACGTATATTGCCTGTAACCTTTTTAAGTTAATTATATGATTTATTTTATGTCATATAAATCCTATGTTTATCTTAAAATTTATGTCATTTATGCCAATCTTATATATCATGTTAAAGTATAAGTAAGTAAGTTTATGTGGTTTTATGTACTGAATAAGCTTTTGTAAAGTAAAGCATCATACTTAAATATTTATGAGAACACGATTTATTTTTACGCCTTATTAAGCTTATGTTGTTCTTGAGTTTCATATTATTTACTTCAATTCTTTGTGTCATGATAAAGTAGAGTATTAAAAGATTTATGGGGTTCTAAGGACCAAAGTAAGATTTATTAAATAAAGTATCCTACTTGAGTTTGTAAATACACGTCTCGGTGGTAAAATATATATTTATCATGTGGGTACTTTTGGCTAGTGTTTTTATAGTAACAAAGTTCTGTTTTTGTTAAGGTTTTTCCTGAGAGGGTTACCATACGGGGGCGAGTTATGTCTGAGAGTGTTTTATGATCGTTTAAGCCATAGTTAAGCCGTATATGAAACCCTAAAATAATAAGACTAAAGACAAGACATATTTTCAAGTTTTCTATAGCAAATAAAGGCCCCGCCCATGTAATCATGCTTAGAGCACACCAGGGAACCCGTGCCTTAGTGCACACCATGTTTAATCATGCCATAGTGCACACCAGGATACATGTGTCGTAGTGCACATCAGGATAACTTTTGTCATGAGTCCACCCCGTGGAAATTTGGCTAGTATAGGACATTGTCCACCATTCGGATCTCCCGATCGGTCCGGTATGCGCATACGGAGGCTTAGACGATGATCGCAAGTAGGGGACCTTCAAGATAATAATATAACAACTATGTTTTATGTACTCTAAGTTTCTAAGAGAGTGAGTGAGAGAGAGAGAGAGAGAGAGAGAGAGAGAGAGAGAGAAGTAAAGTTTTATAAGTAACTTTTCAGGGGTTTTAAGTCTCGATTTATAGAAGTTTAAAGACGTGTTTATGGAAAGGTTCATGTGTGTGTTTATGTCAGGTCATGCATGATTTAAGTTGCTTTCAAACAAGGTTATGGTTATGTATGTTGCTTTTAAAAGAAAGAACTCATAAGTATTTTCATTTAAGTTGTGTTTTAAATACAGGTTAAGTTATATTTCTCATGTACAGGTTAAGTATGATCAAGCTATGTAAGTTATGATATCTTTTAATGTTTATTTGTTATTTATATTGTTTTTAATAATTTGGAACCGCGCTAAGTAACTAAAACAATTATGAAGAGATTCTTACATTGTTAGGCGTATTCGTACTGAGTTAACTCACTTTTCGAAGTTTGATGTTTTCGTTTTAGGAATCTCGGCAAAGGAGAAGGGAAAAGCCCCGGAAGGACGTAACCCTAGAGCTTCTTAAAGAGAGTGAAGGTGGTTAAAGACTCTTTATGACAGATTTAAGAGAAATTTGTGATATTTTGGCTGTATAAGTCTTTTTTGGGTTGTATTATATTGTTTTGAGGTGGTTTAAGTTAATTTATGTCTTGATGATGCAGTTTCGAAGTTAGTTTATGTTTTGGTTGTTTTGTTGGGTTTAGTCTTAGCCTTGTCCACCTCCGTGGACGACGGTAATACTCCCAGGTGTTTATCTGCTATTAATCATTGGGTTAGGTGTATCATTAGCTTAATCTAGTGGTTAGTAACCTGGGGGCGTTACAGTTGCACGTCCCCCCTTGATGTGTAATTGATCAAAACCCTATTCTTTGATCCAATTAAACATCGAAATTGGTATCAGAGCTTAGGTTCTCCCTCAGTGCAACCCAGCGCCCAAACATAATCCCAACGCCCAAAACACATTCCCAAACACGATTCCTTCATCCATCCCATCATCATGGCCAGTGGCAGCAACAACAATACTTCTACTGAGCAAATACTGCAAGAGAAAGCTGAATTGGAAGGAAAAGTGGCATATCTTTCAAAATAACTTGAAAGATACATACATCTGCAACAATATGAGACCAAAGATTCAAGAGAAGAGGAAAGTGGAGCAGAAGCATTGAGCCCCCATAGAAGGCCTCGTCAAACACCACCTAGACTGAGCCTATGGAAGAAAGACTTGACTTCAAAGTTGATATTCCTGAATTTGAAGGTAATCTTGATCCTGAAGTCTTTCTTGACTGAATTGAAACTGTGGAGAGTCTTTGACCTAAAAGGTGTGCCTGATGCAAAGAAGGACAAGTATATTGCTCTTAAACTGCGAAAACATGCTAGTATTTGGTGGACTAACTTACAGAAGAAGAGACAGAATGTTGGGAAAGAAACGATTCGAACTTGGGAGAAGATGAAGAAGAAACTTCACTCTAAGTTTCTTCTTGTGAGCTACTTCAAAGACAACTACTTTAAGCTTCAACAACTCACCCAAGGAGCTAAAAGCATCGAGGAATACACCAAGGAGTTCGAACATCTGCTATGGAGGTGTGATCTGAAGGAGGATGAACCTCAAACTCTTGTGAGGTACCTAGCTGGATTGAATGAAAGTATAAGGTATGTTGTGGAGCTTCAACCCTATACTACACTTGATGAAGTGAGTACTATGGCTAACAAATTTGAACAGCAATGGAAGAGAAGGGGAAAGGAGGTGCTGAACAGAAGCCCTAGAACCCCATACTCACCCCAACCCTACACTCCACAAAAGAACCCTAACCCTCCCCAAACGTCGGCCATAAAAGCACAACAAAATCAGCCCCAAACCGTCCTAAAACCTATTCAAGCCACACCCATGGATTGGAGGAGGTGTTTCAGGTGTCAAGGGCTCGGTCATATAGCCTCTGAATGCCCCAACAAGAGATCAATCACCCTCATGGAGTTTCAAAACGCTCTCTTTGAACCTGAACCAAAAGATGTAGAGGAAGAGGCACACGCTGATCATGGAGACCCTATAGAGGAGGTTGTGAAGGAACCAGATGAAGGAGAAACGCTGGTTGTAAGGAGAGTTCTTAGTAGCTCTCTCGTTCCTGAAGATCAACAACAACGAGAAGCCATCTTCCATTCTCGTTGCACTATCAAGGGAAAAGTTTGTTCTTTGCTTATTGATGGTGGAAGTTGTACTAACGCAACTTCTCTTACTATGGTGAACAAGCTTCAGCACCCAACAAGCCCTCACCCCTCGCCGTACACCATTGAATGGCTTAACCAGGGTGAAGGCTTACAAGTGAATTAACGTTGTTTGGTAAACTTTTCTTTTGGCAAGTCTTATCAAGATTCACTATGGTGCAATGTACTACCTATGGATGCATGTCATATTTTGCTTGGAAGACCGTGGTTATTTGACAGGAGTGTGATGCATGATGGAAGGAGTAATACCTATACTCTTGTGATCCAAAACAAGAAGGTAACCCTAGCTCCACTAAAGACATTGTAGGACCCAAAGAATTCCCGTTCGGGGAAATTGTTTCCGATGCGCTACTTAATGATTGGGAGCTGACTAAGATTGCTTAATCCTTAAATAAGGATATTTTTATTTTTGAAATTCGTTTTCGGGGTGATGAAACTTTATTTATTTACAAATCCGCTTTTTATTATTTAAATACTCGAAATTACACTAAAATATTTTAATAATGGTTTAAAACCGACCCAAACACCAATCCAGGCCCAAGAGGAAGCAAACGGGCCGCCAGAAGCAGTCAAAACCCACGGGGGTTTTGACAGACCCTAGACTGGGCCTTCTGTTTCCTTGGGCCAGAGAAATGGGGTTGGAATTGATAAAACCCGCGGGGGTTTTATAGGTTCCTGGCCCACTTTCTCTCGGTTTTAACCTTGGATGGATGAGAAGAAGATGTTAAACCATTTTTTAATTATTTTGGTGTAATTTCATGTATTTTAAATAATTAAACGGGTTATAAAAGAATTAAAGAGTTGCCAGTTGATTTAAGGAAATCGACAAAACATAAAACAAAATAACTCCGGTCTACGAAACCCGATTCTAAGTTTGGGGGTAAAGTTACGAATCCGAGAATTATAAGAACTCTCGAATTCGCCTGTTAGAAAACAGACTCTACTAAAATCGATATTGAAATGAAAAAGAGCGGGAAGAAGTTTAATTAATTCACTAAATTATATTCCGAATCATGCAAATATAAAAAGAAAGGTTTTTCATAATAATGTACATGTAAAGCGATAAACAAAAATAATTACATAAAAGACATAAAAGATGATTGAACCTCACTTAAAGTGTTGATATGGCGACGGATGGACTGAACTTCTCTTGACGGATCCTTGAGGAGGCACTTGGATAAATTGAAGAGTTGGGTATGGTGGGATAGGACTTGGATATGAATGAGGTGAAAGGACAATGATAGTGTATGAGTGATTAGAGAAGTGGATTTAAGAGAGTATGGACATAGGTGGGAGAGTATTTTGAGAGAGTTTTGGTGGTATGATGATGATAGTTGGTGAAATGAGTGGAAAAGTGAGGGGGTATTTATAGGTGAATGAGTGAGGTTTAGGAGGGAAAATCATGGGGACACATCCCCATGATCATGCCCATGCAATCATAAAACCCCCACGGGGTTTGGCAGGTCAAGGGGAGTCAACTCATGTGGGCTAAAATCAAGGGGTTTGTATAAAATGTTTTGGCGCCAGCTTCTGGAGAGAAAACCCCCGCGGGTTTTAAAAAAAACCTCGCACGGATCGCTGACGTGGCCGGCTTAAAATGACGCGTTCTGCCGAGCATATAACCCCCGCGGGTTTTGATGTTCGTCTGGGCTGGAGGCGCTTTTGGGCCCGCTTGTGTTGGGCTGCTCCTGATTTGTTAAAACCCCTGCGGATTTTATTGTAGTTATGCAGCCTGTTTTGCTTTGCTAGGCTTATTTTGCCAACTCCATGGGCCCAATGACCCGTTTTGGTGTCCGGCCCGATTAATTTGCTGAATTTTTGACGGGTCGAAATTGTGTCGGTGCAAATTCCGATGTCTACAGAGAGCCCCCACTTTGATCGAGTCCGAATAAGGCGAAGGTCAAAGTAGCCTGAGAATATGACTTTGGGTTACAAAGCCTGGGGTGATGCTTGGAAGCTAAGTCCTGCATCGCGATTGCGGGCGGCACATGCCCCTTTAAGGATGATCTTGAGCAAGAATGATGCTCTACTTGACTGTTGTTGATAGCGACCTTTTATGCGGAAGCTGGATGATGGTTGTCCCTTTAAGCAGCGACCGGAAGGCAGCAACCTTTTATGCGGCAGTTGGATGATGGTTGTCCCTTTTAGCGGCGACCGGAGGGCAACAACCTTTTATGCGGGAGCTGGATGATGGTGGTCCCTTTTAGCGGTAACCGTAAGGGAGCAACCTTTTATGGCAGCTGGATGATGGTGGTTCCTTTTAGCGGCGACCGAATGACAGCAACCTTTTATGCGGCGGCTGGATGATGGTGGTCCCTTTTAGCGGCGACCGGAAGGCGGCAACCTTTTATGCGGCGGCTGGATGATGGTTGTCTCTTTTAGCGGCGACCTGAAAAATCACAAGAAAACGAACCATTAGTTTTTCTGAAAATGTAGGATGCAGTATTGGTTTAGATGTTTACCTGAGAGGATTAGGAGCCTCGGAAGTCCTTGGGTCACAACTTTCGGGCCGACAATTTTGGATTCAGAATGTTTCGACAGACCATGACATACTTGGGCCACGGAGTTGGGCCACAACAATAACAAGACCCCCGCAGGTTTTAGCTCTGCTGGGTCGGGGTATTTGGGCCGTTTACCCAATTAAATCATGGATATTATCTCGTGGATCGTGGATGTGAGCCCAGTGTTTGTGATGGGTTCAGCTAGGGCCCAAAAGATTGTGTTTAGGCACAATGTGCTAGATCAGCCCCCATTTTAAATAGCTTCCTGAAAATTTGTTTGCCTTTAGGAGGATAACTTGAAGACTCCTGGTGCCTTAAAAGACCCCCTTAAGGTAGCTAAGTTAATCTCTGGAAATTTTGTGAGCGATACATTGACTGTGGCGGGTCTTATGCCATTCTGGAAATGCTTGCTGGCTTGGAAGGGTCGGACGTTCCGAATCATCGGTCGGGCAATTGCTAAGATTTTGAGATACAACTAACTCCTTTCATTCGCCCGTGGGTGAGATGACTGTCATGCCTACGGATTTCGTTATGATCACTGGTCTTCCTTGGGGCGGGCAAGACATAGTCTTTGATGTGGAGATCCCTCCGATAGTCCTGGACATGTTAGGTCCAGTGTCAGCATGCCTGGGCCTGAGGCAAGGCCTTTCGAACGTTTCCTACGCACATTTCGAAGCAGCCATCCGCGCGAACTTACAAAATTTTCCTGATGACCAGAGTCGCTTCATTTTTCTGGCGTACATCATTTCAGTCACCTTTTTTGCCAACCATGGGGATAACATCACCTTGACATGGTTTCGAAATCTTCTGAATTTCAAGAACATTCGGAATCTGAATTGGGGCACGGCGGCTTATGCAAACTTCATTCTCTGGCATTACCGAGGCGTGAAACTTTCGCAGGACGATGAGTGTTTAGACCCAGTTTTGTGTCTAAATAACGCCTTAATTCTTAGGCTTTTGACTCGTTTCGTGTTTATTTTTATGGCCTTTTAGTATTTTTTTTTTGTTATTTTGTAGGTTTTGGTGTTTTTACTCAAAACGAGGTAAAACAGGCCATTTTAGAGCATTTTTGGTGAATTCCCGAGCCGAGCAGGACCGAGAGTCGAGGCGGAGTTGACCCGGGACTACTTTCCCAGCCCTTGGTGCCAATTAGTGAGGTAACACCCGCTACGATCCGCGTAACGGGCGTTACATGCATCGGAAAGAAGAAAGGAACAAAGGGAAGAAAAGTCATAGCGTAGCCCCCGCTACCATCATGGTAGCGCCCGCTACCACTGGCTGGCCGAGCAAGACCGCAGCTGCGGTATTGGAGGACCGTAGCCACGGTCTCTCGAGGATGAAAAAATCTCCACCACTTCTTCGCTGGTCGCGCTACCACAGTCGGTCCAAAGAAAGAAGATCGCACTGCTGCGATGGTCGACTGCACTGCGGTCCCCTGATTCTGCGTAACTTATCCGGCTTGTCCGCTGCGTTTTGGGGAGGTTTTTATGCTTTTTATAAATAGACTCCTTAGCTGAGTTTTAGGGACATCGGGGGGGGGGGGCATCTAGGGATAAACTAAAACATTTTTCCAGCTTGTAATTAGTGGATTTTAGAGAGAGTTTAGTGAGAGATTAACCTAGGGTTTGTGGTGTTTGTGAAGATTTGGAGATTCAAACAATTGAAAGATTATTGAATCATCTTTTATTGTTTTCTCTTGTTCATCTACAACATTTTGATAAGTATTCTCTTCCCTTAACTCTTTTATTAATTACTTTGCTAATTAGTTTCCTTGTTATCTAATTGCCTTGCTTGTTATTTCATTGTTCTTGCTTGGTTTATGTTTGTTGATGTTAGAAATCATTCTTAGGGTTGGTTTGGATGTTGTTAGCTTAGTTAGTATTATGATTAATGGCTAGAAACCCTATGGGTTAGGGGGTAATTAAGGGTGTGAATGGGTAATTAGGCATGAGTTAGCAATTTTAGTGGGTAATTAGTTGGGAAATCACTTTTCCCACTCCAATCCTTCCCTCAAGTGGGATGTAGTTGGGTTCGAAAGTCCCCGAACACATCCAACACTTTGGGGAAGTTAATCCGGACCTTCCTCGAAAGAGGAAGCCCGGTGGGTATTTTCTAACTGAATTGCCACTTGATTTCCTTCCTTGTTGCTTTCTTGTTGCGAAACCTATCTCCTTGTTCCCGTTTGCATCCCGAAAACCTCCGAAGCCCATTTTCCATTCCTTGACCGACGTTAGCTTTGTATCTTACGTTGTGAACCTTTCAACCAAATACCTTACCTTAGCAATCTCATCCCGACCATTGACCTAGATTCTATGACCAAGGCCGCCAGCTCCCTGAGAGAGAACGACAATACCGAGGTCTACAAAACCACTGTTACACAAAATGGCGCCGTTGGCGGGGAGCCAGCGCCCCTAGTTTTAGTTTCTTGGTTTTTGGTTATTTGAGTTTGCTTTCACGCTAGAAATCAGTTTGTGTTAATCCAAATGAATTTGATGCTTCTTCATTTCTTGTAGGAGTCTTCGCGTTCTAATGGGTGAAGCTCAAGCTGGTTCACCTCGTACCCTTCTATCATATGTCGTTCCATCATTGGGTACGAGAGGCAGTCCTATTACATTACAACCATTGCCACCCGATGCTGTGTTCGAGTCTAAACCGCATTTACTTGAAGTCTTCGAAAGAAACCCGTTTCATGGGGATGATGCTGTTGAAAGTCCCATTGCTCATATTGATAAGTTCGAAGACCGGATTAGCTTTATACACATTCCAAGGATATCATCAGAATATTTGAAGTTGATATTCTTTCCTCTCACTCTTGCGGGGAAAGCGAAGATATGGCTAGAAACATGCCCACTTGGTTTTTATTCTTCATGGGAGGCACTCAAAGAGATTTTCTTCACCGTTTCTTTCCGGCGGAGGCGACACACTGACTTCGAGCAGAAATTTTAAGTTTCAAGCAAGGGCCGGGAGAGAGTCTTTTCGATCCTTGGGGGAGATTTAAGAGTCTTCAACAACAGTGTCCTCATCATAATTTACCAGATTGGATGTTGCTTCAACACTTCTTTCATGGGCTCCATGGTCCTCTTAGAGAGTCTATTGATAATGCGTCCGGAGGGATGTTCCTAAAGAAGACTGCGGAGGAACCCAATATTTTTCTTCATGAGCTATCTCAGAATGTGCCAAGTTGGGGAGGCGGCCAAAATTTAGGAAATGGGGATCATTCTTTGGAACACAACCCCAATATCAAGCTTCTAATGGCTACCGTCCTTGATTTACAAAAGAAGATGGTGAATGATGACGTTTCCAACCAATTGAACTTAGCTCAAGGTATGCAAGCCCTTGCATCCATTCCCGCTCCTAATTTGTATATTTGTAAGTTGTGTTTTGGTCCACATCTCGAGCATCAATGTGTGGAGTATCGTCAAGTAGAACATGCGAATGTCGTTTATTCCAACCAACTTTATTCCCATTCTCATGAAGATGATGATCCCGGTTACACTACATTTGCCAATCCTATATTTGATCCTGTTTCACAATTTTATGACCATCATGCACATTTTCAAGAAGAGTTTTCACATCAACCCACCCCATAACCCTAAGTTTCTCAACCATCCCAAGATTCTATGATTGAAAAGTTGTTGCAACAAATTGTGGCTAATCAAGAAAGTGAGGGTGCTCGCCTTAGAGACCTTGAAACCCAAATGACCCAAGTTGCTCAACAAGTGTACTTTTCTCAACCCATTCAACCTCAACCTATCCAAGGGAAGCAAGTTGAAGCCATTACCCTAAGGAGTGGAAGAAAAATTGAAGAACCTTTGGTAGTGGAGGAGAATGTGGAGGAGGAGAGACCTTCGGGACAGAGTGAGGGAGTTGTGGTGGATAGCGTTGAAGAGGAGGGCTTAGAAGTTGAGCAAAACATAGTTGAGGAGAAGGAGGATGATGTTGTGGTTAATGAGGCCGAGGATGAAGAAAAAGAGAAGTTGGAAGAGAGGATAGAGATTGAGAAAAGACGAGAGAAAGGAAAGGAAGTCTTGTGGGAGGATATTCATGTAAACCCATTGGAGAAACCCGTTTCATATAGACCTCCAGTTCCATTTCCCGGAAGATTGATTCAACAGAAGAATGATGATAAATTCTCCAAGTTTATTTTGATGATGAAGAAACTCCAAGTTAATATACCATTTCTAGATGCCATGTCGGAGGTCCCTTCATTCAAGAAACATCTCAAGGACCTTTTGACAAACAACAGAAGAATCAAGGAGTCATCAATCGTTCATCTCACAGTTAGTTGCAACGCTATTATGGGAAACAAGTCTCCCGAGAAACTAGCCGATCCCGGTAGTTTCTCTATTCCATGCTTAATTGGTGATATGAAGATTGATAATGCATTATGTGACTTGGGGCAAGTATTAGTGTCATGCCACACACTATATGTAAGAAGCTGAACCTTGATGACTTGATCCCTGCAACTATCTACTTGCAACTTGCGGACCGAAGTGTTAGGAAGCCCTTGGGTATATTAGAAGACATCCCAGTTCAAGTGGGAAGTTTCCTTATCCCTTGTGACTTCGTTATTTTGGAGATGAATGAGGATTGGAGAAGTATATTATTCTTGGTCGACCCTTTTTGGCTACCGCAAGAGCTACCATAGATGTGAAAAGAGGTCGCTTGTCTCTTCATGTGGGTCGATATCATATTGATTTTGACATCGACCATTCAAGAGTGAAATCTCCCAAAGAATCTCATTTTAAGGCCAATGCGGTGGTAGACATCTTGAATGAACCCCAAAAGGAGTCTTATTTCCTTGAAGTTGAGCCCGATGATTGGGGAGAAATCAAATATCTAAGGGCTTCGCATCAAATTTCAAGTGAATTTGAGGATATCTACCATGATCATCCCCTTAAGACCATTCCATGGAGGAAGGAAATTTCTTTGAGTGAAACCTATGTTGAGTGCAACAAAGTCAATAAGATGATTTTCAAAGGTCCTAGGCCCGTTAGGAAGCGTTGGAAGAGAAGAAGGAAACGTTGGTGGAGGAAGCCAAAGAAAATGTTATCCGGATATCCTAGGCGGATGATTAGACCATCGGAAGAGTGTCCCATGACATTCATGAACCTCTTTGAGAATCATGGGAAAAAGAGGAAGAAGAATTGGTGGAAAAGGTTGATGATGTTTTTGGTTTGTGTCCCGAGGATTCTAAGAATCAAGTAAGTATTTAGGTCAAGCTAGGGACCTAAAACAAGCGCTCTATGGGAGGCACCCCATAAGTTTTGAATCTCTCATTTCAAGTTTTAAGTTTTTGCATTTTTCTAATTTTTTGATCCTTTTATTCTTTTTAATTTTTCATTTTTAGTTTTCATTAGGTTTTTCTATTTTTCTTGTCTTGTTATTTTTCTTTATTTCTTTCTTTTGTAATTTGAGGTATTAGTTCTAGGATCAAAAGAAAAAGTTTGAAAAAAAAGAGAAAAATTATGTGAAAAATAGAAAAAGATGGAGTTGAAAATAAGAAAATTGAAATTTAGAGTGAAAGAAGTAGCGTGAGTGAGTGAAGTTTTGGAACAATTATGAGTGTTGAGAGAGTTTGAAAGTTAGAAAAATTATAGGTTGAGTGTGAGGAAGTAAGGAGGATTTGAGTGTTGAAGAGTAGATTAGAATGTGTGGAGTTTTGGAAAAATTGGTAGCAAGGGTAGCAGCCGCTACCCTCAGCGTAGCACCCGCTACCGTGCAAGAGCCGAAGCAGCAGCAGCATGGCAGACGCTCACCGCAGCTACGACAAAGGAAGACCGCAGCTGCGACGCACGACGCACGCCCAGGATGTCGCGCCCGTTACCGTACCTGTCGCGCCCGCGACATAGTACTGTCCGCGACCGTTTCCCAGCGCCCGCGAGCAAAGACGCCAAAGAAGCCCGGCCAGCGTAACGGTCGCAGGTCGCTCGCGACCTGGCATTGTCAGCGTGCTATTTTTGCCCCAAATTCCCGACTTTTCTCACTTCTATCATTTCCTTTCTCACTCAAACTCAACTCTATCCCTCTCTATAGCCCTAAACCTACGACAAAACCTCACACTTACACACAATCCTTCCTCTCAACTCTCAATTCGTCCCACATCTCTCCTCATTTTCGAACCCATGCCCTAATTTCTCCTCTGCTGCGAAATCTGCTGCCAAGGATTCGAATTTCTGCCCAGATTTGTCCCTGACGTGCGCCATTGTTTAAGTGTTTGGTTTACACAACCAAGTGAGGTAATTCTAGTGTTAATTGTGCGAAATCCCTTCCCTCTCTCCTGCATTCTGGTTCGTTTGTCAGGCTTTGCTGAGTTGGGTTTGTTTCTGTCAATTTTTCACGCATATTTCTGCCTCACTGTATTGCTGAGTTCGAAATGTTGTGCTATTGCTTAGTGTGTGTGTCATTAAGTTACTGTTTTTCATCCGTTGAAAGCACACACACTCTTGTTACACTATGAGTTCTTGTCAATACACACCCACACAGTGAATGGTATTAGTGTGTTGATTTGGTATTCTGTGTGTACATGATGTGTTAATTCATTAGTGTTTAGTGCGATTAATTGTTGCAATTCATTTGTCAAAGCACAAGCATGCTAGTTGCACTAAGAGTTTGTCGATTTTCACACACACTTACACTATGAGTAAGCTGTCTCTGTGCTGTTTTTGTATTCTGTTCATGTTGGCCGTGTATTTTGGTTCATTTTGACAAGAAAAATCGTTCCTCCTTGGTGAATGCACGTTCAAGTGCTCTAATCTGAGGTAATCTCTAGGGAATTTTGTGCATAAGCTTGTCAAACTCACGTGTTTGTTGCTTGTGTCGAATTTTTGTTTACCTTTGAGATTAGGCACTATTATTGCTAAAATTCTTGCCAAGTCTTGCTTTTGGTTCATCATGAGCGGAAGGAGCAAGCGTTCACGAGTCGAGGAAGCTTCTTCATCGCAACCAGGACCATCCTTATCTGCAAAGGAGCGTTACAAAGCGCAACCGGCCACACTAATTCACTGTGAACCTAATGCGGATGTAACTTTCCTAGATGAAGAGCATAGACAACGGTACGAAGCGCTACAAGACGGAAAATATGTGCACCGGATATTTATGATGCGACAACGATCGAAGCCATCCATTGCAAGCCAAGCTTCAATTATCTCATTCGTGTTCTTGGTTGGGAGGTATTCATCATGATCGATGAATCGATTGTGGACCAGCCCATCCTCGAATTTTTAAGCTCCTTGAAGGTTCACGATGATGGCAAGAAAGATGCGCATTTTGAATATCGGGTCGCCAACAAAGATAAGAAGTGCACCTTGAAGCGTTTTTGCCAAAGGATGGGGTTGCCCGAGGTTGGGAGATTTTATGAGCGATGTGCAAATTTTAATGAGAAAAAGGCAATGAAGGACCTAACTTGTTGGAGGAGGATGAATCATGGCACGGGAAATGGAGAACCACGCTATCATTGCTCCCGAAACTCTAAGGCGCGTGATTTTTGCAATCCGGTCATCCGAATCTTCCATAAAATCGTAACTAGTTCAGTATTTGGGAGAGATGATGGACGCCCCAAGGTTCGGAAAGATGATCTCTTTGTGATCTACAATGCAGTGAGGGGTAGAAAAGTAAACACCTGATCTTGCATTCTACATTGCCTTCGGGAGATTAGCATGGAATCCCGACCTACTACTATTGGGATGGGGCACATCATTTTCCCCTTTCTAGTTCAAGAAGGTTTCAGGAAATATTTGAAGAAGTGGACACACCGCTATCTTCCGGATCCTATCGACAAGGTCCGGTTGAAGAAAATGAATATCCTCGCCAAGCACCCAACTGACACGATCTATTGCCATGGACACAACAACAAAACGAAGATTCTCTTTGATCCGGACTATGCCGAGCAATGGTTGGATATCACTAAGGAGCGTAACTGGTCTTGTGGTCAGGTTCCTAGTGACCGCAAGGTGGGTGGTCCGGATGTGTCTAGTGGTGAGGAAGAAGAGGAGGACAATGAAGAAGAAAGGGAAGAAGAAGAAAATGAGGAGGAAGAAGAGGAGCATACTGGCCATGACGAAGCTAGCGGAAGTGGAAGTCATCCATGGGAAGCTTCATTTGAGCATCTCAACTCTCAATTCGAACAAATGAGGGTTGACCTTCGAGAGCAACGAACGATACTCCAAGGTCAGCACAATCTGTTGGAGACCCAACAAGAGTTGCTACGTACCCAGCAGTCTACGCTCAACAATGTGCATGTACGTCTTCAAAGGCACGAGGAGTATTTTCAATAACAAAACCACTATTGGTGTGACTGGGGGTGTTATCACTATTCCATTGCAAACAACCCCCCAGCACCACCAGAGTACATGAACCACCACTACCCTACCTACTTTCCTTATCACCCATATCCTCCCCCGGGAGGATCCGAGCAATGATTTGTAAGTGTCCCCATTCCCACTTTACTCTCTTTATCGATTTTATTTACACTGTTAGTGTTAGATAAGTGTGGGGGGTGCTTTATGGGAAAGTTGGGAAGTGTGTCGGTTAGTTTAGTTTTGTTGAGTTCGTTGCTCCAATGGTTTGAGTTGTTTCATTTCATTGCTTCGTCATTGGTTAGGCCGGTTATGAGATGTTTCACTTTCAATTCCCGCCTCAAGCTAGTGAGATTCGGGGTTGAGGTTAGCTAGAATCAATGTATATATTGTAAATATTTTTGCTTTTCCTTTGTTTATAGTCCCTAGTGTCTTGTTTTTATTTTTGTTTTTTTCTTTTTCTTTTATGCATGCGAACACTCACACTTATTATGTTTTTCTCGTTTATTCCTAACCAAAGTGTGACGTTTTTCTTGGATCGCGGATTGGGTTCGTTATTTATTTGAAGACCCCGAGGTAACCTCTTTCCGCACTCTTTGAATGTGTACATATATTGATCCTTGTTGCATGCTTGATTTTTCTTTTGGGTGGCGAGCCCCTTTGAGTGTCTGTGTTGGGATTATATTGCTGTTGGAGCCGTGTGGGCATGGGTCGCCACCACTTTTATGTGCTAGTTGTTCTTGTTTGTTTGTTTTTGTAGGTTCTCTACCCTTTTCATGTGACACATTCCCATAATGATGACATTGTGGCGTTTTAAGTGTGGGGGGGGGGGGGGAGGGGAGATATTCTGTTTCAAGGGTAGATCACCTAGCATTTTTGTTTTTGTTTTCTAGTTTTTGCCTAAATTCTGAAAAAATTTTGTGTCAAAAAGGAGAAAAAAGGGAGTGAAAACCTTAAAAGTTTTATTTCGTTTTCGTTTTTGCTTTATTTCTTGGGTCTTGTTGTCGAAATTGAGAAGCCGTTCTTAAACTTCTTTAAAAGAAACCGGTCTGAGCGTTTTCGACCCTGTCTCGGGTACTAGTCATAACTTATCTCTTTAGATGTCCTTCATCGAGTGTCTAGCGAAACCCCTGATTCCTTTCACGTTCTGGTTGAAGTCGGGAGATTCTAGGGGTTTGTGTCCGAGCTTGTTTTTTTGTTTTTTAGCAAAAGCAAAAGCAAAGTCTAAAAGAAAGAAAAAGAAAGCAGAGCTACAATAACCGGATTAAGTGGAGCGTGTCGCTGAATGACATCAACCACAATACAGTTAGCCAACCTGCACGGGCCCGGTATTAGCGGTACGGTGCTATTACCCCTTAAGCTCCTCCTATATCGAATTCTCGACGGAGGTGTGTATGGAAAAGACTGTCTTGGGAGGGTAAACCCCATTTTTGGGTCGTCCAATTCCCGAAAGTAAGGCTAAAACCGACTTTTAAAAAAAGAAAAAAAAAAAGAGAAACGAAAAGGGAATTTGGTTGGAAATACCTAACCCCAAAAAGAAAAGTTTAAGCGTTAATAAAGTGTGGGGCCTCTCCTTGCATCACCTGCGGCCCTCACCAAGCCAAGGGCGACCAAATGCGAGGGAGGGCAACTCCTTTCTTCCCTTGTTCGTTTCATTGTTTTTGAAGCTCGGGCATGAGTCCTTGGAGTCTTTTGGATTCGGTTGGAACCCACTAGCACTTATGCACAGGGGCTTTTGCTTGGCATTGGGTGTAGGAAATCGAAAATCTCAAAGACTGACTTTTGCTTGGGATAGGTGCTTGTGAGACGCTCATAACGGTTCCTTTTGGAGGTTTACTAACGTTTTCCTGATTTAGATTTCGAGATCTTTTGAAGCGAAGCTTTTGTTTCTCTTTCCTTTTGTTTTCTTCGGTTTTGTTTCACTTTCCCTCTCTCCTTTTTCTTTAGCTTTTGTGGGTATAGCCGCTACAAACCCTCACGAGTCCATCTCGTCCACCCGGGCTGCCGGGGGGTTCAAAGGGCTTGGTGTATACGCTAAATGCACTCGTTTCCTCCCACGATAGAGGTGTTGGTGTTTAGTTTTCTTATTTGTTTTGTTTTGTTTTGCTCGGGACGAGCAAAAGTTTAAGTGTGGGGGGGTGTTTAGACCCAGTTTTGTGTCTAAATAACGCCTTAAATCTTAGGCTTTTGACTTGTTTCGTGTTTATTTTCATGGCTTTTTAGTATGTTTTTTGTTATTTTATAGGTTTTGGTGTTTTTACTCAAAACGAGGTAAAACGGGCCATTTTAGAGCATTTTTGGTGATTTCCCGAGCCGAGCCGGACCGAGAGTCAAGGCGGAGTTGACCCGGGACTACTTTCCCAGCCTTTGGTGCCAATTAGCGACGTAACACCCGCTATGATCCGCGTAACTGGCGTTACATGCATCGGAAAGAAGAAAGGAACAAAGGAAAGAAAAGTCATAGGGTAACCCCCGCCACCCTCATGGTAGCGCCCGCTACCACTGGCTAGCCGAGCAAGACCGCAACTGCGGAATTGGAGGACCGTAGCCACGGTCTCTCGAGGATGAAAAAATCGCCACCACTTCTTCGCTGGTCGCGCCCGCGAATGGGGTGGTCGCGCCACGACCTCGGTCCAAAGAAGATACCGCACCACGGTCGACGGCACTCGCGTCCCCTGATTCTGCGTAACTTATCCGGCTTGTGCGCTGCGTTTTGGGGAGGTTTTTATGCTTTGTATAAATAGACTCCTTAGCTGAGTTTTAGTGACATCGGGGGGGCATCTAGGGATAGACTAAAACATTTTTCCAGCTTGTAATTAGTGGATTTTAGAGAGAGTTTAGTGAGAGATTAACCTAGGGTTTGTGGTGTTTGTGAAGATTTGGAGATTCAAACAATTGAAAGATTGTTGAATCAACTTTTATTGTTTTCTCTTGTTCATGTACATTATTTTGATAAGTATTCTCTTCCCTTAACTCTTTTATTGTTCTTGCTTGGTTTATGTTTGTTGATGTTAGAAATCATGCTTAGGGTTGGTTTGGATGTTGTTAGTTTAGTTAGTATTATGATTAGTGGCTAGAAACCCTATGGGTTAGGGGGTAATAAAGGGTGTGAATGGGTAATTAGGCATGGGTTAGCAATTTTAGTGAGTAATTAGTTGGGAAATCACTTTTCCCACTTCAATCCTTCCCTCAAGTGCGATGTATTTGGGTTCGAAAGTCCCTGAACATATCCAACACTTGAGTTGGAAGGTTGGAATCGGGATAGTTAGTCCTCTATTGGCTAACTAGGGAATTTCGTTTCTTCAACCCTCCGGGTCCGTGGTGGACTTTGGGGAAGTTAATACGGACCTTCCTCGAAAGAGGAAGCCCGGTGGGTATTTTCTAACGGAATTGCCACTTGATTTCCTTCCTTGTTGCTTTCTTGTTGCAAAACCTATCTCCTTGTTCCCGTTTGCATCCCGAAAACCTCTGAAGCCCATTTTCCATTCCTTGACCGACCTTAGCTTTGTTTCTTGCGTTGTGACCCTTTCAACCAAATACCTTACCTTAGCAATCTCATCCCGACCATTGACCTAGATTTTATGACCAAGGCCGCCAGCTCCCTGAGAGAGAACGACAATACCGAGGTCTACAAAACCACTGTTAGAATGAGCCGGTCTATCTTTATGTGGCCCAGACTCGTTTTCAGTATGGTCCTGCCCTGTGGAAGGTGCTTGAGGTACGTACCCGAGACTCTTCTTTCTGTAATATCGATTGTCTTTTCTTCTTTCTTTGACATTATATTCATGCAGTCATGGGCATATGAGTACATTTCGCCTCTTGGTATTCGATCAAAGAAGGACAAGACTGTACCAGCTGCTGAACGCTGGACTTTTGAAGGCATTCATGGGAAGAACTTCAAGCCAGGCAGCTTCGACCTCATTCATTGTGTGCTGGACAACCTTGCTCCAGTATTCCTTTATGCCTAGCATATTTCTTTCATTTTCCTTTATTCTTGAATAATTCTCTTCCTTTTACAGGATCAAGTGAATTGGCGTCCCTGGGTTGAATTCAACGTGGGAGGACTACCAACCCCTTTACACCAGGTAAAACATGACACTCGCCTTCGCCTCCTAGTGGAGGGACCTTCAGGCTTCGTGTGGTATCTGGGAGAAAGGGCCTCGAGGCAGATCCTGGGGGGATATTCTAGCCTCATTCCCCAGGATCCTCCGGAGCATATGTTCGAGTCGTATCGCATTGATCTGGGTGTTATAAGGAATCTGATTCAGGGTTAACATTTTGACAACTTCATCCACGACGTTCCGCAGGAGCAATTTAATGAAGAGTTCCAGCGTTATCTTGGCCGTTTGGCTCCCCGAGTGGTATGTATTTTTCATCCTTTCCTTTGTCATGCTTTCATTGATTTCTAACCAGAGAATTTACAGCTGGGGCCCTATGCCAAGGCTGTCGAGGTGGAGATTCCGCCAGCGGAGGAGAAGATTTGCGGTTTCTTGGATGTGGAGCATAGCAGCGAGTGCTCCGCGTTATAAGAATTTAAACGGAAATCGGTAATCTTTATTTTGTTGCCTCTTCATTATCTTGCACTCTACTTATGTCTAACCCTGGCATTACCTTCTTTCAGCTAAGGTGGTCCCTCATTCGTCGCATGACCAAGGAGTGGAGCACTATGAAGAAGCACTTTAGTCGGATGTTCACAGGCTCTGGTAGATACCAAGGTGATGTAGCCAGAAGGGCAAATATGGAAGCTGATGCGAAGTCTATTCCTAGGGAACCGCCCCGACGCTCCACTGTAATTCCCCCTCGCATGGAGCCCCCACGCCGTTCTTCGGTAGGGGAGTACTCTTCTCTCCGCCGGCCTCGGGAAGAAGTTGGTGGGTCCTCTCGTCATCCCTTAGCAGCTGTACAAGAGGGTCGCGACAAAGGCATTCTGATCGAGGGCCAGCACTCATCCGGGTCTCATCGTAGCAGGTCCGGCAGTAGAGGTCGTCGTCCTCCGAACATGAAGAGGACATGGCTCAAATGTCTTTTGAGGAGCCTTTCAATCAAGGAGGGTCATATCACAGTGCTGGGTATGGTGGTGATACTCAGCCCCGTTCATATTGAGTGGAGGATGCTTCAGAGTCAAGCGCCACCTATCGGCCTTCGCATTCTCGCCGCACTCCAACTTCGGCACGTTCCGCTCGTCGTGGTCGGGAAATAGTCGTGAGGGATCGTGACTCAAGTGCATCCGTAGGGTATCCTGGTGGACAGGCCCTAGCGGATGACACTACTTCACGTCCTGCACCCTATGACATTTCCTCTTTTGGCTCCGGTTCTCACTCTGTCGGGTGGCCTGTTCCGACTCCTGGGATGGGTCCTTTATGGCCACGGGTTCACAGGAGTGGTCTGCGCCTCACTCTTGACTAGGAGGATCCATCTCTTCTGTTGGCCAGCCCCCGGTTATGAATCTGAACCTGTATGGTCGACTCCATCCATTGGGTGGACTTTTCCGGAGCATTCATGGTTAGCCGCTTCAAAGGAGCCTTCCATGTCTTCACCGTTGAGTACACACCCTTCAGGAGTGTCCTTGTCTGAACCATCACCTCCTGTGCAAAATGCTCCTACTCCTCCGGCATTCTCGAGCTTGGGTCCCACACCTGGTCCAGATTACTACTCGTGGAACACTAATTTTGGCACGGCTGGATCTTCCAACGTTGGAACTTCGCATGCTGGTAACGATTTCGTTGAGGATAGCGGCGATTCGGGCTCTCTGTGGTGACCACATTCATGCAATGTATGACTCTTTGTATTTTATTTTTATTTTAATGGAAGACTCTTTTTCTATTTTATTTTAATGCCAGACTCGATGAATGCGCAATTTTTATGCTTTATTAATGCTTTTGCAAATGATTTTCTACATGATGGGATTAATCCCAATTAATCCCCCTTCCCCAAAAAGAAAAGAAAATAAAAGAAAACATAAAACTTTAAGTGTCGGAGTAAACTCGAGCAAAAATTTCAGAACCGAACATCATTGGACCGACAAACGAAACCCAAAACATAAAAGATACACGAACGGGCTGGTTCAATTCCCTAGAAGCAAGGCCCAAGCAGATTTGGGAGATAAACAGGTCGCCCGTTGAAGATAGGCCTGAACTGGTTTAAAACCCGCGCGGGTTTTATCTGTAGCCAGCAGTAGGCCTGGGCCTGGCCAGGCGCGCGCGTGGGTCTGGGAGAATCAAAACCCCCGCGGATTTTGATTTTGATATTTTTTTTTTGCTAGCCGTTGTTGAAAGCATAAATCATAGGATTTGAGAGCAACGACTATATGATCACTTGCTGATTGTTTGGCTCCATTTTGACCATGGATAAAGGTGTATATATGATCATCATCCATCATCTCTTCTTGAAAGTCTCCATCAAAATTCTCCTAAAGTCACAAAAAAAATCCTCTAAGTTCCATGGCATCTGAGAAGAAACTTGCTACCTGGATGAGCTCCTTGTCCAAGGATGAAAACAAGGAACTCGGGAGATACAAACTGACAAGTTTGTTGAGCCTTCGACAAGTGAGAGTGAAGCACGACTTCCTCCGTGCAGCGGAGACCTTTTGGGATCCAAAAATGCATTTTTTTGCTTTACACTGAAGGAGTTATGCCCACTCCCGGAGGAGTGGTCCTTTATTCTCGGGACGAATCACTTTGCGCGGCCGACGTCACCTCCAACATCAATCGACATCGATAAACAGTAAGGAGCTGTTGTGTCTTCCATCCCGGGTCATAGGATGTGCAATATTCGGAGAAAAGGTACACTTCCAAACTATAATTGAATATTTTCAATCTCCCGATACTTTAGAATATGGCCCAGTAATACGAGTGTGGGCGCTCGTATTATGTCTCCTCGGAGAATTCTGCTTCTATCATGGCGGCCAAAGAACTGGGCCGACAAACCTCATCCAAATTGTGGAAGACATGGCCCGGGGCTCCAATCCGGTGCCGTTGATGTTAGCGGAGACCATGATGGGCATGGACGTCCCGAATCCGGAACATGAATTTCGTGGGAGCCCCCTGCTACGTCAGGTACTTCTCCCTTCTTCCCCTTTTGTTTTTTTATTCTTTCTCTACTAACCGTAAAACCCGTTGGGGTTTTAAACATTTTTTTCCGTTAGTTTGGGATAATTGGCATGAAATCGTAACCCTTGCTAACTTTATCGACAGATATGGCTGATGGAGCATTTGGGCCTCATCGAGGAGCCTCGAACGTCCTCGGCGTTGGCAAACTACTGTCAAAGGAAGAGGAAGTACACCGATCTTCACTCAATAACGGAATGGATCTCATTCCTAAAGGAGCCTCGTGATATCATATGGTGGATCGAATGGTGGCACATTTCAGAATATGTGACTTGTGATTCACGCAACGCTTATGTGTGCATCGCTGGCATAACGCACATGACCTACTACTTCCCAGAGCGTGTGCGAAGGCAAATGGGTCGCAAGCAAACCATTCCTGAACTGTTGTGTGAAGCCCTCGAGCAGTAAAAAGCTTCGTGGCTCTATGATAGAGTCATGGTTAAAATATTGGGAGAAAATACCAACTGTTAGGGCTCCATCGAAGGCCCACATATCACATTTTGCTGATGTCGGCTACCATGGATGGCTGATTGCGGCCGTTGAGTCCCGCCGTGCCGGTGAGGCGAGAAGAGAACAGGCAACTATAAAGGACAGGCTAGGTCCTCGTACATCGGTTCAAAAGTCATGGCAAAAGACCGGCTTGGTCCGAGGGTGGAGACTCGAAAATTAAGTAGGCGAGTATATAGGCCTAAAAACAAAGAGGAAGGCCCAAGCGAACCTAGAGACACAGAGACTGACCATGAGACCACTGGTGAAGCGTATAAAGTGAAACAAGATTAGCAGATGGATGGAAAGAATGAAGGAACTGAAGCTGCTTTGCCCAAATAATCTTTTGTTTAATTTTGCCTTTTGAATTTTCTTATTTACAAGCAGTGTACTTGCATCATTAAATAAAAGAAGGAATTTTGTTCACAATTATTGTGTTCTTGCAAACTTTATTTCTTCTTTTCATGAGCATTTATTGAATATACACCAAGGGTCTGAAAATTTGTTTTCCAGGTGCTTGGTTATATTAAGCATAATATCGCTTGAGCTGGTCTAAATTTGTGGGCTAAATCACATCTTCTCCATCCATAGTAGCAAGTCGAGCTGCTCCTCCTGGTAAAATATTCTTAATCATATAAGGACCCTTCCAATTAGGTGCAAATTTTCCCCTTGGGTCTGTATAGGTGACCTCATTTCCTTAAGCACCAAATCACCTACTTGAAGTGAGCGAATTTCACTTTCTTGTTAAAAGCTCGAGTGATCCTACTTTGGTATACTTGCACATTATGTAACGCCCTTAACCACCTTTCATCCATCAACATCAACTCCTCGAACCTTGCCCTAGCCCATTCTGCTTCTGGCAATTGACTTTCTGCCACTATTCGTAGCGAAGGGATTGCTAACTCAATTGGCAAGACTGCTTCCATCCCATACACCAATAAATATGGTGTTGCACCTGTTGCAGTTCGTACAGAGGTTCTGTATCCCCATAAGGCAAATGCCAATTTGTCCAGCCAATCTTTGTAAGTAACAACCATTTTCTTGATTATTCCTGCCACCGTTTTATTGGCTGCTTCTATAACTTCATTAGTTTGGGGGCGATATGGTGAAGACTGGTGATGGTGAATATGGTAGGTAGCGAGTAAAGTATCTACTTCTTTTCGAAAATGGCTTCCATTATCGCTGATAATCTCATGAGGCACTCCATATCAGCATATGATGTTTTGGAGGATAAATTTGGCCACTTGTTTAGATGTGAGTTTAGCATAAGGGGCTGCTTTTACCCACTTAGTGAAGTAATCGATGGCGACCAAAATGTACTCATGTCCTCCAGTTCCTGTTGGGTGTATCTTGCCAATGATGTCGATACCCCATACTGAAATTAGCCATGGAGATGTCAAAGTAGTCAAATACGAGGCAGGTTGATGCTGCAAATTGGCATACTCCTGGAATTTGTGACACCTTCGAACAAAATCTAGGCAATCCGCCTCCATAGTGGACCAATAGTAACCAGCTCTTTGGATTTCTTCACCAGCATGCGCCAAAATCTTCAAAGACCTTTATATGGCGTATATCTAAGGCCAAAGCAGCTTGCAAACCCTTAATGCATGCCTCGTATTCTACAATGTTGTTAGTAGCATCAAAATTCAGCTTTACAGATACAGGGACATGTGCCCCTTCTGGAGAGATTAACAGGACTCTACTCCATAACCCATTTGATTGGAGGCTCCGTCGAAATACATTTCCCATGTAATCTCATCAGTGAAGAATACATCTTCGTCTGGGAATTCTAAGTGAGTGCTTGGAGGTTCCTGTAATGGTGAAGTAGCCAGGAAATCTGAAACAACCCGCCCTTTGATGGACTTCTGAGGTAAGTATTGAACATTGAATTCTGAAAGCATGACCACCCATTGAGCAATGCGGTTGTTGATAGTAGGTTGCTCCATGATGAATTTGATGGGATTATTCTCAGCTATGACATATACAGTATGTGAAAGCATGAAATGTCTCAGCTTTTTGGTGGCCCATACCAATGCAAGAGCCATCTTCTCTATATCAACGTATTGACTTTCATAGTCTAGAAACTTCTTGCTCAAGCCGTAGATGGCGCTCTCCTGTCCTTTTATCTTTTGAGCCAACATAGCCCCCATTGCGGAGCTAGTCACTATAAGGTAAAGGAGTAGAGGCTCATCTGGTACTGGAGGCATGAGAACTCTAGGATGTTGCAAATACTCCTTGATTTTATCAAAAGCAGCTTGACATTGATCATCCCATTCTATTTTACTTCCCTTCTTCAACTTCTTGAACAAAAGTTCACACGTCATGGTAAGCTTTGAGATGAACCTACTGATATACTGAACTCGCCCTAGGAAACCCCTTATCTCCTTTTCTGTCCTAGGCGGTTGCAAATCTTGGATGGCTTTTATCTTTGAAGGATCAACTTCAATGCCTCGTTGGCTAACCACATAGCCTAGCAGCTTCCCAGAGGTAACACCAAAGGTGCACTTTGCTGGATTAAGCGGCATTTTCTACTTATGAAGTCGCAGAAAGGACTTGCGGAGGTTAGAAATATCCTTCTCCCTTGTCTTAGACTTAACAATCATGTCATCCACATAAACTTCTACTTCTATGTGCATCATGTTGTGAAGTAGAGTGTTGGCAGTCCTCTGATATGTAGCATTGGCATTTTTTAGACCGAAAGGCATGACCACATAACAGTATGTTCCCCATAGCGTGGTAAATGAGGCTTTCTCCATATCTTCTTCTGTCATCTTTATTTGATTGTACCCAACATATCCATCCATGAAGAACAAGAGCTCATGTCCGCAAATGTTATCCACCAACACATCGATGTGAGATAATGGAAAACTATCCTTGGGACTGGCTTTGTTAAGGTCTCGGAAGTCTACACACATGCGCACTTTCCAATCTTTCTTGGGCACTAGGACGATGTTAGCAATCCATTCGGGATATTGAACTGCTTTGATAAATTTAGCGTTAAGTTGCTTGATCACTTCCTCTTCAATCTTCTTAGCCCATTCAAGTTTGATCCTCCTAGCCTTTTGTCGAACCGGCTTTGCATTAGGGAGCAAAGGTATGGTGTGCTCTGCAATCTCCCTGTCAATCCCTGGCATGTCCTCATAGGACCATGCAAACACATCCACAAATTCCTTAAGAAGCTCTGTCAATGCTACCCGTTCTTCTGCTGTAAGCGAACTACCTAACTTCAACTCCCGTGGTTACTCTTCTGTGCCCACATTTATGGTGATGGTATCTTCCAACACCACCATTTTATGCTCATGCTCACTAGAAAATTCTTTTAAAGGTTCATTAAATTCTAGATTATTATTGGCGCAACAGTTCAGGGAAGAGGGGAAAGAAGAATCAGAGTAAGCAGAAATGTCCATCTTATTGAATGAAGAAAGGAATACATCGCCAACAGACTCAAGACCAAACTCGTCAGACTCTAGACTCTTAGGACCTGACTCTATGCCCTTAGAAACAGACTCTCCTACAGATAAAGCAAAGTTATTCTCCTCAGCATCAACCCACGAGACCGCCTTAGCTCCTCCATCTTTAGTGATCATATAGCTTGGGTCGAAGCTTAGGTTGGATAATGCAGCAATAACAGCGTCAGTCTCAGACTTTTCTTGGACAACTTCTTGTCCGAACAACATGCCAAATATATTGCTCCCAGCAAGATGAGTCCATTCTAATGGTGGCTGCTTGTCCCGAGCGGGAACAAAGACAGTAGCCATATTAATGGAGCAGTCGTTGAAAATTTCTAACCCAGTAACTTGAACTCCTTTGTTCTTTAGGTAGAACGGTTTAGGGAACCCATAGTAAGGGAAGTCATCACCCTCCCTAACAAATTGCCCATTCAAAGTGAGTGGATAGGGCCTTGTTTGGAACAATGTAGGGGGATCGTCCATCTTCTTCTGTTCACCTATGGCCATTTTTGCAAATACGACCTCTTTTTCAGTTGGCTTGTACCCTAAGCCAAATCTTCCCCTCTGCTTAAATGTCTTGATTACTGGAGGGATCCTGTTTTTCGGGTTCTTTCCTAATGCCATTCCAGGAAAGTAACCTTGTTTTTTAAGAAAAGCATGCACTTTGGGGTTTGAGTAGGAATCGAAGTCAAAAGGAGCTTCATCCTTGCTCAATACCGCCACGATTTCAAAGTTATGGAGCTCTTCATCCATCGAGCTATGCTCCACCTCAAGGGTTGATTGTTTCGGAGTGAAGACAACATTGATGGGTTCTCCCGTGATGGTGATTACTCGGCCTTGAACCATCATCTTCACCTTCTAGTGTAAGGTAGATGCTATAGCATTCCACTCATGCAACCATAGCCTCCCTAGAAGCAGATTGAAGGAAGCCGGGATATCGAGCACTACAAACTCCACATTTCGAGTGATATTGCCAGTGCTGATAGGAAATATTATGGATCCAACCGACCTTCGAGGGGAAGCCCTGAGTTGTACGCCATTTTGAGCCAAATATTGTTGTTAAACTCCAAACTTTTGTGTTATCCTCCAGGGACACACATTTACAGTTGAACTGTTATCAACCAAAACCAGCGGAATAGTTTTGTTAGAGCATTGGACTGTAAGGTACAGTGCTTTGTTGTGGGACGCTCCTCCTTGAGGTAGATCCTCGATCCCGAAAGTAATTACCTCTTGGTGGGTGGACACATGAGCAACCAAGGATTCAGGGGTCTTCGTTGGAGGTACTGTAAGTGCAGTAAGGGCATCCAACATTTTCTGTCTATGAGCGTGCGACGCGCATATGAGCTGCCAAATGGTGACCTCAGCATTGGTCCTCTTAAGTTGAGCAAGAAGAGGATCTTTTGGAGGAACCTGATTGTCATTACCTACTATCGGTGTAGGATTAGGAACAGCCACTGGGGTGGTGGTGTTCCTGTGATTATGACGTCCAGACCGAGTAAGAAATGTTATATCGTCCGATGCCGGTTCATCTGCATCTATCCATTCTTTCTCAGGATGCTCATGCTCGTTATCGTCGTTACTGTCCCAAATGCCATGTATGAATAGACCTTCATGGAATTCAAGTATTTCTAGGACAGGTGTACCCACTTCAACAATCAAAGAGGAAGGGTCAAAGCTTGAATCTCGACAAAAGATAGCGTTTGCATGCTCGGGCATAGGGTTGCTTTGATTGTTAGGCTTTTTAGCAGCTTTCGGCATCAGAAGTGTCCCGACCCTTATCATATCTTCTATCTTATTCTTGAGAGTCCAGCATTTCTCAGTATCATGTCCTCGGCGACGATGATAGCGGCAAAATTGGTTTGCATCCCAATTTTTACCTTTAATTGCCGGTTCTTCTTTTGATAAAGGCAGAACCAAAAAGCCTTTCTTGACCAACCGATCAAGAGCCTGTGAATAAGGGACATCTAGTGGCGTATAGGTCTCGTACTTCGGCACATAAGGCCCCTTGCGCTAGATAGAGTTAGTCTCAATAATTTTAGGAGGGCGGCTAGCTGCACTAGTAGCCCTCCTGTTGGAGCTAGACCCTTTCCAACCAGGCGAAGCGATCTTATCATTGTGCATTGCTTCCAGTTGAACACAAATGTCCTTCAAGTAGTCGAAATGCTTGATGACATGATATCCCAAGTGTTTGGATAGGCTGCTCTTGAGCCCTTGTTTGAAAGTAGACAACGGTAGGCGGAGAGGAATGGACTCATTGATGTGGGATAACTTGGTGTTCCACCTTTCAAAATAATCCAAAAAGGATTCGTCGTCCCGTTGCTTCATGGTGGTCAAGTCATCCACCGTAGCTTGTTTCTTTTGGATACGATTGTAATGGTTAATAAAGGCTTTGAATAACTCATTCCACTCGGCCTTAACTTGCGGTGATAGAGCATGGTACCACACTTTGGCCTCACCATCTAAAGTGGATGGGAAGACTGTAGAGTACAGGTTGACATCAATCTGATTCAGCGGTGCTAACCTTATGAACTCTTCAATATGGTGAGTGGGATTCTCAGAGGGTTTGAACTTGATGTTTGGTACCTCAACCTTGTCAACTATCTTGAAAATTGGTTGAGCAGGAAATGGCACCTCCATGTACTTCTCAGCAAAGGCCAGGACAGTACTCATTGCTTTGGTGAGACTTTCCAGTTTCTGCTCAAGGGCCTTGACAGCAGGGTCCTTTGTAGGTTTTGATACTTCCTTCGTTTTGGATGTCTCTATCCGTCCAGAATCTGATGACGTCTTAATGAACTCAGGTTCCGAGTCATATCCATGAACCTCTTCATCATCTTCTTCAGTATTCAGCCCCAATTTGGTATTGATCTTGGTGATGGCTTGCAACATACCATCCATCACTTGTTGTTGTTCATTCAGTCTTTTGCCCATTTTCTGCTCCTGTTCTAAAGTGTTGGCAAATACCAGACCTTGCATTTTGGTATAGAGCTCATCCAAATGTTTCGTGATGTTGGCTTCGATGCTCTAAACCGGGACCTCTTGGAATTGTTCTCCAGACATGATGCAGTCACTAGTTGCAGATGGACCGTAGTGGGGGTTTGGAACCAAACGGCCGGTGCGCGGATCTCGGATGCGGGCTCGGAGTCAATCACTAATGATGCCTCTGCATAAAAATTCAAAGTTAGGACACTCGATGACATACTTGGACACATACTACCCGATACATGCATGCTCTAAAGGACCTATATGACCTTAACAGATGCAATGTCTATCTACTGACACAAGGGACTCACTCAATTTTTGGGAGTGCATGACCTAACTCTATATGGACCTACAACAGAACATTATAAAGGGCCGAATAAAGTCAAACATAGCGACTGGACCATAAGTTGAAAGATACAAGTCAGTGTTTCTCAATTCGGATGGGCCCAATCCACGGGCCGACCGTTTCAAGGAGAATCCGTAACTTGGCCCAACAATTTTAGATAGCTCGAGCTATGTTGGCTATTATAGGGACTAGAATAATGTTCAACGAGACCGACACCCTTTTTTTATCTTTTTCTTTCTACTTTTTTTTTTACTCGGAGAAAATGGATATTGTAAAAGACTGGATAAAGGCAACAATAAGTGAGTTATAATTAATTTATGGGCTTAATTAACAATCCAATATGGTTGGCCCTAATAACGGGCCGGCCATAAATGTGATGGACTTATTAATTAAATCGACAAATTAATTTACTCAAACTCAGTGACTATTATACAGTCTAAGACGCTATCCAATAACTTTGTTGGACTTTAATTAGTTTTTTTTTTACCTTTGTAAGAGAATTTTGTAAAGGGCCATATAATATCATCAAAGGTGAGTCGATTTTTATTTATTAATTAAAATGATCAACCCTCAAGCATAAATGGGCCCTTCCGCTTGGGCTAACCATAATGCCTTTTGGGCTAATTATACTAATCAATAAATAATCAATTTCTCAACCCGATGAATTTTATATGGACTAGGACAAAACCTCCAAACTAAGGTCGACTCTTAAAAAAAGAAAAGGGGAAGGGTACACATAGCACATAGCATACAACATGAAGGGTACCCTAAATCAAGGTTCTAAGTTCATGGATTACTATGGTTGGTTACATGGCCTACTGCACGTTCTCGCCTCGGTTCACCTTACCCTTAAAACTGTGGGTAAGGAGTGTGAGATGTTGCTCAATGAACTTCAAGAAAGCCCTTTGAGTATAACATGGGGAGAGGAGAGACCAAATGCTTGGCAATGTAAGATGCATCACACAAGTAGTGGCCGCCCGCTCTCGGGGGAGAACCCTAGTTATTACCTAAATCGTCGCCTTTGTGCTAACGTGTCAAAAGACCCGATTAGTGGCCCGGTATGCAAAGGGTGCCTAAAAAGAATAATAAAATCGCGAAATAAATCAACTTCTCCCTTTTACAATTTCAAATCAATTCGATTTGTTCAAGTTTTACCCTCTTTTTAAGTTTAAGTCCCTAGTGGAGTCGTCAATCTATAGGACCCGGAAAATTCCCGTTCGGGGAAATTATTTCGGATGCGCTACTTAATGATCGGGAGCCGACTAAGGTTGCGTAATCCTTAAATAAGGATACTTTTATTCTCGAAATTCGTTTACGGGGTGATGAAACTTTATTTATTTACAAATTCGCTTTTTATTATTTAAATACTCGAAATTATACCGAAATATTTTAATAATGGTTTAAACCGGCTCAAACACCAATCCAGGCCCAAGAGGAAGCAAACGGGCCGCCAGAAGCTATCAAAACCCGCGGGGGTTGGGGTTTTGACAGACCCTGGACTGGGCCGTCTGTTTCCTTAGGCCAGAGAAAGGGGGTTGGAATTGATAAAACCCGCGGGGTTTTATTGGTTCCTGGCCCACTTTCTCTCGGTTTTAACCTTGGATGGATGAGAAGAAGATGTTAAACCATTTTTTAATTATTTTGGTGTAATTTCATATTTTATATAATTAAACGGTTTATAAAAGAATTAAAGAGTTGCCAACCGATTTAAGGAAATCGACAAACCATAAAATGAAATAACACTGATCTACGAAACCCGATTCTAAGTTCGGGGGTAAGGTTATGAATCCGAGAATTATAAGAACTCTCGAATTCGACTGTTAGACAACAGACTTTACTAAAATCGATATTGAAATGAAAAAGAGCGGGGAGAAGTTTAATTAATTTCACGAAATTATATTCCGAATCATGCAAATGTAAAAAGAAAGGTTTTACATAATAATATACATGTAAAGCGCTAAACAAAAAATAATTACATAATTGACATAAAAGATGATCGAACCTCACTTAAAGTGTTAATATGGCGATGGATGGACCGAACTTCTCTTGACGGATCCTTGAGGAGGCACTTGGATGAAATGAAGAGTTGGGTATGGTGGGATAGGACTTGGATATGAATGAGGTGAAAGGACAATGATAGTGTGAGTGATTAGAGAAGTGGATTTAAGAAAGTATAGACATAGGTGGGAGAGTATTTTGAGAGAGTTTCGGTGGTATGATGATGATAGTTGGTGAAATGAGTTGAAAAGTGAGAGGGTATTTATAGGTGAATGAGTGAGGGTTAGGAGGGAAAATCATGGGGACACATCCCCATGATCATGCCCATGCAATCATAAAACCCCCACGGTTTTTGGCATGTCAAGGGGAGTCAACACATGTGGGCTAAAATCAAGGGGTTTGTATAAAATGATTTTGGTGCCAGCTTCTGGAGAGAAAACCCCCGCGGGTTTAAAAAAAACCTCACACGGATCGCTGACGTGGCCGGCTTGAAACGATGTGTTCTGCCGAGCATATAACCCCCGCGGGTTTTGATGTTCGTCTAGGCTCGAGGCGCTTTTGGGTCCGCTTGTCTTGGGCTGCTCCTGATTTGTTAAAACCCCTGCGGGTTTTATTGTAGTTATGTGGCCTATTTTGCTTTGATGGGCTTATTTTGCCAACTCCATGGGCCTAATTACTCGTTTTGGTGTCCAGCCCGATTAACTTGCTGAATTTTTGACAGGGTCGGAATTGTATCGGTGCAAATTACGGTGTCTACAAAGAGCCCCCACTTTGATCGAGTTCGAATAGGACGAAGGTCAAAGTACCCTGAGGATATGACTTTGGATTACAAAGCCTGGGGTGATGCTTGGAAGCTGAGTTCTGCATCGCGATTGCGGGCGGCACATGCCCCTTTGAGGATGATCTTGAGCAAGAATGATGCTCTACATGACTGTTGATGATAGTGACCTTTTATGCGGTAGCTAGATGGTGGTGGTCCCTTTTAGCGATGATCAAAGGGCAGCAACCTTTTATGTGGCAGCTGGATAACGGTGGTCACTTTTTAGCGGCGACCGGAGGGTAGCAACCTTTTATGCGACGGCTAGATGACTGTTGTCCCTTTTAGCGGCGACCGGAAGACAGCAACCTTTTATGCGGCGGCTGGATGACGGTGGTCCCTTTTAGCGGCGACTGGAGGGCGGCAACCTTTTATGCGGCAGCTGGATGACGGTAGTCCCTTTTAGAAGCGACAGGAGGGCAGCAACCTTTTATGCGGCGGCTGGATGATGGTTGTCCCTTTTAGCGGCAACCGGAAGGCAGTAACCTTTTATGCGGCAGCTGGATGATGGTGGTCCCTTTTAGCGGCAACCGGAGGGCACAACCTTTTATGCGGCCGCTAGATGATGGTGGTCCCCTTTAGCGGCGACCAGAAGGCAGCAACTTTTTATGCGGCAGCTGGATGATGGTGGTCCCTTTTAGCGGCTGTTTAGACCCAATTCTGTGTCTAAATACCGCCTAAATCCTTAGGCTTTAACTCGTTTCGTGGTTTAATTTCATAAGTTTTTAATGCGTTTTGGTTATTTTTGTAGATTTTGGAGCTTTCGCCGAAAACGTAGCAAAACGGGCCTTTTATAGCATTTTTTTGTGATTTCCCGAGCCGAGCCGGACCGGAAACTGAGGCGGAGTCGACCCGAGACCACACTCCCAACCTTTGGTGCCAATTACTGAAGTAACGCATGCTACGACCCTCGGATCGAGTGTTACATGCTTCGAAAAGAAGGAAGAAACAAAGGGACGAAAAGAGTAGGGTAGCCCCCGCCACCCTGAGCGTAGCACCCGCTACCATAGGGGGTAGCGCCCGCCACCAGAGAGGTAGCACCCGCTACCTGTGCTCAAAGTCAGCCATGGATTGTCATCTGAGGAAGGTAGCACCCGCTACCGTATGGGTCGCGCCCGCGACCTCCTGATCCCGAGTGAGACCGTGCCCACGGTCTCCCAGACCGTACCCACGGTCTCTCGAAGCTCGAAATCGCCCGACCTTTTTCGCTGGACAGAACATGACCGTGGCCACGGTCTCCTAGACCGTGACCACGGTCTCCCTATGTCCTGCGCGTGTTTTCGGCTTGAAGTGCTGCGTTTTGGCCAATGATTTTCACTTGTATATATATCCCTTGTGAACGATTTCTTGGTATCTATCTAGGGTTAGACTTAGACATTATTTTCAGCTTAGTGGTTTTTAGAGGGAGATTAGTGAGAGATTAATCTAGGGTTTTGGAGATTTGTGTTTATTAATGAAGATTTGGGTATCCAAACAATTGAAAGATTGTTGGATCATCTTTTTATTGCTTTCCTTTGTTCATCTACAGCACTTTGATAAGTTTTCTCTTCCCTTAACTCCTTTATTAATTACTTTTCTAATTACTTTGCTTATTCTTGATTGCTTTGCTTGCTATTTCATTGTTCTTACTTGTTAATGGTTGTTTGATGTTAGAAATCATGTTTAGGGTTGGATTGGATGTTGTTAGCATAGTTAGAGTTATGATTAGTGGCTAGAAACCCTATGGGTTAAGGGGTAATTAAGGGTGTGAATGGGTGATTAGGTTTGGGTTAGCAATTTTAGTGAGTAATTAGTTAGGAAATCAATTTCCCAATCCTATCCTTCCCTCGACTGGGATGTGTTTGGGTGCGAAAGCATCCCGAATACATCCAACACTTGTTGGAAGGTAGGAATTAGGATAGTTAGTATTCTAGTTCGCGAAAGCAAATAGAAACTAACTAGGAAATTTCGTTCCTTGAACTCCCCCGGGTCTGTCGATGGACTTTGGGGAAGTTAATCCGGACTATCCTTGAAAGAGGAAGCTCGGTGGGTATTTTCTAACGGAGTTACCATTTAATTTCCCCTACTCATTACTCTCTTGTTGCAAAACCCATTTCCTCATCCTCGTTTGCATCCCAAAAAGCCTCCGAAGCCCATTTTCCATTTCTTGACCGACCTTAGCTTTGTTTCTTGCGTTGTGATCTCTTCAACCTGATATCCTTACCTTAGCAATCTCATCCCGACCATTGACTTAGTTTCTATGACCAAGGCCGCCAGCTTCCTGAGAGAGAACGACAAAACCGAGGTCTTACAAACCGCTGTACACAAAATGGCGCCGTTGCTGGGGAGCCAGCGCCCCTAGTTTTAGTTTCTTGATTTTTGGTTATTTGAGTTTTCTTTCACGCTAGAAATCAGTTTGTGTCAATCCAAATGAATTTGATGCTTTTTCATTTCTTATAGGAGGCTTCGTGTTCTAATGGGTGAAGCTCAAGCTGGTTCACCTCGTACCCTTCTATCATATGCCGTTCCATCATTGGGTACGAGAGGCAGTCCTATCATTTTACCACCATTACCACCTGATGCTGTGTTTGAGTTTAAACCGTACTTACTTGAAGTCTTCGAAAGAAACCCGTGTCATGGGGACGATGTTGCTGGAAGTCCCATTGCTCATATTGATAAATTCGAAGATCGGATTAGCTTTATACACATTCCAAAGATATCACCAGAATTTTTGAAGTTGAAATTCTTTCCTCTCACTCTTGTGGGCAAAGCGAAGATATGGCTACAAACATGTCCAACTGGTTTTTAATCTTCGTGGGAGGCACTCAAAGGAGATTTTCTTAACCGTTTCTTTCCGGCGGAGGAGACACACCGACTTCGAGCAGAAATTTTAAGTTTCAAGCAAGGGCTGGAAGAGAGACTTTTCGATGCTTGGGGGAGATTTAAGAGTCTTCAACGACAGTGCCCTCATCATAATTTACCGGATTGGATGTTGCTTCAACATTTCTATCATGGGCTCTGTGGTCCTCTTAGAGAATCTGTTGATCATGCATCTGGAGGGATGTTTCTAAAGAAAACTGCGGAGGAAGCCAACATTTTTCTTCACGAGCTATCTCAGAATGTTCCTAGTTAGGGAGACGGCCAAAATTCAGGAAATGGGGACTATTCTTTGGAACACAACCCCATTATCAAATTCCTAATGGCCGCCATTCTCGATTTGCAAAAGAAGAGGGTGGACGATGAGGTTTCCAACTAGTTGAACTTAGCCCGAGGTATGCAAACCTTTGCATCCACATCTATTCCCATTGTGCATGTTTGTAAGTTGTGTTCTGGTCCACATCTCGAGCATGAATGTGTAGAGTATCGTCAAGTAGAACATGTGAATGTCGTTCATTCCAACCAACTTTATTCCCATTCTTATGAAGATGATGATCCCGGTTACACTACATTTGCCAATCCTATATTTGATCCTGTTTCTCAATTTTATGACCATCATGCACATTTTCAAGAGGAGTTCTCACATCAAACCACCCCACAAGCCTAAGTTTCTCAACCATCCCAAGATTCTATGATTGAAAAGTTGTTGCAACAAATTGGGACTAATCGAGAAAGTGATGGTGCTCGCCTTAGAGACCTTGAAACCCAAATGACCCAAGTATACTTTTCTCAACCCATTCAACCTCAACCCATCCAAGGGGAGTAAGTTGAAGCCATTACCCTAAGGAGTGGAAGAAAAATTGAAGAACCTATGGTAGTGGAGGAGAATGTGGAGAAGAAGAGACCTTTGGGCGACAAAGAGGGTGATGTGGTAGATGTCTCGGAGGAGGAAGATTTAATGGAAAAGCAGGAGATTGAGTTAGGCTTGGGTGAGGGAGTCGTGGAGGATAGTACTGAAGAAGAGGATTTAGAAGTTGAGCAAAACATAGTTGAGGAAAAGGAGGATGATGTTGTGGTTAATGAGGCCGAAGATGAAGAAAAAGAGAAGTTGGAAGAGAGGGTAGAGATTGAGAAAAGACGAGAGAAAGGGAAGGAAGTCTTGAAGGAAGATATTCATGAAAACCTTTTGGAGAAACTCGTTCCATATAGACCACCAGTTCCATTCTCTGGGAGATTGGTTCAACACAAGAATGATGAGAAATTTTCCTACTTTATCGATATGATGAAAAAGCTCCAAGTTAATATACCATTTCTAGATGCTATGGCGGAGGTCCCTTCTTTCAAGAAACATCTGAAGGACCTTTTGACAAACAAGAAAAGAATCAACGAGTCATCGACCGTTCATCTCACAGTTAGTTGCAACGCCATTATGGGAAACAAGTGTCCCGAGAAACTAGCCGATCCGGGTAGTTTCTCTATTCCATGCTTAATTGGTGATATGAGGATTGATAATGCATTATGTGACTTGGGGGCAAGTGTGAGTGTCATGCCACACTCTATATGCAAGAAGCTGAACATTGATGACTTGACCCCTACAACTATCAACTTGCAACTTGCGGATCGAAGTGTTAGGAAGCCCTTGGGAATATTAGAAGACATCCCGGTTCAAGTGGGAAGTTTCCTTATCCCTTGTGACTTCGTTATTTTGGAGATGGATGAGGATTAGAGAAATCAAATTATTCTTGGTCGACCCTTTTTAGCCACTGCAGGAGCTACCATAGATGTGAAAAGAGGCCGCTTGTCTCTTCATGTGGGTAAAGATTATATTGTTTTTGACATTGGCCCTTCAAGGGTGAAATCCCGCAAAGAACCTCATTTTAAGGCCAATGCGGTGTTAGGCATCATGGATGAACCCCAAAAGGAGTCTTATTTCCTTGAAGTTGAGCCCGATGATTGGGGAGAAATCAAATATCTAAGAGTTTCGCATCCACTTCCAAGTGAATTTGAGGATATCTACTATGATCATCGTCTCAAGATTATTCCATGGCGGAAGGAGATTTCTTTGAGTGAAACCTATGTTGAGTGCAACAACGTCAATGCGATGATTTTGAAAGGTCCTAGGCCCCACCAAACACAAAATTGAAGTTACTTTCTACTTCTATTTCTTCATGGCCTACAAAGTTTTTAAGGAAGCGAGCCTCGTTCATTCCTAAAGTTAGGAAGTGTTGGAAGAGAAGAAGGAAGCGTTGGTGGAGGAACCCAAAGAAAATGCTATCGGGATATCCTAGGCGGATGATTAGACCACCGGAAGAGTATTCCATGACAAGCACAACTCTCTTTGAGAATCGTGGGAAAAACAGGAAGAAGAATTGGTGGAAAAGGTTGATAATGTTTTTGGTTTGTGTCCCAAGGATCCGAAGAATCAAGTAAAGTATATAGGTCAAGCTAGGGACCTAAAACTAGCACTCTATGGGAGGCACCCCATAAATTTTGAAGTTCCTTTCTCATTCTTTTTAGTTTTTGCAATTTTTCTAATTTTATTCTTTTTCTTCTCTTTAATTTTTCCTTATAGTTTTCTTTAGGTTTTTCTAATTTTTCTTGTCTTTCAATTTTTCTTTATTTCTTTCTTTGTAAATTGAGGTATTAGTTCTAAGTTCAAAAGAAAAGTTTTGAAAAAAAAAAAGAAAATTGATGTGAAAAATAGAAAAAGTCGGATGGAAAAAATAAGAAAATTGAAGTGGGAGTGAAAGAAGTAGTGTGAGTGAGGGAAGTTTTGAAAGGAATGTGAGTGTGGAGGGAGTTTGAGAGTTGGAAAATCTTACATTGAATGTGAGGAAGTATGAAAAATGAGTGTTGAAGTGTGGAAGTTTTTAGGAGTTGGTTTTTGTTGGAGTTGTCTTGGAGGAATTTATAGTGCAACAGCAGGGTAAGGTAGCAGGCGCTACCTGATGTGTAGCACCCGCTACACAACAACAACAGCCACAGCAGCTCATGTCCAGGAGCTCACCGCAGCTGCGGTAGAAAGCACCGTGCCTACGGTGACCGAGCAGCGCCAGCATGCCCAGCCGCTTCAGCAGGGGTCGCGCCCGCGACAGTGTCGGTCGCGCCCGCGATCTGGCACTGTCAGCGAATTAATTTCGGCCCTAAAATCCCGACTTTTCTCACTTCTCTCATTTCTTTTCTCACACCCTCGACTCTCTCTCCCTCACAGCCCTCAGCGACCGCGAAGCCCTCTCACTCACACCCTTCCATCCCTCTCAACTCTCAAATTCCTCCCACATCTCTCCTCATTTTCGAACCCATGCCCTAATTTCTTCTTCTTGCTGCGAAAATCTGCTGTTGGTGTTCGAAATTCTACCCAGATCCAGTCCCAATTCGTGCGCCATTGTTCAAGTGTTTGGTATACACAGCTAAGTGAGGTATTTCTTGTGTAAATTGTGCGAATTTCCTTCCCTTCTCTTCTGCATTCTGGTTCGTTTGTCATGCTTGCTGAGTTGGGTTTGTTTTGTCAATTTTGGCACAATATGCTACTTCACTGTATTACTGAGTACGAAGTGTTGTGCTATTGCTTAGTGTGTGTGATTAAGTTGTTGTTTTTCATCCGTTGAAAGCACACACACACTCTTGTGGCACTATGAGTTCTTGTTGATTTACACACGCCGACACAGTGAATGGTATTAGGTTGCTGATTTGGTATTCTGAGTGTATATGCTGTGTTGATTCATATTGTTCAGTGCGATTAATTGTTGCATTTCACCTGTCAAAGTACACATACACTTGTTACATTAAGAGTTCTTGTCGATTTTTGCGCATACCTACACAGTGAATGATATTAGTGTGCTGTTTTGGGAATTCGTTTTGTACATGTTGTGTTAATTCACTAGTGGTTAGTGCAATTAACTGTCGAAATTCATTTGTCAAAGCACAAGTATGCTAGTTGCACTAAAAGACTGTCGATTTTCACATACACTTGCATTGTGAGCTGCGTTAGTAAGCTGTCTCTGTGCTATTCTTGCATTCTATTTGTGTGTTGTGTGTATTGCTCATTTTTTCAAGCAAGAATCGTTTCTCCTTGGTGAATACAAGTTTAAAGTGCTCCGATTTTAGGTAATCCCTTGTGTAACTTGTGCATAATATTTTCAAACTCACGAGTTTGTTGCTTGTGTCGATTGTTTTTGGTTTACCTTGGAGTATAGGCACTATATTTGCAAGGTTCTTGCCACGTCTTTCTTTTAGTTCATCATGAGTGGAAGGAGCAAGCGTTCACGAGTCGAGGAAGCTTCTTCATCGCAACCAGGACCATCCTATTCTGCAAAGGACCGTTACAAAGTGCAACCGGCCACACTAAGTCGGTGTGAACCTGATGCGGATGTGACTTTCCGAGATGAAGAGTATAGACAACGGTACGAAGCGCTCCAAGCACGGAAAATATGTGCACCGGATATTTATGATGCGGCAACGATCGAAGCCATCCATTGCAAGCCAAGCTTCGATTATCTCATTCGTGTTCTTGGTTGGGAGGTATTCATCATGATCGATGAATCGATTGTCGACCAGCCCATCCTCGAGTTTTTAAGCTCCTTGAAAGTTCACGATGATGGCAAGAAAGATGCGCATTTTGAATACCGGGTCGCCAACAAAGATAAGAAGTGCACCTTGAAGCGTTTTTGCCGAAAGTTGGGGTTGCCCGAGGATGGGAGATTTTATGAGCGATGTGCGAATTTTGATGAGCAGCAGGCAATGAAGGACTTGACCTGTTGGAGGAGGATGAATCATGGCACGAGAAATGGACAACCACGCTATCATTGCTCCCGCAACTCTAAGGGGCGTGATTTTTACAATCTAGTTGTTCGAATCTTCCATAGAATCGTGACTAGTTCAGTGTTTGGGAGAGATGATAGACGCCCCAAGGTTCGGAAAGATGATCTCTTTGTGATCTACAATGCAGTGAGGGGTAAAAAGGTAAACACCGGATCTTGCATTCTACATTGCCTTCGGGAGATTAGCATGGAACCCCGACCTACTACTATTGGGATGGGGCACATCACCTGCCACTTCCTAGTTCAAGAGGGTTTCGGGAAATATTTGAAGAAGTGGACTCCACGCTATCATCCGGATCCTATCGGCAAAGTCCGGTTGCAGAAAATGAATATCCTCGCCAATCAGCCAACTGCCACGATCTATTGCCATGGGCATGACAACAAAACAGAGATTCTCTTGGACCCGGACTATGCTGAACAATGGTTGGATATCACTAAGGAATGGCCCGGTCTTGTGGTCAGGTTCCTAGTGATCGCAAGGTGGGTGGTCCAGATGTGTCTAGTGGTGAAGAGGAGGACAATGAAGAGGAAGAAGAAGAAGAAGAAGAAGAAGAAGAAGAAGTAAATGAGGAAGAAGAAGAGGAGGATCCCAGCCATGGCGAAGCTAGTGGAAGTAGAAATCATCCATGGGAAGCTTCGCTTGAGCATCTCAACTCTCAATTTGATCAAATGAGGGTTGACATTCGAGAACAACGAACGGTACTCCAAGGTCAACATAATCTGTTAGAGACCCAACAAGAGTTGCTACGTGCCCAGCAGTCTACGCTCAACAATATGCATGCACATCTTCAAAGGCACGAGGGGTACTTTCAGCAACAAAACCAGTATTGGCGTGACTGGGGGTATTATCACTACTCCATTGCAAACCATCCCCCGGCACCACCAGAGTACATAAACCACCACTACCCCACCTACTTTCCATATTATCCATATCCTCCCCCGGGAGGATCCGAGCGATAATTTGTAAGTGCCCCCACTCCCACTTTACTCTCTTCATTGATTTTATTTACACTGTTAGTGTTAGATAAGTGTGGGGGGGTGCTTTATGGAAACGTTGGGAGGTGTGTCGGTTAATTGGTTTTGTTGAGTTCGTTGCCCCCATGGTTTGAGTTGTTTTGTTTTCATTGCTTCATCATTGGTTAGGCCGGTTATGAGAGTTGATTCACCCTCAATTCCCGCCTCAAACTAGTGAGATTCGGGGTTGAGGCTAGCTAGTGTCAATGTAAATACTGTGAATAGTTTGTGTTTTCTTTTGTTCTTTAGCTAGTGTCTTGTTTTTGTTTTTGTTCTTTTTTCTTTATGCATGCGAACACTCACACTTATTATGTTTTTCTTGTTTATTCCTAACCCGAGTGTGATGTTTTCCTGGATCGCGGATTGGTTCGCTATTTATTTGAAGACCCCGAGGTAACCTCTTTCCGCACTCTTTGAATGTGTATATATTGATCTGTGTTGCATGCTTGATTTTTCTTTTGGGTGGCGAGCCCCTTTGAGTGTTTGTGTTGGGATTATATTGTTGTTGGAGCCGTGTGGGCTCGGGTCGCCACCATCTGCTTGCTAGTTGTTTTTGGTTGTTTGTCTTTGTAGGTTCTCTACCCTTTTCTTGTGACACCTTCCCACAATGAGGACATTGTGGCGTTTTAAGTGTGGTGGGGGGGGGAGATATTCTGTTTCAAGGGTAGATCACCTAGTAGTTTTGATCTTTGTTTTCTTAGTTTTTGCTTAAAATTTTAAAAATTTTTGTGTGAAAAAGGAGAAAAAAGGGAGTGAAAACCTTAAAAGTTTTTCTTTCAGTTTTGTTTTCGCTTTGTTTTTGCTTTGTTTCTTGGATCTTATTGTCGAAATTGAGAAGCCGTTCTTAAACTTCTTTAAAAGAAACCGGTCTGAGCGTTTTCGACCCTGTCTCGGGTACTAGTCATGACTTATCTCTTTAGATGTCCTTCATTAAGTGTCTAGCGAAACCCCCGATTCCTTTCACGTTCTGGTTGAAGTCGGGAGATTCTAGGGGTTTGTGTCCGAGCTTGTTTTGTTTCCCTTTTTAGCAATTGCAAAGTCAAAAAGAAAGAAAAAGAAAGAAAAACTACAATAACCGGATTAAGTGGAACGTGTCGCTGAATGACATCAACCACAATACACTTAGCCAACCTACACGGGCCCGGTATTAGCGGTACGGCGCTATTACCCCTTAAGCTCCTCCCATATTGAATTCTCGGTGGAGGTGTGTATGGAAAAGACTGTGTTGGGAGGGTAAACCCCATATTTGGGCCGTCCAATTCCCGAAAGTAAGGCTAATACCGACCTATAAAAAGAAAAAAAAAATGAGAAAAAGAAAAAGCAATTTTTTTGGGATTACCCAACACCAAAAAAGAAAAGTTTGAGCGTTAGTAAAGTGTGGGGCCTCTCCTTGCATCACCTACGACCCTCACCAAGCCAAGGGCGACCAAATGCGAGGAAGGGCAACACTTCTCTTGTTCATTTCGTTGTTTTTGAGCTCGGGCATGAGTCCTTGGAGTCTTTTGGATTCGGTTGGAACCCACTAGCACTTACGCACATGGGCTTTTGCTTGACACTAGATGTAGGAAATCGAAAATCTCAAAGACTGACTTTTGCTTAGGATAGGTGTTTGTGAGATGCTCATAACGGTTCCTTTTGGAGGTTTAGTAACGTTTCCTGATTTAGATTTCGAGATCTTTTGAAGCGAAGCTGTTGTTTTTCTTTTCCTTTGTTTTTCTTCGGTTTTATTTTCACTTTCCCTCTCTCCTTTTTCTTTGGCTTTTGTGGGTATAGCCGCTACAAACCCTCACGAGTCCATCTCGTCCACCCGGGCTGCCGGGGGGTTCAAAGGGCTTGGTGCATACGCTAAATGCACTCGTTTCCTCCCACGACAGAGGAGTTGGTGTTTAGTTTTCTTATTTGTCTTGTTTTGTTTTGCTCGGGACGAGCAAAAGTTTAAGTGTGGGGAGTTTTTAGACCCAATTCTGTGTCTAAATACCGCCTAAATCCTTAGGCTTTAACTCGTTTCGTGGTTTAATTTCATAAGTTTTTAATGCGTTTTGGTTATTTTTGTAGATTTTGGAGCTTTCGCCGAAAACGTAGCAAAACGGGTCTTTTTATAGCATTTTTGGTGATTTCCCGAGCCGAGCCGGACCGGAAACCGAGGCGGAGTCGACCCGGGACCACACTCCCAACCTTTGGTGCCAATTAGTGAAGTAACGCATGCTACGACCCTCGGATCGAGCGTTACATGCTTCGGAAAGAAGGAAGAAACAAAGGGACGAAAAGAGTAGGGTAGCCCCATCCACCCTGAGCGTAGCACCCGCCACCATAGGGGGTAGCGCCTGCCACCAGAGAGGTAGCACCCGCTACCTGTGCTCAAAGTCAGCCATGGATTGTCATCTGAGGAAGGTAGCGCCCGCTACCGTATGGGTCGCGCCCGCGACCTCCTGATCCCGAGTGAGACCGTGCCCACGGTCTCCCAGACCATACCCACGGTCTCTCGAAGCTCGAAATCGCCCGACCTTTTCGCCGATTTAACATGACCGCGGCCACGTGGCGCGGTCTCTGATCTCCCCATGTCTCGCGGCGTGTTTTCGGCTTGAAGTGCTGCGTTTTGGCCAATGATTTTCACTTGTATAAATATCCCTTGTGAACGATTTCTTGGTATCTATCTAGGGTTAGACTTAGACATTATTTTCAGCTTGTAATTAGTGGTTTTTAGAGGGAGATTAGTGAGAGATTAATCTAGAGTTTTGGAGATTTGTGTTTATTAATGAAGATTTGGGTATCCAAACAATTGAAAGATTGTTGGATCATCTTTTTATTGCTTTCCTTTGTTCATCTACAGCACTTTGATAAGTTTTCTCTTCCCTTAACTCCTTTATTAATTACTTTGCTAATTACTTTGCTTGTTCTTGATTGATTTGCTTGCTATTTCATTGTTCTTGCTCGTTAATGGTTGTTTGATGTTAGAAATCATGTTTAGGGTTGGATTGGATGTTGTTAGCATAGTTAGAGTTATGATTAGTAGCTAGAAACCCTATGGGTTAGGGGGTAATTAAGGGTGTGAATGGGTGATTAGGTTTGGGTTAGCAATTTTAGTGAGTAATTAGTTAGGAAATCAATTTCCCAATCCTATCCTTCCCTCGAGTGGGATGTGTTTGGGTGCGAAAGCATCCCGAATACATCCAACACTTGTTGGAAGGTAGGAATTGGGATAGTTAGTATTCTAGTTCGCGAAAGCGAATAGAAACTAACTAGGAAATTCCGTTCCTTGAACTCCCCCGGGTCTGTCGATGGACTTTGGGGAAGTTAATCCGGACTATCCTTGAAAGAGGAAGCCCGGTGGATATTTTCTAACGGAGTTACCGTTTGATTTCCCCTACTCGTTACTCTCTTGTTGCAAAACCCATTTCCTCATCCCCGTTTGCATCCCGAAAAGCCTCCGAAGCCCATTTTCCATTCCTTGACCGACCTTAGCTTTGTTTCTTGCGTTGTGATCTCTTCAACCTGATATCCTTACCTTAGAAATCTCATCCCGACCATTGACTTAGTTTCTATGACCAAGGCCGCCAGCTCCCTGAGAGAGAACGACAAAACCGAGGTCTTACAAACCGCTGTACAGCGGCGACCGGAGGGCAGCAACCTTTTATGCGGTGGCTGGATGATGGTTGTCCCTTTTAGCTGTGACCGGAGGATAGCAACCTTTTATGCGGCAGCTGAATGATGGTTGTCCCTTTTAGCGGCGACTTGAAAAATCACAAGAAAACGAAGCATTAGTTTTTCTGAAAATACAGGATGGAGTATTGGTTTAGATTTTTACCTGAGAGGATTAGGAGCCTCGGAAGTCCTTGGGTCACAACTTTCGGGCCGGCAATTTCGGATTCAGAATGTTTTCGACAGACCATAACATACTTAGGCCGCGGAGTTGGGCCACAACAATAACAAAACCCCCGTGGGTTTTAGCTCTGCTGGGTCGGGGTATTTGGGCCATTTACCCAATTGAATCATGGATATTATCTCGTGGGTCGTGGCTGTGAGCCTAGTGTTTGTGTTGGGTCCAGCTAGGGCCCAAAAGATTGTGTTTAGGCCCAATGTGCTAGATAAGCCCCCATTTTAAATAGTTTCCTAAAAATTTGTTTGCCTTTAGGAGGATAACTTAAAGACTCCTGGTGCCTTAAAAGACCCTCCTTAAGGTAGCTGAGTCAATCTCTGGAAATTTTGTGAGCGATACATTGTTTACGGCGGGTCTTATGCCATTCTGGAAATGGAAGGGTCGGACGTTCCGAATCATCAGTCGGGAAATTGCTAAAAGGTTTTGGGATACAACTAACTCCTTTCATTTGCCTGTGGGTGAGATGACTGTCACGCCTACGGATTTCGTTATGATCATCGGTCTTCCTTGGCGCGGGTAAGACATAGTCTTTAATGTGGAGATCCCTCCGGTAGTCCTGGACATGTTAGGTCTAGTGTCAGCACGCCTGGGCCAGAGGCAAGGCCTTTCGAACCTTTCCTACGCACATTTTGAAGCAGCCATCCGCGACGCGAACATCCAAAAATTGTCTGATGAGCAGCGTCGCTTCATTTTTCTTGCGTACATCATTTCTTCCACCTTTTTTGCCAACCATGGGGATAACATCACCTTGACATGGTTTCGAAATCTTCTGAATTTCAACAACATTCGGAACCTGAATTGGGGCAAGGCGGCTTATGCAAACTTCATTCTCTGACTTCGCCGAGGCGTCAGACTTTCACAGGACGATGAGCCGGTCTATCTTCATGCGGCCCAGACTCGTTTTCAGTATGGTCTTGCCCTGTGGAAGGTGCTCGAGGTACGTACCCGAGACTCTTCTTTCTGTAATACCGATTGTCTTTTCTTCTTTCTTTAACATTATATTCATGCAGCCCTGGGCATATGAGTACATTTCACCTCTGGGTATTCGATTAAAGAAGGACAAGACGGTACCAGCTGCTGAATGTTGGACTCTTAAAAGCATTCATAGGAAGAAGTTCAAGCCGGGCAGCCTCGACCTCATTCGTTGTGTGCTGGACAACCTTGCTCCGGTATTCCTTTATGCCCAACATCTTTCTTTCATTTTCCTTTATTCTTGAATAATTCCCTTCCTTTTGCTGGATCAAGTGAATTGGCGTCCCTGGGTTGAATTCAACGTGGGAGGACTACCAACCCCTTTACACTTGCCTTCGCTTCCTGCTGGTTGGACCTTCAGGCTTCATGTGGTACCTGGGATAACTGCCAATCCCTTTACACTTGGTAGAACATTTGGTTGCTTAGGCATCAAGTTAGATAGTCCTAGTAGGAAAAGGGCTTAGTCTAGTATAAATAGCATAGCTTGCACTCGTTTGAAGGACACAACTTTGAATCATGAATACAAACAAGCTTTTGCTTATCCCTGAGTGTTTTCCAACATCTCGTTTGATCTCTTCTATTGTATCTTGAATGTGGCAAGTTAAGTGGTGAGGAAGATCTTGTTTCCTACTCTTAGAAGGTGTTTCTATAACTAAGAGGAAGAAGCAAGTAGCCCTAGGGTTTCAACTTGTGTTGTTTTTGTATCAAGTTTGATTCTCTTGAACTATCCAGTTCTCTTATCTATCCTATTGATTTCCTAAGGCTATTTTCAATTCTCTCAGAACCCCCATATTCACGTCACTCTCCCTCCAAACCCTAATCCATATTCTCTCTCAAAATTCTCTCAACCTCACGTCACCTCTCTCTCAAATTCCCTCTCAAAACCTAATCCATTCTCTCTCTCTCAAATCCCTCAATATTCACGCCATCCCCTCTCAAATCTCTCCCATATTCACGTGAATCCTCTCATTCCCTAGCCTTCACGTGAACTCTCCCTAACCCTAAGATTGGTTACACGTCCCTCTTGATAAGTAATTGATCAAAACCCTAGTCTTTGATCCAGTTATACATCATATATACCTTTGAATTTGAGTAGTAGTCTATTTTGAAAAAAATAAAAGAAAAAAATAAATAAAGCAAAAAAAAAACAGAAAAATGAAGAAAATGAGGAAAAAAAAAGAAGTAATAAAGAGTTTAGAAGTTAGATAGTTTATTTCCTTTGATATGAGGCAATTTCACTTATGGATGTGTTGTTGTGATTATAAGGTGTGAGAGTTTTTATTTGAATAATATGGTGAGGTTTATGCTCTAAGTTTGGGCTTCTAGCTCCACTTCCCCAAATATATTTCCACTCCATACCTTGTTACAGTATAAAACCATTTCTGGGGCTTCAACCATAAGCTTAAGCTTTTGGTTGATATGGTTCTACATGGTATCAGATCCAAACCTGAGCAAGAGGTCTCAAATTCGAATCTCAGCACCCCCATATTCATTTGCGCAAGGTGATAGAGCCTTCGCAGCATCCACGCTTCAAGCCCAAAGGGCATTCGCATGAGGGGGCGAGTTAGAGCATACAACCATTTCTGGGGCTTCAACCATAAGCTTAAGCTTTTGGTTGAGATGGTTCTACATCGAACCTTAGCCCCATTACAACCCATTTGAAAGTCCTCTTGATTATCATTGTACATTACAAAATTAGCGATAGAGAATTAAGATTATTTGCAAGCTTATGGTAGAATGTTACTTTGTGATTGAGTATTTAGTGTACCTTCATTGTTTGATTCATCTTTAAACACATGAGAGGAGTTTTTCCACATTCTCAAAAGTGATGTTGCTCTCAATTTACCTAATTTCATCATTAATATGTGTTTGCTTGTTTCATTAGAGATTAGGACGGTGATAGGCCGCAAGCGCACGGGTGTACATGTAGCAAATATCAAGGTCGATCCCACAGGGACTTTTCCTTTCAACGCACTGAACTAGCCTCCTAGTTGATCGCTAAGCCGATCGGGTTTTTGTTTTGAATCAACTAAATCTAACTCTAATCACAATCAAAGTCTAAACAAACGAATATTCACACAAACTTTTCTGATTTAATCAAGGAAAAAAGGCGTTCGGGGGATGAAACCTAAGTCAAATAACGAATCAACGATGTGGATTGAACTCTCATTTCATTAATTTGCACAATCAAGGTTCGATAATCGCATAGAATACTTCGCAATGAGATTTTGCCACTAGAGCGAATTGCCAAGACTAACCAAGCACCTACTTTCGTGGTTATTTCGATTTAGTCAAGGTTAAAGATCTAATTATCTCAAGAACCCTAGTTAAAACTTCTATGTCTAGATAATTTTAACTAGTTCAATCTAGGTTTTCGGGTAATCAAACTTCTCCTTTCGGTACTTCATTCAACAACCTATTAACATGCAATTGGTGATCAAGCAAAAGCAATAACAATTCAATTCAAAGACCAAATAGATTGAAACAAACTAAATTCATGATAATTCAATCCAACAAAGTCAATTCATCAAGCAATTTCAAAGGTTCATCCCCTAAACTAAAAGAACTACTCACAATTCATGTTTAAAACTACAAAGCAATTGAAATCTAGTCTAGAAAGCATATGGAAATCTACGAGAGATTGAGAAATAAACCCAAGTGAAGAACAAACTTGCTAGGAATCAACAATGGAGGACTTTTGCTCCTCCACTTCAAAGTATGTTCGAGTTTCTCTTCAATCTTCAAGCTTCTCTCAATCTTCAATGATGGAATGGAATATGGATGATGAATGATATGATTAGGGAATGAAAATGGATGATGATGGAATGATTCTCCCTCTACTCGGCCGAAAATCAGCATAATATAGGCAAATATCAACTCAAAACCGCCGAAAATGAAAAGACAGGAGAGACACGGACCGTGCCCCATGTGACACGGACCGTGCTCCCTGTGACACGGACCGTGTCAGCTTCCTTCTTGAATTTTCTCACTCTCTGGCCATAGACACGACCCGTGCTCTTCCTGGGGGCACCCGTGTCACTGCTTTTTCGAGCCTAGGAGTACTTTGGGCCATTGTTTGGGCCTTGGGTGATCCAACACCTCACTTCTTGGTCCTTTAAGCTCATAACTTGGATCTACACTTGCTTTTTGGGCTCGGTTTACATCGATTCTTCACAAATTCCCTACAAAACTCACCAAACTCGAAACCAAGTGTAATATGGGAAATTCGGGTATAAAATAATACAATCAAATCAAATATTTCCCAAATTCTCATCAAAACAACCAAGTTCTCATATATACAAGAAGCACTTATCAAAATCCCCCATGCTTAGTCCTTGCTTGTCCCTAAGCAAGTCCAAACTCAAAAGAAAAGGCAAAGAAAGAAAATAAAAGAAAATAAAAGAAAACGGGACAAAAAGACTCAAAGAACTCAAAGCAAAGTAAAAAGACTCAAAAGTAAAAATTAACCAAAAACGAAACTTTTTTATATAATTACAACTCCCAAGGATGGCAAAGATAGAACATTCAATCAACCCAATCTAATCTAAAGTACAGCCCAAGAGTGAAAAAGAAGCCAATTTACACAAGTAAATGAAGACAAATTATTCAAGAATGGTACTCATCAAGTTCAACCAATCACCCTTAATCACCGAATGAGATAAGAAGGCACATGTTAAGCATGAAACTAGGTAAGAATGAAGAGCAAACTCACTTTCTGGGAATGTAAAAACACTCCTCTCATGTGTTTAAATATAAAAATCATTGAAAGTTCGCTCAAATACTCAAACCAAAGCCACAACCAACCACGTACTTGCTATAAGAATCTCAACTCTCCACCGCAATTTGCAAAGCAACAATGACAATCAAGAGGACTTTCAAGGGTTGTAACGGGGCTAGGGTTAAGGGTAAGGAGTGGAAAATATTTGGGAATTGTGGAGCTAAAAGCCAAAGCTTGAAATTATTTCGCACCAATTCGACATACATACACTCTCACCACTTAAAATCAATCCAATTCAACCCCACAAACAATTGGAAACTTGCCTCAAAACAAAAGAAACACAATGTAAAACACTTTATTCTCTTTTTCTTCTTTTTTCCGGAATTCTCCGATTTTTTTCTTTTTCGCTTTTTTTTCTGTTTTTTTTTCTTCTGATTTTTTTCTTTTTTTTCTTTCTTCTTGAATGAAACATACACACTTATAAACAACACACACTAGGCAAGCTACCAATTCCAACCAACAACCTCAATGCACATAATTGGGGAATCAAATCAATATTTACAACTCAACCCAATCCCCATCACAAACCAAACCACCAAAGTAATCATAATCAACCCAACTTCAAACTCAAAACATTTCAAGCAATGGCTTAAGGGTAGGAAATATATAATCGGCCAAGGCTTATAATATGGTTCAAGAAAAGAAAAAGTCAAGGCAAGAAAGGGGCTAACTACGAATTTTCTGATGTAACGGGTGGCCAAGGCTTGCGGGTTCAATTCCTAATGCCTCTATCATTTTGTCAATGTACAACGCATAGCAATTTCAAGGAGATGCAAAGCAAATGAAGGAGGATGCAACAATGGTGAGTCACTCATGGAAATAAGACTAATAAAAATGATTAGTCTTTTCTTTTAGGCTTATGTGAACTCACGGGTAGCGCTCAACAATCATTACCTAGTTTAAAAAGATATGCATATGCACAACTCACTCTTACAATAGAAACAAAGGCAATCGGTCTTACTATCCTAGCACAATTCTCACAACAATTAGCTTCACAACTCATGTCAATTCACAGTCTTTCACAAACGAGCTATACAAGATCAAATCAAGTCAAAAGAAAACTATCTCGCCAAATCCTAAATCAAACAGTTTTTTTACTTTTTTTTCTTTTTTTTTTTAAATTTTGTTCTTTTTTTCTTCAATAACCTTTTACAAGACTCAAAATGAAAATAAGAAAATAAGAAAATGAAAATAACCTACAAAAAGAAGAAATTAAAAACTACAAGAAAATCTAGAAACTCTAAAGAAAAGAAAATCAAAACAAAAGAAAAAGACTCAAAACAAGTTAAAAATCAAAAATAAAAAAAAAACGACTCAAAACACATATACACACAAAAAGTTACACAAATCCCCCCCATGCTTGAACCGAGCATTGTCCGCAATGCGAAACATCACCCGAGAAGCAAAGGAAGAAAACACAAATCAAGAAAAATCAAAAGTAAAAAGAAGAAAAAAAAGAAAAATTTTAGAAAATCCTAAAAAAAATATAAATAAATAAAATGAAAATAAAATCGAAAAAGCTTGGGTTGCCTCCCAAGAAGCGCTTGTTTAATGTCCTAAGTTGGACAAGGTACCTCTCAACCCGGTGAATAGTCCATAACTCCATAGCCAAGGGCTTTTGGAGCTCCATCTTGTAAAGTACCTTCAAACGTCTTCAAATTGACCCCACAGCTTGGGTCAAACTCATCACCTCCTTCAAAAATGGAGGGATCTCCATCATCAAACCTGAAAAACTCATTGAAAGCACCCTTGTTAATAGCATAAGGCACGTTCTTGATGATGTTCGGTGGGGGCAAAATTTCTTTTATCCCCATCCTCGCATCGCCAAGTTCATGGCCTTTATCAATAAATAAACCACAAGAATTTGCAACAAAATGGTCACGAGATTTCTCAAGCTTTTCATTCTCCAGTACATGCACACAGTCATCTTTCTTTTCACAAATCAAACCATCAACATTCTTATCCTTCTCACCAAACACATCAACACCAAAGCAAGGGGAAACGCCACGTGGCAAAACATCACGGAATAAATCAAACTCAAGTTTATGTTCCCCTATCCTAAACTTCATCTTCCTACATTGTACATCTATGACACATCCTACGGTAGCAAAAAAAGGTCTCCCCAAAATGATTTGGGTACGGGATTCTTCGGGCATATCAAGGATGACAAAATCAATCGGCACATAACAATCACCCACCTTAAGGGGAAAGTCCTCCAAAATACCCTTAGGGTACTTGATAGAACGATCCGCCATTTGCAATGACATGGTAGTTGGTCTCAACTCTCCTAGGTTCAACCGTTCATACAAAGAATAGGGCATTAAGCTTACACTGGAACCCACATCACACAAAGCTCGATCAACGGTTAAGCTACCTAGGCCACATGGAATACTAAAGCTTCCCGGGTCCTTAAGCTTAGGAGTAAGCTTGTTAAGAACCACGGAACTACATTCTTCAGTCAAAGCAACTTCCTCAATTTCATCAATTTTCCTCTTTTTAGAGAGGATTTCAAAAACTTTGCATACAAAGGCATTTGAGATAAAACATCCAAAACGCACATTCACATTCAATTGCTTTAACATATTAAAGAACTTGCGAATTTTGCATCAAATTTAGCCTTAGCATATCTTTGAGGAAAGGGTGGTTTGTAAACTCTAGGTGGAGATGAAGGTCGGTTTCGGTGTTCTCTTTTGAATGCTCACTCAAGGTCTTTCTCTTTCAAAACTAACAACATTCTCACTAGGCTTCTCAACCTCTTTCTCAACCACTACTCCCCCATGCTTGGTATTTGGCACGCTAGGTCCCTCATATTGTGTCCCACTCCTCAAAATAATGGCATTACATTGCTCCTTAGGGTTAGGTTCGGGCTTTCCGAAGCATTCTGAGGGTAGTGGAGGTACCAGCTTGAATGGCAATTTGATTCTCAAGCATTTGAGTGTGGGTGCTCATAAGGTCAACTTTAATAGCTAAGGCCTTAATCACCTCATCTTGTCTTTGTTGATGCTCAAGTTGCCGTTGTTGGTGTTGTTGTTGAGACAACATCAAAGCTTGTATCATGGACTCTAGGTTAGGCTTTTGGGGAGCTTGTGGTGGAGGTGGTTGGGGTTGTCTTTGTCCTTGGGGTTGACCCATTTGGTTATTATTCCGGTAAGAAAAGTTCGGGTGGAACCTAAAACCAGGATTATAAGTATTGGAAAAAGGGTCAAAGTTTTGCCTATTACCAACACAGTTAACCACTTCGGTCGATTCATTACTAACCAACCCACTAGGACAATTCAAGGTCTCATGCTCATATGATTGACACGACGCACATGGTTGGGGAGGGGGAGCATTCACATTCAACAAATCCATCTTCTTAGTCATGGCATCCAACTTAGCATTCAACATAGAAATAGCATCAACTTCATACTTACCTCCCGTCCACTTGGAACGGGGCTTTAACCACTGGTAGCTATTGATCGCCATCTCCTCAATCAAAGTTTGGAGTTCCGCCACTGTCTTGGACATGATGTTGCCTCCTGCCGCCGCCAAGATGTTGGCCCTCAAGTTGTCATCCACCCCATTGTAGAAAGCTTGGATCGGGACCCATGGTTCTAAACCATGGTGGGGGCATTGACGTAAGAGGTCCTTGAACCTCTCCCATGCTTCATAGAGGGACTCATCCGGCTCTTGGACAAATGTTGAGATTTGATTCCGGAGGCTCGTCAACTTGCTAGGAGGAAAGTACTTCGCAAAGAACAAGCTAGCAAGTTGGTCAAAAGTAGTGATGGCAGAGCTTGATGGAAGAGCATCCAACCACTCCCAAGCCTTCCCTTCAAGTGAAAAGGGAAACAATCGCAGCTTGATTGCATCGGGCGTTGCACCATTTGCCTTAAAAGTCTCACATGCTTGGTTGAATAGGCGAAGGTGCCGGTTGGGATCTTCATTGGGGAGGCCATGGAATGGGTTGGCCTTCACCAAATTGATGAGTGAACTCCTCAGCTCGAAATCGTCAGCGGCCACTCTTGGAGGATTAATGGCGGAGGGTTGATTTGTGACATTTGGCATCACATAGGAGCCAAGCGTGATTCTAGGCTCTCCACTGCCGCCTCCACCGGACATGGTGTTCTTTCGCTTGGAGTTCTCTTCTTGTCTTCTCCGGGCGTGCTCTAACTTTTGCTTCTTTCGCCGGGAGCGAAAGGTTCTTTCGATTTCAGGATCAAGCTCAAAGAGTGGAGCTTTTTGCATGCACGTAGAGTAAACCTCGCAAGACAAAAACAAAAACACCAAGGAAAATCAAAACAGAAAATAAAAGACTTAGGCAACCTTAGGGTATTCGTTCAGTGGCTGGCTAGGGACAAAGTCCCCGGCAACGGCGCCAAAAACTTGATAGGCCGCAAGCGCACGGGTGTACGTGTAGCAAATATCAAGGTCGATCCCACAGGGACTTTTCCTTTCAACGCACTGAACTAGCCTCCTAGTTGATCGCTAAGCCGATCGGGTTTTTGTTTTGAATCAACTAAATCTAACTCTAACCACAATCAAAGTCTAAACAAACGAATATTCACACAAACTTTTCTGATTTAATCAAGGAAAAAAGGCGTTCAGGGGATGAAACCTAAGTCAAATAACGAATCAACGATGTGGATTGAACTCTCATTTCATTAATTTGCACAATCAAGGTTCGATAATCGCATAGAATACTTCGCAATGAGATTTTGCCACTAGAGCGAATTGCCAAGACTAACCAAGCACCTACTTTCGTGGTTATTTCGATTTAGTCAAGGTTAAAGATCTAATTATCTCAAGAACCCTAGTTAAAACTTCTATGTCTAGATAATTTTAACTAGTTCAATCTAGGTTTTCGAGTAATCAAACTTCTCCTTTCGGTACTTCATACAACAACCTATTAACATGCAATTGGTGATCAAGCAAAAGCAATAACAATTCAATTCAAAGACCAAATAGATTGAAACAAACTAAATTCATGATAATTCAATCCAACAAAGTCAATTCATCAAGCAACTTCAAAGGTTCATCCCCTAAACTAAAAGAACTACTCACAATTCATGTTTAAAACTACAAAGCAATTGAAATCTAGTCTATAAAGCATATGGAAATCTATGAGAGATTGAGAAATAAACCCAAGTGAAGAACAAACTTGCTAGGAATCAACAATGGAGGACTTTTGCTCCTCCACTTCAAAGTATGTTCGAGTTGCTCTTCAATCTTCAAGCTTCTCTCAATCTTCAATGATGGAATGGAATATGGATGATGAATGATATGATTAGGGAATGAAAATGGATGATGATGGAATGATTCTCCCTCTACTCGGCCGAAAATCAGCATAATATAGGCAAATATCAACTCAAAACCGCCGAAAATGAAAAGACAGGAGAGACACGGACCGTGCCCCATGTGACACGGACCGTGCTCCCTGTGACACGGACCGTGTCAGCTTCCTTCTTGAATTTTCTCACTCTCTGGCCATAGACACGACCCGTGCTCTTCCTGGGGCACCGTGTCACGCTTTTTCGAGCCTAGGAGTACTTTGGGCCATTGTTTGGGCCTTGGGTGATCCAACACCTCACTTCTTGGTCCTTTAAGCTCATAACTTGGATCTACACTTGCTTTTTGGGCTCGGTTTACATCGATTCTTCACAAATTCCCTACAAAACTCACCAAACTCCAAACCAAGTGTAATATGGGAAATTCGGGTATAAAATAATACAATCAAATCAAATATTTCCCAAATTCTCATCAAAACAACCAAGTTCTCATATATACAAGAAGCACTTATCAGACGGTGATTAGTTTGATCTTGACAAGTATAGTTTTTGTAATTCTTTATATGGTTTCATTTTCTCTTGTAAATAGACTTTCTTTCATACTTAGGCTATACTTGATTAAGTTCGATTAATTGAATGTCTTATTGATGTTTTCCTGAGGAGATTTGTAAATAAGTTTTTCATTTTCCTTTGAAACTTTTTCTTTTTGTCCAGTTTATTTTCTATTTTCATTCTTTTCTTTATTTTCCACTTTATTTGTGAGTTTAGCCTTGCTTAGGGACAAGCAAGGTGTACGCATGGGGGATTGATATGTGTGATTTACATACATGTGAACTTGGATTATTTGGAGTTAATTTGGGTGATTTGTGATTTGAACGTACTATTTTTATTCTCAAGTTCTTCATTTTATGTTTGGTTGAAGTTTGGTATAGTTTTGCAGGAAAATGGAGTGAAATTGAAGTAATCAAGCTCAAATCAAGGGCCAAAGCTTAGACCCAATTTATTAAAGAAGAGTTTTAGGATGCAACACGGGTGCTTATATCCTCCGAACGACCCCTTTTAGGGTCCAGAGACATCAAAATTTTATTCATGCGGTCAACACGACTCGTGGCCAGTCAACATGGGTCATGTGAGGGTCAACACGGACCGTGTTGACCTGGCACGGACCATGTTGGCCCCTATTTATTCAAAATGTCATTTTGGATGCTCTTAACGGCTATATAATTGCGGATTCGGCTGTTTTGATTATCATTCAAGCCTTTCATCATCATCTCCATAGCCAAAATCATCGCCCCTTCGTCCATATTTCCATCCACATTCGTAATATGCAAGATTGAGAAGTATTGTTGGGTTGCGAAAATCGATTCTCAAGATTTTCATAGAAGTGGAGGAGCAAAAGTCCCAACTGATTACAATTCTAGCAAGGATCGATTTCCATCTCGGTTCATTTCTCTTTCTTATAGTTTTTCATACTTTTTAGTATAAACTTTTATATGTTTTGTAATTTGAACATGAGTAGTGAGTAGTTTTATTACTTTAGGGGATAAACCCAATTAGTTTCTTTCATGGATTGAGTTGTATTGGATTGAACAAGTGTTAATCTAGTTTGAATGCATTTTATTTATCTTATGATATTGTTTGTCATTGTTTTTGATTGGCCATCAAGAATATGGAATTAGATTATTGAATGAAGTACCGAATAGAAAAATTCGACAATCGGAACCCTTAGGATATAGAAGATTTTGTAATTAGGGGTCTTGTGATAATTTGACCTTTAACTTAGTTAAAATTGAAATAACAATGAAAGTAGGTGATTAATTTTACTAAGTAATTCGTTCCATTGCCAAAAGCTAGTTACGAAAGACATTATGTGATTATCGACCCTTAAATGTACCAAATTAGTGACATACATGTTCAATCCACTTGATTAATTCATAGAGTTACTTAGGTTTATCCCCTGAACGTCTTTTTCCCATTGATTTATCCTGTTATTTGTGTGAATATTTGCTTGTTTTGACTTTGATATTGATTAGAAGTAGTTTTAGAGTAACCGAACAGAAACTCGATTGATTTAACAATTACATAGGACACTAGTTTGGTGTGTAGTTTAGCAAAGTCCATGTGGGAACGACCTTAATACCTACTACACCTACACCCGTGCACTTGCAGCTTATCATATACTCAACATCCAACACAATTTATGCCCCAAAGTACATCCAACACCACCCAAATTATTAATTTGGTGCAAGATTATACTTGTAAACTAAAATTAACAAAGAAAACAACAAATTTAAAATTTAAAACTTAAAAATCTGATTTGAGGGAGTTAAGGTTTTACCTTGATAATGAAGGGAGAAGAGATGGAGACAACGAAGCTGGTGGTGGTCAGGGTCAGGGTCATGGCGACTTCCCGACTGCAGCGACGGCCGGTTTTTCGGCAACCTGGTGGTCGTACAGAGGCAGACGCGGGAGGTCGAAGACAGATGCTTGGAAATATCACAGATAGGAGGGGAGACAAGTGGGAAACGTTTGTGATGAAAAAATAAAAATAAAAATAGTATAATGATAATGATAATAGAGGGGAAGGGGAAATGTCTGTGTAAAAATGAAAATTAAGGAGGAGGTGGTTTATCATTAAGGCCTAATATATATATATATATATATATATATATATATATATATATATATATGTTTTAATAATGCTAATTGTTCTTTCCTTACTAACATTATTTTCCTACTAACATCCAATAATACTAGTTTAAGGTCGTGAAAAAAAGTTTTTAAAATTAAAATAATGAAGAAAATTTGGAATAAAATGGGAAGGTGAAATAAATTTAAATTTAAATAAATTAAGGAATGAAAAGGTATGATAATAATAATACTATTATTACCATTAGTAATACCGACGAACCGGTCGACTTTATAAAATTTGGCCAGGTAAGTAACTCGGATATTCCGAGATTAATTTGAGTAGCTAAAATTGTCACATAGACACTTTATATATCACATACTAGGATGATGTATGACGGTCGTTCCTCTGCTCGAATCCTGCAAAAATACAAGTGAATAACTTGAAAGGAAATGCGCGATTTAGCTAATTAAACTCATTAATTAGCTTAATTATATTGGGTTAGGGTCGGGTTATTACAGTCTACCCCCCTTAAAAAAAGTTTCGTCCTCGAAACATGATAGAAGTAATTACTTAATCAGAATGTGTGGATTGATACCATTTTGGGCATGTTGCCACGATTTTATTGCTCACCATACTTAATGTCACTATCCTTGAATAATAATTGAGTTACGCTATTCCGTGAATTGCAAACTCATATTCTCACATAACTATTTGAATAGGCTATTGCCTTTGAACACTAATCCTACATGCTACTTACACATTAGGTTTCAATCAGTTTGGCTATTTGGGTTGAGCTGTTTCATCTCTTTAAATTATAATAATGTCATAATGCATATCTCACTATAATGAGTCCACCATGCTTCAACAGTTCAACTGCTTTTAAGATAACCCATGAACTCTCCAAGTATTTTATATTCCTAAACCAACATATAGGATAATCTCAAATTGTCTAGTACTAAAGGTCCTTGTTTACTTCCTCAGTATCTGTTATTGCACAATTCTCCCCTAGCAACCACTAAGATTCCTATAAGATGATATGTACCATCCTCCTAATATTTCATTGCATTTACTCATAGGACTTTTATTTTCTATAATCCACCTCATTTCATGGTCACTAACACTCCTTCCCCAAATTTGATGACAACAAAGAGAAAATTGTAGTAAAAATAGGTGGGTGTAGGGAATAACTAAAGTAATGGAAAGATAGAAAGATAAGATTTATGATAAGTAGGGGTGAGCAAAAATTCCGGGAATCCCGGTCCCGTGTCGCTCCCGGTTAAGTCCCGGTCCCAAAATCTCGTTCCCGGTGGGAGTGGGATCGGGAGCGAGACTTAAATTAAAGTCTCGGTCAACAACGGGACCAGGAGTGGGACTTAACCTCATTTCCCGGTCCCGGTCCCAATTCCCGGTTGATATATATATATATATATATATATATATATATATATATATATATATATATATATATATATATATCTAATTTACTTTGTGCTCGTTTTTTAGTTTTATTTTATTTACTATTTCGAACTTAGCACATTTTTTCCAGAAAAAATGTTATGTATTAGATATTGCGTAATTTTAGTCTAGGAAAAAGTGGCTATGTAAACAAACCGTCGCTCACATTTGTGAAATTAAAGAAATTTTTATAATTTATATTGATTTTTAGTGGAAATAAATAAAATAATTGGTGAAAAAAATTAGAAAATCAAGACTAAAAATTTCCAGGTTGATTTTCCGATCCCGGTGGGAGCAGGAGCGGGAACAAATGTTTGCTCCCGGTCACAACCGGGAGCGGGAGCAAAACTTTTCTCCCGGTCACAACCGGGACCGGGACCGGGACCTCCAAAAATTACCGGGATCTCGGTCCCCTACACCCCTAACGATAAGTATAGGTATGAATATCAAGGATAATGATGGAGCCAAGATCTAAACTCTACCCAGTCAAGCTTTCAAGTCGTTTTATTTGCGGGTTCAATTTTAAGGTACGCATATTGTATGTACTACTCAATCTACTACCCAAAATCATTTATTTGAGTTCAAGTAAGCAACCTTATTAATTTTAATTTGAATAATTATTGTTTTACATGTTTTCTCACATAAACATGGCCTCGACCCAAGTTACTTGTGCCTATAGTGCACTACCCAAGTCAATATCTAGCCCGTGTCAATCGGACCTCCCGATCAGTCCAGGTATGCGCATACATAGGCTTAATCCGATGATCGCAAGTAGGGGACCATCCAGATAAAATAATCTGGTAAGCAAGTTTTAATTGTTGTTAGTTATCTTTTTTTAATTTGTTTTAAAATGACTTGAAATGCGCAAAATAAAAGGAATTGTCTAAGTTTATTTAATTGTACAAGGGTATGCTTATTGAGTTTTGACTCATTTGCGAAAATATTTTATGTTTTGTTTCAGGTGGTGCTTCTAAGACTAAGGCGATTAAGGCAAGTTCCGATAAACAACTCAGTTAAGCAAAGAAGGGGAAGTTTTTGATTTGGTTGGAGTGAGCAAGCAATTTCACTATGATTGATTATGATGCATGTAATCTTAAATCGGAGATGTAAATTTTGTGTTCTAAATTTTGGGGCTGCGGACATTACTGAGAACTGCTTCAAGGATCGCTGACTGGCCCCACAAATCACTACGAGTCTTTCCAGCGTGCTTCGTCCTCGCTCACACGCTGTCTGGGAAAACTTCCCAGGAGGTCACCCATCCTTTGACTACTCCCAGCCAAGCACGCTTAACTGAGGAGTTCCCAACGGATGAGCTACCGTAAAAGAAGGTGCACCTTGGTGATATAAGTAGTCATTTCAATCCTCTTAAGCCACACTTTATCCACATACCCGGGGTGTTACAGGTATGTATATGGTTGGTTGGTTATGTGTTTATTAGTGTCGTTTGGTGATTGTAGCCTAGTCCTTTTGGACAGCGATAATGACCTCAGATTATATTTAATCTACTGCGTTAATTTTTGAGTTAAGGGGTTTTAACTTTAATGTGAAGATTGTTTAATCTGGGGGTGTTACATCCCTCACTACTGATAGACGCTGCCGGAAACCACCACTCTACCATCAACCGTCGTCGTCCTTCCCTCCCTATTCACTAACACACTCTTCTTCTCGCTTTCTCACTCTCTCCCAGCATGTGCTTATTGCCACGACCCCTCCACCAGGGGACACCGCTGTCACCACCAATCGCAGCCGCACCACCATCACACGCCCAGAATCCGCCATTGATGCCTAGACGCGAGGAGAGGTTGGTGGCTATTACCGATTGTTGTTGTCCGAAACTCGACCAATGTGTCTCAATGTGACCACTGCAGCCCAGTCTAACGTCCTTGCTACCGTCTAACGCATCGTCGCCCACCGCCTGACCCGACGCGCCGCCCTCCGACCATGCTGCCGCCCTGCCCAGACACCCTTCTCTCTAGAAAAAAAAAAACCTAAATTTGGTTTTTGGTTTCTAATTGTTTTTGTATTATTATTATCAGTATTATTTATAGTATTTTTCATGTAAATCTGAGTTAAATATGAGTAAATATTATGTTTGTAATTTCTGGTTCTGTTAAGTTTATGATTGTTGAGTTTTAATTATTAGTTTTGCTAATATGTGATGTGTATGTGTAAATCATGTTTGGGGTTTTATTAGAGTAAATTCATACAAATTAAAGTGAAATACTTGCAAATAACAGCAGTTATAATTTCCGGTTTATTTAAGTTATTATTGGTGTAGTTTTTATAATTTATTTGTGAATATTTTGTTAATATAGTATGTTAATTGTTAAATCATGTTTAGGGTGTTTATCAAAGTTATTTCATGCGAAAATTGATTGAAATACTTGCAAATTTATGTTTATAATTTCTTGTGGTATTAAGGTGTTTATTTGTTGAAGTTTCATTACTAATCTTTGCTAATATGTATTTAATACAATATATTATATATGCTAAATCATGTTAGAGTTTTTATTAGTATTATTGTATGCATGAAATAATGAAATGCGCTGAGGTTAGTTTAAATTGTTTCATTGGTTTTGATTGAATTTATGATGCATGGGATTGAATTATAGTAGGATTGTGTTTAATCTTGAATGGATTCATGTTCATAAGTGAGTTGTTTAATTATAGTTTTATTCTACGAGTTATTTGAATTATTGAATGCATATGTTCATGTGATAGGTTAGGTTTTTGTGTGCTATAATATTTGGTTTTTAAAGTTTAGATTTTATTGATTATGGTTGTAAAAGATAGTAAGTTGAAACATGGGCTAACTAGAGTTGTATGCATGAGTTGGTAATAAAATAGATTAGGGTTAGTATTGTTATAGTTTTATTGATTAGTTTTCTCATGTATGAATGTTATGATATGTTTGCTAGATTATGTATAGGATTGTTTTGTTATTTTGTGCATGTATTAGGGTTAGGTTAAGGTATTAAATCTGATTTCATGTGTTACAATTGAGTTATGATGCATATTGTTGAGTTCTAAATAGGATTGTGTTGAAATTCTTAATTTATTTCATGTGCATAAGTTAAAGTTTGTGATATTAGTTTATTTTGTGAAAATTTGTGAGTTAACGTATAAGTTATACTTTGTTACTCCCTCCGTTCTTTTTTATCTGTCATTTACGATTTTCAGTATCAATCTTTAATCAATAATTTCTAATATAAAATTTTTATAAAAAATATAATATTTATACTTTTCTAATAGTATTTTTCATTAAGATATTAACGGTCAAAGATTTTAACACAATGTCCTAGGCGACAGATAAATAAAAGCGGAGGTAATATTATTTTTTTTATCTTGTATTACCAGAGTGTATGTTTATGTGTTGTCTATTATGGTATACTTTATTATTATGTTCTAGTGTTCCTAGGGGAAGGTTAGGTAGAAAGTAGTTAATACTAACTCCGAAGTGCGCATTTTAATTATAGAAATTATTCTATTTATAGGCACGATATAGACCGCGTCGTTTTAGTGAGCTCAAGTGTGTTCATTAACGTGAAGTGAAGCGAAGCGAAGTGAAGATATCCAGGTAATGTCTATGCCCTAACTCCCCACTTGGATGCTCATTGCATGTTTGGGTGAGTTTGTTTGTCTTATTGATCATGCATCCTGAAAGGAGATTTTATGGGGTGAATTTGATTCCCTGTTGTGATTAATGTTTATGGACGCTGCTTTTTAATTAAGAATTTGAATTGGTTTCCGCAAGTGGGTATTGTTGTGGGTTTTGGTAACCTGGGTTGAGTTGGTGTTCAGGACTAAGGACTTGGAAATTCATGAGATACTAATAACTTTAAAATGGAACATTAAGCGAGTTTCGGGGGATAACCCAAAGACCAGGATTTGACATCCTACAGGGTTATGGACCAATAGATCAGGGGGGCGCCCTGATATAGCTTTGTTATTGATAAGTGAATTGCAGGTGATAACCTAGGGACCAGGATTTGGTATCCTGCAGGGTTATGGACCAAGAGATCAGGGGGTGCCCTAATATAATTTTGTGATTGAAAATTGAAGTGCGGGTGATAATCCAGAGACCAGGATTTGACATTTTGCCCGCAGAATAAAAATACGAATAGGTTGTGGTTGAGGAAAGTCCATTGGATTCTGGTTGTTGAGAGGGGGTTCGTTTTTACTTTCAAAAAGAGTTAATGGTTTGTGAAATGGTTGACTTGTTCCCTCCTCCCCATAAATGAATTAATATGAACTTTAACTTGTTTTGACTGTTAGGGGTAGACATTATTGAGTTTTCCCTCATGTTTGTAAATGCTTTGTTTTCAGGCGAAGATCTCTATGTTGGGAACGAGAATTAGAAGTGAGGATGACGTCTTTAGTAGTTGTTAATTATGTTGTGTTTCAATTCAGAAAGACTTGGAGTTAGTGCAAAAAAATTACTTAGAGGTACCCTAACTTTTGAAGAAACAATTTTTTGGTACCCTAACTTTCCAAAACTAATTTTGGGGTACCCTAACTTTTAGGATTAGAAATTACTAGGTGAATTTCCGGCGAAACTCCGATTGATTCAAATCATTTTCGTCCACGAAAACAAAGGGCATTTTCATCCACAAAAACACTTAATCAATTTCCCGCCTAAACCTCACCGTTGAATTCAAATAATTGGCCGAAAATTCACCTAATTATTTCTAATTCTAAAAGTTAGGGTACCCCAAAATTAGTTTTTAAAAGTTGGGGTACCAGAAAAATATTTCACCAAAAGTTAGGGTACCCCTAAGTAATTTTTTGGAGTTAGTGATGTTGACTTGTTTGATTTCAAGATTTGAAGTGTTTAGTTTTGTGTAAAGTTGAGGAGCAGTTGTAGTTTTCCTTCTTTGCCTTGTGTTTCTTCGAGGATACGACAGTAATGCCCAGTTGAAAAGGGAAAAAAAAAACATTCCACTTTTAAAGTTAGTCAACGTTAGACATTGATCGTTAAATTTATAATTGAATTTTCGGGATGTTATAGCGTTAAATGTCTTTGTGTAGGGCTTCATGTACAATTGACTCTTGTTTGATCCCTCTCCTAGTTGAGCCCTTACTACATTTGTCATCAGGTTTTGAATTTGCTACACAGTCGCGACCCTAAAGATGAGTTATTCTTCTTGTCTTCCCCGCGCCATCACCCTTGGAAAATTCTTTGTTAGATTCCTCTTTGTTTGAATCTTCGTCGAAGTCCCGATGTGAACACTTTTCTATTTTCTTCACCAACTTTATAATCTACTTATTTTGCTTGTCGATTCTTTTGTCTTTCTCTCCACTATCTTGGAAAGCTTCAATTGTCATAGTCGACATGATGATTGCACGGAAAGACTCAATCTCTGCTATGGAATGGACCAACTCATCTTCAAAAGTTGGCAAAGAATCTTTGCTAAATTAACCATGTTATTCGAAGCCTTCAAACTGGAAGAGCGAGTTGATATAGGCTAGAGTTCGTCCATCCCACAAGTAGTAGTCTTGATTGAGTCAAAGGTAATTGCACTTCTTGGCTTGCACGAGCAATGAGCCCTTTGGTGTACTCTTAGTGGGGTTGAGTCGACAATCAAATTCTTCCCTGACTGAGCTTGTGCATTTATAATTGATTCTCTTAGCGCTTCAGAAATAAGTTTGGATAGTTAAGTAGAATAGTAGTAATAAATTGCTTTAGAGAAAGAAAAAAGGTTAATGAAAGTTTCACCTATGTTGTCAGAACTAGACCGGTTGACCCAGTGGGTCAATGGTTCAATTGGTTAGATTGATTTGCCCAGATTCAACCGGTAGATCTGGGTGACTGTTGAACCGGTCAAAACCGACATGAACCAATCACGAATTAAAAAATTTTCATATACTTCAAAAATAATTAAGCTACCAAAATAATTAAACTGAGATAAACAAGGCATGAATCGGTCAAAACCGGAATTTTTTAAAATTAAATTACCAAAATGTAGTCTGTCTAATGGATGGATCTATCATCTAAGCTATTAGAATGCAATGCAACAAAACTTGCATTGATTGATCATTAATCATAATAAGAGTCAATGTTTGTTGATGCATGGCTTCCCCCCGGTAGTGTTGCGTTAGATACCATTACAATAATAATAAGAGAAGAGTGAGAAAAGAATCCGGTAAAACCAGAAATCCAAACCATGAGGATTAGCAAAAGTTGAATAAGCCCTACATATATCTATTAAATTTAAAAAAAAAAAAAAAAAAAAAACAGCTAGTGCTCAAGTTGGAATACATATTCTGTGAGGCGCTGGAGTTTGCCAGGATCTAACTTCTGCTCTGATATAACACAATGCTTCTTCACGGTCAACATTCCTGTGGCGGAGTCTATACTCCAACCCTCCTGCAAAACATCTACACAAAACTTGTCTTGTCAATAATAATACACAAATATATCTTCCCCAATTACCATTATCTATAGCTCTCACTGAAAATTAATTAATGAATAAGTAATGTTTTCTTCAAAATTGCAAGAATTTGATGTTTCACTATGATTTCACGTTGAATTATAATTATTTTATAAATTTCTTTCTAATATAAGAAAATATATCAAAGTATTTGGTCAAGACTTCTATCAATATAAATTAAGGAGAGATCAAAGCATGGAGCAATTCTGATCCCACAATTTCTAATAAAAATTGAATGAAATTTTAGTATCATATTTTTATTTCTTAAATAATATAATTGTAATCAGATAATTTGATTTTTTTTAATGTCTTTGCTAACTAATGCATGAGTTATATTTTAAGATAGACTGGTTAATAGATTTTGCAACAACGTAATCCAATATTCTAAATAAAATAGCCAAAATAATTATTTACATCATCTACCTAAATTTGGGAATGATTGCCTACCATGTAACCCCTCAGAGTACCGAGTACCTCCCCTGAGAACAATGTGGAGAGAACTTGGTGATAGTTGAAAATAAAATAACCCTTACCCAACAAAGAAAGAGAACTCAGATTAAATTGGTCATTCAACTTTTCTAAGTAGTAAAACATGTTACTGACTTTAAACTATGACTATTGACTAAGAATGCTACTCAGCTTTACACTTTGGACAAAAATGTCATTGGTCAGTTCTGATTTTTACCTTTTTTGAGGCAGTTGGTAGGTGAGAAAAAGAAAAGAAAAAAATCTTAACTTTTAACCTAAATTAAATACAACACTTTCTGATTGATTTGCCTCTTCTCATGCTCTCATGTATGTAAATGCCAAGTTGAACAATTAACTCCATCCACCCCTCTTTAATCTCATCTAAACCCCTCCAACTTCTTAACTCTATGCCCTCCATTTGATGTTTTGCCTCTTCGTACCTCCATAAAGAACCAACCCCCTTTTCTGCCTTGCCCTTCTCAGTCTTGCTCAAGTGCTCAACCATCACCAGTCACCACATTATCCTTCTCATTGATAATTTACCCACAAACCTAGAAAACTGCCATTGTTTACCATCAAAATCAAATCAAATACCTTGAGCCATAAGAATTCTTCAAGTAGAGAAGACTTTGCCCGAATTAGTCCAATACGCACCTGAAAACCAACCCCAGAAACTGACTCCTCGCTCTCTTATTCAAAACAACCCGATCAAACAGCACCGACCAAAAGGGAGAAAGGGAGAGAACTGGCTAAAAACTTCCTCTTTCTTATTTCCTTTAATTATCCCATTTTGAAGGTCATAAATCTAGCCTTTCCTTTTTCTTTTTCTTTTCCATTTATTTTTCTTCTACAAGTTTCAAATTTTACAAGCTAAACAAGGTCATGGTGGCATTTTTGTCCAAAAATTGGAAAATCGAGTGGCATTCTTAGTCACAGTTCAAACTCAATGCCATTTTTAACCATTTGGAAAAGTTGAGTGGTAATTTAATCTGAGCAGTCACAAAAGCAACAAGAATATGTTTTGGATGAGGACATGAAGCTTTATCTATTTGGACGTGTTTGGTTACAGCACCAGCACCTAAGTCGAAGTAATATGAGACTTGGGGGGCCACAGTCTACAGAGGCTTGGGTTATTAGGCTTCCAAAAACAGGACTTAGGTTGCGAAGCATCTCACTAGGATAACAAGGACAGTGGACAACTTACAAGTATGATTGATAGAGAACTAGAAAGCTAGAGAAAGGAATTCAACATCCCCGTGTTGAATTCAAGAGAAGAATTCAACATCCCTGTGCTGGATTCTGGAAAGATTAGCATCCCAGGGCTTAACTCAGTAATAATTGTATTCAATATTCAAATGTAGTCTCCTCCATACAGGCTAGCAAAGCCCTTATTTATAGGTAAACAACCTACCTAATACTAACCCTAATAGAATTAGGAAACTAGAATAACAATCCTAAACAACGTATGAAACTATAATATTCCTAATATGAATAGGAAACTAAAACATATAAAATATCTAATTATTATTCCTAAATATTCTTATTCTACTTTCCATCATTCTCCCCGACTTGAAAGAACTCGCCTCCGGAGAGTTTGCATGAAGATACGCCGCCAGAAAATCAATGCAATAGATCTCCCAATTGCAAAAAACACGGCCTCTGGTTTTATAGAAGTGGAGAAACAAGAAAATCCAACAAAAGAAGAGCATATTCACTTTTCATACATGAGAAAATAGTGCACAGCTATGAGCTTCAACAGAAAAAGTAGCAATTGAATGATGGGATGTAGCTTCTTCCAAGCAAAACATTCTTAGGGGAGAAAGAAATCACTATACTCTATTATTGTTGTTGAATTCTCCATATCTTTATTTAGATGACTAAACTGAAAATTCACATAAGCAGGCACTTCAATAGCTTCTAGATACTCCTCTAGGGTACCACTTTCAATTTCAGCAATGTGAAGACATTCAGAGCCTATAATCTGACCAGCAAGCACTTCAAGAGGTTGTTGATTTTCCATTTGAACACTCACAATTGGTGGAAATCGTATAACCTATGATGCACAATTGTCCAACACATCCTTGCATAAAACTTTGTGCAATGTGAGGTTCTCTGGCATTCTGTGCATCATATAGCATGGAAACTAGGAACTCTACTAGAAATTCATCAGCTTCTTGAAGAAGGCCACAAAGAATGGACTTCATGTGTGAGAGAATTATAGGTGAATGGTAGTCCCTCATGGATGCAAGAAAATAATGGAAAATATCCAAGACAAGAGCAACACATTCAAGATCTAACATCACAAGACAAGATCTTGCTTTGGCCATAGTCTTTAAGCACATGGAGCCTTTTATGGTATGATAGGTTAGATGTATCCTCTAGGTTTTGAAAAGATGACACGATCAACATAAAAACCTTCTTCATAGAGTCATCATCAAATGGAGGATTTGGGGCGGTGATTTGAATAAGCTCAGATAGGCATGAGGAAAGAGCATCCCTAACCTGTGAAGCACGGACACTTCTATCAGCCTCACGTATCCGTGTCGGATACGTATCCGTGTCCGAATCTCTCGGATACTCCTCGGATACGTGTCGGACACACGAAAAAACGTATCCCCTAAATAATTACCAAAATAAACATCCGACACTTGGAGGACTCATGGTGGACACGCGTATCCCAACCTTAGGACACCTCCGAATCATTGACAGGCATCACATTTTTGGCTAATCACATCTATAGACATCCTCAACTATGATCTCCTTCTTTCAATATATCATTATTTTTTCCTATTGCTTTACCATCTTACACATACTTTTGTCTCTCTTTCTTATAACTTTGTCCGTCTTCCATTATTTTATAAAATTTTATGTTTTATATATATAGTTTTAAGATTCATAAACTATTAAGGAAAATATATTCATTCATAAACATTTTTAAAACAAAATTTGATATTATAAAATTAAGGTACGTGTCGAACAATGTGTCGTGTCCTTAATTTTTCAAAAATTGTGTGTCCCCGTGTCCGTGTCGTATCATATCCGTGTCTCGTGTCCGTGTCTGTGCATCTTAGTCCCTAACGTTAATATTAGCATGATTAAGAAGCACTTCTGAAATCAAGAGTCCCTATAGTGGTTCGAGAGCATCCTAAATGGATTTTGGAGGGGACTGAAATACTTGGGACAGAAGGCTTCCAACTCTATCCAATAACTCGATAAGATCATCACAAGATGATGGGGGATTGCCCAATTGAGTTCCAACTTTTAACAGCTGGCTTGGAAGCTCTTTGTGTAGTAGCATGTTGGTTTAAGAGATAACATGGCAACAAAAAATAGATCAGGAAACTGGAAATCAATCGTACATAAAACTCAGCAACAGAAGTCCGAAGACAACCAGTGGCAGTACCATGACAACCAGCTGACCAAACTTCCTTGTCAGCTTCCTTGAACAGCAAGACACAGCAGCGACTAACACATATAACACAGCAGCGACAGTCACCCAGAACTAGCAGTTTGGTGGTTGGTGGTTGGTGGTTGGCGGGGAGATGAACTGGGGCAGTAGGCAGTGGCTAGGGTTAAAAATTTGAGCAGATCTATTTTTGTCTTCTCAGGAAACTGGGCGGCAGCGGAAAAGAAAAAAAATTTGGGTGAAACTCAAAATCGAGAACTTGCTCTGATACAATTTGATAGAGAACTAGAAATCTAGAGAAAGGAATTCAACATCCCCGTGTTGAATTCAAGAGAAGAATTCAGCATCCCTGTTCTGGATTCAGGAAATATTAGCATCCATTGGCTTAAATCAGTAATAATTGTACTCAATATTCAAATGTAGTCTCCTTCATAAAGGCTAGCAAAGCCCTTATTTATAAGTAAACAACCTGCCTAATACTAAACCTAATAGAATTAGGAAACTAGAATAACAATCCTAAACAACTTAGGAAACTATAATATTCCTAATATGAATAGGAAACTAAAACATATAAAATATCTAATTATTATTCCTAAATATTCTTATTCTACTTTCCATCAACGATTCTATGCAGGAAACCATTTCAAAAGATAAAATCACAAGAAATGTCTCTACAAAGTATAAACTAACATGTAATGTGTAGATTAAAGGGACTGAAGGGGGGGCATGATATCATATATATTTATCGGTGGAATAATTTGTTCTTGCATACCCAGCAAAAAAGAAGAGATCTTCCGTATCAAATAAGATGTGGCCAAGGGATGCTGCAGATTTCACCAATACCAAGTTTATGAGATGTGGGCATGTGGGGGAAATGCAAAAGTAAGGTTATGTGAACTCTGTAGTAGACAAACAAGAGTACACATGGCTCTATTCTTTATAGGGATAAATACCCTCATTACCTAACCCAACCCAACCCAACCCAACCCAAATTTATCCATTTTTACCCACATTTTCAACATTCAACTTTTACCTAAACTACCTAACCTTACTTTAGCCAACTATACCTTACCCCTCTAAAGAACATATCATAGTTGACTCCACAGAACTGGAAAGTCTTGCCAACAAGAGATGACACCTTGAGAAGTTACACAACAGATGAGGTTTCAGAGACCAAAACTAGGGCCTTTCAGTTGAAGGAGTACGAAGTGAAATTCGAGATACTTCAGCGGTCAATCTTCAAACGAAGATTGACTCCATGCCTTTTGACATGATGGATCCAAATTTCTACAATACAATAGAAGCTATGAAGTCATCTGTGCCAGGTTTCTATGACTTAAATTTTTTTGGTGATAGTTATAGCTGAATTATACTTTTGTAGGCTTTCATGATGTCTTTTTTTTTTTTGTGTGGGGGGGGGGGGGGGGGGGGGGGAGATATCAAACGTCACACAAGGACTGCTTTATGCCTTGCTTTAATTAGACAAGGCACCAAAAAGAACATCGCTACAATCCGAGTGGCAGTGGGAGTGACATTATCATAACTTTCTGTGAAATCAAATGGGATAAGTGATGGATTAGTAAGTTGATTTCAAAGCTGAGCTCAAATGTGTTGGCTTAAATCGAAGTGTTGCATCAGAGTTAACATTTCAAGAACCATAAGACTCCCCTTAGAATCCTCAAATTATGGATGCTATTGCAAACACTAATAAGCTAAGTTAAGGATGAGCATCATATCACTTGCAACCTTTCATGCATGATACTTGAAAGGAGAATGACTCCCTGAACAAGTTGATTGAAAAGATTTCTCAATGTATCTGAGCTTCTACAATACTCATTGGAAGTTATCCGTTCTCCAATGGACCCCTTGCAACTCTAACGTGCATACACTCTCAAATATAATCATTAATCATGGACGATGTTACCTGGACTCGGGAGTTAGGGCAGCCGTACCAGGTCGACACGACCCGACACGGATCCGGACACGGGACCCGTGGCGGACCTACCGGAACTGCGGCACACAGCCAAGAACAAACCCTATCCACGACAAACCCTAGACCGAACAATTGGACAACCAACTGGTGGGTATTCGGGATGGTGGTTGAGGGCTTTTGGTCGAGTGGATGTTGCGACCCCACCGGTGGGTTTTCCTCGGCTAGACGTCGCCGGTTTCCGGTCGCCGGAAGTGCATCTTTTTTGTTTGCCTTGACAGATTTCTCTCGCTGGTTTCCGCCTTTCTGGCCGCCGGTTAGAAACGGGAGAGAGGAGAGAAAGGGGGCAAAGGCGTCACATGCTTTCAGTTGGGTACTAGGGTTTTCAAATGGAGAGAGGAGAGAGGAGAGAGTTGTGCCTAGGGTTTTCTTTGGCTCATTTCCATTTTTTTATTTTCATTATTTTAAGATCTGGCAGTAATTTTTTTTAGGCTTTTTTAAAAAGGGCTAAATATATTTTCTGTAGACCAAATAAATTTATATTAAAAGTATCCTAGGTTCATAATGTTTAAGGATGCTGTTAAAAAAAATAATAGCATTTCATTTCTAGTATAATTAAATATGTTATGCAATTTAGGGGTCGTGTTTCCCCTGTCGTGTCAGACCCTTGGATATCATGTCCCCATGTCCATAATTTTTAGAGATACCATATCGGACCCTTGGATCTGTGTCCGTGTCGGACACCTGTGTCCCGAGTCTAGGTAACATAGATCATGGACTTAATCCTCAGGATTTTGTGTTCCAGTTAGTCAACTCACCCCCCCCCCCCCCCAACAAAAAATAAATATAAATAATCGACGACTACGCTCTCACAATGGGTGCATGAGACCAACAGAGGGAACCTTAATTCGTTGAAATATTCTCCCAAACACCCTCAATTCCCAATCTTTCCATCACCTTATTGAGCCCCTCACAAGAGGAAACCCATTGAAAGACTGAGATGGGAAACAAAACAGAATGTAGTCCTTCCTATCTTTCTTCTCCACTAACATTCAAAACACTAGTTATGAACTTATGAAATGGAAGGCTGTTATGCAACCAATTCAAAAGGGTGCCCTAGGTGCCACGAACTTTTAAATACTAAATAAGGTTATCAAGATTTATGAGTGAAAAGACCATTTATTGCAGGAACTAGGAAATAGCTTCAAATGCAAAACACAAACGAGGAAGAGCTTTGATAGGATTCACTAGCAGACAAAATGGTTCTCACATAAAAGGGCCTGTTTGGAGAGATTTCAGGAATGGAATGGATATGGAATTAAAAATTTGGAGGATTTGGTATGCAATTAGAACCCAAAATTGAAGCTGTTTCGAGAGAAATTGAAATGGAAGCAAATTCCATTTCTATTGTTTGGTTAGCAAATATGGAATAGAATCAAATCCTTTTTTATTTTTAAAATCACACAAATATATTATAATTTATTCTTTTAATTTATTATTATTTGACTTTGTACAGAAAATTTTTTATCTTATTTTTCATAAAATCATTTAATTATAATTAATTTTTTTTGCTAGTAGTTATCCATGGTAAAAAAATTTATAATGTATATTCTATCCAAGCACCATACTTACAGTTGTTTTTTAGAATTCGGCTCCTCAAAAAAAAAAAGAAAAAAGAAAGAGGTTGAAGCTCCTATCGATCTAGCAATGAGAAAAAGAAGTAATAAAGTAACAATTTTGCCAAATCAAAGCATAACTCTTCATCAGCAAGCTGTGTTCTTCAAAAAGGAAAATTTCGAGGCCCTATCCTTTTACCCTGTTCCTCTTTTCCTCATTCAAATAAGCTCTGTTTTCCTTTCCTCGTTCAAAATTTGGAGTCGGTGCTCTTCAAAATAAATAAAGCCCCAATTTACAATTTTAGATCTAAATTGAATTTGGAAAGAATAGATAAGTAAGGATGGGTTGGAGGTTTGCCATGACCGAACGCCGATCTAGGAGTCGTTGGTTTGGTGCAGTGATAGCGGTGGGTTTGTTGGCAATGGTAGATCTGGTTGTGCGTTCCAATGAGTCCCCAGCGGCGATCTGATGGTGGTGCGACGGCGATCTGGCCATGGTGGCTATGGGGATGGGTGTTTCTCTCTCTACCCTTCTCTCTCTTAGGCTATGGTGATGGGTGCAACTATGGAAAGGGATGTTGAGATAGAGGTGACAGACGACCGACGATGGGCCTGCCAACAAATGAAAGCTGAATATTTAAAAAAAAAATTAATACAGCATCTATCCCTCGAGGATAGAATACATTCCTCCCAAAATTGAGAGGTATCTACTTCCTCTCATTTGAGGGGAATAGGAAATCCCCTGGAATCAGGATTCCATTCCAAAACATGTTCTCCAAACAAAAAGAAAAGGAATTAGAATCCATTCCATATGTATTCCATTCCTGTTTGGCTCACCAAACAGGGCCTTAGAGGTATATAACCAAGCGATGGTAAACATTCTGGTGCAGATCAGGAGAAGAGCAAGAGGGAACACAAAGGAGAAGAAGAGCAAAGAGCAAAGTAGTAAGCACCTGGTCTTGAATAAAACTAGGAAAGGCTACCCGTGCAAGGCACGGGTTAAAGTTTATAGTTTTGTTATATATATTTGATGGAGTAATGCACATTAAATATAGGATTTTTGGACGCTAATATACTGAACTTTTGAGGTATTGGACAATAATGCACTGAACTTTGACCTTGGACAATAATGCACTGAACTTTGAGGGGTGTTGGACCATAATGCATCCGAGACAGTTTCGATGGTGGCGAACTTGGTGACAATCTTACGTGGCAAACCAAGAAGATGAATAGGCTAAATAATTTTTAAGTTTGTGACAAGCTACATAGGATTGCCACCAAGTTAGCCACTGTCAAAATCATACTGAGTGCGCTATTGTTCAACACCCCCCAAAGTACAATGTATTATTGTCCAAAGTCAAAGTTCAATGCATTATTGTCCAATACCCCAAAAGTTCAGTATATTAGCATCCAACTTAAATATATTATATTAAGCATATTTTATTTTACCTTAGAATTTTAATAAGTATGAAAAATTACAAACACAATTATATATAATTTTCTATGTAATACTATATTCAATTTTCAAATACAAGGCATACTAGTTTAGTTTCCATACTCATAAAACTATGACGCTCTAAAATTGTCCAGTGTTAAAACTCTTTGCGGTTTTTATTGTCAAATAATATCCAACCCGTATTTACCCAATCCGAAATATACCTGACCCGTATCGACCCCGACCCGAAATACGTTATATGATAGGAATGTCACTCTTCATGGTCAGGACAATACCTATAGCTTTCGATTCCAACATAAAAGGATTACCCTTAACCCATGTCGACCTAAAGAGTTGATTCCCACCCCCCCCCCCCCCAAGTCACAAACCATCCCCAACTTTGTCCTCTCCAGCTGGGCTCCCCCTCAAGCCAAGGGCCACATCTCAATGCTCCAGCATAGGCCATTAGAAAGGTTGGGTACTTGCAACTAATTATTTGTGAGAGTCCTAGCAAGGGAGTTGTCTACAGATGCTATCTCCTTTCCTAACTCTCCCCTCTCAATGCTCACTGAGTTTTTTGATGTGGTTCCTGATGAGCTTCCCGGTGACTTGCCTCCTCTTAGGGATATCCAACATGCTATTAACCTAGTACCTGGGTCCAACTTCCAAATCTCTCACACTATAGGTTAAACCCTACTGACTGAGTTGAGCTAGCCAAGCAAGTCGAGGACCTGTTATCCAAAGGCTTTGTCCATCATAGTATGAGCCCTTATGTTGTTCACTCCCAAGAAGGATGGGTCGTGCAGGATGTGTGTTGATAGTCGAGTTGTTAACAAAATTCCTCTCAAATACAGAATCCCCATCCCTAGGTTAGAAGACATGCTTGACTCTATGGCAAGTTCTAGTTGGTTCTCTAATTTAGATCTCCGTAGTGGCTATCATCAGGTTTGTATTAGGCGAGGAGACGAATGGAAAACTGCTTTTAAGACTCAAGATGGATTGTATGAGTGGATGGTGAAGCCCTTTGGGTTATCTAATGCTCCATGACTCAAATCCTGCAACCCTATTTGAGTAAATTCTTGGTTATCTATTTCGATGACATTTTGGTGTACAGTGCAAGGCATATGAGCCGACTCTGATAAGATTACAGCTATTCAGGATTGGCCTGAACCGAGAACCCTTACCGAGGCCCGAAGTTTCCATGGTCTTGTATCCTTTTATAGGAGGTCCATGAGACATTTTAGCTCCATCATGGCCCCTATTACTAACTGTTTAAAGAAAGGACCATTCCAACGGTCTTCGAAGGGAACCACGACCTTTAGAGAGATCAAAGAGAGAATGACCTAAGCCCCCGTTCTTAGCCAATCTAAGTTCAACAAGGTTTTTGAAGTTGCTTGCGATGCGTCGGGGTATGGGAATGGTGGGTAATTGAGCCAGGTTGGTCATCCCATAGTTTTCTTCAGTGAGCAGCTCAATGATTCTAAAAGAACCAAGTACACCTCCTTTGAGAAAGAGTTGTATCCATTGGTCCAATCCCTTTGCCATTAGCGATATTACCTCCTCCCCTCAGGAGCTTAAGCTACATTCTAATCATGAAGCACTGAAGTACTAGAAATCCCAGACACATTTCAGCCCTAAACATGCTAGGTGGGTCGAATACATCAGCGAGTGCTCATTTGTTCTCAAGCACAAGTCAGGTGTTGAAATAAGGTGTCAGATGCTCTTAGTCGAGTCGAATACTTGTTGCACACAATGAAGGCATTGATTCTTGGCTTTGAGAAACAGAAAGATGCATGTCCCTCTTGTCTCAACTTTGTTGTCATCTTTAGTGACCTCGAAGCCAACTTCGTAGGAACCTGGTGCATTTTCTCATCTAAAGGTTCTAAGTTAAACCCTAAACATTATAAACCCAGGATACTTTAATTTAAATTGATTTGGTCTATAGAAAATATATTTAGCCCACTTTTAAAAAGCCCAAAAACAATTACTGCCAAATCTTAAAATAATGAAAATAAAAAGAAGGAAATGAGCCAAAGAAAACCCTAGGCCAACTCTCTGCGCATGCAATAGGCCTCCATGCCCCCTTTCTCTCCTCTCTCCCATCTGAAAACCATATTACCCAATTGAAAGCATGCGCCACCTCTGCCCCCTTCTCTCCTCTCTCCCGTTTCTAACCGGCGATCGAAAAGGCGGAAACCAGCAAGAGCAATTTGACAAGGCAAACAAAAAAGATGCACTTTTGGTGACTAGAAACCGGCGACGTTTGGCCGGAGAAAACCCACAGATGGGGTCGCAACATCCACTCGACCAAAAGCCCTTGACCACCATCCCGAATACCCACCAATTGGTTGTCCAATTGTTCGATCTAGGGTTGGTCGTGACTAGGGTTTGTTCTTGGCCGTGTCCCGCAATTCCGGCCAAGTCCGCCACGGGTCCCGTGTCCAGATCCGTGTCGGGTCGTGTCGAACCTGTACGGCTGCCTTTACTGTCGAGTTCAGGTAACGTAGGTTGCACACAATAAAAGCGTTGGTTCTTGGCTTTGAGAAACTGAAAGATGCATGTCCCTCTTGTCTTGATTTTGTTGTCATCTTTAGTGACCTCAAAGCCAGCTTCGTAGGAACCATGTGGATTTCCTCATCCACGGCGGCTACCTGAAGGGTTCTAAGTTATGCATTCTTGACACTTCCTTTTGAGATCTCTTAGATTGGGAGATGCATGCAAGGGGCCTTGCAGGACACTTAGGTAAGGATAGGACTGTTTGCCCATATGGAGGATTGTTTCTACTAGCCTTCGCTTAAGAGGGATATGTCCCACATTGTGTCTCAATGTCATAAATGCCAGTTAGCAAAGACAAAGAGGTTGAACATTGTCTCTACACACCCCTTCCTATTCCACATGCTTGCTTGAAAGATATTCGCATGGACTTCATGTTAAGTTTCCCTAAGACAACTTGTGGTCATGATTATGTCTTAGTTGTAGGCGATAAATTCTCCAAGATGGCTCATTTCATTGTTTGTAATAAGACAGATGATGCGTTTAGTGTGACCAAGCTAGTCTTTCGTGAGATTGTTAGGCTCCATCGTGTTCCCACCTCCATTGTGTCCGATAAAGACGTCATTTTGTGAGCTATTTCTGGAAGACTTTGTGGAAGTTGTGTGGCATGAACCTCAAATTTTCTGTTGCCTTCCACCCTCTAAAAGATGGACAAACAGCGGACGTGAATTGTAGCTTAAGTGACCTTTGATGTGTAGTGGGGGAGAAACTAGGTGCATGGGACTTAACCCTACCTCTAGTTGAGTTTGCATATAAACAATTGTACCACAGGTAAGAGTCCTTTTGACATTGTCCACGAGTATTCCCCTCGCACCCCGGCTAACCTTGTTCCCTTACCACCCGATGCCCGTACCTGCACATACATTTGCACAACATATTCATAATTTGCATGTTGAGATTCGTCGTAAAATTGCATTGAGTAATGATAGCTATAAGCTTTCGGCTCACGTGCGTCACAGAGCCATTATTTTTGAGGTGGGTGACTTTGTTTGCTTCGTATTCGGCTTGCACGCCTCCCTAAAACTGCTAACAAAAAACATCATGCTCGTGCAATGGGACCTTTCCATATTACTCGTAAATTGGGATCTTATGCCTATGTACTCGACTTGCCAGTGAACTTAGCTATTAGTCCTATTTTCAATGTGGAGGATCCAACTCTTCACCGAGGCACCTTTGAGCCTCCTTGTCTGCCTGTTAGTGCTTCTACAGGTACTCAGGTGTCGAAGTTCCTTCCTTTTTCACAGTCTCAGCCTCATCACGTTGATGTTGTGCTCGATGACAAGTTTGTCTCGTCCTCTTGTGGTGGGTTTCGTCGTTTCCTCGCGCAATGTTCTGGCCACTCTCAGGTGTGCCACTTGGATTACAGAGGATGAGTTTCGCGAGCTTGATCTTGTGCTCTTAAAATGTTATCTTGAAGACAACTCACTGGAGTCGAGTTTTTTTCTGGTAGGAGAGTATGATGCACAATAAGTCTTTGACAAGACATTCTAGGAGGAGTTGGAAGTTTCATAAACTAGTAATTTTAGTTTAAGGAAGTAATATCTTTTAGTTATCAATTAATTCTCAATATTATCTTTTAGTTATATTAGTTTCCTTATTGTGTTTTAGTTATTCTAGTTTCCTTATTATGTTTGGATTGTAAGGATATTTAATCCCCCACCCCCTCTTTGAAGAGGCAGACTTGGATGATTATTAAATTGAATTGAGTGAATTCCTTTGAGAGAATTCCCTTGGTTCTACATCGGAAAGACTTTACTTTTTTGCTTGGACCATCTCTCGATAGGAAAAAATAAATAAATAAATAAATAAAAGAGATTTTGATTATGTCAAGCAAGCACCAAAAAGATAATTTGATCGAGGTTTGTATTTTTTGTGTGATGAATACTTCTGTTATCATAAAAATGAAGAGGTAGATTTCCTTCAAGGACCAACCTATCTATGCTTCCCTTTGAAGTTGAGACAAGCTATCCTAATCATCCAAAATAATCTTACAACAGTCCAAATAAAGGATCCACATAGAGAACGTTTCTTTATTGCTACATCTAGAAATACGCTAACGAAACAACCAGGAAAGAACAAATCATGCAAAGGGCCAAAGTAATCTTCAAATCCAACTAGTTCCCATTGCAAAACCCAAAAATCCGTTTGATGCTAGTATTTTACTTCATTTAGCTTTAGGGTTGTCAAAAAACAGGCTCGCATACCCAATTTGGTTCGACCTGGAAGAACCCAATATAGTCACAAAGTTTTCATCCGATTTTAACATTGGACGATTTGACCAAAATTCCAACACAATATTTTCCAAACTTGTGTTGCCAACCAATTTTGAATTAGGGATGTCTGAATTGCCTCACCCAAGGAAAAATATGGACATCAAACATCAAATTCTCATCCAATGTCAAATTCGTTCATATCCGAAATGACCTAAACGTACATTTTTGACAGCCCAGCTTTACACTAGTTCTAGTTAGCAAATATATTACATTAGAGTAAATTTTTGTCTAGTAGAATGGCATGGACAGATTACTACATGATACAAGAAAAGGAAAATGGCTTATCAATGCCACTGAGCATAAGACAATCAGAATTTGATAGCTATTTTGCATTCTTTGTCAATACTATATTAAGATAAATAAACAATAACAAGTTTCAGTTTTTGGGGAAAAACAAAAGTAGCTTGGAGCTCGAAGTGATACTCTACAGAGGCATTAGTCCACAAACAGTGTAGTTCTCTCCATGTTAATTAAAGAGATGCCTTTTACATGACTAATGAGTAGTGCATTTAGATGATTAGCAGTTTAGCATCCGGTGATTGTCAAGTTGAGCTAACCAGGAAAGATTGCATTAGTTTTAGCAACAGTTTGCAGGCCTAAGAAGAAGTCGCACAGGTTTTGTTTCAGGAGACTCTTTACAAGCCAAACAATAGAGTTAGGGACTCACATTTTGTGGCATCATCCTCACTCATTCCCAGAAAAAGTGCTGCATCCTGAACACTTATGGTGGAGTAGGCATCAAGGAGCAACTGAAACATCTTCTTGGTATGACTCTCTGCAGAACAGAGATTAAAATAATTAAGAAAACAGAAAACCCAGTTCAATCAAAATGAAGTACAGGCAATAGTCAACAACACACTTCTGTAAGGCACCCATACAAACAAAGGAAGGACATGCACCCAAAACATAAGCAAGGTTAAAAAGTCACCATCTGTCTTTATTTATGTGATTATGTTATATTCCACTTTTATTCTCTTAGGGTTTTGGCAAGGCAGAGAGGGAGAGAAGTATCCTTCACCTGAAACTGTTTTATTTTATTCACATTACAGAGATGGAGTCTTTGTTGGCTGGTAGATTTGGGTAATTTACTACACATAGCTTCAATGCACTACTTTAGAAATTTAAAAAAATTTTAAAAAAAAATCTAGGATAGATCTCCTCAAAACCATAAATCACAAGTCAGAACACTCCTTTCTGCAGTTTTATGGACTCAGGATACTGCTGGCAAGTGAAGAATGCTTTCAACGTGTAGTATATCTATCCGATAACCTAGATCAAGGCAGTTGAAAAGACTGATTATAAACCTTCCTGCAGTAAATAAAGTCTTCCACAAAACGAAAAAATTGTACCTATCTGCAAACTAAGGTCGTTTAACCCAAGCAGCGGAATTGGAGTTCACCAGCATTATCCGAGATACAAACAACAACAACAAGCACCAGTATAGTCCTACTAATGCAAGGTCTAAGGGAATCCAAATGTAGGCGGCCTTCCCCGCGTGAATGCATGAAGAGGTTGATTCCGTAGTACCAAAAACCCTTTCGGAAAGTATTATCAAAGACCAAGTCATAAAATAGATGGTGCACTTTTAAGTTTTAAAATCCAAGCCATTCTTACATTTATGCCCAGTTCAACCATATTGCTCAAGTCTCACGTGCAAACTGTAAGCGGTGAAAACATGTATCATATATCAAATACTGGATAGTTTATTCTATCCTAGACAAATATCTCAAAGTACAAACTAAGCTAGCTTGAGGAGTAGTGATAGAGAACTGGAAAGCTAAAGAAAAGAATTTAGCATCCACGTGTTGGATTCAGGAAAAGATTAGCATCCATGTGCTTAATCAGTAATAATTGTATTCAATATTCAATATAGTCTGCTCATAAAGGCTAGCAAAGCCCTTATTTATAGGTAAACAACTTGCCCAACACGAAACCTAACAGAAATGGGAAACTAAACAAATAGGAAGCTACAATATTTCCAATATGAATAGGAAACTGAAACATATAAGATATCTAATTATTATCACTTCTAAACTTCTTCCTAAAATAAGTCTTCAGTCCTCCATTATTTCTCCCCGGCTAGAAGAGTTTTCTTGTAAATACTCCTCCAACCGCTCAGGTGCAACACAACGGAGATCGGAGATCATCTTCAGGAACCCAAGAGTTATCAGAAGAAGGGCGGCCTTTCCATCGAACCAGGTAGCATTGAAATCCACCAGAAGTCATACTAGAGGTAAGCGAGGCACTAAAACCGAAGAAATAGCAGAACCACCCACAACACTCGCAGAAAACGTAGGAGGCTCAAAAGCACCTCTATAACATGTCAAATCCTCGACATTGAAGATAGGACTAATCGACTCTTCAGGAGGTAAGTCAAGCAAGTAAGCATTGGAGCCAAGATGTTTTAAAATGCGATAAGGACTAGACACTATACCAAAGAGCTTGTTAAAAGAGTTTTTAGGAAATTGTTCAGGACGAATCCGGATCATCATATAATCTCCTTCGTTAAACTCTATCATCTTACAATGCACATTGGCAACAAGTTTATAATTTTTATTCCTCTATACAATTTTCTGTTTAACGTCGACATGCACATCATGAATGTGTTTAGCAAAAGATTCAGCAAATTCACTTGGCCGAGAATCAACGGGCAATGGCACTAAATCAAGAGGAAGATGAGGGACAACCCCATGGACCTGTCCCAAGTGTTTAGCAAAAGATTCAGCAAATTCATAGAATTCTTATAAGCAAACTCAGCAATGGTTAAACCACACCAATCCCAAGTGCTAGGCTTTTCCCCTCCAAGACATCTAAGAAGGTTACCTAGACTCTAGTTAACGACCTCTGTTTGGCCATCAGTGCGTGAAAAAGCAGCAGAAAATTATAAGTGAGTACCGAACGATTTCCATAGGGTTCTCCAGAAATTATTAACAAACTTTACATCTATATCAGACACAATAGAAGATGGCGGACCATGGAGATGCACAATTTCCCTAAAGAATAGTCTTGCAACATGTGATGCATCTGCAGTTTTAGTACAAGGGATGAAATGTGTCATCTTAGAAAACCTATCCACCACAACAAGTATGGAATCATCGCCTCTAGCAATGCGGGGAATCCCCAAGACAAAGTCCATGCTAAGGTCATCCCACAAAGTGTGGATCAGGTAAGGGAGTATATAGGCTTGCTTCCTAACCTGTGGAAGTTGACAAGTACAACATTGAGACACAATTCGGGCAACATCCTTGCATAAGGAGGCCAAAAGAGTCAGTTATCAACCAGGGAGGTGGTTTTATCCCATCCTAAATGACGAGCTAGGCCTCCATCATGCAGTTCTCATATCAGGAACTCACGTAAAGAGGTATTAGGGACACACAGCTTAGACCCATAGAAAATGTAACCATCGACAATCATATAGTCAACAAAATCAAAAGGATTACCTTGGGAAACTTCCTCATAAGTTTTAGAGAAATCACGGCATAAAGGGTATTGGTCTTTTAATTTGTCAAAGCTTGCCACTCTGGTGGTCATTCTATATAAAAGAAGACCTACTCAACTGAGGGCATCGGCAACAACATTCTCAACACTAGAGCGGTGTTTAAGCACAAAAGAGTAATCCTGAAGGAACTCGACCCATTTAGCATGTTTCTCTCGGAGGTTTTTCTTATCATTAATGAATTTTAGTGCATCATGGTCACTCCACAGAACAAACTCCTTAGGCAACAAATAATACCACTAATATTCTAGACAACGCATTGAAGCATAGAATTCTTTCTCATAAGTTGTGCACTTGGTTCACCTAGAATCATTGAATTTCTCACTAAAGTATGCTATGGAATGTCCTTCCTCGCTCAAAGCTCCTCCTATACCAGCCCCAATAGGATCACGAGCAACTTCAAACACTTTAGAAAAATTAGGGCGACGCAAAACAAGAGCTTCAGCCATTTTCTATTTGATAAGCTTAAAAGCCACTCTCGTAGACGGAGTCCATCTAGAGTTGAGTAATAGGTCGTGTCGTATTAGTTTTGTGTTCTTGTCGGAGTTAAACGGGTTGGAGAACCCTCAACCCTCAACCTACCCATTTAATAAACGGGTTGAAATTTCTAAACCTAAACCGTTTATTGATCATGATTCCAAGTACTTCTTGTCGAGCTTTATTATGATCGTAAAAATGAGTTATGATCGGAATAAATGAGTTGACCTAAACATAACCCATTTAACTAAATGGGTTAAACGGGTCAAGTTCTAGTAACACATTTACCTTTTAACACATTATTTAACAAAATAGAACTTGGAAAGACAAAATGCATTGGTTTCAACCATTTATTTATTATCTACTACCGTATTTATTCAGTGCTTCTGACATTTGACATAGTATTTATATCTAAGGCTTTGAGTTTAAGAGGTGAAAACAGTGAAATAGGCCCAGGCTTTTAGAGATAAGGATTGTGAGGTGTTTAGGAAATTTACTTTTTTTTGGATAAATAACAAAGAGAATCATTCAATCAACATAGGCGTACAATCCGTTGATTGTAGATTAATTTCCATATTACTGAGATTTAGCACCAAAAGATGATATCAATATAATCATAATTATTAAGGCCAAAATCAAAACTTTTATTTCCCTCCTAAAATCCGAAATACAAAAAGAAACTCATTAAACCATTTATTAAATGGTTTCAATGTGTCTTTTCGCGTCAATATTGTCAACCCAAACCTAACCCAATTATTTTAACAGGTTAATCGTGTTAACCCATTTAATTAAACGGGTTGAAAATTTATAGCCAAACCCGCTTAACTTCGTGTCGATTTTGAGTCGATAATTGTGTTGGGTCAACTTTCCCAAGCTCTAAGTCCATCTAAATTCACCTTTCTTTAAGCATTCAGTAATAAGAGTTTGATGGAGCTAAAATTTCCGACAAAACTCTTATAGAGAAAGTAGCTAATCCATGAAAGCTTCTCACTTCGGATATAATTTTAGGTTCATGTCACTCTGCTATAGCTTTAACCTTCTTAGAATCAATAGAAACACCCTTATTAGAGACAACAAACCTAAGGAACACATTATCAAATTGTAAGAAAGAACACTTTGCCAAATTAATGTAAAGCTTTTCAATTCTCAAAACCTCTAAGACTAGCCTTAAGTGTTGCAAATGGGTTTCTCAAGAAGGGTTGTATATAAAAATGTCATCAAAGTACACTACTACAAACTTCCCAAGGGCGAAGAATATAAGTCATAGCCCACATGAATGTGCTAGAGGCTTTGCTCAAACCAAAGGGCATACCATTTGAACAACCAATCAGGAGTCTTAAAAGCAGTTTTCCATTCATCTCCAGGGCGAATTCTCAACTGATGGTATCCTTCTCTGAGGGCAATTTTAGAGAACCACTTAAATCTTGACATTTGGTCCAACATATCGTCAAGTCGAGGTATGGAACTCACCGTGATCTTATTAATAGATTTATTATCAATATACATCCTCCAAGAGCCATCTTTCTTAGGGGTTAAAAGGGCAAGAACAACACAAGGGCTTAGACTATGTTGAATGAAACCCTTTTGCAACAGACTCTTGACTTGTCTATTTAATTCCTTATGTTCACTAGGGTCCATCCTATAGTGGGGTAAGTTAGGCAAAGAGGATCCTGGGACAAGATCTATAGCGTGTTCGATGTCCCATAAAAGGGGTAAGTCATCAGGCAAATCATATCACTAAGAAGTTTACTCAAATCAGCAGACATCTCATGATCATGGCTAGAGGGAACACAGTGCAGCTTTGGCCACCACAGCAAGAAACATATCAGAACTTTGGAAAACATGACCCCCAATTAAACATATCAGAGCTTAGAGGGTCGAGACTACCCGGCTTAGGTTGTCCACCTATGAGAGTAAGAAGGCTTCTTGTACTTCTCAACTTTTAAAGCCTTTTGATAAGCCTCTATTATAGAGTCGGGTTGGTGGAGACTCACATTGCCTTTAAGGTTATCATTAAGCCTATTGATGAACCTAGTCGCAGTTACCCAAGGTTCTTCCCTGGTGGCACACCTAAGTTGCATCTCCTCAGACTGAGAATAGTAGTCTAACACACTAGTGGTTTGTCTCAAGTTTAACCACTCATTCATCATTTGTTGTTTATGGAATGTTTGGCAGATACTTTGCTAATATTTCATAGCAGACCCAGCAAAGTGATGGGGTGTTGAACACTTTGCCAATATTTCATAGCCTATGTTACCTGGACTCGAGACACGGGTGTCCGACACGGACACGGATTCAAGGGTCCGACATGGCATCCCCAAAAATTACGGACACGGGGACACAATATCCAAGGATCCGACACGGCAGAGGAAACATAACCCCTAGGTAGCATGATATATTTAATTATATTAAAAGTGAAATATTATTCTTTTTAGAGACATTCTTAAAAATTGTAAATCTAGGGATAATATAATTTAAATTGATTTGGCCTATGTATAGAATATATTCAGCCCATATTTTAAAAAGCCCAAAAAATTACTACTACTTTAATTTTAAAATAATCAAAATAGAAAAAAGGAAACAATTCAAAAGTAAACCCTAGTCCAACGTCACGGTTCAAGCCTCCCTCCCCCCCACTCCCTTCTCTCTCCTCTGTCAAAAGATGTTCACGCTTCCCCTCCCCCCCCCCCTTCTCTACTCACTTAAGGATGTAATCTGTCTGGATAACCAAGAAGATGCACTTCCGGCCGACCGAACCGCGATCACGACCGGAGAAAACCCACCGGTGGTCGCGATCGACCCAAAGCCTGACTACCACTGAATATCGACCAATTGGTTGTCCAATTGTTCGATCTAGGGTTTGCCAGGATTAGGGTTTCGTTCTTTGGCCATGTCCAGCCATTCCGTCCAGGGTCTGCCACGGATCCCGTGTCCGGATCCGTGTCGTGTCGTGTCGACCCTGGTATGGCAGCCCTGATTGCCGAGTCCAAGTAACGTAGTTAATAGCAGACCCAACAAGTTTCATCTTAGTAAAGTGAATTCTTGCAATATCATGCATGGCATAAAATTCAAAATAGTTCTCTAGAAGATCTATCCAGTGAGTGAACACATTAGGGTCATGTCGACCATCAAATGCACGTCATCCTTAACTTTTCGAGTCACATCACAAGGGTCATCATTGTAATGCCTAGGGGGAGCATAGCCATGCCTAGGGGAAGGGCGCCTATGGGTTTGGTTTGGTTCCCTGTCTCTTTGGCGATGTCAACATGAACCGTGTGACTCATCATAGTAGTGTCCAACATCCTCATAGTCACGATTACATTGAGTGTCTTGTGGGGTAGGTTTGTAAGAGTTAGGACCTCCGCTAGGCCCTCCGATAATGAGGTGCTCTAAGTTCAAGGCATCATGCAACAAGTTAACTCTCGAGGCAGGATTGCACCCATTATGCTCAAACATGCATTTAGACAAATGAGACTCCAACTGTTGTTCTAGCTTAATAACATTCAATGGATACCACCTAAAGAGGATTGGAAACTTTTCATAGTACATTCTAGATCTTTGACACGACTTGTGACACCATGAATGTTAGTCTGAACATTATCTATACTAGAATTAAGCTTGTTGATGATCCGTGAGAGTTCATTATCAAAGTATTTTCTCACATTTTCTAGCTTATCATCCAGTATTTTGTCAAAGTTTTGAAAACTAGTCTTAAATCTACTCTTTCGTCTAATGTTATTGCTCTAGTGATTCGCATACAAGCTTAAAGTTTTATTTCCGCAATATGCAACAAAAAAAAGAACACACAAAGTAATTCAATTAAAACTACTACTAAAGCACATGAACAAGCAGAGCAACGAAAAACTATATAACGATCCTAATTGCCCTGACCTTTTTTTTAAAACAAAAAACAAAACTTAGGGCTCTAAGCAAACGCAATTAACAACCAATTAATTATCAATTAACCTAAACTCAAAGCGAGAATTTAAACAAATTATGAAATACCAAAGAAACCTACTAGTTGAAGCAAGAACCCGCAGTCAGTTAGGCAACCACAAAGGCACCAGGGACACCCAAAAGGAGTACCCAGCAGTAGACAGTAGCACAACGATTCCCCAGCAACAGCAGCACCACGGACAGTAGCACTGGGGAAACTCCAGCATCCTAGGTCTCATGCGTTCAACAAGCTGAATCAACGCAGCAGCCAGCAGTCCTAGCACTGAGACAGCATCAACAAAGTACCCAGCAGCAACGATAATACGACCAGCAGCAGACCAACGAGCACCACTCCAGCAGGAAGATCCGGTGACCAGATGCACTGGAGATGTCAGGCGAGCCCCACGGGCCACGATGCTTCGTCGCCCCTTTCCATGGGCCGTCGAAGGGAGGGGCTCCACGAATTGATGGCGAAAGAGACTGTCTCCCGACTTAGGGTTTTAGCGAACGATGAGGGGTTAATCGGGGCCGAATTGAGGTCAATTTCTCCAATCGATGTGGGATTGAGAGGCGAAATCGAGCGGGTATGGCTTGTGGGAAAACAGTTTCAGGTGATGTCAAGGTTGAAAGGCGAATTTGTGATTCACGATTCGGGATTTTAGCGAATTAGGGTTTCGCGAGATTGGGGATTTTAAGATTTTAGTGTGCAGGTGGTGGCGGTCGTGGCGGCGCGGGGGTCGCCTGACCAGGCTGGTGGGCGGGTGGTGGCCGATGGGTGGTGACTGGTGGTGGTTTCAGGCAGAGGCGGCAGCTAGGGTTTCTGGGCAGATTGGGGTGTTTTTTTTCTTTTTTGTTTTTTCTTGAGGAAATTGAGCAGCATTAGAAAAAAATAAAAATTGGGTGAAACTCGGAATCGAGAACTTGCTCTAATACCAAGTTGATAGAGAACTAGAAAGCTATACAAAAGAATTCAGCATCCACGTGTTGGATTCAGGAAAAGATTAGCATCTATGTGCTTCTATGAAGCACGGATACACTTCTATCAGCCTCGCGTATCCGTGTCGGACGCGTATCCGACACCGACACTCCTCGGATACGTGTCGGACATGCGAAAAAACGTGTCCCCTAAAGAATTATCAAAATAAACATCCAACACTCGAAGGACTCATGGTGGACACGCATATCCCAACCTTCGAACACTTCCAAATTATTGATGGGCATGGCATTTTCGGCTAGCCACCTCCATAGACATCCTCAAATATGATATCCTTTTTTTAAATTATTTTAGAAGATTTTATGTTTTATATATAGCTTTACAATTCATAACTATTAGAGAAAATATATTCATTAACAAACATTTTTAAAATAGAATTTGATATTTTATGAAGTACTATATAAAACTAGGGTATGTGTCACACTACGTGTTGTGTCCTTATTTTTTCAAAAATCGTGTGTCCCCGTGTCCGTGTCGTATCCGTGTCTTGTGTCTGAGTTTGTGCTTCTCAGATGTGCTTAATCAATAATAATTGTATTCAATATTCAATGTAGTCTGTTCATAAAGGCTAGCAAAGCCCTTCTTTATAGGTAAACAATCTACTTAATGCAAAACCTAATAGGAATAGGAAACTAGAATAATATCTCTAAACAACTTAGGAAGCTATAATATTCCTAATATGAATAGGAATCTAAAACATATAAAATATCTAATTATTAGTATTCCTAAACTTCTTCCTTAAATAAGTCTTCAATCCTAACTTCTTCCTAAAATAAATCTTCAGTCCTCCATTAAGTAGTCCGAAAGTATGATATTGGAGCTTTTCCAGACAACATAGAATAGGAATCATGACAGATGTTTGATAGCAACTCATGCTCCAAATTTGCTAGCATGCTTGCAAATATGCTTGAAAACTTTTCGTTGCAACAGTGAATTGGAAATGAATGGGTTAATCAAGATTTTAACAAAAAATGCAAAATGCAATCATACGTCAGCACACAAGCAACACTTGTGAATATGGGAAATTGTGAACATCCACGCCGACAATTCTGCCCACCTTTACTATGGATATTAAACACATATATGATTCAGTGTAAATAATTCAAAGGTTGTATCATCTTTACCCCTAGAAGCAGTCACATTACAAAAACAAAAACCTACAATAACATGCAGGAAGCTACTGCAAAAAAGCAGCTACTTATATAAGCAGACTTTTAAAGCTTAAAGGGAGGCCACTCAAGCCAAAAGATTAAACCTAGCCGTAGATGCCTTTCTCTATAGATGCCAAACACAGACTGATTTAATGCTTGATTTCATTCCCCTAGAAAATAGGAATCAGGTGGAATTCTACTCCCTAAGCTGGGCCAAGTACACGTCATCTTAGCTGAGATTCCTCATGAATGCCAAGTTCTATAAGGTTGATTAACTTCACCCAACTTCTTACATGCCAATCTATGAAGCAAGACCCTCCCTTCAACCTCACGTATTTGTGTCACACACATCCGACACCAACACTCTTGGACACATGTGAACGTGTCCTCTAAAAATATTTCAAAATAAACATAAGCATGGGGATTACTCATGGTGAACACGTGTGTCCCAACCTTCGGACATTTCCGAATCATTGATGGGCATTATATTTTCCGGCAAGCCTACCATTGGCAATGTCCTAAACTATGATGTCGTTTTTTTCAACACATCACTGATCTTGCCTCCTAGGCTACCATCTTACAAATACCTTAGTCACTTTTCCATTAATTTATTAGATTTTATATTTTATAAACTGTTTTACAATTCATAAACTATGAGAGAAAATGAATTGGTTATCAAATATTCCTTAAAAAAAATAGGTATTCTAAAAAAGTACTTTGGACTACGCCTCACGTCCTTTTTCCAAAATTGCATATCCCTGTGTCTGCTCTCATGTCGAATTCTAGTCTCATATACAAATCCGTGCTTCTTAGATGGCAGTAAAAATAACAGGCACACAGACTGACTCCCCCACCCACTCCTCGTTCTTAGAATCGCATTTGCCCCAAAAAATTGGGTACAATTCGACTTTTATGTTCCAATCAGACCCATTGCTTTTGCTGAAATTCCTTATGGGCACAGACCTCGGAAAGGTTAACTAACTTTGCACAACGGTCTTACATGGCAATGGAAATAAGAGGTGCATAATAGAGTAACACAATGTAGCAGGTAAAACGGTAGGCATATTGAATACACACAATTACCAAGACTCACCTGAAAAGGCAGCAACAATGGGTTGAGTTTGAGGGCCCCAATTGAAGCTGCGAATAGCTTCATAAACACCGGCATAGTCCCTAGTCCAAAATTTCTGACCAATTCTCCACACGGCAACCAATTCAGGCTGGCTTTCTTTTATTTCCGCAGGAATAGATTTCCAGAGAAACCTAGCGTTATTACTAGAACCATTGCCAAAATCAAACTTGACAGCTTTAGTCCCGAATCAATCAAAAGCCTCAATTTCCAAATAAAAGCAGCTGAAGAAATCTAAACAACTTACATATCACCATTGTAAATGTGGCCAAGAAGATGAATAGCGTAGGGCCATTCGGTCTGGAAAGCAACGCCCTCGGCGGCAACCTGAAACAGAGTATGGAGAAGACAGAAATTGAGGGTTTTGCTTTCCTTGGGAAAATCAGAGAGACCAAGAGAGAGAGAGGACCTGCAGCATGAAGTTATCGCAGATATCGGCGATCTTGTCGTATCCTGAAGAAATTGCGTCTGTAAGGAGAGAGAAATCCATGGCGACCCTCCTGCTTGTCCGTCAATCGAGCTTCAGTTGTGTAAAGGGGGGGTCTCGACTCCGAACCCTCAAGTCTACACGGCATTAAATCAGTTGTGCAAAGGGGAGGTTGGGCCTTTTTGTCATATCCACCAACACAGCTAATCTACTGTTTGGCAACTCACTTTTTCAATTAGTTGTCTTGTTTCAAAAACTCATTTTTGTAGTGTCGGTTTGGCCTAGTTTTTAAAAATATGCTTTGTTTCTTACAAGTAGAAGCTATTTTTGGAGAGGTGTAGAAGTGTTTCACCTAGCTTACGACGTAAGTGATTTTACTAAGTTAAAGTGTTTGGACTAACTTATAATATTACTAAATTTAATTGTTTAGCCTAACTTTTAAAATTATCATGTATTTTTTGAAGTAAAATTATCATATGATTATTTACATTATTCTTTTCTATTAATTTTTAAACAAATTATCATATTTTAATTTTAGCAATAATTATAATCGTATAGTTATAGTTATAATAATTATTATTATAACTATATATGGTCTTACTTTACTATACAATTCTTTAAATAAAATATTTATATATAAAAAATTACAAAATACCATAGTTGTAAAGGAATTAAATAATAAAAATGTCCAACATAATATCAAAGATTCTAACATAATATTTAAATATTTAAATGCTATCTTTATAAGAATCAGAATATTTATTTGAAATTATGGAATCTCATAGAGTGAGTAGTGATTAGTTTGTACTAAGCAGAAGTAACAATTTACTGCTTCTGATTTTGGAGCTATTTTAGGCCAAAACTGTTTTTGGAAAACAATTATTAGCATCTAAAAAAATACCGTTTAGCCTAATTTGTGTTTTTTAACTCCAAAAACACTATCAAAAACTAGGCCAAACAAGCACATAAATGTTTTACATTAGCTTTTAGCTGTTTGTCATTAAAATTATATCATTATGTTCATATTTTAACCAAAATTATGACGGTGTTTGGCAAAAGAGTTTTTTTTTGGGGGAAAAAAGTTTTTTCGGGAATAATTAAGGGTGTGTTTGGTAAGGATCGAAAATGATTTTCTCATTTTTCAATGTTTGGTGACCGAAAAATGGAGAAACAGTTTTTCAAGAAAATCATTTTTCCCTTCCTCTTTGTATATTATTTTCTTGATTCCAATCATGAAAATCATTTTCTCCTTCTCTCCTACTATTTCTCTCTCTCTCTCTCTCTCTCTCCAATACATATTATGTGCACTAGGAGCACATGCTCCATTTCCACCGTAGCATATCAATATATATATATATATTTTTATAATAAAAATGAAACTGCCTCACCCACAACTCACTCAATCACGTACATAAAGTGCAGCCTTCCATCTTTAATTTATGCCCTCTCTCTCTCTCTCTCTCTCTCTCTCTCTCTCTCTCTCTCTCTCTCTCTCTCTCCCCCTCATTCTCCTAACCACTATCACCGTCGGCAACACTGTAACGACCCGCCCTAAACCCGTATTAATTAAGGCCTTAATCCCAGTGATTAACGAAATTACGCTGTTCAAAATTTTCTTTCTTTTACGTTAATATGGTTATTATTGTTATTATTATTATTATTTATTTTTTTATGCGCGACAGGTCTCGAGCAAGGCGATGGTTAAACGGGTTGATTTTATGTTATCTCAAATTTAAAGTTATTATTATTACGAGTTTATGAATACTTTTACGATAAGTTTTATAATTTATTTTATCGTTCTCAATTTTACGCTTGTAACCGAAGAAGATTATATTAATTTTAATTTTCGTTTCTTTTACGATTTATATTACCCAACCTTCCTAAGTACAATTTATTGCTCAATTCATTTTATTAATACGTCCTACCAATTTATTTTATGTGGTTTAGTACTAGTTAATTTTACCCAATTTATATTTAATTTATGCTAAACTATTTTATCAAGTTTTATGTTGATTAATTTTATCTAGTTTATTACCAATTACCTTACCTAGCTAATTTTAATGACACCTTTGTTAGCCTAATTACTAATTAGAAGAATGGTTCAAGTAGTGTTTTAATTTAATTAAGGGAGTGTATTTACATATACAAGGGGGGAGTAATAAGGCCTTTTACTTCATTTTTTTTACAAATCAGAAATTCATCTCACCTCAACCCTCCTCCCCCTTTCTCCTCACTTGGCCCAGCGACCCTATCAGGGCGTTTCAGTGACAGTGGTGTGGCCCAGGTGGTGAGCGCCCCTCTTCCTCCTCTCTTGTGTTTTCTTCTCCAAGTTCTTCTCCAAGTGGTATAATTCTCAAACCCTAACTCTATTCTCAATACCCTAATCTGAAATTTCTTTTCTAAATTGTGTTTTCTTGAAGTTTTTCATCCCTTTTATGATTTCTAAGCATGAGTTTAAGTTGGGTTAATTAGGGTTTGAATTAGAGTTTAATGCATGTGAAGATTGAGGTGGTTCTTGCTTGTTTCTTGATAGGTAATGATATAGATTGCTTGCATGAGGTTCTTGATGAAGAAATTTGAATTTTGGGACTGATTATAAGTATTGGTTATGTTAATTATGTGATTTTTGTGCTTAAATGATATGAATTGGTAAGAATTTGGGGAAGGAGTGCTAGTACAAGCATTGTTTCAAGTAGCATGATTTAATCCATGGTTACATGTGAGATTTATGATGTTATTTGAGTAAGTTTTGAATGTTCATTTCTGGAAATATGATGAATGTTAGCTAATTTGAAGTTTGGTTGTGTATTGGTATGATTTAGAAGCTTAAACAAACATTAGAAGTGGGATTAAGGGCATTAAAGTTTCTGTCTAAGTATCTGATTTTTACAGAGGATGAAAAATGTGACTTTTGCCCGGATTTTTACCGGAAATGATGGCAAATGCCAATTTATCAGGCCAATCCTTGTAAGTGACAATCATTTTCTTAATGATTTCGGACACTGTCTTATTGGTCGCTTCCATAGCTCCATTAGCTTGAGGTCGGTATGGCGAAGATCGGTGATGCTGAATTTTGTAAGTGGCGAGCAAAGTTTCTACTTCCTTCCGAAAATGGCTTCCATTGTCACTAATGATCTCATGAGGCACTCCATTCCGACATATAATGTTTTGAAGGATGAATTTGGCCACTTGCTTGGATGTGAGTTTGGCAAAAGAGGTTGCCTCTACCCACTTAGTGAAGTAATCGATGGCGACCAATATGTATTCATGTCCTCCTGTTCAAGTTGGGTGTATCTTGCCAATGATGAGGATACCCCATACTGAGAACGGCCATGGAGATGTTAAAGTAGTTAGATATGATGGGGGTTGATGCTGTAGGTTGGCATACTCTTGGCATTTGTGACACTTTCGAATGAACTCTAAGCAATCTGCCTCCATAGTGGACCAATAATAACCAGTCCTTTGAATCTTCTTCACCAGCATACGTCCATTCATGTGGGGACCACACTCTCCTCCATTTACAGTATCCATGACCTCCTTGGCGCTCTTAGCATCGATGCATAATAAATTAATGCCCGTAGGTGATTTCTTGTAAAGGCGATCTTGGATCAAGCAGTATTGTGCTACTAGAGACCTGATCGCTCATTGTCCTCGAGCATCCAACTCAGCTGGATATTCTCCATTCCGAAGAAAATTGTATATGTCATGGATCCATTCCTCATTTTCTTCCTCTTGTGCCTCCATATTGTAAGCATATGCAGGTTCATATTGTCGCTCTACTACTACTGGTAATTAGAGCGTGCCTGATGGTATCGATATCATTGAAGACAACGTGGCTATGGCATTAGCCAATTCATTGTGATCCCTTGAAAGATACTGGAAGCTGATTTGCTCAAATTGGTCAGCAAGTCCCAAAAGCTTATGTTGGTATACTATAAGACATTCATTCCGGACCTTCCACATATTTTTAGCCTGATTAATGATAAGGCTAGAATCTCCGAAGACTTTTATATGGCGTATACCCAAGGTCAATGCAGCTTGTAAACCCTTGATGCATGCTTCATATTCGGCAGCGTTGTTAGTAGCATTAAAGTCCAATTTCACAGACACGGGGACATGTGCCCCTTCTGGAGAGATCAGTAGCACTCCTACTCCGCAACCCCTTTGGTTAGAGGTCCGTCAAAATACATTTCCCATGTTATTTCATCAGTGAAGAATACATCCTCATCTGGGAATTCCAAGTGGGTGCTTGGAGGTTCCTGTGACGGTGAAGCAGCTAGGAAATCTGAAACAACCCGTCCTTTGATGGATTTCTGAGGCAAGTACAAAAGGTTGAACTCTGAAAGCATGACTGCCCATCGAGCAATGCGGTTGTTGATGGTAGGTTGCTCCATGATGAACTTGATGGGAAATCATAGAAAAACCTTTGGTTAGGATTACCAACATAGTTGGCTTGTTGGGTTGGGTCTCCATTTGACTCACCATTAGGACAATACAAAGACTCATGATCATATGAATGACAAGATGCACATTGAACTTGAGGGGGAGGGGTAGCATTCACATTCAATTTTTTCACTTTCTCAGTAATATCATCTAATGTAGTGGATAAAAGGGTGATAGCATCTACCTCATACTTACCTCTCGTTCGTGCGGAACGGAGCTTAGACCATTGGTAGCTATTCAAGGACATTTGCTCAATGAGTTTATGTAGCTCGTCCACGGTCTTGCTCATTATGTTGCCTCCCCCCGCCGCCAAGATATTGGCTCTCAAACTGTCATCCACCCCGTTGTAGAACGCTTGAATAGGCACCTAAGGCTCGAATCCATGTTGCGGGCATTGCCTCAAGAGGTCCTTGAACCTCTCCCATGCATCGTAGAAACTCTTTCCCGGCTCTTGCATGAATGTTGAGATTTGGTTTCTCAAACTCGTCAACTTGCTAGGCGAAAAATATTTTTCCAAGAAGGCACTAGCAAGTTGATCGAAGGTTGAGATGGTGGTAGTCGCCGGAAGGGAATCGAGCCACTCCCATGCCTTTCCCTCTAGTGAAAAGGGGAAAAGGTGGATCTTGATGGCGTCCTCTGTTACTCCATTCACCTTGAAGGTATCGCATGCTTGCCGAAAGATGCGGAGATGCCGGTTGGGGTCTTCATTGGGAAGGCCATGAAATGGTGAGGCCTTCACCAAGTTGATGAGGGAGCCCAAGGACAAAGAGCCCAAGCCCCCGGATTCCAAAGACCTCCCCAAGGCCAAACCCAAGCCCAATCCCAAAAGCCTACCATAGAGGCCATGTTAGAAGTTGTCCTTAATTCCCAACAAAGACAGTTTGAGCACCAACAAAGGCAAGATGATGTGATCAAGGCTTTGGCCACGAGAGTTGACCTTTTGACCTCGCAAAACCAAATGCTTGAGACTCGATTAGCCAACCAAGCTAGCACTTCTACCCCTCCTTCGGGATCACTTCCCGAACAACCCATTCCTAATCCTGACATTTACTGTATGTGATAGCATGTAATGCCTTAACTTCTTGGTGGCCCATACTAATGCAAGAGCCATTTTCTCTATGTCTGCGTATCGACTTTCATAGTCCAGGAACTTCTTGCTCAAGTAGTAGATGGCGCTATCTTGACCTTTAACCTTCTTGCTCAAGGAGTAGAGTCACGTTCGTAGAGCTCTTGCATAGTCTTGAAGGGTTGTCCCGCTGAATGACTTCGCAAATACGGCGCCAAGCCTCCTTCGAACCTAGAGATCTTCATGGATTCCGTGGTCACGTGATCAGGTGCAAGACGTGCCAACTCATTGAACTTGGCCGCATACTGCATCACAGTCATGTCCGGTCCAATCATCTTCAACTCCAGAAACTCCTTCTCTTTTTGTCGCTGCAGGGAGAGGGGATAAAACTTCGCCCTCAAATCTCCCAAGAATCCTGCCCATGATAGCTCCACCTGCTTATACTTGTCCTTCATAGTACTCCACCACAAGTCTGCTTCCTTAACCAAGTAGAACGTGCCAATAACAACCCACTTCTCCTTGGGTACCTCGAGTACCTCAAATATCTTTTCCATTCCCCTTATCCAATCTTCCAGCTCTATGGGGTTGAAACTTCCTGGATAAGTCCGAGGGTTCCTTCTAGCCACTTTATCAGCATAGTCTTCCCCTTTCACTCCACTACTTCCTCCATCATTCGCGTTAGGAATCCTACGAAGGAGTTCTTGGATAACTTGCCCTAAAACCTCGGGGTTATAATCATTAGGAGAGAGGGTCCGGTTAACGGAGGATGCCAGTTCAACGTGTGAGGTCCCTTGATATCCCTGAAGTTGCAGGTTAGCCTCGCGGTTATCGGCCGAGTCTTCTCCATGTTCATTTTGAGGTTGCCCGTTGTTAGAAGCGTTAGACATTCTACATGATAAACATCAACAATTTAGGTTTTATGCCCTTCTTAATAAAGTTGTCGTGCTTCCCATAGGAACACAAGGTCATCATTATGCATGCATATATGTATATACTATCATTCATTCACACCACCGTGTGTGCATTGTCGGATAACCAGCGCCTTAATCACCTGCGAATGAGTCATACCTTATAAAACAAAATAATTTAACCCTTCATGAAAATTCACAATACATGCATAGTTCACAGCCACAATACGTTCATACCACAAAATAATCTCCAAACCATCAATGGCACAACCTAAAGGTCAATTGTTTGCAATCCAACCTACATCAATGTTCCACAAAACATAACAAGGTTCAAAGTCCACAAAACATCCATAAACCCCGTCCTCAGTCCCTACTGAACGTGAGTTCCCTAAGAGGGATGGTAGTCTGAGTCATCAGCGTCGTCGTTGTCCTCTGTGGCATCACTCTTCTCGATCTTGGGGTTGACCGGGGGTTGGCTTGGCTCCCCACTATGGTCCGAGCTAACCTCCACAACCATGGGCTCGGGTGTCGCGGGAACAGGAAGGACCTCCACCTCGTTGGAGGCATGGGAGGGTTGTGGGAAGGTTGTGCTTCCTCCTCCTCTTCGTCCTCCATGGGCTCTTTCTCTTCTTCTCCTTCCTCCTCCTCGATCGGCTGAGGTGCGGGGTTGGCAGGTGGGGGAGGCGCCGCCGCTTCTACTTAGATGTGATGCGGCCCAAACATGTCTACAAAGTAGTACGGGATCTCCCAAGGCTCCATATCCCAGCGGATCGCCCGGTCTTGTAAGGTCAGCTCAAAGGTCACCACGGACCAAGCTCCCAAAATGCCAAAATGCTCAGCGTGTGCTCCTTGATCGTAATAGTAAATGAACGAATGGTACCTCTCTCGAAACCTCCTCCATGGGGGGACATAGGGGAGGGTGCTCAACAGACAGTGCGCCCTTCGCACTGGATCATGGTAGATGGAATCTGGGTTCTCCCGTCGTATATTGAACTGAGCCACCAGCTCATTAATGTGGTCAATCACACTGCCTCCGGGAGGCATGAACGTCGCGTAGGGGTTAGGGAGTTCATCGGCCATCTACATATTACACAAGATAATTAGAAAGAAAGAAAGAAAGATATAGTTACTAACGAATCCCCAAGACCCCCATTTCACTACTCTTTTAGTCCGGGCGGACCCTCTTTCCTTAGAAATTGCAAAACCCCAACTCACTTAACCTTAAGATACTTCCTAGGATTCAAGCATATTCACCTACCCATGATTTTTGAAGGAAAAGAAAATTCCATTAAGGACTTATAAGTTATCAACCAAATCAAGACTTTACACCATCACGCATACTTAACTTCTAATTTCTTTGATTCAATTCCCACATGTCATCCTCGAACCAATTAATAAGACCCTCTATTTTTCATTATATTGATCACTTAACTCCTTCATGTCGCACCTTTTTCTTCCTAGAGGTTCCTCTTTTTTTTTTCCTGAATTAACTCGAGGCCTACAGGGGTAACCAAGGTTTTACAACCAAATTTTTGTTTTGCTCTAATACCACAACTGTAACACCCCCAGGTTACTAATCACCAGATTAAGCTAACTCACTACTTAACCTAATGATCAGCAGCGGATAATTACCTGGGAGTACTACCGCCGTCCATGAACATGGACTAGGCTAAGACTCCAACACACAACACCAAAAGACTTCACCCAACCACATAATTAGACCACCATAACAGAACATCACAAATCATCAAGATAGAAGACTCTTAGAGTTATACAACCCAAAGAAATGAAAACAACTTAACATACAACCCACTCTTAACAACATACCACAAGACCAAAAAATAACAACCATTCCCAAAATAATTTCATCACACCCCTAACCCTTGCTCCTATAAAACTTCCAAAAAGGGGCTCCAAGATCACCTAAGTACCACCTAGGTTGTCTTGGGGTTCCGCCCGTCGGTGACTTTGCTCTTGCCTTTCCCTTGTGGCCCAAGAAGTAACAAACAATTTAAAAAGTGAGTTTTACTCAGTACGAATACTACCATATTTAAAATAAATAAGAAGAAAGTAAGACTTTGTTGTCATTACCCCTAGGCGCGCGACTCCATTTAATAGTTAATTGAAGTAAAGCTTGAAAGAAAAGAGTTTAATAAGTCAACTTACAAGGACTCCAATTTTTGGTAATTTCCTGACTTCATGACACAAATATCGACTTAACAGGGTAACCGACCACAGGGTGGTTAGACATGTAAAGGAAAACAATTGATTTTTCCATAATAAACTTGCAAGGCTAGGAATACAACCACAATTTATACAAGAGCATAAATTCATACGAAGCTATAAAAGTATTGAAATTAAAACTACTTATAAAGTAAAAGTTCACAAAAGAAGATAACGTGACAAGGTAGAACTTAACATGGATGCCCCTACTTACGATCATCGGCTAAGCCTCCGTATGCGCATACCCGGACCGATCGGGAGGTCCGGATGGTGGATATCTATCCTACTGGTCAGATTTTCCTGGTGTGCATCTAAGGCACAAAATAAATTCTCATGAGGTGCTCAAGGCACGTGAACATGGTGTGTATTTAACACTATTTCCTTGGTGTGCTTTTACGCACATAAATCATGGGCAGGGCTTTATTACTTAAGACAACTTCTAATTCCTTGGAAAGCTTTAACCGTAAAGATAACCTTTAATTAAAACCCGACAACAAGCATGGAAAGAACTTTTCTTCAAGTAAAATTAGCTTATAAAAAGGCTTCTTAAAAGGTAACCCTTGATTTTTGTACTCGACTGAAACTAGATGCTTACAAAATAAGGGGGGTTTTCCTCTTTAATTACATCAAACAACACTATGTCTTAAAGCATGAAGTTCACTTCTAAAATCCAAGATTTTACTTATAAAAGAGCATCTTTCTCGTAGACATGTTTAGTAGTAAAATTTCAGCATGTAAGCATATGTAAGAATCATTTTGGCGCACAGTTAAGATAATACAAGAATAAATAATTTAAGTACATGTATAGCATAAAGGCTAAGTAGTACACGTACCTGAAAACGGAAACCACCAACAAGCAAGGACTTGAACAGTGCACGAGCAACGATAACTTGAGTGAAACTTAGAAAGGAAGAAATTTAGAGTTAGACTTTCTCATTTAAATTAGGAGAAGGGGTGAGGAATTCTAAAAGAACAACTTCGGTTCGCACACTAAAGGAATTCCCTACATTCACAAAGAGGAAGGTGACTATTGCTATAGATATCAGATCGCCACATAAGAGTACTTTTCGGAAAGCTTAAGATACGCCCTACAACTTTACAGTTAACATCGAAGGCTAAAAACATGATTATAAGGGTCAAAACACTTAGGTACGCAATCTGTCCGGAATTTGAACAAGTCGGGTAACGTTTTTCGGAACGTGATATCTTGAGCTATACAACTCGGTTTTCGGCCTATAAGCTGTCTACGGAAAGCTCAAGAATCAAACTTTAACTTATCTTTTTATCACCACACGATTTAAGCTTGGGAAAATTCCTAATTTTAACCCAACACAAGAGCAGCCGCTAACTCTTAATTCTGGAACTTCCAGAATTTCTGTCCTTCAAACAAACACCTATAACTTGCTCATCCGACGTCATATGGACGCATACCATACCATTCCGGAAATCTTACACAGTCCTCTAAAACTTTCATGTTCAGACCCAACGCCATATCAAACTCTAACTAGGCGCAAACTAGGCATTTTCATCCTGCCGTCACTAAAATTCCAGATTCGTACGGTTTTACGGTTTTGGTCATAATTTCTAAAATACACAACGAAAAGTCGATCCGTAAAAACCGGGTGTTAGCTAGTACTTTTTTATACTTAATTAAACTTTAATATTGGCAAAAGTCCTCTCCTTTACCTCCTGGAAAACACGAATCCAACCAGATGGAAACTTTAAGTTCAAAACTCACATGCATGCCTAAGTCTTTGTGATTTAGCCAAGGATTCTTCATAAAACATCATGTTATCCCCATGTACACAGAAACTCAGCCTTAAGTAGTCAAAAGAACCTCAAATACATCTCTTTTAAACTCATGCATCCTCAAACCCATGTTCACTTTCACCATCTAGCATCAATTTTCACATGCAACACCACAACACCCCTTTTACACCTAGTCTATAAACATACACCTTGAATACTAATTTTTTCATACTACCACAGAGAATTAGACTTCTAAAACTACATGCATGCTTATTTTCATAGGAGGATTACTTGAAACAAACAAGATAACAAGAGCTTAGTCAAAACTCACCCACTCTCTTCCTTCCACTTGAGAGCCTTCCCTCTTTCCTTGAAGAATTCGTAAATACCACTCAAATCTCTGGATATAACATCATTTTATATAGAAAACTCATATTATAATTTTATATGTGACTAGAAAAATGGAATGAGAGAACCAAAAGAAAGAGAATTACACTTAAAAATGGAGAAGGAGAGAGAAGATGATGATGATGGTGGTGCCGGTGGTCGGCAGCGGCAACGATGACCTGGCGGCGGCCCTGGCGGCCGACGATCGGCGGCGGTAGAGGGGGGGGCCAGGCGAGAGAGGAGGGAAGCCAAGGGGTCACAAACCACAAGTTACTTTGAATGATATTTTGAGTTTGAAATTCCCTCACTTGATACTCCCTCTTACATATATATAATACTTGCTCAAATAAAACCCCCTCCTTCTCCCTCTCTTGTGTTTGGCCGGTCCAAAAGGGTCCCCAAGGCCCAAGGATTTTCATCAATTTAACCTCCTATTCTTAACATATATAAATCCCAATTCAATTGTCCAAAATATAAAACCCATAGGAAACATAGTTCTTGATTTATTTCTCATAAGAAGCGCCTTAAAACATCTAATAAAATCATTCTAAAAAAGAAGGCATGGGTCCGATGAGGGTATTTTTAATTTTGGTCGAGTAGAAATATTATAAACGGCGAGGAATTCTTAGAAGATTAGAAAAGGAACGTGTGGCACTGTTCAAGACCTGAAAATAAGTACACTGGTTATAAAAATAAATAAAGTAAAGTAAAATCATAAAGGGGAAGAAATAAGGAGCACGCGCTTTATTTAATCTGCAAATTAATTCTTTTCTAACTTTGATTAACGACGTTAATCACACGTATTAAAGGGGGATTTTTCTTGGGTTGTTACAGCTTGACATTGATCGTCCCATTCTATTTTACTTCCTTTCTTTAGTTTCATGAATAAAGGTTCACAAGTCATAGTGAGTTTTGAAATGAACCTGCTGATATATTGAACTCGTCCTAGGAAGCCTCTTATCTCTTTTTCTGTCCTGGGTGGTTGCAATTCTTGGATAGCCTTTATCTTTGAAGGGTCAACTTCAATGCCTCGTTGGCTAACCACATAACCCAGCAGCTTCCCAGAGGTAACACCGAAGGTGCACTTTGTTGGATTAAGCCGTATCTTGTATTTGCGAAGTTGCAGAAAGAACTTACGGAGGTTAGGAATGTGCTCCTCCCTTGTCTTGGACTTAACAATCATGTCATCCACATAAACCTCTACTTCTATGTGCATCATGTCATGAAGTAGAGTGTTTGTGGTTCTTTGATATGTCGCTCCGGCATTCTTGAGACCAAAAGGCATAAGCACATAACAGTATGTTCCCCATGGTGTAGTGAATAAGGTTTTCTCCATGTCTTCTTCTACCATTTTAATTTGATTGTAACCAGCATATCCATCCATAAATGATAGGAGCTCATGTCCGCAAGTGTTATCCACTAATACATCAATGTGAGGTAAAGGGAAACTGTCCTTGGAACTGGCTTTATTGAGGTTTCGGAAGTCTACATACATGCGCACTTTCTCATCTTTCTTGGGTACCGAGAAAATGTTAGCAATCCATTCATGATATTGAACTGCTTTGATGAATTTAGCGTTAAGCTGTTTGATCACTTCTTCCTATAATCTTTTTAGCCCATTCAGGCTTGATCCTCCTACCCTTTTGTCGAACTGGTTTTGCATTAGGAAACAAAGGTATGGTGTGTTCTGCAATTTCCCTGTCAATCCCTGCCATGTCCTCGTAGGATCATGCGAAAATGTCCATAAACTCCTTGAGAAGCTCCGTGAATGCTACTCGTTCTTCTGTTGTGAGTGAACTATCTAACTTCAACTCCCGAGGTTGCTCTTCTGTGCCCACGTTTATGGTGATGGTGTCTTCCAACACCGCCATTTTATGCTCATGTTCATTAGAAAATTCTTTTAAGGGTTCATTAAATTCTAGATTATTATTGGCGCGGCAGTTTAGGGAAGAGGGGAAAGAAGAATCAGAGTAAGCAGAAAGGTTCATCTTATTGAATGCAGAAAGGAATACATCGCCCGCAGACTCAAGACCAGACTCACTTGACTCTAGACCCTTAAGGCCTAGCCCTATGTCCTTAGGAACAGAATCTCCTACAGATAAAGCAAAATTATTCTCCTCAGCATCGACCCATGACACCGCCTTAACATCTCCGTCTTCAGTAATCATGGAACTTGGATTGAAGCTTGGGTTGGACAGAGCAGCAATAACAGCATCAGCTTTAGACTTCTCTTGGATAACTTTTTGTCCAAACAACATGCCAAAAATGTTGCTCCCAGCAAGATGAGTCCATTCTAATGGAGGTTGCTTGTCCCGAGCGGGAATAAAGACAGTAGCCATATTAATGGAGCAATCATTGAAGACTTCCAGTCCAACAACTTGAATTCCTTTGTTCTTTAGATAGAATGGCTCAAGGAACCCATAGTAGGGGAAGTCATCAACTTCCCTAACAAATTGCCCATTCAGAGTAAGTGGATAGGGCTTCATCTGGAATAAAGCGGGAGGATTGTCCATCTTCTTCTATTCAACGATAGCCATCTTTGCAAGCCTGACCTCCTTCTCAGTTGGCTTGTAGCCTAAGCCAAACCTTCCTTGCTGTTTAAAGGTCTTGAACATAGGAGGAATTTTGTTTTTCGGATTCTTCCTTAACGGCATCCTAGGGAAATAACCTTGTCTCTTGAGCATAGCTTGTACCTTGGGATTTGAGTAGGGATCGAAGTCAAAAGGTGCTTCATCCTGGCTCATCATTGCCACAAGCTCAAAGTTGTGGAGTTCTTCATCCATTGAATTGTGTTCTTTTTCGAGAGTTGACTGTTTAGGAGCGAAAACAGCATTGATAGACTCTCCCGAGATTGTGATCACTTGTCCTTGAACCAGCATTTTCACCTTTTGATGTAGAGTAGACGCTATAGCATTACACTCGTGAAGCCATGACCTCCCTAATAGTAAACTGAAGGAGGCTAGTATGTCTAGTACCACAAATTCCACATTCCGAGTGACGCTACAAGTAGTAATGGGCAATACTATAGATCTGACTGATCTCCGAGGTGAATTGTCATATGCCCTTAGTTGTACCCCATTTTGAGCCAAGTGTTGTTGTTGAACTCCTACCTTTTGCGCCGTCCTCCAAGGGCACACATTTACAGCTGAACCATTGTCGACCAGAACCAGTGGGATAGTTTTATTGGAGCATTGCACTATAAGATATAGGGCTTTGTTGTGAGATGCTCCTCCTTGAGGAAGATCTTCAATCCCAAAAGTAATCATCTCCTGTTGGGTAGTCACATGAGCAACCAATGATTCGGGAGTCGTCGTAGGAGATACCGTGAGTGCTGTAAGGGCATCTAGCATCCTCTGTCTATGATCATGCGACATGCATATGAGTTGCCATATGGTGACCTCCGCCCTTGTCTTTTTCAGTTGAGAAAGAAGAGGATCTTCAGGGGAGACTTTTCTGGAAAACACCCACCAAACTCAACTTTAGTGTGAACACTTGATCGATCCTAAGTCCTTCTAGGAATCGATTACACGAGTATCAACCAAATCCTAAATCCGTTAAGGAATCGATTACACTCAACCACAATCTCACTCAAACTCGGTTTTCTCACTCAAAAGAAAACTCAATCAAAACGAAGAACACTCTTCTTGTTTTGAACACCCGATTTCTTCCGTGGAATCGTTGATCTCTTTCATCCTTGAGGTCTTCTATTTATGTTGCTTTCAGACGTATAGAGCCGTTGAAGGGCTGGCTTCATCGGATACTTTCCTTCCTTCCAGTTTGATAACTTCCTTAATCGACAACTTCCTTCTTTACTTTGATTCTGGAAATCTTCAATCATATCTTTCTTCCAAGTTCTTGATTAATTATTTCCTGAAATAAAAAAGGTTACAATTAATTAATCTGGATAGAAAAAGGATAGAATAAGATGTAAATCATTCCAGAATATACTCCTTAAACTTCCCTGATATTTTGCTCCTTTTATCTTTCACGACGAAGCTTCTCGTCTGGGGTGAACGTCCTTGTGATGCTCTGAGTAAACGTCCTTATGATGCCCTAGGTGAATGTCCTTCTGCCTGCTTTGATATTTCTTTCCTTGCGCATCATATCTTTTCTAGCTATTCGAATTTTGGCTTTCATTCAAAACTGATCCAACGCCAAGGTCCTTGTCAACGTCCTTGAGGGGCTCTAACATATATATATATATATATATATATATATATATATATATATATATATATATATATATATATATATATATATATATATATATATATATATATATATATATATTCTATCTATGACTTGTTCTCTGTCACCTTTGCGTTATTATAATCTGTAACACATCACTTTAACGTTGAATTATATATATAATTATTGAGATTTATTTTTCTCACCTTTCTACCTAAACTTTCTTCCCACCGCATCTGTTTTATATATATATATATATATATATATATATATATATTTGTATGTATGTATGTATATGTATAGTAAATTAACTATGTGTAGAACTAATAATTATTATAATTACAATATATATATATATATATATATATATATATATATATTTGTATGTATGTATGTATGTATGTATATGTATAGTAAATTAACTATGTGTAGAACTAATAATTATTATAATTACAATATATGATTTCGGTTTTAGGGGGGTAAAATAAAAACTTTATGTTCTAACTATAATAATTAGTAGTTCTACAAATAGTTATTTTACTATAAAAATATACATACACAAATATATATATATATATATATATATATATATATATATATATATATATATATATATATATATATATATATTTGTGTATGTATATTTTTATAGTAAAATAACTATTTGTAGAACTACTAATTATTATAGTTAGAACATAAAGTTTTTATTTTACCCCCCTAAAACCGAAATCATATATTGTAATTATAATAATTATATATATATATATGTGCGCGCGCGCATGTGTGTATAATTTAATGTTAAAGTAATATGTTATAGACTATGTAAGAAAATGTGACAGAGAACAAGTTATAAAAAAAATATTATTATAAATATTTTAATAATAAAATAAGAAGTAAATAAAATAAAATTTTATAGAGAAAACATAAAAAAAAATTCAACATTACTGTATAAATCCTAATCGTAAAAAAAAATTACAATTACATAACTTATAAACAAAATTTTTATTTTCTAGTGAGAAATTGAATATTTTTATATATTAATTTAAATAAACGAAAGCTAGTGACTTTTTTATTTTATTTGATGGTCGTGGCATTTTTTATTTTTTGGGAAAGTTAAGTGACATTTTTTACTTTTTTAAAATGTTGAGTGGCATTTTGTTCCAAATAACCTTTCTCCAGTTCTGTGTTCTTGGCATGCTCAGCTGCGAAGGCTACCGCAGAGTCACTTGCTTCTCGCCCCTTGAACATCTTTTGGTGTTCTTCATGGGGGACCAGATTGAAGATCCTATCCAACCGAGGTAAAGGATCCATGGCAAGATTTTGGCTCCTCAGACTTGAGTACTTGGCATCATTCAATCCCATCAAGAATTAATGTGCTCTCTCTCTCTTTCCAAAAGGGCATTGAGGCGTGATTTAAGATTGCAAAGTGCACTTTCGGGAAGTGAAACTCATTATGTCTTTGTAGTTCCCTAATTCCAAGCATATACTTCGGAACTTAGCATAGTAATCTCAAACTTCAAGTGTAACTTGCTTGAATGATGAAACTCCCTCCATTAGCTGATGAATTTTTGGAGTATTGGATGTTGATCGCCTCTTCAAATTGTCTTGCAATGTCTTTGCCAAATCAGTGTACGATAATGTGGAATGCAACTTTGGATCGATTGAATTTTGCATCCACATATAGAGCATGGAGTTGACATGCTCCCAAGCATCCAGCTCATCGTCGTCCTCTATTGGCTTGGTGATTCTTCCATCAATGAATTATGTTCTTGTTCTTGGCCTCCATTGCGGTTTGCACAAACCATTTCTAAGTCTCGTGGTTACTTCCATTGAAAATCATAGAAGTATTGGACATTCCTGAACTTTCGGACAGGTGTAGGTAATAGGGGAAATCTGTGTGATTATAAAGGGCTATAGTTGAGGTTTTTCCTCACCTTGCTTGGATTTCTCATCATCATCACTCATGGTTGGGGCTAGAAAGGAAGGCTCAACGCTTTGACACCATAGGAAAAAGAAAGTGTTAAAAGTAATTGAGAGTCATTGATAATTAATTTCCTGTATTACTATGCCCCTCAAAGGAGGATGTACATTAATATTTATACAAGCGTTTAAAATCAAGACTCAAAGACCCAAAAGACTTCTAAAAACATATTCCTCAAGATATCTAAGGAAAGTGAATTTGAGTACAAAACAAACAAGGACATTGCCAACTAGATAATATAACCAGATAATACGATGGTAACAATATTGTCAAATTACAGCAAAAAAGCATCCACAAAGTATGCGCGCAATATCGATGCACATTAACTCGTGCATGGCATTTTTTTTTTTTGTCCTACTGACCACTAAATTAAGATGAAAATCATGATATGAAGAAAAATTGGGTTACAACAACTAGAAAAGAAAAACCACCTAAAGACTACTATAATACATACGATGATCGGGCCCTATTTAAATTAGGTCCCACAAAGGGAGATGGAAAGATCTAGATTAAGGCGATAAGGATGGTTGTTATCCCAAGTATGGGAAGGGGAAGAATAAGAGCTGACTGCATGATCATTACTAATCTCGCTACTAATAATGGTTGACGAAATGTTGCTACTCCTTTGAATTAATGGTTGCTGCAAGGATAGAGGCAGCGACAACCCACATTCCTGATTTACCTCCAACTGTATGGAAGGCTTCTCCAAAACCTCACATGCATTCCAGCTGTGAATGCGTTCCGTACGATTTGTAGATTGATTATGTGGCGTTTCACCCTGAGAATGAAACCACATCAATGAGAAATGTTTATTTCCTCGATTTCCAATATCTAGTTTTTTTAATAAAATGCCAAATACTTATACAATAGAGCAACAAATTTGAAAGAAAAACAATTATACAAGGATAAATTTACTCTCTATTTTAATATACAGTAAATTAAATAAAAGCAAAATTTTTTAACTCTATATGATATAGTGTAAACGTCCTTTTAGTTTACCAACACATTCTTTATTCCCAAGTTTCTAATTTCTTCATCCTAATTTTTTTTTATGGAAAATTCCTTCTAATTTTAAAAGCTAAGTTTTGTTGATTAAACCAATAAATAAATAGTGAAATTTGAAAATTTGGATGCCTTAGGGTAATAGTGTAGTTTGAGATGCGTTAGAATTCCTGAACGGTAGAATAATTGTAATGAAGGTGATGGTGAGATGAGTGCATATGCATTTATATTACATTTGGAGACTACCTAGATAGCGTGCATATCTTTCTACGTTAGGTGCCGATAACCTCGCTTTCATGAAATGAACATGAGACGGTCTGTTTCGGTCCATTTTCCGAATGTATGTCACCAACTCAAATTAGCAAGCCTCGTGGGCCACTCAGGTTCATCTTATTCCATGCCATCCTACACTGTATACTTCAGCAACGTATACGGTTGGTGTGGTGTGATAATGGTGCGGTGCGGTGGAATTTGTCAAAGTACATGTGGTAAAATGTGGTTAGTTGTAATGAGAGTTCTGGTAGGTGAGAAGAAAAAATGTGAAAAGTATGAGAGAAAAATAAAGAGAGAGAAAAGTGAAAAAATATATTGATAATAATTGTGGAATAGTATAGTGAAGTGTGGTAGAAATTAAAGAGTACGATATGATATGGTACTACATTGCAACCTACAACATAAAAAACAGAGCCTAAATATAAGCAAATGTTTGTTGCCAAAAATTAAGTACAAACAAATGCAATTTATTAGGTGCTCCTGGAGCACGTGCTCCGGATAATATGATTGTTCACCCACATATATTACATTGTTCACTATAAATATTAGATTGTTCACTCTTATTACAATGATTGTTCACTTGTATATATCTGGAGCACATGCTCCGGGTGTATACAATATATATTGACAAACAAACCCGAAAAATTTAGTCAAATTAACTTTTCCTACAAAGTTTTCTAACAAAACACACCTTCATATAAAAGTAAAATAAAATAAAATGATCATTTCTATAAGAGTAAGTTCGAGGCATTTAAACAAAATCCCTCTTGGGCATATTAATTTGGAATTAGTAACCCATGAGGAGGAGAAAACTTTAAGTTAAGCCCAAAAGTTTAGGCCCTGTTCTTTTGTAAGGTAAATAAAATTGTATCTTACCTTATTTTACATTATCTTATCTTACATTGAGATAATTCATATATAAAAGTTTTTATTTATTTCATAGAATTTATTCAATAATAAAAAAGAAATAAGTACCATGAAAGTTACCTACCTCCACTAGTTTACTTACATTTTCTTACTTAAACTTACCTTATCTTTAGGCTCCATTCTTTTATACAATACCGCACTTTACGATACCACAAGTTACCGCAACTCACCACAACTTACCACAATCCCTTTTTTAATTAATATATTTCAATACCCACTTTTTAATTTTCACCACAACTTACCACAATTACATCTTCCTTACACTTAAAAAGATTAGTTCATGATCTTACTCATTCATCAATACACAACAAGACTTGTAAGTCATAAAAATTTATTCTATGATCTCCAACATAAAAGACCACCATGAAATTAAGAGGTTTAGTTCATAATCTTACTCATCTCCACACAATTAAACTTATAAATAATAATAATAAAAAAAACTATTCTTTGATCTCCAACATAAAAGACCACCATAAAATTAAGGTTATGTTATTTTTTAGTGTAGGGAATGTGTAAATAACATAGTTACGATAAAATTAAGGTAAAATAAGGTAAGTAAAATAGTGGTAGCAATAATTTTTATGTAAAACCGTCTCATCATAAATTTATTGTAAAACATATAATATTGTGGTGACTATTTATAAATACAGGGGTTACTAATAGTTTATTCAGGTAGACTTTAATAAAAGTCACCCCTTAGATAAATTGTTAGTCACATTCGTATTAAAAAGTCATTTTAATATCACTTATTAGTCATCGTAAAATATTTAAAAGGTCGCCTTATAATGAGTCTATCTCACGATAAATTTATGTGAGACAGTCTAATACTGAAATTGACGAAGTAGAAATAGGTAAATGTCACATTACATTTTTATTTTATTTTGAATAATTCTGTGAGTTAAATAATTTTTTTGAATGAAAAGATAAATAAAATAAAATAAGGATATCTTACTTGGCATCCGAAAAAATAGGCCCAAGTAAAATAAAATAGGGCCAAAAATAAGTTATCAGCTTATTGACAAACTAAAATAAAATATTGAATATCATCAATTTCCAAATTTCGCTTTCACAATTTAGCACTAAAGATAGTGGAAAATACTAGTACCTTGCCGAACGTTGTAAAATAGAGCTTTGATAAAATCAACGAGTTTGACTTAATCAATTGAGACAGAATGAGAATACAACAATGGCGACAAAAGAGAATAATACTTTTTGGCATAGAGTACACAGTACGAAAATAGTTCAAAATTATTACATCTAAAAACGGAGCCGAGTGCCTGACTACCAGTATTGACTATTGAGTAAGGTTGGGTTTTAATTTTGTTGAAAAGGGGGCACATATTTGGATTTTGGACCACAAGTTAGAAATGGAAATTATTCCACCCCTACCATACGTCTCAAAAGATCCACCCACCAACATTTAGCAATTACTTCTTCAATTTCATATTAATTATTGTATTTGAAAATCATATTATTAAATTTTGAAAATTTTAATTACAATTTTTTTAATCAAAAATACTATGTTAATAGTATAATATTATAATTATATATAAAATATTATATTAAAAATTATCAATTAAAAAGTGACATAAAAACATAACATAACAATTAATTAAATAGGAGTAATATTTTGTGCAATTCCATTTATCCCTTCTCTCTGTCAGATTTTATAAAATATAAGGTAGGTTCTTTTTGAATGTAGGAAAGGCATAGGTAAATTAATGTTAGGTAAGAAAAAATAAGTAAAGTAATGAAAGTATGTAAATAATTAAATATCACATTACGTATTTTTTTTTATTTTTAAATATAGTCTATAAATTAAATAAAAAATTTTAAATATAAATCATCTAAAAGAATACTACTCCCTCCGTCTCAAATTAATTGTCACTTTGACAAAATTTTGACCGTTAATTATTCACAAATTATAATGAGTTATACTATGAAATTACAGTCATCAGAAATACACATTATTAAAAATTACAATAGATGCAATTTTATATTTTAGCTCATTATAATTTATGAATAATTAACGGTCAAAATTTAGTCAAAGTGTCAATTAATTTGAGACGGAGGGAGTACTATAAAATAAGTGAAGAGCAAATAAAATTTAGCTTAACTTTTAAAAAAAAGTTTGATAAAATCCCTCTTCTCGACGAGAAAACCGAAGAGGTGTTTAATCTTTGTTCAGACAAAACTGTTATCGTGATAATCTACAATACATGGCTAAGGTCCTAAGGAGCTACAACACTTTAGCTTAGCTACCACATGCTCCAGACCTTTCCCAAAATTATAAAGATTTTTAAGTCAAATCAAATGCTTTATACTTTTATTATTATTATTATTATTATTATTATTATTATTATTATTATTATTGTTATTATTATTATTAACAGTCTCTTAGCCGGATTTTACTCATCAAATCAAAGGGAACAAAAATCCCAAAAAAGCACTACAACAATCTCCACCCTAGATTGAAAATTGGGTAGAGAACCACGCTGAGGCAAATGCTTTATACCTTACCAACTGTAATGGTGCTATTGCTTCTTTCCGGTGAAAATATTTCATGGGGAATTTTTTCCACAAAAACTTTTTCCATAATTAACAATATTTGGTTTACATATGATAATATGCAAAAGTTTATGAAATGTCTAAATACACATATATAGTCACTAATAGAATAGTTTTAGGGCATTTTGAAAAACAAAGTTATAAAAATTTTCTTTTTCCATAAGGAAAGTAACTTTCCCAAATCCCCTCATGAAAAGTTTTTCCTATCAACCTAGGAAAAATAGTGCCCTGTTTTTTAGTTGGACTTAGGCCTTGTTTTTTGAAAAAATAAATGAAAAAGTTATAAGTGTTGGAAAAAGTAGATTGATTTGATATTAAAATAATATTATTTGAATTTTTTGTATTTAAAAAATTATTTTTGGTTTGAGTATTTTTTAAAGACCAAGTTGAGTTATTTCCTATTATATCTTAATTTATCGTAACTTAACTAACATAACGTAAACCTAACCTGACAAGAAAACAAGGCTTTACTTCAAAACTTTCCTCCCCTCATTTGACAAACAAATATGGGAAAGTTTGGTCAACTTTGGAAAGTTGACGAACTTTCCTGGGAAACTATTATAACCAAACACTTCCTATTTACTTCCTTGGTTTATATCTATTACACATGTTAATTCGAGCAGGCGGGTGGGCAGGTTACGGGTCTGTCGTATATTGGGATTGGGTAAATATGGGTTAGTCGTATATCAGGTTCGGGGGTTCGAGTAAATACGGCGATGTATTTCGGTATTAAGTCAATCCAACATGTTATTAATGTGATCATTTTCCGCTTTTTCTCTAAAAAAGTTTATCTGTAAAAACTATTTTTTTGTACAATATTTATAGTAAAATATGATTATCTTCTAGCAATAATATATGATTGTAAATGTTTCAACTTAAATTAGAGAAATAACAGATGAATAAGTTGCAGTTATAATTTAATAGTCACGAATTCCAACGAAAATGAACAAATTCTTATAGATAAGATAAATATAACTTATCATTCTAAAGAACATGTAACTTAATCCTACATCCTTAAATTAGGAGACAATTTATCCACTCAGAAAGGTAGATAGTACTATGTCTAAGAGAGCGTTTGGTTGAGAAACTTTCCCGGGAAAGTTGGTCAACTTTTCCAAGTTGAAAAACTTTCCCATGTTTGGTTTTGCAAAATATATAGGAAAATTTTGAAGCGTGACCTATTATTTCCCTCACAAACTCAGTAAAAAAGTTTGCCAAGGGGGGCTAGGGAAAGTCTTTCCCGAAAAATATTTTCCTGGAATGGAGCTAAGAGTTGGAATGGAGCTAAGAGTGGATGCATGAGAACTGAACCACCGCACAGGGATTGATTGTGGTTGTGATTAATGATTAAAGATTAGAGGCAGCATTTATTTAAAATATAATATGAAATAAATAAATAAATGTTAAAGATGAGGAAGACATAGAAAGAATTAATAATCCAGAAATACAAATTGAATGAAAGATGAAAATGAATGGACATACCTGGAGGTGAGGATGATTAAGAAAATGATGATTATCATAAAGTTGTAAAACACGGTGAGGCAAGGAAGGAGGATGTTGTGGCTCCTCCTGTTGCTGTTGCTGTTGCTGCTTCCATGATCTGATCATACTCAGACTCAGACTCAGACTCAGACATGATCTTCCATCCAACCTCTGATCCTCCTCCTCATGACACTCTTCATCTTTCATAATTATTCCTCCTTTTCTCTCTCCTATAATAATATTGTTTGCTGACTCCAACTGACCATTGTAATCATCATCAACATCTTCCCAGTATATATTTGGATCTACTCTCCCTCCCTCATCATCATCTTCTTCTTCTTCTTCACATCTTATTCTCATCCTCTGTCTTTGCATGCTTCCCTTCCCCTCCCCTCTTGCCCTTTCAACATTTCAAAAAACAATATTTAATTTTAAATCAATTTAATAATCCTACCATTATTATTATTATTATTATTATTATTGTGTCATCCTTTCCCCTAAACATATATATATATATATATATATATATATATATATATATATATATATATATATACCATGCAAATTTTCACATTCACTTGAATAAGATATTCTTTACTGGGGTACGTAAGATAGAGCAAGCAATAAACATATTAAAGGTTGGGCAAATTTCTGGTACCTTAACGCCCCTTTTTCTATGCAGTAGGTTACAGTGCGGTACCACACTCACCGCACTCTTTAATTTTTCACTACACTTCACCACAATCATTATAAATATATCTTTTCATTTTTCTCTCTCCTCACTTTTCTCCTCTACTTTCTACTTTTTATCTCTTAACTTACCCCACCTACCACAACTTTCACCACACCTCACCATAGTTTTTCAAATTCCACCGCATCGCACCATTACCACACCGCAACCAACCGTATAAAATAACATGGCCTAAGTTTGAATTTAAATACACCAAATTACGTTAATCCGTATCACATAAAAATCTAAAAAGTTTACGTAAATTATTGGAAGATTTGATAAATTTATCATACTTAATTATTTCTATTCACTAGGAAAAAAAAAAAAAACTTTAACTCATAAGAGAGTTTTGCCAATGATTAGATCGAACAGTTAGGCCCATGCACCCTTTGAGTGGTGCAATCTTATGGGAATGAGACAATGCAAATGGTGACAATCTAGTACATTAGATTGGTAGGATTTTCTCAATAAAGAAACAGAAAACAAGATTAAAAAAACATGCAAAATGAATCACAGTGACCTTTTAAACCATGCAACAACAATATTTGGACCTCACTTTCAAGTAAATCAGAACCAAAAAAAAAAAAGGAATTAAGACAGTATTTGAGAAATTTTCTTAAGTGTAATGTATAATAGTTGATTTACATGCTAAAATTTTGAGAAAGTTCACAATGTTCAGTTGAATTGGTAACTTTCCATGGAAATAATGTTTAGGCCCTTTTTTTTTATGCGATAGGTTGTAGTGCGATACCACACAACACCACACTCATTCATTTTCCACCACACTTCACCACACCACACCACAATCATTATCAATTCATTTTTCTCTTCTAACTTTTTTCATCTATTTTTCACATTCTCTCTTTTAGGCCTTGTTCTTTGAATTGGATAAAATGAGGTTTGGACGAATTGGATTGGATAAGTTATGATATTTTTTTGGAGAATTGTATTTATAAAGATGATGTTTTTTTGGAGAATTGTGTAAGGTTTGGATTGGATTGAATTGGAAAGAGTCACCAATACAAAGAACAAGGTCTAACCTACCCTACTTACCACAACTTTCACCACAACTCACTACACTTTTTCAAATTCCACCGCACCACACTATCACCACACCGCAACCAACCATATAAAAAAACGGGACTTTAGAATATCCAATTTACCCTAATTATTCATTGTGACTTTTGTCAAGGATTTGTAAAATTAGAAATGACATTTTTAAAATTTGTTCTAGATCTTCCAACAAGCTCTGTAATAATTTCCCTTACACCCTACATAAATGTGAGAAATTACGAATTCATCTTAAATTTTTTTCTCAAATCATAAATGCAACAACCAAACATGAAAAACAAATATCAGCATGTAAAAATGGACAAATTTTTCAATGATTTTCCGTGAACAAAACGCTTTATAAACTAAACTTGACAATCCAAAAAGTTTGGGCTGCTTGGTATACAGATCCAAAAGACTACTGCTCTTTTCTTCAAGGATTGCAATCCTTAAAGGCTTAAATGTCACTTTTAAATGTAATCCAGTGTTTTAGGTTCACTTCGACGTGCCAGCAAGTAAATGATAGAATTATAGGATTAAACCCTCAACTTTAGGGGTATTTATTTTCTGAACCCTTTGATTTGAACTTTAATTTTTTGGACCTTAAAGTTTGTAGGTTGAATAAAAAGGACCCTAAAGTTTGTGGGCTGAAAAAAAAGCTTATTTCCCGTTTTTCTTTTTCTTTTCATGTTTGAATTTCTCTTTCGATTATCATCAAATTTTCAAGACTAAGGTTAAAACTGATATTAAAGTTATACTAAACCTATCCTATTCATGTTGGAGTTACTTAAACCATCAGGGGTCTAAGTAGCCCCGACATGAATAAGAGAGGTGTATTATAGCTTCAATATCAGTTTTAAGTTTAACCATAGTCCTGAAATTTGACGTCAATCGGAAGATGAATTCAAACATGGGAAAAAAAACAAATTAAGAGATAGGTACTTTTTTTTCAGCCCACAAACTTTAGGATCTATTTTTTTTCAACCAACAAACTTTAGGGTCCAAAGGATTCAGAAAATAAATACCCCTAAAGTTCGGGGTCCAAAATACAAATTAAAATACCGAACAAAAATGGTTCATTCTTTATATTTACTTTTTATAATTTCAAGTCGTCCCATCTATATATTATAATAGAAATCATTGTGGGTCCAACGAAATAGAGCCACGAGAGTGACCGTAGGGGAATTGACCAATCACAACGTAAATTTTTTTTGTTTTATTTTCAATTTTTTTAATTTTCAATCCGGATTTTATTTTAAAATTAAAATAATCCTTGACTGCTTTGGACTCTAAATTAAATTATTTTGGTGCAAATAACAGTAATTATTTTAGTGCTGTCTATAATAATAATAATATATTATAATAGAAATCATTGTGGGTACCACGAAATAGAGTCACGGGAGTGACTGTAGCGGAATTGGCCAATCACAACGTAGAAATTTTTTTTATATTTTAGCGGAATTGGCCAATCACAACTTAGAAAATTATAATTTTTTCTATTTTCAATTTTTTTATTTTCAAAAATTTATTAACCGGCTTTCAGGGATTTATTGGCCAATTTTTCGAGTTTAGGGATATTAATTAAATTTTAGATACATCTATGTAAATAACAATTTCTAAGAATAAAAATCCTCTAAAGGTTCAACAGACTAAAACCAAAACAGACCATATCAAAACCTAGCACTTTCAAATAACCAACCAAAATTTTAATTATAAACTTAACAGATCCATATCATAAACTCTAACAATAATTTCTGAAAAAATAAATATATTCTAAAAGATTCATTGATGAGGTCGGGGCGTTACACATATCATTGTCATTTATTAAGTACTTACCGTTAGTTTGAAAAATATTTGACCAATTTCTTTTTTGCAGTTGAATTGTTAGCCCCTACGATTTTTTATTATATATATATATATATATGTGGTTTGAATATTTTATTATGATGTCTTTTTATTTAACAATATGATTGATGGTTTGTTCTTTTAAAATTATATCTACATATGTCATTTAATTTATTATGATGTTTTTCATAGTACAATTTCATAAATATTTCGTTTGGTTTACTTTGTATGGACAGTTCTTATCCATGACTTTTATAAAATTCCAAAAGTAATTAATTTAATTTACTCCGTGCATCGTTGAGGCCTAGTAAATATTAATTCTAGACTAGTGAGGTCTCTAAGGAAAACCTTGTACTACCTCCGTTTCAAAATAATTTTTATTTTGACTAAATTTTGACCGTTAATTGTTTATACATTGTAATCAAATACAATATAAAATTACTATCATTAGAAAGATATTTCCCTAATAATTACAATATGAAATACATTTTTGGAACGCAGGGAGGACTACAGAGAGTCTTATCTAACATACAACGCTAACGTTTTAAACCATTGGACCCAATGATTAGTTACTAAGCAATGATTAGGTTAGAAAGCAAACAAACTTTAAAAAGCCAGGAAGCCAACCTTTTAGGAGAAATTGTTGTTTGACGATGATGTTGATGATGATGAATATTGGTGTTTGGTGAAGAAAGATGCAACCCTACATTTTTTTCTCCCTCCTCATCCTCCTCAACACTGTTAATTCCATTGTAATGATGGTGATCCCCAAAAGCTCGTTTCCTTTGCTGGGAGAAGGTCCTGTCTATTGAGCAAAGAACAGATAGATAAATCCCAAAAAATTGGAAAAAAAAAATTAAATAAATTAGAAGCAGCATGAACCACATATATAATAAATAAACATGGCCGGCTTCATTCCGTCAATAATTTTTCTGACATTTTCTCTATCTTCTTCCATGCTAAAGTAAATTTCTTGCATTTCCAATGTTTGATTTAGTCAGTGTACAAGGACATTGTGACTACTGTGGGAGATAGTGAATTGTATTATTTGCAAGAGGTGGGTTAGTTCATTTATTTTGCACCTAAAAATTGCTATAAAAACAGGAGATTTGGGGGATAATCAGAATTATTCTTGTCCTATCTCTTTTAGTCAATATTTGCATCAATGTGTGGATCGGAGGAAGACAGAGATTATTTAACGAACTGATCGAGAACATCAAAATATACCTATACCCACATAACCTTTACTCCCAACTCGGGGAAAAAGGCCCCAATTGGGGAAACCCACCCAGAAACTATTAGCGTGCCCTTTCTCAGAAATTAATTCACGTGAAAAAGAAATTTTCAAGTCAATTTTACTTCAAAATTCATGTTACAAAAACAATTACTTTTAAATTTTTTTTAGAAAATAAAAAAAAAGAAAAGAAAAGAAAAGGAGGCATGAGGATCCAGGCGGTTGGACAAGATTTTTCTAGAGGGAGACAGAAAGGCTTTGGATACCTTGTCTGCAGTGGTCATTCTTTATGCTTCTGTACATCTGATGAACAAAATAGAACTCACCGATTAATTAATTAGTTAATCAAACCCCCGAAAAAGAAACAACTGGTTAAATTAATAAAAGTGCGAATATATAAAATATATATATATCTACATGTGTGAACCATAGATCCCAAGTCGATCACCACTAAACAAGAATCATTATTTTCTTTCTTTTTTTTAAATTTGAGAAAAGAAATACTACTGATAAAGGTAGGAGGAGTAAAATATATACCTGGAGATGGCTTTTGACATGAGAAATGGTTAAGCCTCTTACATCCATCAGCTGTAGAACCAACTTTGGAGTGGCTTCTGGTCGGTCATCATCATAGATAATAATGATAAATAATAATTAAGTATATATAGTAAGTATATATTACTTAAAAATAAAGAAATAATTCCATACTGTGGTGGCCTCCGAGGCGTTGGATGGCGTGGACGAAGCAACGGTGGAGATCAGGAGTCCAACGGAGACGTGGGACCTTTGATCGAATATAGGGCCTGACTCCACCACTACTGCTTCCGGTGGTGGTTCGGCCACAGCTTCCCATCGGGAATTAGTCAATCTATCTAGTTAATTTCTAGGCTTGCTTGCTTGCTTTTTTAGATTGAGGTACGGTGTCTATGTTGTAGTAGTACAGTAATATATATTTCCAGAGGGCTTAATTATATTATATTATATGAGAAGAATGAGAATAAAATTCACTGGGAGGGGCTGCTGTGCCTGTGCCTGTGCCTGTGCCTGTAATAATTAACAGCTGTGGGGAAGATGAAGAGTAGTGATCACGAGAAAACTAGGAGAAAGGGGAAGAAAGACAGGAAATTCTTTTGGTTGGTTGGGATGATCGATATGTAGCTTAGCTCTATTATGTACTACTACTGTATTTATTTAGTAAGCCTGCAAATTAAAGGGTGAAAATTCTCATCACGAGCTTCTCAGAAACTTGAAATCATTACTCATTCTCTCTCCTATCCTACTTATTCCTGCAACTGCTTTGCTTGCTTAGCCTATACTAGTGCTAGCTAGTATCCCCTATAGCTTTGACCTCTTACCTTTTTTTTAATTTTTTTGTTTTTTTGTTTTTTTAAACTGTCTCTACTTAAATGTGTTTCTCTCTCTAGCTCTGTCTCGCACTTGCATTGCAGGCCAGGGGGGGCAGGTCGCCTGAAAGAGTCTGACCGCGTTCGAGTGTTAATATTTACAATACGCCAATGTCGTCATGATAGCTAAACCCACTCTCGTCCTCCCTTCTGCTTCCCCATTTATTGTTTTCTTCTTTTTCACCTTTTCTCTTTGTAATTATGAAAATCTATAGTCCTCATTTTGTCAACGTTTTATTACACCATTAAGAGTCCCTCCAATTTATGGATAACTTCATTTTACTTAAATTTATCAATTTTTGTTTACTCTATCAAAACTTATCAAAGTTAAATAATAAAAAAAATAATTTTAATATATTAACATAAATTTGCCAAAAGTTATCAAAATTACTAAAAGCTACCAAAAATTATCAAAAGTTACCAAAATTTAACTTTTATCCAACTGCTTTTCACCCACGAATTTTACACACCCTAAATTTATTATATTTTTTATTTTATTGTAACAGGGTTATGTTTTGTCTTTGCTATTTACTTTATTTATTTTTAATTACTTTATTTATACTATTTAAAATATTTTACATAATATATATTTAGAAATTGAACTATAATATGTTGTCAATAATTTGGAAGTGAAGACAACCATGCACTGTACTATTTTTTTGGATTCTAATACATCATAATATGGGGGCAGGTGACGCCTGTGCTGAGCACTAAAAATTAGTTCCAGTGACAATGACTCACCAAAAATCTTCCATGTCAAATGGAGAAAAATTAATTGATAAATTTGATGGGATTCACACATGAGTAAAATGTCCTACATTGAAAAAGCAAAGGGAAAAGACATGATATATAAGTCAAGTGAGCTAATCCTCTTATTAAGATGGAACCTCACTTAACTTGTGTACCATGAGCTTTGAATGAAGTGGGCTCCCGCCTTGGATCTCCCCAGCCAGTGGTATCAAAGCCGATGGTTCGATCGGCTGAGCGCAAGGTGCGGGAAAGTGGTCTTGTAAAAATCACCATGGACAGGAGCAGGGACCATGGCACGTGCTGCTGGGTCTCCTGAAGGCATGTTTAGGCCCGGTTTTAGGCCTAAATAACACCTTTCGGCTTGCTATTTTTGCTCGATTCCAAGTCTTTTTCATCGTTTTTACTAGCTTTTTAGATGTTTTGTAGGTTTTCGCGCTTTTGGAGCAAAAACAAGGAATTTGTGCTTAATCGATGCTTTTTAGGGAATCCTGAGTGATTTTCCAAGCCAAGCCGAGTCGAGGAGTAAAGCGGAGATGACCTGGTGCAAAACAGAGGCATAGCACCCGCTACAACCCTTGTAGCGAACGCTACAGCCCTTGGAAGGTAGCAAAAGGGGAAGAGCCAGAAAGATTTCGCAGGTGCTACACAGGATGTGCTGCCCGCGACTGCAGCCAAAGGAAATCCCAGGAGAAGCTGGTCGCGCCCGCGACATTGCTGGTGACGCCCGCGACCACGCGCAAACCTTTCGCCTGGGTAGTTTTCTCACCGTCGCGCCCGCGACCTACTGTTTACTACACGTATTTCTCAGCCAAAACGGCAGTGTTTTGTGCAACAAATTGGCCTTGTATATAAACTCCAATGGACGATTTTATTTGGTTTTTTTTTATCTAGACTTTTTCCATTTAGTTTTTATCCAAATTTTAGAGAGAGATTAAAGTTTGATTAGAGTGCTTTAGCTAGGATTAATCTAGGGTTTAGTGGATTTGGTTTGTACTCAAGATTTGAGGATTATCAATTGAGAGATTGTTGGATCATCATTTCCATTGCTTTTCCTTGTTCATTTTTAGCATTTGATAAGTATTCTCTTCTCTTAAACCCCTCTTTACTTTGTTAATTGCTTTGCTGGTTTATTAATTGCCTTTGCTTGCCATTTCAATTGCTTTGTTTGAGTTTTGGTTATTTGTTGTTAAAATTCATGCTTAGGGCTGGTTTTGATGTTATTAGCTTAGTTTTGATGATGATTAGTGGCTAGAAACCCCATAGGTTAGGGGGTAATTAAGGGTGTGAATGGGTAATTAGGTATGGGTTAGCAATTTTAGTGAGTAATTAGGTGGTAAATCAATTTCCTACTCTTTTCCTTCCCACAAGTGGCATATATTCGGGTCCAAAAGCTCCCGAATACATCCAACACTTGTCCTGGAAGGTTGGAGTTGGGATAGTTAATGCTCACCCATGAAAATGGAAGGAGGTTAATTAGGGAATTCCGTTTCTTTAACCCTCCGGGTCCGTGGTGTACTTTGAGGTAGTTAATCCGGACTATCCTTGAGAGAGGAAGACTTGTGGGTATTTTCTAACAGAATTGCCACTTGATTTTCCCCTTGTTGCTCTCTTGTTGTAAAACCCATCTCCTTGTTCCCGTTTGCATCCCGAAAAGCCTCCGAAGCCCATTGTCTCATCTTGACCGGACCTTAGTTTTATTTGTTGCGTTGTGACCTCCTTTTCAACCCGTTTCTTTACCTTAGCGATCCCGACCTAACCTCAACCTAGATTCTATGACCAAGGCCCCTCGCTCCCTGAGAAGAACGATAAAACCGGTTAATACTAACCACCTTTACACAAAATGGCACCGTTGTCGGGGAGCTAGCGCCCCTAGTTTTAGTTTCTAGGTTATAGGTTATTTGAGATTGCTTTCATGCTATAAATTAGTTTGTTCTAATCCCAATGAATTTTATGCTTTTATTGGTTCTTGTTGGTGCATTTAGGTTCGCCTTAATGTCCTATCGAGCATCGTAGGAGGCTTCGAGTTCTAATGGGTGAAGTTCAAGCTGATTCACCCCTTACCCTTCTATCATATGTCGTTCCATCTTGGGGTACGAGAGGCAACCAGATCATCTTACCACCAGACACGGTGTTCAAATTCAAGTCGTGTCTTCTTGAAGTTTTTGAAAGTAACCCGTTTCATGGAGATTCTTCCGAGAATCCTATTGCTCATGTGGAGAAATTCGACAAGCGCATCAGTTTCATGCATATGCCTGGGATATCTTTGGAATATTTAAAGTTGAAGTTCTTTCCTCTAACTCTAACGGAGAAAGCCGAGATGTGGCTTGACATATGTCCACCTGGATCTTATTCTTCATGGGAGGCTCTCAAGTGATATTTTCTTCAAAGAATCTTCCCGGCCAAGGAAACTTGTAGACTCCGGTAAGCTATTATGAGCTTCAAGCAAGAACCCGGAGAAACACTTTTCGAAGCTTGGGGAAGATTCAAAGGTCTCCAATGGCAGTGTCCGCATCATAATTCACCCAATTGGATGCTTCTTCAGCACTTCTATTGTGGACTCTTTGATTCTCTCAAAGAATCAATCGACATTGTATTCGGAGGGACATTTTTGAAGAAAACTGCGGAGGAGGCTAACATATTCCTTCATGAGCTTAATCAATTGGGAGGTAGCCGATCAAGAGGAGGAGGTTCATCTTTGGAGACCGACCCTACTATTAAACTTCTCATGGCTACCGTCCTTGAGATGCAGCAGAAAAAGGCGTTTGGAGGAATGACCAATCAATTGGAGATTTCCCATGAGACTCATGCTTACACCCAAAACACCCAACATTTTTCTCCCAGTTACCAAGACCGACATGTTTGGCTACCTATCTATCATCAACCTATCCCCCAATCTCATGAATTCCAACCATCTCAAGAATCTACCATAGAGAGATTGTTGAAGCAGATTGGGGCAAATCAAGAAAATGAAAAGGCTCGCCTAGCAAGTCTTGAAAACCAATATGCCCAATTTGCTCAACAAGAGCGCACTCCTCAACCTATTATTACTCAACCTCTACTTACCCCGATGGTGCAAGTAAATTCTGTCGATCTACGGAGTGAGGAAGAGGTGGAAGAGCATTCTTGGGTGGAGGAGAGTCTTTTGGAGGGAAAAGGAGAGAATGAGGTGGATATGAATAAGGAAGAGGAAGTGATGGTTGAGAAAGCCAAGGGTGAAAAGGAGAAGGTGTTGGATGAGGAGGTGGAGAAAGAACAAGAAGACGATATTTTGGAAGGAAATGATCGTGAATGTCCCGAAGAGCAACTCACTCCCCACTAACTTCCAATTCCTCTCCCCAACTGGCTAATTCAACACTCGATTGATGAAGAGCACATTGACTTAAAGCTTGATGCTCCAAGTGAGAAACCCTTTTTCATGCAACCTTGTGTTGAAGTCAATATGATAGCAAAAGTCGTTCATGAGCATCAAGGAGAGGCATACTTTCTTGAAGTTGAGCCCGACGATTGGAGAGAAAACAATCATCTCGAAGTGTTATATGTTGAACCCAATGTATTTGGAGATGTAATTCATGAAAACCCCCTCAAGATTGTACCATTGAGGAGGGAAATCTCCTTGGATGAGGTTTACATTGAGAGCGTAGAGATTGAGGAGATTGTTACTAAGAGCCCGAAACTTAGAGAACCACTTGAAGAAGAGTCCAAGTTACTTCTTTATCCCCATCATCAAATCAAACCACTAGAGGAGAACCTTATTCTATTTGCGGAGGTGATGAGGAGATGCTGAAAAAGGAGGAGGAAGCGACGTTGGAAGAAATTGAAGATATCATCATCTCCTCCTTGCTCATGGTCAACTAAACGACCGGAAGGACGACTCGATGTGAGGTTGTCCAAAGATGGAAGAAGTTGGAGAGGGAGGAAAAAGAAGAGGATGTGGTGGAAGAAGCTGACAATGTTCCTCTCATGTGCACCACGACTTTCTAGAATCAAACAGGTATTTGGGTCGAGCTAGGGACCTAAAACAAGCGCTCTATGGGAGGCACCCCATAATTTTCGTTGTTCTTCTCCTTGGTTTAAGTTTTTCATTTTCTCTTTATTTTTTCTATTTTTGTTCCTTTTCTTTCTTTTTAGTTTTCTTATTAGTTTTCTTTAGGTTTTCTCTTTTTCTTGTCTCTTTGGTTTTCTTTATTTCTTTATTTTGTATTTTTTTGAGGTATTAGTTCTAGGATCAAAAGAAAAAGTTTGAAAAAAAGAGAAGAAAAATGATGTGAAAAAAAAGAGAAAAAGAGAAAGTGTTGAAAAATAAAAGAATTGATGTTGGGAGTGAAGGAAAAGAAGAGTGAGTCAGTGAGCTTTTGAAAAGAATATGAGTGTTGAGGGATTTGATGGAATTAAGTGTGATGAAGTATAGAAGAAATAAGTTTAGATGGGAGGAAGTTTTAGGAGTTAGATTATTTTTGGATGTCGGAGGAGTTAAGGAGATGCCCAAGAGCTGGTAGCAGGCGCTACTCAAAGCATAGCACCCGTTATAGGAAGCAAAGCAGCAACAGGCAAATCCCTCCTGCAGGCAGTCGCGCCCGCGAGCCATGCTGTAGCGGCCGCGACATCTTGTTTCCAACATCCCTCCAGAAAGAGGTAGCACCAGGCAAGCGAATCGCGGCGAGCTCATGATCATTCCAGTTTCCGGTCGCGTCGTGCGTGGCGATGTCTGTCTCGCCCGCGACCGAACACTGTGCAACGCGAATCTGCCCTAAAATTTCAGACCCCCTTTCAATTTTTCTCATTTCCTTCCTCACAAACTCGACACTCTCTCTCACTCTGAACCCTAGCGACCGCGACCCACTCCTTCTCACACCCATTCACCCCTCTCAAACCTCAATTCGACCTCCCTCCTCCCTCCATTTTCGAATTCCAAGTCTGAATTCTCCCAATTTCATCTTCATCTTACTACTGGAAACCCTAATTCGCCCAAAATCAGTTCAAGCGTGTGACATTTAGCAGGCAATTTGTTCTTCATAGCCAAGGGAGGTAATCTCTTTTGTTATTGTGTGAAATTCATTCTCCTCTTACTTGCATTGTGTTTGGTTGTCATTCTTTGCTGAGTTAGGGGAAACTTTTATCATCATTCAAGCATACCTGTACTGTGCACTGTGTTTGTGTGTTATATTCGTGCATTGTGCTTGTATGCTGCGCATTGTTGTTCACTGCTACACACAAGAACTTATCCTCTTGGTTGAAAATTCGTGTTCAAGTGCTCCAATTCGAGGTAATTTCAAGTGAATTTGTGCATAAGTCTTTCAAACTCACTTGTTTGTTGCTTGTGTCAAATTTTTGGTTTACCTTTGAGATTTAGGCACTACTATTGTCAAGTTCTTTGTCAAGTTTCTTAGTTCCATATCGCATTTGGCTCAAAGATGGGAAGGAGCAAACGTTCTCGCGTTGAAGAAACTCCTTCACCACCACCGGGACCATCCTCATTCGGAAAAGAGCGTTACCGAGCACAACCGGCCACACTAATTCAGTGTGACCCCAGAGCGAAAGTGACTTTCCGGAGCGACACACATAGACAACGCTATGAGATGTTTCAACCACGAAAGATCTGTGCACCAGATGTTTACGATGCGGCGACGGTTGAAGCCGTCTATTGCAAATCAAGCTTCAATTACTTCATTCAAATGCTTGGGTGGGAGGCGTTCATCACAATCAATGAATCGATCGTGGACCAACCTATCCTTGAGTTCTTAAGTTCGTTGATGGTTTATAATGATGACAAAGAGGATGCATATCTTCAGTATCGAGTCGCTAACAAAGATAGACGGTGCACCGTAAAGCGTTTATGCCAAACACTGGGTTTGCCCGAGGGTGGGAGGTATTATGAGCGGTGTGGGAACTTCGATGAACAAGAGGCAATGAAGGCTTTGACATGTTGGAGGAGGATGAACCTCGGTCCGAGAGGCAGAGATCAACGTTATCACTGCCCCCGTATCTCTAAGGGGCGTGATTTCTGCAATTTAGCCGTCCGAATCCTTTATAGGATTGTGACGAGTTCGGTGTTAGGGAGAGATGACGGATGCCCTAAGGTTCGAAAAGATGAAATTTTTGTGATCTACAATGCGGTGAGGGGTGTCGGGTTAATACTGGCTCATGTATTCTACATTGCCTCCGGGAGATAAGCACGGAAGTCCGACCCACTACTATCGGGATGGGGCACATCATCTGCCATTTCCTCATCTAGGAAGGTTTTGGGGGGTATATGAAGAAGTGGAATCCTCATTATTTTCCAGATCCCATCGATGGGGTACGATTGCAGAAAATGGGCATCCTCTTGAAGAAACCAACTCGCACGATTTACCTCCACAGACACGATGACAATAGAGCACAAATTCATTTAGATCCGGAACACGCCGAGCGGCAGTTAGATATCACCAATGAGCATAACTGGTCTTGTGGCCAAGATTATGGTACCCGCCGCAAGGTAGGAGGCCCGGATGTGTCCGATGAAGAGGAAGGAGAGGAAGAAGAAGGAGAAGATGAGGAGGAAGAGGAGGAGTATGCTGGCCAAGGTGAAGTAAGTGGAAGCGGAAGTCAACTGTGGGAAGCTTCATTAGGGCAACTCAGCTCTCAATTCGAGCAGATGAGAGTAGATCTTCAAGATCAACAAATCTACTCCATAGTCAACACAATTTGTTGGAGAGCCAGCAAGATTTGTTACGCGCCTAACAATCCACACTCAACAATGTGCATGCACATCTTCAACGGTACGAGGAGTACTTCCAGCAACAAAACCAATACTGGCGCGATTGGGGTTATCATCACTACTCCGTAGCCGGTCATATCCCGGCACCGGAAGGTTATGCAAACCCCCACTACCCCACCTATTTCCCTTATTACCCATATCCTCCCTCGAGAGAAACGAGCAGTGAATTGTAAGTATCCTCGTCCCCACTTTACTTAATTGTTTTGATCTGCATTCATATTGTAAGATAAGTGTGGGGGAGGGGGGTGCTTTATAGGGGAAGTTTGGGGAAGTCTCTCGCTTGGTTTGGTTCTGTTGGGTTCGTTGTCCCCATGGTTTGGTTGTCTCACATTTATTGCTTCATCATTCGTAAGACCGGGTAGGTGAGTTGTTCCACCCTCAATTCCCGCGTCAATGAGTGAGATTCGGGGTTGAGATTAGTTCTTGTCAATGTAAATGTTGTAAATATTTCAATTTTTCTTTAGTTCTTTAGTTAGTAGTGTCTTGTATATATTTTTGTTCTTCTTTTATTCTTGCATGTGAACATTTATACTTAGAATGATTATCTTGATTATCTATAACCTTAAGTATGATGTCTTTTGGATCGCGGATTGAGTATGTTCTAACTGAAGTCCTTGAGGTAACATCTTTCCGCTCTCTTTGATGTGTATATATTTTGGGATCCATGTTGCATGCTTGATTTTCTTTTTGGGTGGCAAACCCCTAGTATGTTCGTGTTGGGATTATATTGTTGTTGGAGCCGTGTGGGCTCGGGTCGCCACCACTTTTACTTGCTAGTTGCTTTTGTTTGCTTGCTTTCTATAGGTTTTTCTACCTTTCATGCGACACCTTTCCCACAATGAGGACATTGTGGTGTTTTAAGTGTTGGGGGGAGGGGGGGGAGGGGAAGATATTAATGTTTAAGGGTAGATCACCTAGCATTATATTCCTAGCATTTTATTTTTGTTTTTTTCTTAGTTTTTGCTAAAATTTGAAAATTTTTCGTGAAAATAAAAGAAAAAAAGGGAAAAAGTTGTGAAAAAACTCCAAAAGTGTTTTTTGTTTTTTTAAGATGCTTACATTCACAATTGTGTAGGTAGTTGTCTAATTGGCCGATTTAATTATTTAGCAGTGGCCGATATGAACAATGATAGGACTTAGGAAAGATTTCTGCCATGATTTACTTTTATTAGACTTTGACATGGAAAGTGAAAGCAGAGTCCTCACTCTTACACGCCCCGATTGTGATTTTCTTACCTAAAGTTAGACAGTTTTAGTTGTTCAATGCTCTTGCTCGTCTTAATTAATTAATTAATTAATTAATTAATGTCGGTTTCACCAATGAGGGTTGGTGTGGGTGGACGGTGCTCACGCCCCTTAAGTACAATGTTTACGTATGGAGCAACCCGAATTGGTAGGGTAACCCTTTGCGAAGTCCGGTCCTATTCCCGAAACAAACTAACACCGACGCCCCTAAAATCTTGAAAAGAAGAAAAAGAGTAAGGCAAAAGAAAGAAAGAAAAAAATGCAAAGAAAAAGAAAAAGAAAAAGTTAAGAAAGTGAAAGTGAAAGAAAAGAAAAGAAAAGAAAAGAGAAGTTGAAAGAAAAATAAAGAGTGAAGTTAAGTTAGCTAATAATCCCGAGCTTGAGCATGAAAATGACTTTGATCGACTAACTTAAGTTAGAAAGGATCGACTAGGGCCCACTTGCACTTGTGCACGAGGATTCTTGCTCATCATGAAGTGTCGGGGTTGAAAACCTCAAGGATTGGCAGTTTTCCAACCTTTGTGTCCTTGTTTGTTCATATTTGCTTCTTCCATTTGATTGTTGAGGAGGGTTGGGAAACTAAGTGCATGATTGGGGATGAGACTATCTTCTTCTCCTTTGTTTTGTTTTTGTTTTGGTCTTTCACCTTTTCATTCTTTCCCTCTCTCCTTTTTCTTTGGATTTTGTGGGTACATCCGCTACAAACCCTCACGAGACCCACCTCGTGCACTTGGGCTGCTAGGGGATTTAAAGGGCTTGGTGCTGTAGGTACCCCGGAAAAGAGCGACCGCTCTTCCCCGTGGTGCGCTACTTAAACGATCGGGAGCCGACTAAGGTTGCTTAATCCTTAAATAAGGATATTTTTATTTTATGAAATTCGTTTTCGGGGTGATGGAACTTTATTTATTTACAAACCCGTTTTTTATTATTTAAATTATCCGAAATTACACAAAATAACTCAATAATTTAATCCCGACCCACTTAATAAATCCAGGCCCAAGAAGCAAGTGGGCCACCAGAGCTCGTTAAAACCCGCCTAGGTTTTAACGAGTCCTGGACTGGACCTCTCGCCTCCAAGCCCAGAGAGAAAGTGGGCTTAAATCGATAAAACCTGCCTGGGTTTTATCAATTTCTAGCCCATTCTCTTCGGGCCTAGCTTAGAATGAGTGATGGGTAGAAATTAAACCATTTTTTAAATTATTTTTATGCAAAAACTGAACATTTTAAATAATTAAACGAATTTATAAAATTTTAAAGAGTCGCCAGCCGATTTAAGGAAATCGACAAACCATAAAATAAGAAATGAAAGACTCCGGTCTACGAACCCGATTTCTAGATTCGGGGGTAATGTTACGAATTCAAGAATTATAAGAACTCTCGAATCCGCCTGTTATAAAACAGACTCTACTAAAATCGATATTGAAATGAAAGAGAGCGGGGAGAAGTTTGGTTAATTTCACGGAATTATTATTCAAATCATGCAATATAAAATGCGGTTTTTACTTTACAAAATATGCACAAGTAATGGAATTAAAGAATCGATTACATGAATAATTATAACAAAATAAACAAAGAAATCGAACCTTGTTTAGTGGTAGCGAGTGCGATGAATTTGATCCCTTGAGTTGCCCCTGACTTGAAGCTTGGATGAGATACCGTGAATGGTTTGAAAAAGTGGTATATGGATGGTTATATGGTTGTGATGAGTGTGATTATGAGGGGATTAGAAATGGATATGGATGATGAAATTTTGAGAGAATTGGAGTATAGTTTGGGAATAAATGATGAGAATAAATGATGAAAATGAGAGTAGAATAAGAGTATTTTGATGATAGTAGTTGGTGACATAAAGGTGAAATGGAGGGGGTATTTATTGGTGAGGGAATGAGAGGTTTGGAGGGAAAACATGGGGGACATACCCCACAAATCATGCCCTCCAGAAATCAAAACCTAGGCGGGTTTTGGGAGGTCAAGGGAAAAGTCAAACACATGGGCAAAGATCAAGGGATTCAATTGCATGCATGCAGATTTTGGCGCCAGACACCTCAAAACCTAGGCGGGTTTTGGAGCACCAGCACGCGGATCAGTGACATGGAGCCAAATGACGCCGCTCTGCTCTTCTTCTCAAAACCTAGGCGGGTTTTGAGACTCCTGGGTCGGGGCGCGCTTCTGGGCCTGCTTATGTGTGGGCTTGTCTTATGATAATTAAAACCCCCCTAGGTTTTAGCGAATGTGGGCGGCCCGTTTGACTTCTTGGGCTTAAGTTGTTGACTTTTCTAGGCCCAATGACCCGTTTATTATTTGGCCCAAGTGATATGTTGATTTTTATGAGTCGGGATTATGCCGGTACAAATTCTGGTGTCTACAGAGAGTCCCCACTTTGATCGAGTCCGAATAGGACGAAGGTCAAAGTAGTCTGAGAATATGACTTTAGATTGCAAAGCCTGGAGTGATGCTTGGAAGCTGAGTCCTGCATCGCAGTTGCGGGCGGCATGCACCTCTTTTGGGGTGATCTCGAGCAAGAATGATGCTCTACCTGACTGTTGATGAGTCATTATTGATCTCGGGCGAGAATGATGCCTTACTTGTTATCGGACATGATGCCGATGGTTCACGGAGTTTTCTAGTCTTTCCCAGTGTCGGTTCCACTCTTTCCCGGTGTCGGTTCCAGTCTTTCCCGGTGCTAGTTCCAGTCTTTCCCGGTGTCGGTTCCAGTCTTTCCCGGTGCCAGTTCCAGTCTTTCCCGGTGTCGGTTCCAGTCTTTCCCGGTGTCGGTGTTGATGATTGTTGGCATTTTCGATGCCGAAGGACTTCATCAGGCGCGTTGCTAATGGCCTTGGGGGTCAAGACTTCATCGGGCAAGATGCCGATGGCTCGGAGGTTGAGACTTCGCCGGGCGCGATGCCGGTGGCTCAGGATTGAGATTGCATCGAAACTCTGCCGATGACCATGAATGATGATGATGACAGCGACCTCTTGTGCGGTAGCTGAACGATAGTGGTCCCTTTGTCGGCGACCTGAAAGTCACGAGGAAATTGAGCATTAGTTTTAGACTCTACTTCATGACATGATGCACATAGAAGTAGAAGTTTATGTGGATGACATGATTGTTAAATCCGAGACAGGGGGGTACATATTCCTAACCTCCGCAAGTTCTTTCTGCGACTTCGCAAATACAAGATGTGGCTTAATCCAGCAAAGTGCACCTTCGGTGTTACCTCTAGAAAGCTGCTAGGCTATGTGGTTAGCCAACGGGGCATTGAAGTTGACCCTTCAAAAATAAAGGCTATCCAAGAGTTGCGACCACCCAAGACAGAAAAAGAGATAAGAGGTTTCTTAGGGCGAGTACAGTATATCAGTAGATTCATCTCAAAGCTCACCATGACCTGTGAACCTTTGTTCAAGAAGTTGAAGAAGGGAAGTAAAATAGAATGGGACGACCAATGTCAAGCTGCCTTTGATAAAATCAAGGAGTATCTGCAACATCCTCCAGTCCTCATGCCGCCAGTACCAAATGAGCCTATACTCCTTTACCTTACAATGACCAGCTCCGCAATAGGGGCTATGCTGGCCCAAAAGGTAAAAGGTCAAGAGAGCGCCATCTACTACTTGAGCAAGAAGTTTCTAGATTATGAAAGTCGATACGCGAATATAGAGAAAATGGCTCTCGCATTAGTATGGGCCACTAAAAAGCTAAGACATTATGCGCTTTCACATACTGTATATGTCATAGTTGAGAATAATCCCATCAAATTCATCACGGAGCCACCCATTATCAATAACCGCATCGCTCGGTGGGTGGTCATGCTTTCAGAGTTCAATCTTCAGTACCTACCCCAAAAATCCATCAAAGGACGAGTTATTTCAGATTTCTTGGCTGCTTCACCATCACAGGAACCTCCAAGCACTCACTTGGACTTCCCAGACGAAGATGTATTCTTCACTGATGAAACTACATGGGAAATGTATTTCGACGGAGCTTCTAACCAAATGGGTTGTGGAGTGGGAGTCTTATTAATCTCTCCAAAAGGGGCACATGTCCCTATATCGGTGAAGCTGGATTTTGATGCTACTAACAACGCTGCAGAATATGAGGCATGCATCAAGGGTTTGCAAGCTGCATTGACCTTAGGTATACGCCATATAAAGGTCTTTGGAGATTCTAGCCTCATCATCAATCAGGCTAAAAACACGTGGAAAGTTCGAAATGAATGCCTTATGGCATATCAGCAGAAGCTTTTGGGACTTGCTGACCAATTTGAGCAAATTAGCTTTCAATACCTTTCAAGGGATCACAATGAGTTAGCTGATGCTGTAGCCAAGTTGTCTTCAATGATATCAATCCCATCAGGCACGCTCCAACTGCCAGTAGTAGTATAACGACAGTCTGAACCAGCATATATCCGCAATATGGAGACACAAGAAGAAGAAACTGAGGAATGGTTTCGCGACATATATAATTTTCTTCGGAAGGAAGAATATCCAACTGAGTTAGATGCTCGAGGACAACGAGTAATCAGATCCTTAGCAGCACAATACTGCTTGATCCAAGATCGCTTGTATAAGAAATCACCTACAAGCATTAATTTGTTGTGCATCGACGCTAAAGATGCAAAGGAAGTCATGGCTATTATACATGGAGCAGAATGTGGGCCTCACATGAATGGGCGCATGGTGGTAAAGAAGATTCAAAGGGCTGGTTATTATTGGTCCACTATGGAGGCAGATTGCTTGGATTTCGTTCGAAGATGTCACAAATGCCAGGAGTATGCTAATTTGCAGTATCAACCTCCCTCGTATATGACTACTTTGACATCTCCATGGCCATTTTTCAGTATGGGGTATCGACATCATTGGCAAGATACACCCAACAGGAACTGGAGGACATGAATACATCTTGGTCGCCATTGATTACTTGACTAAGTGGGTAGAGGCAGCCTCGTATGCCAAACTCACATCCAAGCAAGTGGCCAAGTTCATACTTCAAAACATTATATGCCGATATGGAGTGCCTCATGAGATCATCAGTGATAACGGAAGCCATTTTCAGAAAGAAGTGGAGGCTTTGCTCACCACTTACAATATTCAGCATCACCGATCTTCACCATATCGACCTCAAGCTAACGGAGCTGTAGAAGCATCCAATAAAACAGTGGCAAGAATCATTAAGAAGATGGTTGTCACTTACAAAGATTGGCCCGACAAATTAGCATTTGCCTCGTGGGGATACCGAACCTCTATACAAACTGCTATAGGAGCAACACCATATTCCTTGGTGTATGGGATGGAAGAAGTCCTCCCGGTTGAAGTAGCAATCCCTTCACTACGAATAGTGGCAGAAAGTCAATTTCCAGAAGCAGAATGGGCTAGGGCAAGGTTTGAGGAGTTGATGTTGATGGATGAAAGGCGATTAAGGGCGTTTCATAATGTGCAAGTGTACCAAAGTAGGATCACTCGTGCTTTTAATAAGAAGGTGAAAAGTCCTTCACTTCAAGTAGGTGATCTAGTGCTTAAGGAAATGAGGGCACCTATACAAGACCCAAGGGGGAAATTTCCACCCAATTGGAAGGGTCCTTATATGATTAAGGGTATTTTGCCAGGAGGAGCGGCTCGTTTAGTCACTATGGATGGAGAAGATATGATCCAGCCCACGAATTTGGATCAGCTCAAGTGCTATTATGCTTAATACAACCAAGCAACTGGAAAACTAATTTTCAGACACTTGGTGTATATTCGATAAATGCTCACGTATATAAGAAAAATAAAGTTTGCAAGAACACTAATTGTGAACAATATTTCTTCTTTTATTAATTGATAAATGCAAGTACACTGCTTGTAAATAAGAAAATTCAAAAGGCATAATTAAATAAAAGATTATTCTGGCAAAGCAGTTTCAGTTCCTTCACTCTCATCCATCTCCTAATCTTGCTTCACCTCATCCACTTCGCCAGTGGGCTCATGATCAATCTCCATGTCTCTAGGCCCATTTGGGTCTACCTCTTTGTCTTTGGGTTTATAGACCCGCCTACTTGGTTTTCGCGTCTCCACTCTCGGACCAAGTCGGTCTTTCACCGTAACCCTTACACCAAGACAGTCCTTTACCGATGAATGAGGATCCAATCTCTCCTTCACGGATGTCTGTTTCCTTCTTGCCTCCCCAGCGCGGCGAGATTCGACTGCCACAATTAGCCATCCGTGATAGCTGACATCGGCAAACTGTGATACATGCGACTTTGATGGAGCTTTGAGAGTCGGTCTTCTCTCCCAATATTTCAGCCATGACTCTATCACAGAGCTACGAAGCTTCAGCTGCTCGGGGGCTTCACACAACAACTCATGGATGTTTTGTTTACGACCTATTTGTCGTCGCACCCGCTCCGGGAAATAAAAGGTCATGTGCGTCAAGCCGGCAATGCACACACAGAGGCGTAGCGTGCATCACGGGTCACGTACTCGGAAACGTGCCACCATTCAATCCACCATGTAATGTCGCGAGGTTCCTTTAGGAATGCAATCCATTCTGTTATTGAGTGAAGATCGGTGTACTTCCTCTTCCTTTGACAATAGTTCGCCAATGCCGAAGAAGTTCGAGGCTCCTCGATCAGACCCAAATGTTCCATCAACCAGATCTGTCCATAAAGTTAGCAAGGGTCAAAATTGCATGCCAATTATCCCAAACTGACGAAAAAAAATGTGTAAAACCCCGCTGTAGACACCGGGATTTGCACCAATATAACCCCAACTTGTCAAAAGGGCCGGATACATCATTGGGCCAATGCAACAAACAATGCAAACAATTCAAATCAAGCCGGCCCATTACAAGTAACAAAACTCGCACGGGTATTAGTCGAAGAGGACGACTTAGAACCAGGACAGGCCCAAGGCGCGCCCCAGCCCAGGCAATCCAAAACCCGCGTGGGTTTTCTAAGGCCTGAAGCGCGTCGTTTTGTGAATCCACGTCAGCGATCCGTGTGAGATTCAATTAAAACCCGCGTGGGTTTTCTTTTGAATTCGGCGCCAAAATCTTGATCAACCCCTTGATATTAGCCCCATGTGTTTGACCCCTTCCATTGACTTTTGTGATTGTATGGCATGATCATGGGGATGTGTCCCCATGATTTTCCCTCCATTACCATCCTAAACACTATCCTCATCACCTATAAATACCCCTCCATTTTACCCTCACCAATCACCAACAACTCCCATAAACCATCACCATTATACTCAAATTCTCATCAACCAACTACCATCATAATCCTACCTACACTCTCTTAAAACTCTCTCTATTATATCCATTCTCTTATTACCATTATTCTACCTATTTCTCATCACATCATCACTCATATATCACCTTTCCATTATCCGCATACTTACCCTTCCATTCACCAAGTCAAAGGAAGTCAAGGTTTTGAGGGTTTTGATCGGCGCATTCGGATTCCTAAACCAACGAGGTTCGCCCATTTGTTGTTTTGGTTATTGTTATTTTAATTATGTAATTCGTATTTCATTTCCATTGCTTGTGCATATTTTGTAAATAAAAACCTTGTTTTATAATGCATGTTAAGAATATAAATTCGCGAAATGTATTAAACTTCTCCCCGCTTTATTTCATTTTAATGTCGATTTTAGTAGAGTCTGTTTTCTAACAGGCGAATTCGAGAGTTCTTATAATTCTCAAATTCGTAACCTTACCCCCAGACTTAAAATCGGTTTTCGTAGACCGGAGTTATTTTTATTAATTTTACGGTTTGTCGGTTTCCTTAAATCGGCTGGCGACTCTTTTATTCTTTTAGTAATATGTTTAATTATTTGATACTGAAATTTACACTAAAATGATTAAGAAATTATTTAATATCTTCCTCTCACCCAATTCAAAGTGGAAAATCGAGAGAAAATGTGTTGGAACCAATAAAACTCTCACGGGTTTTATTATTTCCAATCCATGTTCTCTGGCCCAAGGGAAACAAGCGGCCCGGCCCAAGAGCCGTCAAAACCCGCGCGGGTTTTGACAGTTCTAGAGGCCCGCCTGCTTCCTTTTGGGTCTGAATTTGGTGTGGGCCGATTTTGAATCATTATTAATATATTTCGGTGTAATTTTCAATATTTAAATAATAAAAATGGATTTGTAAAATAAATAAAATTTCACCACCCCGAAAACGAATTTCGAAAATAAAATATCCTTATTTAAGGATTAAGCAACCTTAGTCGGCTCCCGATCACTTAAGTAGCGCATCTGAAACGATTTCCCCGAACGAGAATTTTCCGGGTCCTACAGATTGGCGACTCCACTGGGGACTTAAACTTAAAAAGAGGGTAAAACTTGAAAAAAGCGAATTAATTTGAAATTGTAAAAGGGAGAAGTTGATCATTTTCGCGATTTTATAATTCTTTTTAGGCATCCTTTGCATATCGGGCCACTAATCGCGTCTTTTGACATGTTAGCATAAAGGCGACGGATAATTTATACCTAGGTGATTCCCTCGAGAGTGGGCGGGCCACTACTTGTGGGATGCACCCTACATCGCCAAGCATTTGGTCCCCTCTCTCCCCGCGTTACACTCATAGGGCTTCCTTGAAGTTCTTTGAGAAATACTTCACATTCCTTACCCTAGGGTATGGAGCACGGAGATGAGAACGTGCGGTAGGCCATGTAATCCAACCATAGAAAAATCCCTAAACATAGAGCCTTGGTTTAGGGTATCCCCTCATGTGTATGCTATGTGCTATGTGTACCCCTTCCCCTTCCCCTCCTTTTTCTTTTATTTTAGAGTCGACCCTAGTTTAGAGGTTTTGTTCTAGTCCATGTAAAATTCATTGGGTTGAGAAATAATTATTTATTGATTGGAATAATTAACCCAAAAGGTATCATGGTTAGCCCAAGTGGAAGGGTCCATTTATGCTTGAAGGGTAATTATTTTAATTAACAAATAAAAATCGACTCACCTTTGATGATATTACATGGCCCTTTACAAAATTCTCTTAACGAAAGGTCCCAAAAAAAAATTAATTAAAAGTCCAACAAAGTTAATGGATAGCGTTTTAGATTGCATAATAGTCACTAAGCTCGAGAAAATTAATTTGTCGATTTAATTAATGAGTTCACCGCATTTATGGCCGGCCCGTTGTTAGGTCCAACCATATTGGATTTATTGATTAAACCTATAAATTAATTGTGACTCGCTTATTGTTGGCTTTATTCAATCCTTTACAATATCCGTTTTCCTCGACGAAAGAATATAAAATAGGTAAGTAATAAAAAGGATAAAAAGAAAAGAGGTAAAAAAAAAAGGGTCGTCAGTCTTGTTAAGCATTATTCTAGTCCGCGTAATAGTCATTATGGCTTGAGCTGTCTAAATTATTGGGCCAAGTTACGGATTCTCCTTAAAATGGCCGGCCTATGGTTTGGGCCCATCCGAATTGAGAAACACAGACTTGAACCTATCAATTTATGTCCCGCTCGCTATATTTGACTTTATTCGGCCCTTTATAATGTTTTGTCTATAGGTTCATATAGAGTTAGGTCATGCACTCCCAAAAAGTGGGTGAGTCCTTTGTGTCAGCATATATGTGTCGAGTCATTTAGCATCATATAGATCTCTTAGGGCATGCATGCATCAGGTAGTATGTGTCAGAGTACGTCTTCGAATGTTCTAACTTTGAAATTCCATGCAGGCATCATTGGTGATCGACTCCGAGCCTGTATTCGAGATCCACGAACTGGTCGTTTGATTCCGAACCCACATTACGATCCATCTGTAACTAGTAACTGCATCATGTCTGGAGAGCAATTCCAAGAAGTCCCGATCCAAAGCACCGAAGCCAACATCACGAAGCATTTAGACGAGCTCTACACCAAAATGCAAGGACTTGTGTTCGCTAATACCCTAGAGCAGGAACAGAAGATGAGCAAAAGACTAAGTGAACAGCAACAAATGATGGATGGTATGCTGTAGGCCATCCCTAAGATCAACACCAAGTTAGGGCTGAATGTTGAAGCGGATGACGAAGAAATGCAAGGATATGAATCTGAGCCTGAAATCATCAAGAAATCTTCAGACTCTGGAGGAATAGGGATATGTAAGGCTAAGGTTAACACGCCTGAAGTGTCAAAATCTATAAGGGACCCCGCTATTAAAGCCCTTGAGCAGAAGCTAGAAAGTCTCACCAAAGCAATGAGTTCTGTTCCGGCCTTTGCTGACAAATACTTGGAGGTTCCATTGCCTGTTCAGCCAACTCTGAAGATAGCTGACAAAGTTGAAGTGCTAAATATTAGGTTCAAACCTTCTGAGAACCCTATTCATCATGTTGAGGAGTTCATGAGGCTGGCACCTTTAAACCGGATTGATGTTGACTTATATTCTACCGTCTTCCCATCCACCCTAGATGGCGAAGCAAAGGTATGGTATCATGCATTATCCCCTCAAATCAAGGCCAACTGGAGTGAATTGTTTAAGGCTTTTATCCACCATTACACTCGCATCCAGAAGAAGCAAGATACGGTGGATGACCTAACCGCCATAAAGCAACGAGAAGATGAGTCCTTTATGAATTACTTTGAAAGATGACATACAAAATTGTCCGACATCAATGAGACAATTCCTCTCCGCTTGTAGTTGTCTACCTTTAAGCAAGGACTCAAGAGCAGTCTATCCAAACATTTGGGGTACCATGTCGTTAAAGACTTTGACTACGTAAAAGACATCTGTGTTCAACTAGAGGCGATGCACCATGATAAGACCACTTCGCCTGGATGGAAAGGGTCCAGCTCCAATAGGAGGGCCACTAGTGTGGCTAGCCACCCTCCTAAGATTATGGAGACTAACTCTATCCAATGCAAGGGGCCTTATGTGCCGAAGTACGAGACCTATACTCCATTGGATGTCCCTTACTCTCAGGCTCTCGACCGTCTGGTCAAGAAGGGTATCTTGGTTTTGCCCTTACCGAAAGAAGAGCCAGAAATCAAAGGCAGAAACTGGGATGCCAACCAATTTTGCCGCTATCACCATTGCCGAGGACATGACACTGAGAAATGCTGGACTCTCAGGAACAAAATAGAAGATATGATTAGGGCAGGGACATTGGCAATGCCAAAAGCTGCCAAGAAACCTAACAATCAAAGTAATCCTATGCCTGAGCATGCAAATGCTATTTTCTGCGGGGATTTCAGCTTCGATCCCTCTGCTTTGATTGTAGAAACAGGCCAACTTGTCCCCGAAGTAGTTGGTTTTCCTGAAGGTCTTTTCATCCATGGGATTTGGGACAGTGATGAAGATGATGAGCATGAGCATTCCGAGACAGAATGGATGGAGAAGGATGAACCGGATGATGTGGCATTTCTTACTCGGTCTGGCCGCCACAACCATAGGAACACTACCACCCCAGTGGCTGTTTCTAATCCAACACCAACGGTCGTCAATGAAAATCAGGTCTCCCCTGAAGATCCTCTTCTTTCTCAACTCAAAAAGACAAGGGCAGAGGTTACCATATGACAACTCATATGCACGTCACATGCTCATAGACAGAAGATGTTGGATGCTCTTACAACACTCATGGTATCCCCTACGACAACTCTCGAGTCATTGGTTGCTCATGTTACTACCCAACAGGAGATGATTACTTTTGGGATTGAAGATCTGCCTCAAGGAGGAGCATCTCACAACAAAGCCTTGTATCTTACAGTGCAATGCTCCAACAAAACTATCCCACTGGTTCTGGTTGACAACGGTTCAGCTATAAATGTGTGCCCTTGGAGGATGGCGCAAAAGTTAGGAGTTCAACAACAACACTTGGCTCAAAATGGTGTATAACTAAGGGCATATGACAATTCACCTCGGAAATCAGTCGGATCTATAGTGTTGCCAATCACTACTTGCAGCGTCACTCGGAATGTGGAATTTGTGGTGCTTGACATTCCAGCCTCCTTCAATTTACTATTAGGGAGGCCATGGCTTCATGAGTGTAACGCTATAGCATACACTCTACATCAAAAGGTGAAAATGCTGGTTCAAGGTCAAGTGATCACCATCTCGGGAGAATCTATCAATGCTGTTTTCACTCCTAAACAGTCAACTCTTGAAGTGGAGCACAATTCAATGGATGAAGAACTCCACAATTTTGAGCTTATGGCGATGATGAGCCAGGATGAAGCACCTTTTGACTTTGATCCCTACTCAAATTCCAAGGTACATGTTATGCTCAAGAAACAAGGATATTTCCCGGAAATGCCATTGGGCAAGAATTCGAAGAATAAAATTCCTCCTGTGTTCAAGACTTTCAAGCAACAGGGAAGGTTTGGCTTAGGCTACAAGCCAACTGAGAAGGAGGTCAGGCTTGCAAAGATGGCTATCGTTGAACAGAAGAGGATGGAAAATCCTCCCACTTTATTCCAGATGAAGCCCTATCCACTTACTCTTAATGGGCAGTTTGTTAGGGAAGGTGATGACTTCCCCTACTATGGGTTCCCTGAGCCCTTTTACCTAAAGAACAAGGGAATTCAAGTTGCTGGATTAGAAGTCTTTGATGATTGCTCCATTAATATGGCTACTGTCTTTGTTCCCGCTCGGGACAAACAACCTCCATTAGAATGGACTCACCTTGCTGGGAGCAATATTTTTGGCATGCTGTTTGGACAAGAAGTTGTCCAAGAGAAGTCTGAAGCTGACGCTGTTATTGCCGCTTTGTCCAACCCAAGTTTTGACCCAAGTCTCATGATTACTGAAGACGGAGAAGTTAAGGCGATCTCATGGGTTGATGCTGAGGAGAATAACTTTGCTTTATCTGTAGAAGATTCTGTTCCTAATGATATAGAGTCGGGTCTTAATAGTCTAGAGTCAAGTGAGTCTGGTCTCGAGTATGCTGGTGATGTATTCCTTTCTGCATTCAATAAGATGAATCTTTCTGCTTACTCTGATTCTTCTTTTCCCTCTTCCCTAAATTGTTGCGCCAATAATAATCTAGAATTTAATGAACCCTTAAAAGAATTTTCTAATGAACATGAGCATAAAATGGCGGTGTTGGAAGACACCATCACCATAAACGTGGGCACAGAAGAGCAACCTCGGGAGTTGAAGTTAGATAGTTCACTCACAACAGAAGAACGAGTAGCATTCACGGAGCTTCTCAAGGAGTTTGTGGACGTTTTCGCATGATCCTACGAGGACATGGCGGGGATTGACAGGGAAATTGCAGAACACACCATACCTTTGCTTCCTAATGCAAAACCAGTTCGACAAAAGGGTAGGAGGATCAAGCCTGAATGGGCTAAAAAGATTATAGGAAGAAGTGATCAAACAGCTTAACGCTAAATTCATCAAAGCAGTTCAATATCATGAATGGATTGCTAACATTTTCTCGGTACCCAAGAAAGATGAGAAAGTGCGCATGTATGTAGACTTCCGAAACCTCAATAAAGCCAGTCCCAAGGACAGTTTCCCTTTACCTCACATTGATGTATTAGTGGATAACACTTGCGAACATGAGCTCCTATCATTTATGGATGGATATGCTGGTTACAATCAAATTAAAATGGTAGAAGAAGACATGGAGAAAACCTCATTCACTACACCATGGGGAATATATTGTTATGTGGTTATGTCTTTTGGTCCCAAGAATGCCGGAGCAACATATCAAAGAACCATCAACACTCTATGTAACGACCCGCCCTAGACCGTATTAATTAAGGCCCTAATTACGGTAATTAGCCCAAATACGCTATTAAAATTTTTCTTTCTATTTTACCTTATTATTATCATTTATTATTTTTCGTGGCAGGTCTCGAACAAGGTGATGGCTAAATGGGTTGATTATATGTTATCTCGGAATTAAAGTTATAAATGTTATTATGAGTTTATGAATATTTTTACGATAAGTTATATAATATATTCTATTATTTTCAATTTTACGCTTTTAACTGAGGAAGGTTATATTAATTTTAATTTCCATTTCGGTTACGATTTATGTTATCCAACCTTCCTAATTTCATTTTATCGTTCAATTTATTTTATTAGTGTTATCCTATCAATTTATTTTTATGTGGTTCGATACTAGCTAATTTTATCCAAGTTAATTCCAAGTAATTTTATTTAGATTTATACTAAACTATTTTATCAAGTTTATGTCAATTAATTTTATCGAGTCTTTTACTAATTATTTTACCTATCTTAATTTCCCTTACTATCAACTAGCCTAATTACTAATTAAATGGTTAAGTTATTGAAGAGGGAGTTTATATAAGTGTTGGGGGTTTATTTCTAATTCTTTCTAATTTATTTCAAGACACACCTCACTCCCCATTCTCCCTCTCCTCCTCTCTGCCAGCCGACCAGCCCCCTGCCCATTTTTCGGCCAGTTTCCGGCGGCCGACGGCCGGTCCGACGACCACCAGGCGGTGGCAATGCACACCCTTCACTCTTCTCTTGTTTTTCTCCAATTTCTCTCTCAAGTGGTATTCTCTCAAACCCTAACTCAATTCTTTTAATTCCTAATCTGAGTTTCACTTTCAATTTATGTTAATCATGTTATTTTCCATCTCTTTTAAGATTTTTAAGCATAAATTCATGTCGGGGTTAAGTTAGATAAACTAGGGTTTAATTCTAGAGTGGATGCATGTGAATTTTGAATGGGTTTTGATAAGTTTCTTGCTAGATTATTGATGGATGATGAAATTACTTACTTGCATGTTGTTTTAGAAGAGAAACATAAGATTAGTGGACTGATTTAAGTTCTGGAAATATTGGTTGTCATTTTATGCTTGGTTGGGTTGAATTAGTGTTGATTTTAATGAGAAATTGCTAGAATAAGTGTTGGTTATAATTATCTATGGTTGCATGTGAGTTTTTATGTAAGAAGATGAGTATTTTCTGGGTTTATATTCTGGAAAAACAAGAGTAGTGTTCAATTTGGACTTTAGGTTTGGATTAGTATAGGTTTAATGGCCAAAAAGATGCATTTAAGGAGAAATCCAGAGTTGGTTTTGCTGCTGGTTGTAATCTGAAAATTCCAGGGGACTTAAAAGGTGAGTTTAACTCTGTTTCCTACTTGAAAAGATAGCCAAGGTTGTTAGCTAACCCTCGGCTTTTGAATTTCGGGATTTCGATATGTATAGCCCGAGTTGTAACCAAAACCGTGAAGGTGTGTTTTTATATACGTTTTTTGGAGTCAGTAGCTAAATGCTACCTTTTTCGTCCATTTGGAGACCTTGTTGGTTTTAATGGTGAACATAAGATTTTTAGCTCACTCTTTAAGCTTTCCAGAAACATAAGATTTGCGTCCATACGATATCGGACGAGTGAGATATGGGGTCTTTACTGAACGACATTAATGAAGGTTCTGCCCAGAATTTTAGTTATTAATTCTAATTTTATGGTTGAAATAGGATCTCTTAAGGAGTTCTAAATAGATGGTAGGATGGCTTTGTGGTGTTTTCTAGGATGAAATAAATCAAGTTGGTGTTTAAGGTTACGCCTCAACTCACAATCTTTGCATCGATCTTATACAAGTCTTGATAAGAATTTCACTCTAAAGTTTCAAGCCGCATATTCATTCTAAGTGTTCTGCTTCTGTCTGGGCCTTTTTCCAAGCCCTTTCCTTCATTTTTAGCCTTCGAGCCAGTTGACAAAGTTGTAGGGTGCGATTTTCCCTTTCCGAAAAGTACTCGTTTGTCAAATTCCGAGTTTTCTAGCTCAAGTTATCATCAAATTACTATGAGATCAAAAAACTGAATTTTCTTCTTTTAAATTGCCAAGTTGCAATTTAACTTTGGTTTATGTAATTGTAAGAACGTCTTTCAGTTCTCAATTTCCTACACTTTTATTATAGTTCCCCAAGTCACCCAAGCCGTCCCGAGCCTGAGGCACGCCACCAAGCAACTCTACCTTTCAAGGTACGCGAATTGTCCAACTTTTCGCTCCTTTATTATCGTTTAAACATTTAACATGGTTATATCAAGTTTATGTTATGAACTAATGTTTATATTCACGGTTTTAAAGGGTCCCATTTTACGTGTTTTCGTGCTAGTTACTTATAGGTGCTAGCTCTCTGTTTATGTATGATACTTCTGATCAGAGTGTCCAGACCGCCGGTCGATCGCTCGTGATACCCACTCCAAACTTCGATCGGTTTAGGAATGCGCGTGTGTGAGATGCATTGCATCGATCGTAAGGGACCAAATATTTAAGTTTAAACGTCTATATTCATTTCATGTACTTACTGTCTTATGTTTATGAATTCCAGTTACTTACTCTTGTTTTTCCCTTTTCCCGTTTTCAAAATGAATTTAAATGCCGGCAGTAAAACCGTTTTCGAACGGTTTGTCGTGTTGGAGGTTTGTGTACTGAGTGTTTCCCCACTCACTTTGCGTATGTTTTCAATGTTTTGTTTTTAGGCGGTATGAGCTCCCAAAGTAAAGGCAAGGATAAGCAGAAGTAAAACTTCCGCGTACAAGGTAGTCTTAAAGGGCGATTTTGGCCGACATCGGTGGTCTTCATGGTTTCAGAGATTGATTTATGTGGGAGGAAGTTTAATATATATATATATATATATATATATATATATATATATATATATATATATATATCTTTGATGGGTGTATAAAGTTTAATATAGATGTTTTTGATGATTGTTTGTGTATGGGTTTAAGTGTAGCGTTCATTTGGTGATTTATGTATAGTTTGGTGGTTTGTGTGCCTTGTCCCGAGTGGGGACGGCGGTAATGCCTCAATACTTGTCTTTTCCGCTGCGCTAATCACAGGTTTATGGCATGATTAATGATAATCTTGTGGTTAAGGGTGTTGGGGTGTTACACTCTACTTCATGACATGATGCACATAGAGGTAGAGGTTTATGTGGATGACATGATATTTAAGTCCAAAACGAGGGAGGAGCACATTCCTAACCTTCGTAAGTTCTTTCTGCGACTTCGCAAATACAAGATGCGGCTTAATCCAGAAAAGTGCACCTTCGGTGTTACCTCTGAGAAGCTGCTGGGTTATGTGGTTAGCCAACGAGGTATTGAGGTTGACCCTTCCAAGATAAAGGCTATCCAAGAGTTACAACCTCCCAGGACAGAAAAAGAGATCAAAGGCTTCCTAGGACCAGTTCAAAATATTAGCAGGTTCATTTCAAAGCTCACCATGACTTGTGAACCTTTGTTCAAGAAATTAAAGAAAGGATGCAAAGTAGAATGGGACGATCAATGTCAAGCGGCCTTTGACAAAATCAAGGAGTATTTGCAACATCCTCCAGTCCTCATGCCGCCAGTACCAGATGAGCCTCTACTCCTTTACCTTACTGTGACTAGCTCTACAATGGGGGCTATGCTAGCTCAAAAGGATAAAGGTCAGGAGAGCGCCATCTGCTACTTGAGCAAGAAGTTCTTGTACTATGAAAGTCGATACGCAGACATAGAGAAAATGGCTCTTGCACTAGTATGGGCCACCAAGAAGTTAAGACATTACATGCTTTCACATACAGTGTATGTTATAGCTGAGAATAATCCCATCAAGTTCATCATGGAGCAACCTACTATCAATAACCGCATTGCTCGATGGGTGGTCATGCTTTCAGAGTTCAATCTTCTGTACCTGCCTCAGAAATCCATCAAAGGATGGGTTATTTCAGATTTCCTAGCTGCTTCACCATCACAGGAACCTCCAAGCACTCATTTGGAATTCCTAGATGAGGATGTATTTTTCACTGATGAAATAACATGAGAAATGTACTTCGACGGAGCTTCAAACCAAATGGGCTGCGGAGTAGGAGTACTACTGATCTCTCCAGAAGGGGCACATGTTCCTGTGTCTGTGAAGTTGGACTTTGATGCTACTAACAACGCCGCCGAATATGAAGCATGCATCAAGGGTTTACAAGCTGCATTGACCTTGGGTATACGTCACATAAAAGTCTTCGGAGATTCTAGCCTTATCATTAATCAGGCCAAAAATACGTGGAAGGTCCGGAATGAATGTCTTATGGCATACCAACAGAAGCTCTTGGGACTTGCTGACCAATTTGAGCAAATTAGCTTCCAGTATCTCTCAAGGGATCACAATGAGTTAGCTAACGCCCTAGCCAAATTGTCTTCAGTGATATCGATACCATCAGGCACGCTCCAATTACGAGTAGTAGTAGAACGACAGTCTGAACCTGCATATGTTTGCATCATGGAGGCACAAGAAGAAGAAACTGAGGAATAGTTCCATGACATATACAATTTTCTTCGGAATTGAGAATATCCAGCTGAGTTGGATGCTCGAGGACAGCGAGCGGTCAGGTCTCTAGCAGCACAGTACTGCTTAATCCAGGATCGACTTTACAAAAAATCACATATGGGCATTAATTTATTATGTATCGATGCTAAGAGCGCCAAGGAGGTCATGACTACTGTACATGGAGGAGAGTGTGGCCCCTACATGAATGGACGTATGCTGGTGAAGAAGATTCAAAGGGCCGGTTATTTTTGGTCCACTATAGAGGCGGATTGCTTAGAGTTTGTTAGAAAGTGTCACAAATGCCAAGAGTATGCCAACCTACAGCATCAACCCCCATCATACCTAACTACTTTGACATCTCCATGGCCGTTCTCAGTATGGGGAATCGACATTATTGGCAAGATACACCCAACTGGAACAGGAGGACATGAGTACATATTGGTCGCCATCGATTACTTCACTAAGTGGGTAGAGGCAGCCTCTTTTTCCAAGCTCACATCTAAGCAAGTGGCCAAATTCATTCTCCAAAACATCATATGTCAATACGGAGTACCTCATGAGGTCATTAGTGACAATGGAAGCCATTTTCGGAAGGAAGTAGAAACTTTACTCGCCACTTACAAAATTCAGCATCACCGACCTTCGCCATACCGGCCTCAAGCTAACGGAGCTGTGGAAGCGGCCAATAAGACAGTAGCAGGAATCATCAAGAAAATGGTTGTCACTTACAAAGATTGGCCGGATAAATTAACATTTGCCCTGTGGGGATACCGAACCTCTATACGAACTGCTACAGGTGCAACACCATATTCTTTGGTATATGGGATGGAGGCAGTCCTACCGATAGAAGTAGCAATCCCTTTCGCTACGAATAGTAGCAGAAAGTCAACTTCCAGAAGCAGAATGGGCTCGGGCAAGGTTCGAGGAGTTAATGCTAATGGACGAAAGGCGATTAAGGGCATTGCATAATGTGCAAGTGTACCAAAGTAGGATCACTCGTGCTTTTAATAAGAAGGTGAAAGGTCGTTCACTTCAAGCAGGTGATTTGGTGCTTAGGGAGATGAGGGCACCTATACAAGATCCAAGAGGAAAATTTGGACCTAATTGGAAGGGTCCTTACATGATTAAGGACAGTTTGCCAGGAGGAGCAACTTGGCTTGCTACTATGTATGGAGAAGATGTAATTCAGCCCACGAATTTGGATCAACTCAAGCGGTACTATGCTTAATACAACCAAGCAACTGGAAAACCAATTTTCAGACACTTGGGATATATTTAATAAATGCTCATGTACATAAGAAAAATAAAGTTTGCAAGAACACAATAATTGCGAACAATATTTTTTCTTTATTAATTGATAACGCAAGTACACTACTTGTAACATAAGAAAATTCAAAAGGCATAATTAAATGAAAGACTATTCTGGCAAAGCAGTTTTGGTTCCTTCATTTCAGTCCATCTTCTAATCTTACTTCACTTTCTCTACTTCGCCAGCTGTCTCATGGTCAGTCTCCGTGTCTCTAGGTCCGTTAAGAGTTTTCTCTTTGTCTTTGGGTGGGCTTATGGGGTTGCCTATTTGGTTTTCGTACCTCCACTCTCGGACCGAGTCTATCCTTCATCGAGTCTCTCGCGCCCAGGCGACGATGTACGAGGACCTAGTCTTTCCTTTGCAGATGCTTGGCTCCTTCTCGCTTCTCCAGCGCGGCGAGACTCAACAGCAGCAATCAGCCATCCATGGTAGTCAGCATCGACAATATGAGACACATGTATCTTTGGAGGAGCTTTGAGAGTTGGCCTTCTCTCCTAGTATTTCAGCCACGACTCAATCACCGAGCCTCGAAGCTTCAACTGATCAGGAGTCTCACATAGAAGCTCGGGAATGTCCTGCTTACGACCCATCTGACGCTTCACTCGCGCCGGGAAATAAAAGGCCATGTGTGTCAAGCCGGCAAGACACACATAGGCGTTGCGGAAGTCATGAGACACATATTTGGAAATTTGCCACCATTCGATCCACCATAAGATCTCCCGAGGCTCCTTCAAGAATGCGATTCATTCTGTTACCGAGTGAAGGTCGGTATATTTCCTCTTTTTCTGACAATAGTTTGCAAATGCTGATGAAGTCCGGGGTTCTTCAATGAGACCCAAGTGCTCCATTAACCAGATCTGCACAACAGTTAGCCAGGGTTAGATTGCTTGACAATTATCCCCAAACTAACCCCAAAAAAAAAAAAGAACAAAACCCGCGCAGGTTTTGCAGACAGTAGGGGCAGAAACCAAGCAGAGGTGAAAAGGAGAGTGAAATACCTGAAGTAGCAACGGGCTTCCTCGGAAGTCATGTTTTGGATTCAGATCATCAAAGCCCATCATGGTTTCCGCTAACATTAGAGGCACGGGGTTGTAGCTGTTGGGAATGTCCCGACAATGTTCGATATACGCGGAGATTAAACCAAAGTAATATAGTAATTATATGTCTTGCTAGAGACCTCTATAGTTGGTAATTAAATATGTTTAAATTAAACCTATATTATTTGGTCCTACTGGGTCACACAAGTCAGTGCCCTGGAACAATGTATGTAACCTAAGTGATATTATATTACGTTTAGAAAAGTTGGGAACTGATTTCTGTGAGAAATCAGCCCAACACGGACCGAACTGGGTTCAACACGGTCCGTGTTGAGACACCACGGTCCGTGGTGTCCATGGGCCGAGTTATTGGACCTTTTGGAGTCCAACACGGACCGTATTGGGCCTGAGAAGCGCGCCGTTGCGTTAAATCGGCCCTTTAGGATTTTAAACCCTCTCCCTAGGTTTTCTAAACACTATATAAAGAGGTCTCTGTGAGAGATTATTCTACACCAACTGCCTGAGACTCTTAGAGAGATACCAGGATGATTTCCTGAGTTCCTCTCTCTTTTAGTTTGCAGTTCTTGTTTCCGGAAACATTCTCTGTTTTCGGGAACATTCTCATATACCAAATACATACATCTTAGATTGAGATTCGTCTCGATCGTTCCGATTTAGCAATCGGGTTCCCGGAGTGCTGCGTGGACTTTCAGTAGAGGATTTCAGCATTGGAATCTCGAAGGTCAAGCTCTTCATCAGTCGGATTAGCGATCAGGTATAATTAATAAAGCCTCTGCAATTGTTGTGATTAATTGTTTTATAATTGTTATGAATATTCCGCCAATTAATATGTATCTATTTAGGAAATAGATAACCTAAAACCTAACAGTAGCCTCGGAACATGTCGCCGACGATTTGGATCAAATTCGCCGGTCCGGTTCTTTTGCCACCGTGATAGAAGCAAAATTCGCCGAGGAGACATAATACGAGCGCTCGCACTCGTATCAGGGACCGTACTCCAAGGTATCGGGAGATTGAAAATATTAAACTATGGTTTGAAAGTGTACCTTTTCGCCGAATATTGCGCTTCTGATGACCCGAGAACGAAGACATAAAAGCTCCTTGTATTGCTTGAGGATGTCCGTTGGCGTTGGAGGTGATGTCGGCCGAGCGAAATGATTTGTCCCTAGGATTGAGGACCATTCCTCCGGAAGCGGACATAACACCTTCCACGCAAAGCGAAATACATGAATTTTCGGATCCCAAAAAGTCTCCGCCGCACGGAGAAAATTGTGGTTAATCCTCACTTGTCGAAGACTCATCAAGCTCGTTAACTTGTATCTTCCGAGCTCTTTCTTCTCTTCTTTGGACAAGGTGCTCATCCAAGTTGCAAGTTTCTTCTCGAATGCCATGAGAACCGGGAAGTTTTCTTTGAGTTTTTAGGGGAATATGTGATGAAGGCTTGGAAGTAGTGATGATAGTGATGATTATATGTATAACATGGGGTATTTATACACCTCCATTCATGATAAAAAATGGAGAAAATGCAACCAGCAACGATCACCTAGCCGTTGCCCTCCATATCCCATGATTTTAGCTCATTTACAACGGCTAGAAAAAAAAAGCAATATCAAAACCCGTGCTGGTTTTGATATGCCCAGGTCCAGGCGCGCGCCTGTTCAAGCCCAGGCCCAGGGCCTGCTGAAGAGAAAACCCGTGCGGGTTTTCTGTCGTCATGGGCCGCGTCTCCGCAGCTCGGCCCACCTGTTTCTCATTGTAATTGGGCCTTGGAATTAATTTGGCTCGTCCTTGCATTTTTAATGTTTCGGATCTTTACCTAAAGATGCTCTGTTCTGAAATTTTTGCTCGAGTTTACTCTGACACTTAGGTTTTTCATTTTCTTTTATTTTCTTTTCTTTTTGGGGAAGCGGGATTAAGTGGGGATTAATCCCGTCATGTAGAAAATCTTTCAGATATGCATTAATAAAATAAAATCGTGCATTCACTAAGTCTTGTATATAAAGTAAGAAATAAAATTCATAAGAGTCTTTCATTAAAATAAAAAAAGAAGAAAAAAGAGAGTACAAATTAGTCTTGCATAAAAAAAAAGGTTTAGAAATGCATAGAGTTTTTGCTTGTCATTAGTTTGATCACCACAGGGACCCCGAGTCGCCGCTGTCTTCAACCGGGTTGGCACCAGCATGAGAAGTCCCAGCGTTGGAAGCACCAGTCGTGCTGAAATAGGTGTCCCAAGAGTAGTAGTCAGGACCAGGAGCTGTCTGCGGTGGCCCTGATAAGGGAACCTCGGAAGGATGCACGCTCGACGGAGATGATATGGAATGCTCCTGCGAACCGGCTAGCCATGAATGGTCAGGAACGTACCACTCAACAGAAGGGGTAGGCCATACAGGACCAGTTCCGTAACTGGGGGCTGGCCAACCAGAAGAGGTCAACCCTCCTAGCCAAGAGTGTTGGGGTGCAGACCACTCTTGCGCACCCATAGGCCATGAAGGACCTATTCCAGGGGTCGGGACTGGCCATTAAGCAGAATAAGAGCCAGAGCCGAAAGAGGAGGCGTCGTATGGTGCAGGACGTGAAGTAGCGACATCCGCTAGGGCTTGACTGCCAGGATACCCTACGGATGCACCTGAATCATTGTCCCTCACCACAATCTCCCGACCACGGCGAGCAGAACGCAATGAAGCTGGAGTACGACGAGAATGAGAAGGCCAGTTCGTAGCACTTGACTTCGAAGTATCTTCCACCCAATACGAATGGGGTTGGGTATCACCACCATACCCAACACTATGATGTGACCCCCTTGGCCAAGTTGTTCCTCCAAGGACATTTGAGCCATGTCCTCTCTCATAGGACGGTGACCTCTGCTGCCACATTTCCTAATGGGCCGATTTCCTTTGGGTCGAGCATGCATAAAACCCACATTATTTTTCCCATGGGTTGGGTTTGGTCCGTTTCTCGAGTTGGGTTATCGTTTGTAATACATAAAAAGATCCATCATTAGGACATGCAAGCATGCTTAAAATAATGAAAAATCGACAAGACATGAAAAATAAATTCGTGCTTGCTCATTTTTTATTAAACTAAGTATAAAAAAGAGAAGGTTTTGGAAATTACCTTGCCATGGGAACGGTAGAACCGAGCATGGTTCCAAGGCTGAATAGTAAGGTCCGAAGGGTCGACGTTCTCCCCCAGAATAAAGTTGCGACGTGAAGACATCTCGTGGGACCATGCCGCCGCATGTGGAAGAGGAGGATTCCTATGACCTCGGGGATGCGTCTTCCAAAGAACTCAAATTATCTTTAAAGAACAAACTTTCTGGAGAGAGAAGGAGAAGCTAGAGAGATAAGGAATAGTTGAAGGTATGAGTGAATGAGGTGAATGAAGCTTGGTATTTATAAAAATAATGAGTGAATATGAACCACTCGTTTCTAGGACCCGCCTCGAGATGCCAAATGCGTTTCATTAGTCGAAAATCCAAAGGTCATCATTTTGCCACCCAAAGAGGAGACATGGCTGCGTAGCACATTCTCATCCACACAAATGAATGGCCCACCTTTGATACCCTTCACGAGGAGAAGAAAAAGAAAAAGAAAACAAGACCAAAACCCGCGCGAGTTTTGGATTCTCTATGGGCCCACACGGTGCCCCGCCTTCGATGACCCAATAAATCTTAGAAAACCCGCGGGTTTTATACCAATAAAGCCAATTTCAAGCGGCCCAAGATCCTGCCCAGATCTTCAACGCCCAAAGATCGTAGCCCAAGGGTTCCCAAGATTCGTAAAAATCAACCCATTTGCATTTTTAAAGCTAATACTTACTTTTCGATGATTTTCAGGTTGCCACATAAATAAGCACCATCATCCGGTCGCGCTAAAGGGACCATCCATCGTCGAGTTGCGCATAAAAGAGCACCATCATCTGGTCGCCGCTAATAGGGACCATCCATCGTCAAGTTGCCGTATAAAAGAGCACCATCATCGGGTCGCCGCTAAAAAGGGACCATCCGTCATCCGGTTGCCGCATAAAAGAGAACCATCAGCGACAGTCATCCAACGGTTGCGACCTAAAGGCCTCCAACGACGTCATCAACGACAGTCGTCCAACGGTTGCCACCTAAAGGCCTCCAATGATGTCGTCAGCAATAGTCGTCCAACGGGTTCTATATAAAGGACTCTGACGATGTTAGCAACAGCAGTCGTTCAAACGGATTCCACTTAAAGGTCTCCTAACGATATTCTTAGCTTCGGTCGTCCAACGGTTACCACCTAAAGGTTACCGACGATCTCTTCATCAACAGCAGTCGTTCAAATGGGTTCCACTTAAAGGTCTCCAACCGACATCCTCAGCATCAGTCGTCAAATGGTTGCCACCTAAAGGTTATAACCGACACCATCAGCAACAACGTCACCTGGTCGCCATATAAAAGAGCACCGCCAGCGTCAAGACAGACATCAAGTCTACTTTGACCTTCGTCCTATTCGGACTCGATCAAAGTGGGGGCTCTCTGTAGACACTGGGGTTTGCACCGATATAACCCCAATTTGTCAAAAGGGTCGAATACATCATTGGGCCAATGTAACAAACAATGCAAACAATTCAAATCAAGCCGGCCCATTACAAGTAACAAAACCCGCACGGGTTTTAGTCGAAGAGGACGACCCAGAACCAGGACAGGCCCAAGGCGCGCCCCAGACCAGGCAATCCAAAACCCGCACGGGTTTTCTAAGGCCTGAAGCGCGTCGTTTTGTGAATCCACGTCAGCGATACGTGTGAGATTCAATTAAAACCCGCGTGGGTTTTCTTTTGAATTCGGCGCTAAAATCTTGATCAACCCCTTGATATTAGCCCCATGTGTTTGACCCTTTCCCTTGACTTTTGTGATTGCATGGCATGATCATGGGGATGTATCCCCATGATTTTCCCTCCATTAGCATCCTAAACACTACCTTCATCACCTATAAATACCCCTCCATTTTACCCTCACTAATCACCAACAACTCCCATAAACCATCACCATTATACTCAAATTCTCATCAACCAACTACCATCATAATCCTACCTACACTCTCTTAAAACTCTCTCTATTATATCCATTCTCTTATTACCATTATTCTACCAATTTCTCATCACATCATCACTCATATATCACCTTTCCATCATCCGCATACTTACCCTTTCATTCACCAAGTCAAAGGAAGTCAAGGTTTTGATCGGCGCATTCGGATTCCTAAACCAACGAGGTTCGCCCTTTTGTTGCTTTCGTTATTGTTATTTTAATTATGTAATTCGTATTTCATTCCCATTGCTTGTGCATATTTTGTAAATAAAAAAGTTGTTTTATAATGCATGTTAAGAATATAAATTCGTGAAATCTATTAAACTTCTCCTCGCTTTATTTCATTTTAATGTCGATTTTAGTAGAGTCTGTTTTCTAACAGGCGAATTCGAGAATTCTTATAATTCTCAAATTCGTAACCTTACCCCCAGACTTAGAGTCGGGTTTCGTAGACCGGAGTTATTTTTATTAATTTTACGGTTTGTCGGTTTCCTTAAATCGGCTGGCGACTCTTTTATTCTTTTAGTAATATGTTTAATTATTTGATACTGAAATTTACACTAAAATGATTAAGAAATTATTTAATATCTTCCTCACACCCAATTCAAAGTGGAAAATCGAGAGAAAATGTGTTGGAACCAATAAAACTCTCACGGGTTTTATTATTTCCAATCCATGTTCTCTGGCCCACTAGCTTGAAAATCCTTCGGGACAAGTTAGGTAAAAGGAGAGATTACGAGTTTTGCAGCTGAAGACACAAGGATTGATAAGAAAAAGATCATAGCTCGTGTTAATTCTTGTAAAACAAAATGAAATGTATTACTTCTCATATCAATAAAAGGAGTACACTCTTATTCGATACATCTTGTTTTACTAATTTTAATAAAGGAAAAGCATCAAATTAAACAAATACATAGCGTACGCATTCTTTCCTACATTTTATTTCATCTCTTTCCTCTCCATCTTACTTGCTAGATATGCGTCAAGTCCTAGTTTGAGTCGGAGTTCTTAGACCCGTTAGTACTCACTTGACAAGCCTTGCCTGATTTTTCTGCATTAGGGTGAAATCCTTTCTGGTTAGAGTCCAACCCCCGATTCCCCGATAATGATGATGCTCTTCAATTTTTAAGTTTCTCGGGGAGGTGAACGAGTGCGTTTTTCGCGCCATTGTATCGCACCAATAGTAGTAGCTAACCAACCCGATATCCGTCGTCGACGAAGGCGAAATGCGATGAGGCGGTGGGACTTGACTCTGCTCGTTTCATCCAATATTTAATCCAAGATTCGACCACCGAGCCTTGGAGATGGGTAAGGTCGGGAATCTCACATGGTAGCAGAGGTATGTCTTGAAGGCGTCCCATTTGGCGCATGGCCCGGTTGGGAAAGTAGAAAGTGAGTTCCGTCAGACCTAGCAGGGTGATATGAGCTGTCTTGCTTGAATGGTTGGAGAAGCAGGGGACCTTCCACCATTGAATCCACCATTGAATCTCTTTGTGATCCATCAAGAAGATCACCCACTCTTCGAAGCTACGGCGTGCCTCATACTACCTTTTGCGCTGACAAAAGTTAGCAAATTCCGATGGAGTTATAGGAGAAACCACCATGCTGAGGTGTTCTATGAGCCATATTTAGGAAGAAGGGAGATAGTAAGTCTCTTGGTTGCATAAAAAAAAGAGAAGAAAAATATACAACCAAGGAAAAATCGACAAACTGATTCTACACAAATTATTTGAGTAATTCATGCAAAATCAAGAAAAAAAGTGCAAAAAAATATAATAATAAAAAAAAAGAAACGTCGATACTTACTTGGAGGACAAGGGGGCTTCCGCGAAATATTTGCTTTGAACTCCAGGAATCAAGGCCCAATAGAGTTTCCGCCACCATCATGGGAACCGGGTTGTAGCCACGGGCCATTTCATTGACAATATGAATGAGAGAAAGAGGGGCGAAACCTGAACCGCCATGATAAAATAAAAATTCAGCCAAGACACAAAAGATCAAACCCCGTACCCTTGATGCCGGTATGATTTTAAGCGCTTCCGGTGACCGGAAAAATTCTACCATGGCTTGGAGATTCACCATGTCATTCATCAAAATGTGCCCGAGTGCACGATGATTAAAATTGGTCATTTCTTCAAACCTCTCGCGATAGTTTGAAGCAATAGGAGGGGTTGTCCAAGGGGTAGAGATCAAAGCCGAAGATGCATGCCCATTCTTCAGGGAGAGGGCACAATTCGTTCCAAGAGAACCGGAATGCATAAAGCTTCGAGTCTAAAAATGTAAAGGTCGCCTTAAGAAAACCCCAGTTGATCTTCACTTGCGTAGGCTCAAAATGAGAGATAAATTACAAAGAGTGAGGAGACCTTTCTCGGGTTTCGACAAGGAGTTCATCCAGAGGTTAAGTTTCTTTTCAAAGGCCATGGTTTAAAGGGATGTAGGAGGTGAAAGCGAAATGACAAGAAAGGATGAAGGGAAGTGACAAACAAACCTTGCTTAAATAGTGAATGGCATGCCACGAATTCACTGTTTCTGCCTCAAGACTGATTGAACCAAGGGTGTGAACAGTGGCCAACGACGTGTGGACCGTGGAAACATGGTGGCCCCCACCGTGTCATGCCCGGTCGGTCTCCAGCAGGGGAGAGTGAACCGTGTGAAGTTTCGACGCCGTGTATGTGCATGCATGGGAGGAAGACATGGTTCCTTGGTCCAATTAGGCATGTCAGTGTAAAACAAAAAAATGTACATGTATCATATTATTTCCTTTGCTATTCTTCATTTTATTTTTATCTTGGATGTGATAATTGTCTTTTAGGGATTTCATTTATTTCCTTGTAAACAGTCTAACATTGACCGATAAATAAATAAAACTAGGGCTTGCATGCATTTCATTAGATCGAGTCTAATAATCATATGCATACAAAAAGTCTACCTACATTTTTATTTCTCGTACGCCTTTTATTTCTCGTACAAAACAAAAAAAAAGAGCAAAATACGACACTAGAAAAAGAAGAGGCCTTGCCGACAAACTACTGAGGGGGGCCACCAAACAAGCTTCTGAAGGTCGCGTCTACGAAAGAGTCATACCGAGAATCATCTTGAGTGCCAGAAGATTTCAAGCCACGTCGAAGTGATGTTATCACCCCGATTGGCGAATAGGGTAGCAGAAATGATGTACGCCAAGAAAATGAAGCGGCATTGATCCCCAGGCAAGTTCTGGAAGTTGGCGTCATGAATGGCCGCCTCAAAATGCGCGTAAGTAAAGTTGGAAATGCCCTGGCCTTGGCCTAGACACGCTGACACTAGATCCAGAAGATCTAAGACCATGGGTAGAATCTCAGCGTCAAAAACTACATCACGCCCACCCCACGGAAGACCAGTGATCATGACAAAATTTGGAGGGGTAATCGTCATCTCACCCACAGGCAGATGAAAGGAGTTGGTGGTGTCCCAAAACCTTTCAGCTATGGCACGACCTATGACGCGGTATGTGCGACCCTTCCAAGCCACCAAACATTGCCAGAACGGCATAAGTCCCGCCGCGGTCAAGGCATGTTGAACAAAGTTCCCAGGAATCGAGGCTGCTACCTTAAGAGGATCCTATAGGACACCAGGGGTTTTCAAGTTGTCCACCTAAAGGCAAGCAGAAGGGGCCAGTTAAAGTTGGGGGCTTACCTAAATACATTGGGCCAAGGCATGTTCTTTCGGGCCCTAGCTGGACCCAGCACCAACACTGGGCTCACAGCCATGGCCCACAAGATAAATAAATTGGAAAACGAAAAAAAAGGCGCAAAACAAAAACAAAAAAAAGGAAAAAAAGAAAAAAAAATCCCATACTGCCCAAATGAGCCGGCCCAACAGAACGAAAACCCGTACGGGGTTTTGTTCTTTGATGGGCCGCACATCCGGGCCCGTGTTACTTTTGGCGGCCTAATGGTTGCCACCTAAAGGTTATCAACGACACCATCAGCAACAACGTCACCTGGTCGCCATATAAAAGAGCACCGCCAGCGTCAAGACAGACATCAAGTCTACTTTGACCTTCGTCCTATTCGGACTCGATCAAAGTGGGGGCTCTCTGTAGACACTGGGGTTTGCACCGATATAACCCCAATTTGTCAAAAGGGTCGGATACATCATTGGGCCAATGTAACAAACAATGCAAACAATTCAAATCAAGCCGGCCCATTACAAGTAACAAAACCCGCACGGGTTTTAGTCGAAGAGGACGACCCAGAACCAGGACAGGCCCAAGGCGCGCCCCAGACCAGGCAATCCAAAACCCGCACGGGTTTTCTAAGGCCTGAAGCGCGTCGTTTTGTGAATCCACGTCAGCGATCCGTGTGAGATTCAATTAAAACCCGCGTGGGTTTTCTTTTGAATTCGGCGCTAAAATCTTGATCAACCCCTTGATATTAGCCCCATGTGTTTGACCCTTTCCCTTGACTTTTGTGATTGCATGGCATGATCATGGGGATGTATCCCCATGATTTTCCCTCCATTACCATCCTAAACACTACCTTCATCACATATAAATACCCCTCTATTTTACCCTCACTAATCACCAACAACTCCCATAAACCATCACCATTATACTCAAATTCTCATCAACCAACTACCATCATAATCCTACCTACACTCTCTTAAAACTCTCTCTATTATATCCATTCTCTTATTACCATTATTCTACCAATTTCTCATCACATTATCACTCATATATCACCTTTCCATCATCCGCATACTTACCCTTTCATTCACCAAGTCAAAGGAAGTCAAGGTTTTGATCGGCGCATTCGGATTCCTAAACCAACGAGGTTCGCCCTTTTGTTGCTTTCGTTATTGTTATTTTAATTATGTAATTCGTATTTCATTCCCATTGCTTGTGCATATTTTGTAAATAAAAACGTTGTTTTATAATGCATGTTAAGAATATAAATTCGTGAAATCTATTAAACTTCTCCCCGCTTTATTTCATTTTAATGTCGATTTTAGTAGAGTCTGTTTTCTAACAGGCGAATTCGAGAATTCTTATAATTCTCAAATTCGTAACCTTACCCCCAGACTTAGAGTCGGGTTTCGTAGACCGGAGTTATTTTTATTAATTTTACGGTTTGTCGGTTTCCTTAAATCGGCTGGCGACTCTTTTATTCTTTTAGTAATATGTTTAATTATTTGATACTGAAATTTACACTAAAATGATTAAGAAATTATTTAATATCTTCCTCACACCCAATTCAAAGTGGAAAATCGAGAGAAAATGTGTTGGAACCAATAAAACTCTCACGGGTTTTATTATTTCCAATCCATGTTCTCTGGCCCACTAGCTTGAAAATCCTTCGGGACAAGTTAGGTAAAAGGAGAGATTACGAGTTTTGCAGCTGAAGACACAAGGATTGATAAGAAAAAGATCATAGCTCGTGTTAATTCTTGTAAAACAAAATGAAATGTATTACTTCTCATATCAATAAAAGGAGTACACTCTTATTCGATACATCTTGTTTTACTAATTTTAATAAAGGAAAAGCATCAAATTAAACAAATACATAGCGTACGCATTCTTTCCTACATTTTATTTCATCTCTTTCCTCTCCATCTTACTTGCTAGATATGCGTCAAGTCCTAGTTTGAGTCGGAGTTCTTAGACCCGTTAGTACTCACTTGACAAGCCTTGCTGATTTTTCGCATTAGGGTGAAATCCTTTCGGTTAGAGTCCAACCCCCGATTCCCCGATAATGATGATGCTCTTCAATTTTTAAGTTTCTCGGGGAGGTGAACGAGTGCGTTTTTCGCGCGATTGTATCGCACCAATAGTAGTAGCTAACCAACTTCGATATCCGTCGGTCGACGAAGACGAAATGCGATGAGGCGGTGGGACTTCAGCTCCTGCTCGTTTCATCCAATATTTAATCCAAGATTCGACCACCGAGCCTTGGAGATGGGTAAGGTCGGGAATCTCACATGGTAGCAGAGGTATGTCTTGAAGGCGTCCCATTTGGCGCATGGCCTGGTTGGGAAAGTAGTAAGTGAGTTCCGTCAGACCTAGCAGGGTGATATGAGCTGCCTTGCTTGAATGGTTGGAGAAGCAGGGGACCTTCCACCATTGAATCCACCATTGAATCTCTTTGTGATCCATCAAGAAGATCACCCACTCTTCGAAGCTACGGCGTGCCTCATACTACCTTTTGCGCTGACAAAAGTGAGCAAATTCCGATGGAGTTATTTCTTCAAACCTCTCGCGATAGTTTGAAGCAAGAGGAGGGGTTGTCGAAGGGGTAGAGATCAAAGCCGAAGATGCATGCCCATTCTTCAGGGAGAGGGCACAATTTGTTCCAAGAGAACCGGAATACATAAAGCTTCGAGTCTAAAAATGTAAAGGTCGCCTTAAGAAAACCCCAGTTGATCTTCACTTGCTTAGGCTCAAAATGAGAGATAAATTACAAAGAGTGAGGAGACCTTTCTCGGGTTTCGACAAGGAGTTCATCCAGAGGTTAAGTTTCTTTTCAAAGGCCATGGTTTAAAGGGATGTAGGAGGTGAAAGCGAAATGACAAGAAAGGATGAAGGGAAGTGACAAACAAACCTTGCTTAAATAGTGAATGGCATGCCACGAATACACTGTTTCTGCCTCAAGACTGATTGAACCAAGGGGGTGAACAGTGGCCAACGACGTGTGGACCGTGGAAACATGGTGGCCCCCACCGTGTCATGCCAGGTCGGTCTCCAGCAGGGGAGAGTGAACCGTGTGAAGTTTCGACGCCGTGTATGTGCATGCATGGGAGTAAGACATGGTTCCTTGGTCCAATTAGGCATGTCAGTGTAAAAAAAAAAAAATGTACATGTATCATATTATTTCCTTTGCTATTCTTCATTTTATTTTTATCTTGGATGTGATAATTGTCTTTTAGGGATTTCATTTATTTCCTTGTAAACAGTCTAACATTGACCGATAAATAAATAAAACTAGGGCTTGCATGCATTTCATTAGATCGAGTCTAATAATCATATGCATACAAAAAGTCTACCTACATTTTTATTTCTCGTACGCCTTTTATTTCTCGTACAAAACAAAAAAAAGAGCAAAATACGACACTAGAAAAAGAAGAGGCCTTGCCGACAAACTCTCGAGGGGGCCACCAAACAAGCTTCAAGGTCGCGTCTCACGAAAGAGTTGCGAGAATCATCTTGAGTGCCAGAAGATTTCAAGCCACGTCAAAGTGATGTTATCACCCCGATTGGCGAATAGGGTAGCAGAAATGATGTACGCCAAGAAAATGAAGCGGCATTGATCCCCAGGCAAGTTCTGGAAGTTGGCGTCATGAATGGCCGCCTCGAAATGCGCATAAGTAAGGTTGGAAAGGCCCTGGCCTTGGCCTAGACACGCTGACACTAGATCCAGAAGATCTAAGACCATGGGTAGAATCTCAGCGTCAAAAACTACATCACGCCCACCCCACGGAAGACCAGTGATCATGACAAAATTTGGAGGGGTAATCGTCATCTCACCCAGCGTGCATGAAAGGAGTTGGTGGTGTCCCCAAAACCTTTCAGCTATGGCACGACCTATGACGCGGTATGTGCGACCCTTCCAAGCCACCAAACATTGCCAGAACGGCATAAGTCCCGCCGCGGTCAAGGCGTGTTGAACAAAGTTCCCAGGAATCGAGGCTGCTACCTTAAGAGGATCCTTTAGGACACCAGGGGTTTTCAAGTTGTCCACCTAAAGGCAAGCAGAAGGGGCCAGTTAAAGTTGGGGGCTTACCTAAATACATTGGGCCAAGGCATGTTCTTTCGGGCCCTAGCTGGACCCAGCACCAACACTGGGCTCACAGCCATGGCCCACAAGATAAATAAATTGGAAAACGAAAAAAAAGGCGCAAAACAAAAACAAAAAAAAAGGAACAAAAGAAAAAAAATCCCATACTGCCCAAATGAGCCGGCCCAACAGAACGAAAACCCGTACGGGTTTTTGTTCTTTGATGGGCCGCACATCCGGGCCCGTGTTACTTTTGGCGGCCTACAGGCCAGAAAATCCGCATGAGTTTTATCTTTCCTAATGGGCCGATTGCTTTGGGTCGAGCATGCATAAAACCCACATTATTTTTCCCATGGGTTGGGTTTGGTTCGTTTCTCGAGTTGGGTTATCGTTTGTAATACATAAAAAGAGCCATCATGAGGACATGCAAGCATGCTTAAAATAATGAAAAATCGACAAGACATGAAAAATAAATTCGTGCTTGCTCATTTTTTATTAAACTAAGTATAAAAAAGAGAAGGTTTTGGAAATTACCTTGCCATGGGAACGGTAGAACCGAGCATGGTTCCAAGGCTGAATAGTAAGGTCCGAAGGGTCGGCGTTCTCCCCCAGAATAAAGTTGCGACGTGAAGACATCTCGTGGGACCATGCCGCATGTGGAGAGGAGGATTCCTATGACCTCGGGGATGCGTCTTCCAAAGAACTCAAATTATCTTCAAAGAACAAACTTTCTGGAGAGAGAAGGAGAAGCTAGAGAGATAAGGAATAGTTGAAGGTATGAGTGAATGAGGTGAATGAAGCTTGGTATTTATAGAAATAATGAGTGAATATGAACCACTCGTTTCTAGGACCCGCCTCGAGATGCCAAATGCGTTTCATTAGTCGAAAATCCAAAGGTCATCATTTTGCCACCCAAAGAGGAGACATGGCTGCGTAGCACATTCTCATCCACACAAATGCATGGCCCACCTTTGATACCCTTCACGAGGAGAAGAAAAAGAAAAAAAAAACAAGACCAAAACCCGCGCGAGTTTTGGATTCTCTATGGGCCCAATCGGTGTGCGCCTTCGATGACCCAATAAATCTTAGAAAACCCGCGGGTTTTATACCAATAAAGCCAATTTCAAGCGGCCCAAGATCCTGCGCCAAAGATCTTTCAACTACCAAAGATCGTAGCCCAAGGGTTCCCAAGATTCAGGTAAAAATCTGAACCCATTTGCATTTTTGCGAAAGCTAATACTTACTTTTCTGATGATTTTCAGGTTGCCACATAAATAAGCACCATCATCTGGTCGCCGCTAAAAGGGACCATCCATCGTCAGGTTGCCGCATAAAAGAGCACCATCATCTGGTCGCCGCTAATAGGGACCATCCATCGTCAAGTTGCCGTATAAAAGAGCACCATCATCGGGTCGCCGCTAAAAAGGGACTATCCGTCATCCGGTTGCCGTGTAAAAGAGAACCATCAGCGACAGTCATCCAACGGTTGCGACCTAAAGGCCTCCAACGACGTCATCAACGACAGTCGTCCAACGGTTGCCACCTAAAGGCCTCCAATGATGTCGTCAGCAATAGTCGTCCAACGGGTTCTACATAAAGGTCTCTGACGATGTTAGCAACAGCAGTCGTTCAAACGGATTCCACTTAAAGGTCTCCTAACGATATTCTTAGCTTCGGTCGTCCAACGGTTACCACCTAAAGGTTACCGACAATCTCTTCATCAACAGCAGTCGTTCAAATGGGTTCCACTTAAAGGTCTCCAACCGACATCCTCAGCATCAGTCGTCAAATGGTTGCCACCTAAAGGTTATCAACGACACCATCAGCAACAACGTCACCTGGTCGCCATATAAAAGAGCACCGCCAGCGTCAAGACAGACATCAAGTCTACTTTGACCTTCGTCCTATTCGGACTCGATCAAAGTGGGGGCTCTCTATAGACACTGGGGTTTGCACCGATATAACCCCAATTTGTCAAAAGGGTCGGATACATCATTGGGCCAATGTAACAAACAATGCAAACAATTCAAATCAAGCCGGCCCATTAAAAGTAACAAAACCCGCACGGGTTTTAGTCGAAGAGGACGACCGAACCGGGATGCACCAGCGCGCCCTGCATCAGCAATCAAAAACCCGCACGGGTTTTCTAAGGCCTGAAGCGCGTCGTTTTGTGAATCCACGTCAGCGATCCGTGTGAGATTCAATTAAAACCCGCGTGGGTTTTCTTTTGAATTCGACGCTAAAATCTTGATCAACCCCTTGATATTAGCCCCATGTGTTTGACCCTTTCCCTTGACTTTTGTGATTGCATGGCATGATCATGGGGATGTATCCCCATGATTTTCCCTCCATTACCATCCTAAACACTACCTTCATCACCTATAAATACCCCTCCATTTTACCCTCACTAATCACCAACAACTCCCATAAACCATCACCATTATACTCAAATTCTCATCAACCAACTACCATCATAATCCTACCTACACTCTCTTAAAACTCTCTCTATTATATCCATTCTCTTATTACCATTATTCTACCAATTTCTCATCACATCATCACTCATATATCACCTTTCCATCATCCGCATACTTACCCTTTCATTCACCAAGTCAAAGGAAGTCAAGGTTTTGATCGGCGCATTCGGATTCCTAAACCAACGAGGTTCGCCCTTTTGTTGCTTTCGTTATTGTTATTTTAATTATGTAATTCGTATTTCATTCCCATTGCTTGTGCATATTTTGTAAATAAAAACGTTGTTTTATAATGCATGTTAAGAATATAAATTCGTGAAATCTATTAAACTTCTCCCCGCTTTATTTCATTTTAATGTCGATTTTAGTAGAGTCTGTTTGCTGACAGGCGAATTCGAGAGTTCTTATAATTCTCAAATTCGTAACCTTACCCCCAGACTTAAAATCGGGTTTCGTAGACCGGAGTTATTTTTATTAATTTTACGGTTTGTCGGTTTCCTTAAATCGGCTGACGACTCTTTTATTCTTTTAGTAATATGTTTAATTATTTGATACTGAAATTTACACTAAAATGATTAAGAAATTATTTAATATCTTCCTCTCACCCAATTCAAAGTGGAAAATCGAGAGAAAATGTGTTGGAACCAATAAAACTCTCACGGGTTTTATTATTTCCAATCCATGTTCTCTGGCCCACTAGCTTGAAAATCCTTCGGGACAAGTTAGGTAAAAGGAGAGATTACGAGTTTTGCAGCTGAAGACACAAGGATTGATAAGAAAAAGATCATAGCTCGTGTTAATTCTTGTAAACCAAAATGAAATGTATTACTTCTCATATCAATAAAAGGAGTACACTCTTATTCGATACATCTTGTTTTACTAATTTTAATAAAGGAAAAGCATCAAATTAAACAAATACATAGCGTACGCATTCTTTCCTACATTTTATTTCATCTCTTTCCTCTCCATCTTACTTGCTAGATATGCGTCAAGTCCTAGTTTGAGTCGGAGTTCTTAGACCCGTTAGTACTCACTTGACAAGCCTTGCCTGATTTTTCTGCATTAGGGTGAAATCCTTTCTGGTTAGAGTCCAACCCCCGATTCCCCGATAATGATGATGCTCTTCAATTTTTAAGTTTCTCGGGGAGGTGAACGAGTGCGTTTTTCGCGCCATTGTATCGCACCAATAGTAGTAGCTAACCAACTTCGATATCCGTCGGTCGACGAAGAAGAAATGCGATGAGGCGGTGGGACTTCAGCTCCTGCTCGTTTCATCCAATATTTAATCCAAGATTCGACCACCGAGCCTTGGATATGGGTAAGGTCGGGAATCTCACATGGTAGCAGAGGTATGTCTTGAAGGCGTCCCATTTGGCGCATGGCCCGGTTGGGAAAGTAGTAAGTGAGTTCCGTCAGACCTAGCAGGGTGATATGAGCTGCCTTGCTTGAATGGTTGGAGAAGTAGGGGACCTTCCACCATTGAATCCACAATTGAATCTCTTTGTGATCCATCAAGAAGATCACCCACTCTTCAAAGCTACGGCGTGCCTCATACTACCTTTTGCGCTGACAAAAGTGAGCAAATTTCGATGGAGTTATAGGAGAAACCACCATGCTGAGGTGTTCTATGAGCCATATTTAGGAAGAAGGGAGATAGTAAGTCTCTTGGTTGCATAAAAAAAAAGAGAAGAAAAATATACAACCAAGGAAAAATCGACAAATTGATTCTACACGAATTATTTGAGTAATTCATGCAAAATCAAGAAAAAAAATGCAAAAAAATATAATAATAAAAAAAGAAACATCGATACTTACTTGGAGGACAAGGGGGCTTCCGCGAAATATTTGCTTTGAACTCCAGGAATCAAGGCCCAATAGAGTTTCCGCCACCATCATGGGAACCGGGTTGTAGCCACGGGCCATTTCATTGACAATATGAATGAGAGAAAGAGGGGCGAAACCTGAACCGCCATGATAAAATAAAAATTCAGCCAAGACACAAAAGATCAAACCCCGTACCCTTGATGCCGGTATGATTTTAAGCGCTTCCGGTGACCGGAAAAATTCTACCATGGCTTGGAGATTCACCATGTCATTCACCAAAATGTGCCCGAGCGCACGATGATTAAAATTGGTCATTTCTTCAAACCTCTCGCGATAGTTTGAAGCAAGAGGAGGGGTTGTCGAAGGGGTAGAGATCAAAGCCGAAGATGCATGCCCATTCTTCAGGGAGAGGGAACAATTCGTTCCAAGAGAACCGGAATACATAAAGTTTCGAGTCTAAAAATTTAAAGGTCGCCTTAAGAAAACCCCAGTTGATCTTCACTTGCTTAGGCTCAAAATGAGAGATAAATTATAAAGAGTGAGGAGACCTTTCTCGGGTTTCGACAAGGAGTTCATCCAGAGGTTAAGTTTCTTTTCAAAGGCCATGGTTTAAAGGGATGTAGGAGGTGAAAGCGAAATGACAAGAAAGGATAAAGGGAAGTGACAAACAAACCTTGCTTAAATAGTGAATGGCATGCCACGAATACATTGTTTCTGCCTCAAGACTGATTGAACCAAGGGGGTGAACAGTGGCCAACGACGTGTGGACCGTGGAAACATGGTGGCCCCCACCGTGTCATGCCCGGTCGGTCTCCAGCAGGGGAGAGTGAACCGTGTGAAGTTTCGACGCCGTGTATGTGCATGCATGGGAGGAAGACATGGTTCCTTGGTCCAATTAGGCATGTCAGTGTAAAAAAAAAATGTACATGTATCATATTATTTCCTTTGCTATTCTTCATTTTATTTTTATCTTGGATGTGATAATTGTCTTTTAGGGATTTCATTTATTTCCTTGTAAACAGTCTAACATTGACCGATAAATAAATAAAACTAGGGCTTGCATGCATTTCATTAGATCGAGTCTAATAATCATATGCATACAAAAAGTCTACCTACATTTTTATTTCTCGTACGCCTTTTATTTCTCGTACAAAACAAAAAAAAAGAGCAAAATACGACACTAGAAAAAGAAGAGGCCTTGCCGACAAACTACTGAGGGGGGCCACCAAACAAGCTTCTGAAGGTCGCGTCTACGAAAGAGTTGCGCTGAGAATCATCTTGAGTGCCAGAAGATTTCAAGCCACGTCAAAGTGATGTTATCACCCCGATTGGCGAATAGGGTAGCAGAAATGATGTACGCCAAGAAAATGAAGCGCATTGATCCCGTGCAAGTTCTGGAAGTTGGCGTCATGAATGGCCGCCTCGAAATGCGCGTAAGTAAAGTTGGAAAGGCCCTGGCCTTGGCCTAGACACGCTGACACTAGATCCAGAAGATCTAAGACCATGGGTAGAATCTCAGCGTCAAAAACTACATCACGCCCACCCCACGGAAGACCAGTGATCATGACAAAATTTGGAGGGGTAATCGTCATCTCACCCACAGGCAGATGAAAGGAGTTGGTGGTGTCCCCAAAACCTTTCAGCTATGGCACGACCTATGACGCGGTATGTGCGACCCTTCCAAGCCACCAAACATTGCCAGAACGGCATAAGTCCCGCCGTGGTCAAGGCGTGTTGAACAAAGTTCCCAGGAATCGAGGCTGCTACCTTAAGAGGATCCTTTAGGACACCAGGGGTTTTCAAGTTGTCCACCTAAAGGCAAGCAGAAGGGGCCAGTTAAAGTTGGGGGCTTACCTAAATACATTGGGCCAAGGCATGTTCTTTCGGGCCCTAAGACTGACACCAACACTGGGCTCACAGCCATGGCCCACAAGATAAATAAATTGGAAAACGAAAAAAAATGCGCAAAACAAAAACAAAAAAAAAGGAACAAAATAAAAAAAATCCCATACTGCCCAAATGAGCCGGCCCAACAGAACGAAAACCCGTACGGGTTTTTGTTCTTTGATGGGCCGCACATCCGGGCCCGTGTTACTTTTGGCGGCCTACAGGCCAGAAAATCCGCATGAGTTTTCTCTTTCCTAATGGGCCGATTTCCTTTGGGTCGAGCATGCATAAAACCCACATTATTTTTCCCATGGGTTGGGTTTGGTCCGTTTCTCGAGTTGGGTTATCGTTTGTAATACATAAAAAGAGCCATCATGAGGACATGCAAGCATGCTTAAAATAATGAAAAATCGACAAGACATGAAAAATAAATTCGTGTTTGCTCATTTTTTATTAAACTAAGTATAAAAAAGAGAAGGTTTTGGAAATTACCTTGCCATGGGAACGGTAGAACCGAGCATGGTTCCAAGGCTGAATAGTAAGGTCCGAAGGGTCGGCGTTCTCCCGAATAAAGTTGCGACGTGAAGACATCTCGTGGGACCATGCCGCATGTGGAAGAGGAGGATTCCTATGACCTCGGGGATGCGTCTTCCAAAGAACTCAAATTATCTTCAAAGAACAAACTTTCTGGAGAGAGAAGGAGAAGCTAGAGAGATAAGGAATAGTTGAAGGTATGAGTGAATGAGGTGAATGAAGCTTGGTATTTATAGAAATAATGAGTGAATATGAACCACTCGTTTCTAGGACCCGCCTCGAGATGCCAAATGCGTTTCATTAGTCGAAAATCCAAAGGTCATCATTTTGCCACCCAAAGAGGAGACATGGTCACAGCGTACATTCTCATCCACACAAATGCATGGCCCACCTTTGATACCCTTCACGAGGAGAAGAAAAAGAAAAAAAAAACAAGACCAAAACCCGCGCGAGTTTTGGATTCTCTATGGGCCCAATTCTGGTGCCCCAGCGCCTTTCGATGACCCAATAAATCTTAGAAAACCCGCACGGGTTTTATACCAATAAAAGCCAATTTCAAGCGGCCCAAGATCCTGCGGCCCAACATCTTTCAACGGCCCAAAGATCGTAGCCCAAGGATTCTCAAGATTCAGGTAAAAATCTGAACCCATTTGCATTTTTGCGAAAGCTAATACTTACTTTTCTGATGATTTTCAGGTTGCCACATAAATAAGCACCATCATCTGGTCGCCGCTAAAAGGGACCATCCATCGTCAGGTTGCCGCATAAAAGAGCACCATCATCTGGTCGCCGCTAATAGGGACCATCCATCGTCAAGTTGCCGTATAAAAGAGCACCATCATCGGGTCGCCGCTAAAAAGGGACTATCCGTCATCCAGTTGCCGCATAAAAGAGAACCATCAGCGACAGTCATCCAACGGTTGCGACCTAAAGGCCTCCAACGACGTCATCAACGACAGTCGTCCAACGGTTGCCACCTAAAGGCCTCCAATGATGTCGTCAGCAATAGTCGTCCAACAGGTTCTACATAAAGGACTCTGACGATGTTAGCAACAGCAGTCGTTCAAACGGATTCCACTTAAAGGTCTCCTAACGATATTCTTAGCTTCGGTCGTCCAACGGTTACCACCTAAAGGTTACCGACGATCTCTTCATCAACAGCAGTCGTTCAAATGGGTTCCACTTAAAGGTCTCCAACCGACATCCTCAGCATCAGTCGTCAAATGGTTGCCACCTAAAGGTTATCAACGACACCATCAGCAACAACGTCACCTGGTCGCCATATAAAAGAGCACCGCCAGCGTCAAGACAGACATCAAGTCTACTTTGACCTTCGTCCTATTCGAACTCGATCAAAGTGGGGGCTCTCAGAGACACCGGGTTTGCACCGATATAACCCCAATTTGTCAAAAGGGTCGGATACATCATTGGGCCAATGTAACAAACAATGCAAACAATTCAAATCAAGCCGGCCCATTACAAGTAACAAAACCCGCACGGGTTTTAGTCGAAGAGGACGACCCAGAACCAGGACAGGCCCTAGGCGCGCCCCAGACCAGGCAATCCAAAACCCGCACGGGTTTTCTAAGGCCTGAAGCGCGTCGTTTTGTGAATCCACGTCAGCGATCCGTGTGAGATTCAATTAAAACCCGCGTGGGTTTTCTTTTGAATTCGGCGCTAAAATATTGATCAACCCCTTGATATTAGCCCCATGTGTTTGACCCTTTCCCTTGACTTTTGTGATTGCATGGCATGATCATGGGGATGTATCCCCATGATTTTCCCTCCATTACCATCCTAAACACTACCTTCATCACCTATAAATACCCCTCCATTTTACCCTCACTAATCACCAACAACTCCCATAAACCATCACCATTATACTCAAATTCTCATCAACCAACTACCATCATAATCCTACCTACACTCTCTTAAAACTCTCTCTATTATATCCATTCTCTTATTACCATTATTCTACCAATTTCTCATCACATCATCACTCATATATCACCTTTCCATCATCCGCATACTTACCCTTTCATTCACCAAGTCAAAGGAAGTCAAGGTTTTGATCGGGCGATTCGATTCCTAAACCAACGAGGTTCGCCCTTTTGTTGCTTTCGTTATTGTTATTTTAATTATGTAATTCGTATTTCATTCCCATTGCTTGCATATTTTGTAAATAAAAACGTTGTTTTATAATGCATGTTAAGAATATAAATTCGTGAAATCTATTAAACTTCTCCCGCTTTATTTCATTTTAATGTCGATTTTAGTAGAGTCTGTTTTCTAACGTAATTCGAGAATTCTTATAATTCTCAAATTGTAACCTTACCCCTGCACTTAGAGTCGGGTTGACTGGAGGAGTTATTTTTATTAATTTTACGGTTTGTCGGTTTCCTTAAATCGGCTGGCGACTCTTTTATTCTTTTAGTAATATGTTTAATTATTTGATACTGAAATTTACACTAAAATGATTAAGAAATTATTTAATATCTTCCTCACACCCAATTCAAAGTGGAAAATCGAGAAAATGTGTTGGAACCAATAAAACTCTCACGGGTTTTATTATTTCCAATCCATGTTCTCTGGCCCACTAGCTTGAAAATCCTTCGGGACAAGTTAGGTAAAAGGAGAGATTACGAGTTTTGCAGCTGAAGACACAAGGATTGATAAGAAAAAGATCATAGCTCGTGTTAATTCTTGTAAAACAAAATGAAATGTATTACTTCTCATATCAATAAAAGGAGTACACTCTTATTCGATACATCTTGTTTTACTAATTTTAATAAAGGAAAAGCATCAAATTAAACAAATACATAGCGTACGCATTCTTTCCTACATTTTATTTCATCTCTTTCCTCTCCATCTTACTTGCTAGATATGCGTCAAGTCCTAGTTTGAGTCGGAGTTCTTAGACCCGTTAGTACTCACTTGACAAGCCTTGCCTGATTTTTCTGCATTAGGGTGAAATCCTTTCTGGTTAGAGTCCAACCCCCGATTCCCCGATAATGATGATGCTCTTCAATTTTTAAGTTTCTCGGGGAGGTGAACGAGTGCGTTTTTCGCGCCATTGTATCGCACCAATAGTAGTAGCTAACCAACTTCGATTTTCGTCGGTCGACGAAGAAGAAATGCGATGAGGCGGTGGGACTTCAGCTCCTGCTCGTTTCATCCAATATTTAATCCAAGATTCGACCACCGAGCCTTGGAGATGGGTAAGGTCGGGAATCTCACGTGGTAGCAGAGGTATGTCTTGAAGGCGTCCCATTTGGCGCATGGTCCGGTTGGGAAAGTAGTAAGTGAGTTCCGTCAGACCTAGCAGGGTGATATGAGCTGCCTTGCTTGAATGGTTGGAGAAGCAGGGGACCTTCCACCATTGAATCCACCATTGAATCTCTTTGTGATCCATCAAGAAGATCACCCACTCTTCGAAGCTACGGCGTGCCTCATACTACCTTTTGCGCTGACAAAAGTGAGCAAATTCCGATGGAGTTATAGGAGAAACCACCATGCTGAGGTGTTCTATGAGCCATATTTAGGAAGAAGGGAGATAGTAAGTCTCTTGGTTGCATAAAAAAAAAAAGAGAAGAAAAATATACAACCAAGGAAAAATCGACAAACTGATTCTACACGAATTATTTGAGTAATTCATGCAAAATCAAGAAAAAAAGTGCAAAAAAATATAATAATAAAAAAAAGAAACGTCGATACTTACTTGGAGGACAAGGGGGCTTCCGCGAAATATTTGCTTTGAACTCCAGGAATCAAGGCCCAATAGAGTTTCCGCCACCATCATGGGAACCGGGTTGTAGCCACGGGCCATTTCATTGACAATATGAATGAGAGAAAGAGGGGCGAAACCTGAACCGCCATGATAAAATAAAAATTCAGCCAAGACACAAAAGATCAAACCCCGTACCCTTGATGCCGGTATGATTTTAAGCGCTCCGGTGATCGGAAAAATTCTACCATGGCTTGAGATTCACCATGTCATTCACCAAAATGTGCCCGGCGCGATGATTAAAATTGGTCATTTCTTCAAACCTCTCGCGATAGTTTGAAGCAAGAGGAGGGTTGTCGAAGGGTAGAGATCAAAGCCAAGATGCATGCCCATTCTTCAGGAGAGGACACAATTTGTTCCAAGAGAACCGGAATACATAAAGCTTGAGTCTAAAATGTAAAGGTCGCCTTAAGAAAACCCTGTTGATCTTCACTTGCTTAGGCTCAAAATGAGAGATAAATTACAAAGAGTGAGGAGACCTTTCTGGTTTCACAAGGAGTTCATCCAGAGGTTAAGTTTCTTTTCAAAGGCCATGGTTTAAAGGGATGTAGGAGGTGAAAGCGAAATGACAAGAAAGGATGAAGGAAGTGACAAACAAACCTTGCTTAAATAGTGAATGGCATGCCACGAATACATCAAGCTTACGCCTCAAGACCGATTGAACCAAGGGGGTGAACATTGGCCAACGACGTGTGGACCGTGGAAACATGGTGGCCCCCACCGTGTCATGCCCGGTCGGTCTCCAGCAGGGGAGAGTGAACCGTGTGAAGTTTCGACGCCGTGTATGTGCATGCATGGGAGGAAGACATGGTTCCTTGGTCCAATTAGGCATGTCAGTGTAAAAAAAAAATGTACATGTATCATATTATTTCCTTTGCTATTCTTCATTTTATTTTTATCTTGGATGTGATAATTGTCTTTTAGGGATTTCATTTATTTCCTTGTAAACAGTCTAACATTGACCGATAAATAAATAAAACTAGGGCTTGCATGCATTTCATTAGATCGAGTCTAATAATCATATGCATACAAAAAGTCTACCTACATTTTTATTTCTCGTACAAAACAAAAAAAAGAGCAAAATACGACACTAGAAAAAGAAGAGGCCTTGCCGACAAACTACTGAGGGGGGCCACCAAACAAGCTTCTGAAGGTCGCGTCTACGAAAGAGTTGCGCTGAGAATCATCTTGAGTGCCAGAAGATTTCAAGCCACGTCAAAGTGATGTTATCACCCCGATTGGCGAATAGGGTAGCAGAAATGATGTACGCCAAGAAAATGAAGCGGCATTGATCCCCAGGCAAGTTCTGGAAGTTGGCGTCATGAATGGCCGCCTCGAAATGCGCGTAAGTAAAGTTGGAAAGGCCCTGGCCTTGGCCTAGACACGCTGACACTAGATCCAGAAGATCTAAGACCATGGGTAGAATCTCAGCGTCAAAAACTACATCACGCCCACCCCACGGAAGACCAGTGATCATGACAAAATTTGGAGGGGTAATCGTCATCTCACCCACATGCAGATGAAAGGAGTTGGTGGTGTCCCAAAACCTTTCAGCTATGGCACGACCTATGACGCGGTATGTGCGACCCTTCCAAGCCACCAAACATTGCCAGAACGGCATAAGTCCCGCCGCGGTCAAGGCGTGTTGAACAAAGTTCCCAGGAATCGAGGCTGCTACCTTAAGAGGATCCTTTAGGACACCAGGGGTTTTCAAGTTGTCCACCTAAAGGCAAGCAGAAGGGGCCAGTTAAAGTTGGGGGCTTACCTAAATACATTGGGCCAAGGCATGTTCTTTCGGGCCCTAGCTGGACCCAGCACCAACACTGGGCTCACAGCCATGGCCCACAAGATAAATAAATTGGAAAACGAAAAAAAAGGCGCAAAACAAAAACAAAAAAAAAGGAACAAAAGAAAAAAAATCCCATACTTCCCAAATGAGCCGGCCCAACAGAACGAAAACCCGTACGGGTTTTTGTTCTTTGATGGGCCGCACATCCGGGCCCGTGTTACTTTTGGCGGCCTACAGGCCAGAAAATCCGCATGAGTTTTCTCTTTCCTAATGGGCCGATTTCCTTTGGGTCGAGCATGCATAAAACCCACATTATTTTTCCCATGGGTTGGGTTTGGTCCGTTTCTCGAGTTGGGTTATCGTTTGTAATACATAAAAAGAGCCATCATGAGGACATGCAAGCATGCTTAAAATAATGAAAAATCGACAAGACATGAAAAATAAATTCGTGCTTGCTCATTTTTTATTAAACTAAGTATAAAAAAGAGAAGGTTTTGGAAATTACCTTGCCATGGGAACGGTAGAACCGAGCATGGTTCCAAGGCTGAATAGTAAGGTCCGAAGGGTCGGCGTTCTCCCCCAGAATAAAGTTGCGACGTGAAGACATCTCGTGGGACCATGCCGCCGCATGTGGAAGAGGAGGATTCCTATGACCTCGGGGATGCGTCTTCCAAAGAACTCAAATTATCTTCAAAGAACAAACTTTCTGGAGAGAGAAGGAGAAGCTAGAGAGATAAGGAATAGTTGAAGGTATGAGTGAATGAGGTGAATGAAGCTTGGTATTTATAGAAATAATGAGTGAATATGAACCACTCGTTTCTAGGACCCGCCTCGAGATGCCAAATGCGTTTCATTAGTCGAAAATCCAAAGGTCATCATTTTGCCACCCAAAGAGGAGACATGGCTGCGTAGCACATTCTCATCCACACAAATGCATGGCCCACCTTTGATACCCTTCACGAGGAGAAGAAAAAGAAAAAAAAAACAAGACCAAAACCCGCGAGTTTTGGTTTCTCTATGGGCCCAATTCTGGTGCCCCAGCGCCTTTCGATGACCCAATAAATCTTAGAAAACCCGCACGGGTTTTATACCAATAAAAGCCAATTTCAAGCGGCCCAAGATCCTGCGGCCTAGCATCTTTCAACGGCCCAAAGATCTTAGCCCAAGGGTTCCCAAGATTCGTAAAAATCAACCCATTTGCATTTTTGCAAAGCTAATACTTACTTTTCTCGATGATTTTCAAAGTTGCCACATAAATAAGCACCATCATCTGGTCGCCGCTAAAAGGGACCATCCATCGTCAGGTTGCCGCATAAAAGAGCACCATCATCTGGTCGCCGCTAATAGGGACCATCCATCGTCAAGTTGCCGTATAAAAGAGCACCATCATCGGGTCGCCGCTAAAAAGGGACTATCCGTCATCCGGTTGCCGCATAAAAGAGAACCATCAGCGACAGTCATCCAACGGTTGCGACCTAAAGGCCTCCAACGACGTCATCAACGACAGTCGTCCAACGGTTGCCACCTAAAGGCCTCCAATGATGTCGTCAGCAATAGTCGTCCAACGGGTTCTACATAAAGGACTCTGACGATGTTAGAATGAATGCTCAAACGGATTCCACTTAAAGGTCTCCTAACGCTATTCTTATCTTCGGTCGTCCAACGGTTACCACCTAAAGGTTACCGACGATCTCTTCATCAACAGCAGTCGTTCAAATGGGTTCCACTTAAAGGTCTCCAACCGACATCCTCAGCATCAGTCGTCAAATGGTTGCCACCTAAAGGTTATAACCGACACCATCAAGAACAACGCCACCGGTCGCCATATAAAAGAGCACCGCCAGGCCAAGACATCAAGTCTACTTTGACCTTCGCCCTATTCGGACTCGATCAAAGTGGGGCTCTTGAGACACCGGGTTTGCACCGATATAACCCCAATTTGTCAAAGTCGGATACATCATTGGGCCAATGTAACAAACAATGCAAACAATTCAAATCAAGCCGCCCATTACAAGTAACAAAACCCGCGGGTTTTAGTCGAAGAGGACGACCTGTAACAGACAGCCCGGCGCGCCTGCATCAGCAATCCAAAACCCGCACGGGTTTCTAAGGCCCGGTTGGCTGCTTTGTGAATCCACGCCGATCCGTGTGAGATTCAATTAAAACCGCGTGGGTTTTCTTTTGGTCGGCTAAAATCTTGATCAACCCCTTGATATTAGCCCCATGTGTTTGACCCTTTCCCTTGACTTTTGTGATTGCATGGCATGATCATGGGGATGTATCCCCATGATTTTCCCTCCATTACCATCCTAAACATTACCTTCATCACCTATAAATACCCCTCCATTTTACCCTCACTAATCACCAACAACTCCCATAAACCATCACCATTATACTCAAATTCTCATCAACCAACTACCATCATAATCCTACCTACACTCTCTTAAAACTCTCTCTATTACATCCATTCTCTTATTACCGTTATTCTACCAATTTCTCATCACATCATCATTCATATATCACCTTTCCATCATCCGCATACTTACCCTTTCATTCACCAAGTCAAAGGAAGTCAAGGTTTTGATCGGCGCATTCGGATTCCTAAACCAACGAGGTTCGCCCTTTTGTTGCTTTCGTTATTGTTATTTTAATTATGTAATTCGTATTTCATTCCCATTGCTTGTGCATATTTTGTAAATAAAAACGTTGTTTTATAATGCATGTTAAGAATATAAATTCGTGAAATCTATTAAACTTCTCCCCGCTTTATTTCATTTTAATGTCGATTTTAGTAGAGTCTGTTTTCTAACAGGCGAATTCGAGAATTCTTATAATTCTCAAATTCGTAACCTTACCCCCAGACTTAGAGTCGGGTTTCGTAGACCGGAGTTATTTTTATTAATTTTACGGTTTGTCGGTTTCCTTAAATCGGCTGGCGACTCTTTTATTCTTTTAGTAATATGTTTAATTATTTGATACTGAAATTTACACTAAAATGATTAAGAAATTATTTAATATCTTCCTCACACCCAATTCAAAGTGGAAAATCGAGAGAAAATGTGTTGGAACCAATAAAACTCTCACGGGTTTTATTATTTCCAATCCATGTTCTCTGGCCCACTAGCTTGAAAATCCTTCGGGACAAGTTAGGTAAAAGGAGAGATTACGAGTTTTGCAGCTGAAGACACAAGGATTGATAAGAAAAAGATCATAGCTCGTGTTAATTCTTGTAAAACAAAATGAAATGTATTACTTCTCATATCAATAAAAGGAGTACACTCTTATTCGATACATCTTGTTTTACTAATTTTAATAAAGGAAAAGCATCAAATTAAACAAATACATAGCGTACGCATTCTTTCCTACATTTTATTTCATCTCTTTCCTCTCCATCTTAAGTGCTAGATATGCGTCAAGTCCTAGTTTGAGTCGGAGTTCTTAGACCCGTTAGTACTCACTTGACAAGCCTTGCCTGATTTTTCTGCATTAGGGTGAAATCCTTTCTGGTTAGAGTCCAACCCCCGATTCCCCGATAATGATGATGCTCTTCAATTTTTAAGTTTCTCGGGGAGGTGAACGAGTGCGTTTTTCGCGCCATTGTATCGCACCAATAGTAGTAGCTAACCAACTTCGATATCCGTCGGTCGACGAAGACGAAATGCGATGAGGCGGTGGGACTTCAGCTCCTGCTCGTTTCATCCAATATTTAATCCAAGATTCGACCACCGAGCCTTGGAGATGGGTAAGGTCGGGAATCTCACATGGTAGCAGAGGTATGTCTTGAAGGCGTCCCATTTGGCGCATGGCCTGGTTGGGAAAGTAGTAAGTGAGTTTTGTCAGACCTAGCAGGGTGATATGAGCTGCCTTGCTTGAATGGTTGGAGAAGCAGGGGACCTTCCACCATTGAATCCACCATTGAATCTCTTTGTGATCCATCAAGAAGATCACCCACTCTTCGAAGCTACGGCGTGCCTCATACTACCTTTTGCGCTGACAAAAGTGAGCAAATTCCGATGGAGTTATAGGAGAAACCACCATGCTGAGGTGTTCTATGAGCCATATTTAGGAAGAAGGGAGATAGTAAGTCTCTTGGTTGCATAAAAAAAAAAGAGAAGAAAAATATACAACCAAGGAAAAATCGACAAACTGATTCTACACGAATTATTTGAGTAATTCATGCAAAATCAAGAAAAAAAGTGCAAAAAAATATAATAATAAAAAAAAGAAACGTCGATACTTATTTGGAGGACAAGGGGGCTTCCGGGAAATATTTGCTTTGAACTCCAGGAATCAAGGCCCAATAGAGTTTCCGCCACCATCATGGGAACCGGGTTGTAGCCACGGGCCATTTCATTGACAATATGAATGAGAGAAAGAGGGGCGAAACCTGAACCGCCATGATAAAATAAAAATTCAGCCAAGACACAAAAGATCAAACCCCGTACCCTTGATGCCGGTATGATTTTAAGCGCTTCCGGTGACCGGAAAAATTCTACCATGGCTTGGAGATTCACCATGTCATTCACCAAAATGTGCCCGAGCGCACGATGATTAAAATTGGTCATTTCTTCAAACCTCTCGCGATAGTTTGAAGCAAGAGGAGGGGTTGTCGAAGGGGTAGAGATCAAAGCCGAAGATGCATGCCCATTCTTCAGGGAGAGGGCAAAATTCGTTCCAAGAGAACCGGAATACATAAAGTTTCGAGTCTAAAAATGTAAAGGTCGCCTTAAGAAAACCCCAGTTGATCTTCACTTGCTTAGGCTCAAAATGAGAGATAAATTACAAAGAGTGAGGAGACCTTTCTCGGGTTTCGACAAGGAGTTCATCCAGAGGTTAAGTTTCTTTTCAAAGGCCATGGTTTAAAGGGATGTAGGAGGTGAAAGCGAAATGACAAGAAAGGATGAAGGGAAGTGACAAACAAACCTTGCTTAAATAGTGAATGGCATGCCACGAATACACTGTTTCTGCCTCAAGACTGATTGAACCAAGGGCTAATGGATGGTGTGGAAACATGGTGGCCCCCACCGTGTCATGCCCGGTCGGTCTCCAGCAGGGGAGAGTGAACCGTGTGAAGTTTCGACGCCGTGTATGTGCATGCATGGGAGGAAGACATGGTTCCTTGGTCCAATTAGGCATGTCAGTGTAAAAAAAAAAATGTACATGTATCATATTATTTCCTTTGCTATTCTTCATTTTATTTTTATCTTGGATGTGATAATTGTCTTTTAGGGATTTCATTTATTTCCTTGTAAACAGTCTAACATTGACCGATAAATAAATAAAACTAGGGCTTGCATGCATTTCATTAGATCGAGTCTAATAATCATATGCATACAAAAAGTCTACCTACATTTTTATTTCTCGTACGCCTTTTATTTCTCGTACAAAACAAAAAAAAAGAGCAAAATACGACACTAGAAAAAGAAGAGGCCTTGCCGACAAACTACTGAGGGGGGCCACCAAACAAGCTTCTGAAGGTCGCGTCTACGAAAGAGTTGCGCTGAGAATCATCTTGAGTGCCAGAAGATTTCAAGCCACGTCAAAGTGATGTTATCACCCCGATTGGCGAATAGGGTAGCAGAAATGATGTACGCCAAGAAAATGAAGCGGCATTGATCCCCAGGCAAGTTCTGGAAGTTGGCGTCATGAATGGCCGCCTCGAAATGCGCATGAGTAAGGTTGGAAAGGCCCTGGCCTTGGCCTAGACACGCTGACACTAGATCCAGAAGATCTAAGACCATGGGTAGAATCTCAGCGTCAAAAACTACATCACGCCCACCCCACGGAAGACCAGTGATCATGACAAAATTTGGAGGGGTAATCGTCATCTCACCCACAGGCAGATGAAAGGAGTTGGTGGTGTCCCCAAAACCTTTCAGCTATGGCACGACCTATGACGCGGTATGTGCGACCCTTCCAAGCCACCAAACATTGCCAGAACGGCATAAGTCCCGCCGCGGTCAAGGCGTGTTGAACAAAGTTCCCAGGAATCGAGGCTGCTACCTTAAGAGGATCCTTTAGGACACCAGGGGTTTTCAAGTTGTCCACCTAAAGGCAAGCAGAAGGGGCCAGTTAAAGTTGGGGGCTTACCTAAATACATTGGGCCAAGGCATGTTCTTTGGCCCTACTGACCCAAAGACCAACACTGAGCTCATGGCCATGGCCCACAAGATAAATAAATTGGAAAACGAAAAAAAATGCGCAAAACAAAAACAAAAAAAAAGGAACAAAAGAAAAAAAATCCCATACTGCCCAAATGAGCCGGCCCAACAGAACGAAAACCCGTACGGGTTTTTGTTCTTTGATGGGCCGCACATCCGGGCCCGTGTTACTTTTGGCAGCCTACAGGCCAGAAAATCCGCATGAGTTTTCTCTTTCCTAATGGGCCGATTTCCTTTGGGTCGAGCATGCATAAAACCCACATTATTTTTCCCATGGGTTGGGTTTGGTCCGTTTCTCGAGTTGGGTTATCGTTTGTAATACATAAAAAGAGCCATCATGAGGACATGCAAGCATGCTTAAAATAATGAAAAATCGACAAGACATGAAAAATAAATTCGTGCTTGCTCATTTTTTATTAAACTAAGTATAAAAAAGAGAAGGTTTTGGAAATTACCTTGCCATGGGAACGGTAGAACCGAGCATGGTTCCAAGGCTGAATAGTAAGGTCCGAAGGGTCGGCGTTCTCCCCCAGAATAAAGTTGCGACGTGAAGACATCTCGTGGGACCATGCCGCCGCATGTGGAAGAGGAGGATTCCTATGACCTCGGGGATGCGTCTTCCAAAGAACTCAAATTATCTTCAAAGAACAAACTTTCTGGAGAGAGAAGGAGAAGCTAGAGAGATAAGGAATAGTTGAAGGTATGAGTGAATGAGGTGAATGAAGCTTGGTATTTATAGAAATAATGAGTGAATATGAACCACTCGTTTCTAGGACCACTCGAGAGATGCCAAATGCGTTTCATTAGTCGAAAATCCAAAGGTCATCATTTTGCCACCCAAAGAGGAGACATGGCTGCGTAGCACATTCTCATCCACACAAATGCATGGCCCACCTTTGATACCCTTCACGAGGAGAAGAAAAAGAAAAAAAAAACAAGACCAAAACCCGCGCGAGTTTTGGATTCTCTATGGGCCCAATTCTGGTGCCCCAGCGCCTTTCGATGACCCAATAAATCTTAGAAAACCCGCACGGGTTTTATACCAATAAAAGCCAATTTCAAGCGGCCCAAGATCCTGCGGCCCAGCATCTTTCAACGGCCCAAAGATCGTAGCCCAAGGGTTCCCAAGATTCAGGTAAAAATCTGAACCCATTTGCATTTTTGCGAAAGCTAATACTTACTTTTCTGATGATTTTCAGGTTGCCACATAAATAAGCACCATCATCTGGTCGCCGCTAAAAGGGACCATCCATCGTCAGGTTGCCGCATAAAAGAGCACCATCATCTGGTCGCCGCTAATAGGGACCATCCATCGTCAAGTTGCCGTATAAAAGAGCACCATCATCGGGTCGCCGCTAAAAAGGGACTATCCGTCATCCGGTTGCCGCATAAAAGAGAACCATCAGCGACAGTCATCCAACGGTTGCGACCTAAAGGCCTCCAACGACGTCATCAACGACAGTCGTCCAACGGTTGCCACCTAAAGGCCTCCAATGATGTCGTCAGCAATAGTCGTCCAACGGGTTCTACATAAAGGTCTCTGACGATGTTAGCAACAGCAGTCGTTCAAACGGATTCCACTTAAAGGTCTCCTAACGATATTCTTAGCTTCGGTCGTCCAACGGTTACCACCTAAAGGTTACCGACGATCTCTTCATCAACAGCAGTCGTCAAATGGTTGCCACCTAAAGGTTATCAACGACACCATCAGCAACAACGTCACCTGGTCGCCATATAAAAGAGCACCGCCAGCGTCAAGACAGACATCAAGTCTACTTTGACCTTCGTCCTATTCGGACTCGATCAAAGTGGGGGCTCTCTGTAGACACTGGGGTTTGCACCGATATAACCCCAATTTGTCAAAAGGGTCGGATACATCATTGGGCCAATGTAACAAACAATGCAAACAATTCAAATCAAGCCGGCCCATTACAAGTAACAAAACCCGCACGGGTTTTAGTCGAAGAGGACGACCTGAACCGTGACAGGCCCAAGGCGCGCCCTGCATCAGCAATCCAAAACCCGCGGGTTTTCTAAGGCTGAAGCGTCGTTTTGTGAATCCACGTCAGCGATCCGTGTGAGATTCAATTAAAACCCGCGTGGGTTTTCTTTTGAATTCGACGCTAAAATCTTGATCAACCCCTTGATATTAGCCCCATGTGTTTGACCCTTTCCCTTGACTTTTGTGATTGCATGGCATGATCATGGGGATGTATCCCCATGATTTTCCATCCATTACCATCCTAAACACTACCTTCATCACCAATAAATACCCCTCCATTTTACCCTCACTAATCACCAACAACTCCCATAAACCATCACCATTATACTCAAATTCTCATCAACCAACTACCATCATAATTCTACCTACACTCTCTTAAAACTCTCTCTATTATATCCATTCTCTTATTACCATTATTCTACCAATTTCTCATCACATCATCACTCATATATCACCTTTCCATCATCCGCATACTTACCCTTTCATTCACCAAGTCAAAGGAAGTCAAGGTTTTGATCGGCGCATTCGGATTCCTAAACCAACGAGGTTCGCCCTTTTGTTGCTTTCGTTATTGTTATTTTAATTATGTAATTCGTATTTCATTCCCATTGCTTGTGCATATTTTGTAAATAAAAACGTTGTTTTATAATGCATGTTAAGAATATAAATTCGTGAAATCTATTAAACTTCTCCCCGCTTTATTTCATTTTAATGTCGATTTTAGTAGAGTCTGTTTTCTAACAGGCGAATTCGAGAGTTCTTATAATTCTCAAATTCGTAACCTTACCCCCAGACTTAAAATCGGTTTTCGTAGACCGGAGTTATTTTTATTAATTTTACGGTTTGTCGGTTTCCTTAAATCGGCTGGCGACTCTTTTATTCTTTTAGTAATATGTTTAATTATTTGATACTGAAATTTACACTAAAATGATTAAGAAATTATTTAATATCTTCCTCTCACCCAATTCAAAGTGGAAAATCGAGAGAAAATGTGTTGGAACCAATAAAACTCTCACGGGTTTTATTATTTCCAATCCATGTTCTCTGGCCCACTAGCTTGAAAATCCTTCGGGACAAGTTAGGTAAAAGGAGAGATTACGAGTTTTGCAGCTGAAGACACAAGGATTGATAAGAAAAAGATCATAGCTCGTGTTAATTCTTGTAAAACAAAATGAAATGTATTACTTCTCATATCAATAAAAGGAGTACACTCTTATTCGATACATCTTGTTTTACTAATTTTAATAAAGGAAAAGCATCAAATTAAACAAATACATAGCGTACGCATTCTTTCCTACATTTTATTTCATCTCTTTCCTCTCCATCTTACTTGCTAGATATGCGTCAAGTCCTAGTTTGAGTCGGAGTTCTTAGACCCGTTAGTACTCACTTGACAAGCCTTGCCTGATTTTTCTGCATTAGGGTGAAATCCTTTCTGGTTAGAGTCCAACCCCCGATTCCCCGATAATGATGATGCTCTTCAATTTTTAAGTTTCTCGGGGAGGTGAACGAGTGCGTTTTTCGCGCGATTGTATCGCACCAATAGTAGTAGCTAACCAACTTCGACATCCGTCGGTCGACGAAGACGAAATGCGATGAGGCGGTGGGACTTTAGCTCCTGCTCGTTTCATCCAATATTTAATCCAAGATTCGACCACCGAGCCTTGGAGATGGGTAAGGTCGGGAATCTCACATGGTAGCAGAGGTATGTCTTGAAGGCGTCCCATTTGGCGCATGGCCCGGTTGGGAAAGTAGTAAGTGAGTTCCGTCAGACCTAGCAGGGTGATATGAGCTGCCTTGCTTGAATGGTTGGAGAAGCAGGGGACCTTCCACCATTGAATCCACAATTGAATCTCTTTGTGATCCATCAAGAAGATCACCCACTCTTCAAAGCTACGGCGTGCCTCATACTACTACCTTTGCGACAAAAGTGAGCAAATTTCGATGGAGTTATAGGAGAAACCACCATGCTGAGGTGTTCTATGAGCCATATTTAGGAAGAAGGGAGATAGTAAGTCTCTTGGTTGCATAAAAAAAAAAAAAGAGAAGAAAAATATACAACCAAGGAAAAATCGACAAACTGATTCTACACGAATTATTTGAGTAATTCATGCAAAATCAAGAAAAAAAGTGCAAAAAAATATAATAATAAAAAAAAGAAACGTCGATACTTACTTGGAGGACAAGGGGGCTTCCGCGAAATATTTGCTTTGAACTCCAGGAATCAAGGCCCAATAGAGTTTCCGCCACCATCATGGGAACCGGGTTGTAGCCACGGGCCATTTCATTGACAATATGAATGAGAGAAAGAGGGGCGAAACCTGAACCGCCATGATAAAATAAAAATTCAGCCAAGACACAAAAGATCAAACCCCGTACCCTTGATGCCGGTATGATTTTAAGCGCTTCCGGTGACCGGAAAAATTCTACCATGGCTTGGAGATTCACCATGTCATTCACCAAAAGGTGCGAGCGCACGATGATTAAAATTGGTCATTTCTTCAAACCTCTCGCGATAGTTTGAAGCAAGAGGAGGGGTTGTCGAAGGGGTAGAGATCAAAGCCGAAGATGCATGCCCATTCTTCAGGGAGAGGGCACAATTCGTTCCAAGAGAACCGGAATACATAAAGTTTCGAGTCTAAAAATGTAAAGGTCGCCTTAAGAAAACCCCAGTTGATCTTCACTTGCTTAGGCTCAAAATGAGAGATAAATTACAAAGAGTGAGGAGACCTTTCTCGGGTTTCGACAAGGAGTTCATCCAAAGGTTAAGTTTCTTTTCAAAGGCCATGGTTTAAAGGGATGTAGGAGGTGAAAGCGAAATGACAAGAAAGGATGAAGGGAAGTGACAAACAAACCTTGCTTAAATAGTGAATGGCATGCCACGAATACACTGTTTCTGCCTCAAGACTGATTGAACCAAGGGGGTGAACAGTGGCCAACGACGTGTGGACCGTGGAAACATGGCGGCCCCCACCGTGTCATGCCCGGTCGGTCTCCAGCAGGGGAGAGTGAACCGTGTGAAGTTTCGACGCCGTGTATGTGCATGCATGGGAGGAAGACATGGTTCCTTGGTCCAATTAGGCATGTCAGTGTAAAAAAAAAAATGTACATGTATCATATTATTTCCTTTGCTATTCTTCATTTTATTTTTATCTTGGATGTGATAATTGTCTTTTAGGGATTTCATTTATTTCCTTGTAAACAGTCTAACATTGTCCGATAAATAAATAAAACTAGGGCTTGCATGCATTTCATTAGATCGAGTCTAATAATCATATGCATACAAAAAGTCTACCTACATTTTTATTTCTCGTACGCCTTTTATTTCTCGTACAAAACAAAAAAAAAGAGCAAAATACGACACTAGAAAAAGAAGAGGCCTTGCCGACAAACTACTGAGGGGGGCCACCAAACAAGCTTCTGAAGGTCGCGTCTACGAAAGAGTTGCGCTGAGAATCATCTTGAGTGCCAGAAGATTTCAAGCCACGTCAAAGTGATGTTATCACCCCGATTGGCGAATAGGGTAGCAGAAATGATGCGCCAAGAAAATGAAGCGGCATTGATCCCGTGCAAGTTCGAAGTTGGCGTCATGAATGGCCGCCTCGAAATGCGCATGAGTAAGGTTGGAAAGGCCCTGGCCTTGGCCTAGACACGCTGACACTAGATCCAGAAGATCTAAGACCATGGGTAGAATCTCAGCGTCAAAAACTACATCACGCCCACCCCACGGAAGACCAGTGATCATGACAAAATTTGGAGGGGTAATCGTCATCTCACCCACAGGCAGATGAAAGGAGTTGGTGGTGTCCCCAAAACCTTTCAGCTATGGCACGACCTATGACGCGGTATGTGCGACCCTTCCAAGCCACCAAACATTGCCAGAACGGCATAAGTCCCGCCGCGGTCAAGGCGTGTTGAACAAAGTTCCCAGGAATCGAGGCTGCTACCTTAAGAGGATCCTTTAGGACACCAGGGGTTTTCAAGTTGTCCACCTAAAGGCAAGCAGAAGGGGCCAGTTAAAGTTGGGGGCTTACCTAAATACATTGGGCCAAGGCATGTTCTTTCGGGCCCTAGCTGGACCCAGCACCAACACTGGGCTCACAGCCATGGCCCACAAGATAAATAAATTGGAAAACGAAAAAAAATGCGCAAAACAAAAACAAAAAAAAAGGAACAAAATAAAAAAAATCCCATACTGCCCAAATGAGCCGGCCCAACAGAACGAAAACCCGTACGGGTTTTTGTTCTTTGATGGGCCGCACATCCGGGCCCGTGTTACTTTTGGCGCCCTACAGGCCAGAAAATCCGCATGAGTTTTCTCTTTCCTAATGGGCCGATTTCCTTTGGGTCGAGCATGCATAAAACCCACATTATTTTTCCCATGGGTTGGGTTTGGTCCGTTTCTCGAGTTGGGTTATCGTTTGTAATACATAAAAAGAGCCATCATGAGGACATGCAAGCATGCTTAAAATAATGAAAAATCGACAAGACATGAAAAATAAATTCGTGCTTGCTCATTTTTTATTAAACTAAGTATAAAAAAGAGAAGGTTTTGGAAATTACCTTGCCATGGGAACGGTAGAACCGAGCATGGTTCCAAGGCTGAATAGTAAGGTCCGAAGGGTCGGCGTTCTCCCCCAGAATAAAGTTGCGACGTGAAGACATCTCGTGGGACCATGCCGCCGCATGTGGAAGAGGAGGATTCCTATGACCTCGGGGATGCGTCTTCCAAAGAACTCAAATTATCTTCAAAGAACAAACTTTCTGGAGAGAGAAGGAGAAGCTAGAGAGATAAGGAATAGTTGAAGGTATGAGTGAATGAGGTGAATGAAGCTTGGTATTTATAGAAATAATGAGTGAATATGAACCACTCGTTTCTAGGACCCGCCTCGAGATGCCAAATGCGTTTCATTAGTCGAAAATCCAAAGGTCATCATTTTGCCACCCAAAGAGGAGACATGGCTGCGTAGCACATTCTCATCCACACAAATGCATGGCCCACCTTTGATACCCTTCACGAGGAGAAGAAAAAGAAAAAAAAAACAAGACCAAAACCCGCGCGAGTTTTGGATTCTCTATGGGCCCAATTCTGGTGCCCCAGCGCCTTTCGATGACCCAATAAATCTTAGAAAACCCGCACGGGTTTTATACCAATAAAAGCCAATTTCAAGCGGCCCAAGATCCTGCGGCCCAGCATCTTTCAACGGCCCAAAGATCGTAGCCCAAGGGTTCCCAAGATTCAGGTAAAAATCTGAACCCATTTGCATTTTTGCGAAAGCTAATACTTACTTTTCTGATGATTTTTAGGTTGCCACATAAATAAGCACCATCATCTGGTCGCCGCTAAAAGGGACCATCCATCGTCAGTTGCGCGTAAAGAGCACCATCATCTGGTCGCCGCTAATAGGGACCATCCATCGTCAAGTTGCCGTATAAAAGAGCACCATCATCGGGTCGCCGCTAAAAAGGGACTATCCGTCATCCGGTTGCCGCATAAAAGAGAACCATCAGCGACAGTCATCCAACGGTTGCGACCTAAAGGCCTCCAACGACGTCATCAACGACAGTCGTCCAACGGTTGCCACCTAAAGGCCTCCAATGATGTCGTCAGCAATAGTCGTCCAACGGGTTCTACATAAAGGACTCTGACGATGTTAGCAACAGCAGTCGTTCAAACGGATTCCACTTAAAGGTCTCCTAACGATATTCTTAGCTTCGGTCGTCCAACGGTTACCACCTAAAGGTTACCGACGATCTCTTCATCAACAGCAGTCGTTCAAATGGGTTCCACTTAAAGCTCTCCAACCGACATCCTCAGCATCAGTCGTCAAATGGTTGCCACCTAAAGGTTATCAACGACACCATCAGCAACAACGTCACCTGGTCGCCATATAAAAGAGCACCGCCAGCGTCAAGACAGACATCAAGTCTACTTTGACCTTCGTCCTATTCGAACTCGATCAAAGTGGGGGCTCTCTGTAGACACTGGGGTTTGCACCGATATAACCCCAATTTGTCAAAAGGGTCGGATACATCATTGGGCCAATGTAACAAACAATGCAAACAATTCAAATCAAGCCGGCCCATTACAAGTAACAAAACCCGCACGGGTTTTAGTCGAAGAGGACGACCCAGAACCAGGACAGGCCCAAGGCGCGCCCCAGACCAGGCAATCCAAAACCCGCACGGGTTTTCTAAGGCCTGAAGCGCGTCGTTTTGTGAATCCACGTCAGCGATCCGTGTGAGATTCAATTAAAACCCGCGTGGGTTTTCTTTTGAATTCGACGCTAAAATCTTGATCAACCCCTTGATATTAGCCCCATGTGTTTGACCCTTTCCCTTGACTTTTGTGATTGCATGGCATGATCATGGGGATGTATCCCCATGATTTTCCATCCATTACCATCCTAAACACTACCTTCATCACCTATAAATACCCCTCCATTTTACCCTCACTAATCACCAACAACTCCCATAAACCAATACCATTATACTCAAATTCTCATCAACCAACTACCATCATAATTCTACCTACACTCTCTTAAAACTCTCTCTATTATATCCATTCTCTTATTACCATTATTCTACCAATTTCTCATCACATCATCACTCATATATCACCTTTCCATCATCCGCATACTTACCCTTTCATTCACCAAGTCAAAGGAAGTCAAGGTTTTGATCGGCGCATTCGGATTCCTAAACCAACGAGGTTCGCCCTTTTGTTGCTTTCGTTATTGTTATTTTAATTATGTAATTCGTATTTCATTCCCATTGCTTGTGCATATTTTGTAAATAAAAACGTTGTTTTATAATGCATGTTAAGAATATAAATTCGTGAAATCTATTAAACTTCTCCCCGCTTTATTTCATTTTAATGTCGATTTTAGTAGAGTCTGTTTTCTAACAGGCGAATTTGAGAATTCTTATAATTCTCAAATTCGTAACCTTACACCCAGACTTAGAGTCGGGTTTCGTAGACCGGAGTTATTTTTATTAATTTTACGGTTTGTCGGTTTCCTTAAATCGGCTGACGACTCTTTTATTCTTTTAGTAATATGTTTAATTATTTGATACTAAAATTTACACTAAAATGATTAAGAAATTATTTAATATCTTCCTCACACCCAATTCAAAGTGGAAAATCGAGAGAAAATGTGTTGGAACCAATAAAACTCTCACGGGATTTATTATTTCCAATCCATGTTCTCTGGCCCACTAGCTTGAAAATCCTTCGGGACAAGTTAGGTAAAAGGAGAGATTACGAGTTTTGCAGCTGAAGACACAAGGATTGATAAGAAAAAGATCATAGCTCGTGTTAATTCTTGTAAAACAAAATGAAATGTATTACTTCTCATATCAATAAAAGGAGTACACTCTTATTCGATACATCTTGTTTTACTAATTTTAATAAAGGAAAAGCATCAAATTAAACAAATACATAGCGTACGCATTCTTTCCTACATTTTATTTCATCTCTTTCCTCTCCATCTTACTTGCTAGATATGCGTCAAGTCCTAGTTTGAGTCGGAGTTCTTAGACCGTTAGTACTCACTTGACAAGCCTTGCTGATTTTTACGCATTAGGGTGAAATCCTTTACGGTTAGAGTCCAACCCCGATTCCCGATAATGATGATGCTCTTCAATTTTTAAGTTTCTCGGGAGGTGAGCGAGTGCGTTTTTAGCCATTGTATCGCACCAATAGTAGTAGCTAACCAACTTCGATATCCGTCGGTCGGCGAAGAAGAAATGCGATGAGGCGGTGGGACTTGACTCTGCTCGTTTCATCAATATTTAATCCAAGATTCGACCGAGCCTTGGATATGGGTAAGTCGGGAATCTCACATGGTAGCGGTATGTCTTGAAGGCGTCCCATTTGGCGCATGGCCCGGTTGGGAAAGTAGTAAGTGAGTTCCGTCAGACCTAGCAGGGTGATATGAGCTGCCTTGCTTGAATGGTTGGAGAAGTAGGGGACCTTCCACCATTGAATCCACCATTGAATCTCTTTGTGATCCATCAAGAAGATCACCCACTCTTCAAAGCTACGGCGTGCCTCATACTACCTTTTGCGCTGACAAAAGTGAGCAAATTCCGATGGAGTTATAGGAGAAACCACCATGCTGAGGTGTTCTATGAGCCATATTTAGGAAGAAGGGAGATAGTAAGTCTCTTGGTTGCATAAAAAAAAAAAAAGAGAAGAAAAATATACAACCAAGGAAAAATCGACAAACTGATTCTACACGAATTATTTGAGTAATTCATGCAAAATCAAGAAAAAAAGTGCAAAAAAATATAATAATAAAAAAAAGAAACGTCGATACTTACTTGGAGGACAAGGGGGCTTCCGCGAAATATTTGCTTTGAACTCCAGGAATCAAGGCCCAATAGAGTTTCCGCCACCATCATGGGAACCGGGTTGTAGCCACGGGCCATTTCATTGACAATATGAATGAGAGAAGAGAGGCGAAACGAACCGCCATGATAAAATAAAAATTCAGCCAAGTCACTAAAGTTCAACCCCCGTACCCTTGATTCCGGTATGATTTTAAGCGCTTCCGGTGACCGGAAAAATTCTACCATGGCTTGGAGATTCACCATGTCATTCACCAAAATGTGCCCGGGCGCACGATGATTAAAATTGGTCATTTCTTCAAACCTCTCGCGATAGTTTGAAGCAAGAGGAGGGGTTGTCGAAGGGGTAGAGATCAAAGCCGAAGATGCATGCCCATTCTTCAGGGAGAGGGCACAATTTGTTCCAAGAGAACCGGAATACATAAAGCTTCGAGTCTAAAAATGTAAAGGTCGCCTTAAGAAAACCCCAGTTGATCTTCACTTGCTTAGGCTCAAAATGAGAGATAAATTACAAAGAGTGAGGAGACCTTTCTCGGGTTTCGACAAGGAGTTCATCCAGAGGTTAAGTTTCTTTTCAAAGGCCATGGTTTAAAGGGATGTAGGAGGTGAAAGCGAAATGACAAGAAAGGATGAAGGGAAGTGACAAACAAACCTTGCTTAAATAGTGAATGGCATGCCACGAATACACTGTTTCTGCCTCAAGACTGATTGAACCAAGGGGGTGAACATTGGCCAACGACGTGTGGACCGTGGAAACATGGTGGCCCCCACCGTGTCATGCCCGGTCGGTCTCCAGCAGGGGAGAGTGAACCGTGTGAAGTTTCGACGCCGTGTATGTGCATGCATGGGAGGAAGACATGGTTCCTTGGTCCAATTAGGCATGTCAGTGTAAAAAAAAAATGTACATGTATCATATTATTTCCTTTGCTATTCTTCATTTTATTTTTATCTTGGATGTGATAATTGTCTTTTAGGGATTTCATTTATTTCCTTGTAAACAGTCTAACATTGACCGATAAATAAATAAAACTAGGGCTTGCATGCATTTCATTAGATCGAGTCTAATAATCATATGCATACAAAAAGTCTACCTACATTTTTATTTCTCGTACGCCTTTTATTTCTCGTACAAAACAAAAAAAAAGAGCAAAATACGACACTAGAAAAAGAAGAGGCCTTGCCGACAAACTACTGAGGGGGGCCACCAAACAAGCTTCTGAAGGTCGCGTCTACGAAAGAGTTGCGCTGAGAATCATCTTGAGTGCCAGAAGATTTCAAGCCACGTCAAAGTGATGTTATCACCCCGATTGGCGAATAGGGTAGCAGAAATGATGTACGCCAAGAAAATGAAGCGGCATTGATCCCCAGGCAAGTTCTGGAAGTTGGCGTCATGAATGGCCGCCTCGAAATGCGCATGAGTAAGGTTGGAAAGGCCCTGGCCTTGGCCTAGACACGCTGACACTAGATCCAGAAGATCTAAGACCATGGGTAGAATCTCAGCGTCAAAAACTACATCACGCCCACCCCACGGAAGACCAGTGATCATGACAAAATTTGGAGGGGTAATCGTCATCTCACCCACAGGCAGATGAAAGGAGTTGGTGGTGTCCCCAAAACCTTTCGGCTATGGCACGACCTATGGCCAGCGGTATGTGCGACCCTTCCAAGCCACCAAACATTGCCAGAACGGCATAAGTCCCGCCGCGGTCAAGGCGTGTTGAACAAAGTTCCCAGGAATCGAGGCTGCTACCTTAAGAGGATCCTTTAGGACACCAGGATTTTCAAGTTGTCCACCTAAAGGCAGCGAAGGGCGATTAAAGTTGGGCTTACCTAAATACATTGGGCCAAGGCATGTTCTTTCGGGCCCTAGCTGTACCATGCACCAACAATGGGCTCACAGCCATGGCCCACAAGATAAATAAATTGGAAAAAGAAAAAAAGCGCAAAACAAAAACAAAAAAAGGAACAAAGAAAAAAATCCCATACTTCCCAAATGAGCCGGCCCAACAGAACGAAAACCCGTACGGGTTTTTGTTCTTTGATGGGCCGCACATCCGGGCCCGTGTTACTTTTGGCGGCCTACAGGCCAGAAAATCCGCATGAGTTTTCTCTTTCCTAATGGGCCGATTTCCTTTGGGTCGAGCATGCATAAAACCCACATTATTTTTCCCATGGGTTGGGTTTGGTCCGTTTCTCGAGTTGGGTTATCGTTTGTAATACATAAAAAGAGCCATCATGAGGACATGCAAGCATGCTTAAAATAATGAAAAATCGACAAGACATGAAAAATAAATTCGTGCTTGCTCATTTTTTATTAAACTAAGTATAAAAAAGAGAAGGTTTTGGAAATTACCTTGCCATGGGAACGGTAGAACCGAGCATGGTTCCAAGGCTGAATAGTAAGGTCCGAAGGGTCGGCGTTCTCCCCCAGAATAAAGTTGCGACGTGAAGACATCTCGTGGGACCATGCCGCCGCATGTGGAAGAGGAGGATTCCTATGACCTCGGGGATGCGTCTTCCAAAGAACTCAAATTATCTTCAAAGAACAAACTTTCTGTAGAGAAGGAGAAGCTAGAGAGATAAGGAATAGTTGAAGGTATGAGTGAATGAGGTGAATGAAGCTTGGTATTTATAGAAATAATGAGTGAATATGAACCACTCGTTTCTAGGACCCGCCTCGAGATGCCAAATGCGTTTCATTAGTCGAAAATCCAAAGGTCATCATTTTGCCACCCAAAGAGGAGACATGGCTGCGTAGCACATTCTCATCCACACAAATGCATGGCCCACCTTTGATACCCTTCACGAGTAGAATAAAAAGAAAAAAAAAAACAAGACCAAAACCCGCGCGAGTTTTGGATTCTCTATGGGCCCAAGTCTGGTGCCCCAGCGCCTTTCGATGACCCAATAAATCTTAGAAAACCCGCGGGTTTTATACCAATAAAAGCCAATTTCAAGCGGCCCAAGATCCTGCGGCCCAGCATCTTTCAACGGCCCAAAGATCGTAGCCCAAGGGTTCCCAAGATTCAGGTAAAAATCTGAACCCATTTGCATTTTGCGAAGCTAAAACTTACTTTTACGATGATTTTGGTTGCCACATAAATAAGCACCATCATCCAGTCGCGCTAAAAGGGACCATCCATCGTCAGTTGCGCGTAAAGAGCACCATCATGCAGTGCCGCTAATAGGGACCATCCATCGTCAAGTTGCCGTATAAAGAGCACCATCATCGGTCGCGCTAAAGGGACTATCCGTCATCCGGTTGCCGCATAAAGAGAACCATCGCGGCGGTCATCCAGCGGTTGCGACCTAAAGGCCTCCAACGGCGTCATCAACGGCGATCGTCCAGCGGTTGCCACCTAAAGGCCTCCAATGATGTAAATCGGCAATAGTCGTCCAGCGGGTTCTACATAAAGGACTCGGCGATGTTAGCAATGATCGTTCAAACGGATTCCACTTAAAGGTCTCCTAACGATATTCTTAGCTTCGGTCGTCCAACGGTTACCACCTAAAGGTTACCGACGATCTCTTCATCAACAGCAGTCGTTCAAATGGGTTCCACTTAAAGCTCTCCAACCGACATCCTCAGCATCAGTCGTCAAATGGTTGCCACCTAAAGGTTATCAACGACACCATCAGCAACAACGTCACCTGGTCGCCATATAAAAGAGCACCGCCAGCGTCAAGACAGACATCAAGTCTACTTTGACCTTCGTCCTATTCGAACTCGATCAAAGTGGGGGCTCTCTGTAGACACTGGGGTTTGCACCGATATAACCCCAATTTGTCAAAAGGGTCGGATACATCATTGGGCCAATGTAACAAACAATGCAAACAATTCAAATCAAGCCGGCCCATTACAAGTAACAAAACCCGCACGGGTTTTAGTCGAAGAGGACGACCCAGAACCAGGACAGGCCCAAGGCGCGCCCCAGACCAGGCAATCCAAAACCCGCACGGGTTTTCTAAGGCCTGAAGCGCGTCGTTTTGTGAATCCACGTCAGCGATCCGTGTGAGATTCAATTAAAACCCGCGTGGGTTTTCTTTTGAATTCGGCGCTAAAATCTTGATCAACCCCTTGATATTAGCCCCATGTGTTTGACCCTTTCCCTTGACTTTTGTGATTGCATGGCATGATCATGGGGATGTATCCCCATGATTTTCCCTCCATTACCATCCTAAACACTACCTTCATCACCTATAAATACCCCTCCATTTTACCCTCACTAATCACCAACAACTCCCATAAACCATCACCATTATACTCAAATTCTCATCAACCAACTACCATCATAATCCTACCTACACTCTCTTAAAACTCTCTCTATTATATCCATTCTCTTATTACCATTATTCTACCAATTTCTCATCACATCATCACTCATATATCACCTTTCCATCATCCACATACTTACCCTTTCATTCACCAAGTCAAAGGAAGTCAAGGTTTTGATCGGCGCATTCGGATTCCTAAACCAACGAGGTTCGCCCTTTTGTTGCTTTCGTTATTGTTATTTTAATTATGTAATTCGTATTTCATTCCCATTGCTTGTGCATATTTTGTAAATAAAAACGTTGTTTTATAATGCATGTTAAGAATATAAATTCGTGAAATCTATTAAACTTCTCCCCGCTTTATTTCATTTTAATGTCGATTTTAGTAGAGTCTGTTTTCTAACAGGCGAATTCGAGAATTCTTATAATTCTCAAATTCGTAACCTTACCCCCAGACTTAGAGTCGGGTTTCGTAGACCGGAGTTATTTTTATTAATTTTACGGTTTGTCGGTTTCCTTAAATCGGCTGGCGACTCTTTTATTCTTTTAGTAATATGTTTAATTATTTGATACTGAAATTTACACTAAAATGATTAAGAAATTATTTAATATCTTCCTCACACCCAATTCAAAGTGGAAAATCGAGAGAAAATGTGTTGGAACCAATAAAACTCTCACGGGTTTTATTATTTCCAATCCATGTTCTCTGCCCACTAACGAAAATCCTTCGGACAAGTTAGGTAAAAGGAGAGATTACGAGTTTTGCGGTGAAGACACAAGGATTGATAAGAAAAAGATCATAGCTCGTGTTAATTCTTGTAAAACAAAATGAAATGTATTACTTCTCATATCAATAAAAGGAGTACACTCTTATTCGATACATCTTGTTTTACTAATTTTAATAAAGGAAAAGCATCAAATTAAACAAATACATAGCGTACGCATTCTTTCCTACATTTTATTTCATCTCTTTCCTCTCCATCTTACTTGCTAGATATGCGTCAAGTCCTAGTTTGAGTCGGAGTTCTTAGACCGTTAGTACTCACTTGACAAGCCTTGCGATTTTTACGCATTAGGGTGAAATCCTTTGGTTAGAGTCCAACCCCGATTCCCGATAATGATGATGCTCTTCAATTTTAAGTTTCGGGAGGTGAGCGAGTGCGTTTTTCGCCATTGTATCGCACCAATAGTAGTAGCTAACCAACCCGATATCCGTCGGTCGACGAAGAAGAAATGCGATGAGGCGGTGGGACTTGACTCTGCTCGTTTCATCCAATATTTAATCCAAGATTCGACCACCGAGCCTTGGATATGGGTAAGGTCGGGAATCTCACATGGTAGCAGAGGTATGTCTTGAAGGCGTCCCATTTGGCGCATGGCCCGGTTGGGAAAGTAGTAAGTGAGTACCGTCAGACCTAGCAGGGTGATATGAGCTGCCTTGCTTGAATGGTTGGAGAAGTAGGGGACCTTCCACCATTGAATCCACCATTGAATCTCTTTGTGATCCATCAAGAAGATCACCCACTCTTCAAAGCTACGGCGTGCCTCATACTACCTTTTGCGCTGACAAAAGTGAGCAAATTCCGATGGAGTTATAGGAGAAACCACCATGCTGAGGTGTTCTATGAGCCATATTTAGGAAGAAGGGAGATAGTAAGTCTCTTGGTTGCATAAAAAAAAAAAAGAGAAGAAAAATATACAACCAAGGAAAAATCGACAAACTGATTCTACACGAATTATTTGAGTAATTCATGCAAAATCAAGAAAAAAAGTGCAAAAAAATATAATAATAAAAAAAAGAAACGTCGATACTTACTTGGAGGACAAGGGGGCTTCCGCGAAATATTTGCTTTGAACTCCAGGAATCAAGGCCCAATAGAGTTTCCGCCACCATCATGGGAACCGGGTTGTAGCCACGGGCCATTTCATTGACAATATGAATGAGAGAAAGAGGGGCGAAACCTGAACCGCCATGATAAAATAAAAATTCAGCCAAGACACAAAAGATCAAACCCCGTACCCTTGATGCCGGTATGATTTTAAGCGCTTCCGGTGACCGGAAAAATTCTACCATGGCTTGGAGATTCACCATGTCATTCACCAAAATGTGCCCGAGCGCACGATGATTAAAATTGGTCATTTCTTCAAACCTCTCGCGATAGTTTGAAGCAAGAGGAGGGGTTGTCGAAGGGGTAGAGATCAAAGCCGAAGATGCATGCCCATTCTTCAGGGAGAGGGCACAATTCGTTCCAAGAGAACCGGAATACATAAAGCTTCGAGTCTAAAAATGTAAAGGTCGCCTTAAGAAAACCCCAGTTGATCTTCACTTGCTTAGGCTCAAAATGAGAGATAAATTACAAAGAGTGAGGAGACCTTTCTCGGGTTTCGACAAGGAGTTCATCCAGAGGTTAAGTTTCTTTTCAAAGGCCATGGTTTAAAGGGATGTAGGAGGTGAAAGCGAAATGACAAGAAAGGATGAAGGGAAGTGACAAACAAACCTTGCTTAAATAGTGAATGGCATGCCACGAATACACTGTTTCTGCCTCAAGACTGATTGAACCAAGGGGGTGAACAGTGGCCAACGACGTGTGGACTGTGGAAACATGGTGGCCCCCACCGTGTCATGCCCGGTCGGTCTCAAGCAGGGGAGAGTGAACCGTGTGAAGTTTCGACGCCGTGTATGTGCATGCATGGGAGGAAGACATGGTTCCTTGGTCCAATTAGGCATGTCAGTGTAAAAAAAAAAAATGTACATGTATCATATTATTTCCTTTGCTATTCTTCATTTTATTTTTATCTTGGATGTGATAATTGTCTTTTAGGGATTTCATTTATTTCCTTGTAAACAGTCTAACATTGACCGATAAATAAATAAAACTAGGGCTTGCATGCATTTCATTAGATCGAGTCTAATAATCATATGCATACAAAAAGTCTAACTACATTTTTATTTCTCGTACGCCTTTTATTTCTCGTACAAAACAAAAAAAAAGAGCAAAATACGACACTAGAAAAAGAAGAGGCCTTGCCGACAAACTACTGAGGGGGGCCACCAAACAAGCTTCTGAAGGTCGCGTCTACGAAAGAGTTGCGCTGAGAATCATCTTGAGTGCCAGAAGGACCGGGCAAGAACTGGCTGGAAGGCATGTCATATCCTTGATTATAGCCAGGGGGCTGGCTATAAGGAACGATGGACTGAGCATGGTACTGAGATGCCCATGGACTAGGAACTCTCTCCATCAAACCAGGGAATCCACTCAATTCCGAGCAATCTTCCACCATGAACTCAGGAATGCCGGGGCACCGCTGTCTACCTCCCTAAGAACTAGCATGGAAAGCTTGATGTTCACCCAGCAGATCTTGATCCCTACGCCTGGACGGATCTGCATCCAGATCTCCACGATAAGCTCCCCTACTAGTTTCTCCTATTGAAGAACGGCCAGGAGGACGCCGTGATGAACACTCAGAACGCGACAAACTCGTATGAGAATGAGCTTCGTGATTTTCTCCACCACCAGCTGGCATGGGACCTTGATATTGGCCATCCACAAAGTTCCGGTCGATAAATTCTCGGGCGGTAATTCCTTCCCTCAACAGAACTCGAATGTGGGTGTAGGCTTGCTGTATGAAGAGAAGGTCAACTAGGATCAATAAAAAAAAAAAAAAACAACAACAACAACAAAAAATAGGCGACCTACCGGGTTGGCATCGAAGTACTGCAACACTTCGTGATCATTCAGCACAAGAGGGATGAAGCCGAATAGTATGTCCTCGTCCTCCGCCTACTCAGTTTTTTCCACATTTTCATCCAGGAGAGGATCATAGTATCCTCGCAGCTACAAAAGGACAACTAGTTAGCAAAAGAGCAAAGATGCATTATTCCAAAGGCCGAAGAAATTCTTTACCCGAGCAAAAGCCAAGCGCCCTCTATGCTGAGCGGCCGCTACCTCCAAGTTATCCATGGGAACTATGAAATTAATGGCAGGCTCTCCGATCAACATCCCGCTCCCTTGGCCTATGTCTTTGTTGCCCTAGAAGCTTGACTCGGGCGAGTCATCCAGCTGACTCGGACGAGTCAGCCTTTTGGCCTCCACTCCTCCTTAGCTCAATTTGCAAGTCTCTAAAGCCCCAGACCCATGTCACGGGCGAGTCAGGACTTGACTCGGGCGAGTCATCCTTCTGCCCACACTTCTCTGTTTTGCTTTGGTTCTCGACTCGGGTCTCGGGTTGGCTCGGGAAATTGCTCGGGATTCCCTAAAAAGCCACAATTAAGCCCAAATTCCTTCTAACTCCTTATTATTCGTACAAAACACAAATTCATTATATCTAATATATATACAATGGCTAAAATAAATAAAAACACCCTATAAAAGAGATAAAATTCGGCTCGGAACGAGACCGGACATATATATTGATCCTTGTGGCATGATTGGTTTTATTCTTTCTAGTGGCGCGCCCCTAAGTATGTACATGTTGGGTATTCTTGTTGTTGGAGCCATGTGGGCTCGGGTCGCCACTTTTTCTGTGCTAGTTGTTGTACATGTTGTGCTCATATCAGTTTCTTTAGGTCGGATAACGATGCTTTTCGGGTAGTTAATTACATGATTTTACTAATGAGCATTTTCTTCCTTTCTTTTTGAACTTAGTTTTGTTTTTCACCTTTCCCTTCTCCCTTTTTCCTTTTTCATGGCTTTTGTGGGTATAGTCGTTACAAACCCTCACGAGACCCACTTCGTCCACCGGGGCTGTCGCGGGGTTTAAAGAGCTTGGTGCATACGCTAAATGCACTCGTTTCCTCCTACGAAAGAGGAGTAGTTGTTTAGTTCCTCAGTACATTTGTTTTGTTTTGCTCGGGATGAGCAAAAGGTCAAGTGTGTGTGGGGGGGGTGTTTAAGCCCATTTTAAGGCCAAAATTACGCTCCCGGGCTTGCTCTTTTCATTCGATTCCATGCCATTTTTGTTATTTTTACTTGGTTTTAGTTCTTTTGTAGGTTTCTTGTGTTTGAGGAATAAAACGAGGCAAAGGAGCACTTTAAGGGCAAATTAGGAAGTCCCTAGGGATTTCCTGAGCCAAGCCAAGGAGTGTAGAAGAGCGAAGCTGGGACGGGAAAACTTCTCAAAGAGGCTAAAGCAAGGCCGTCATACCCGCTACCATCCTTGTAGTGGACGCGACGAGCTCACATGCCGCGCCCAGAACTGTCGCCCCTGCTACATTTTCGTAGCGGACGCTACGCCCAGATAAGTTTGGATCCGAATACCGTGTCACCCGCGACTAAAAGGGTAACACCCGCGATGCTAGAGTTAGAGAAAAACTTGGAGGTAGACTACCCAGAACGGTTGTGCCCGCGACACATGGCGTCACACCCGCGTACCCGCGCGAAATCAAAATCGCTTCACATATATTGCTCTGTCGTGCCCACTGCGCCAACCGTCGCACCTGCGACGGCCTTGTTTTACGCACATTGTAACGGTTGAAACAGCTGCATTTTATGTAACTTCCTTTCCTTGTATATATACTTTTAGTGACGGTTTTAAGAGAGTTCTGAATTTTTACTGTTCATCTTAGTTTTTAATAAGAGAAAGTTTGAAATTAATCGGTAATTAAGGAGATTTCTACTTTGATTCTTGCTTTGATTTGGTTTGTACTCAAGAATTGAAGTTTCAACCATTAAAAGATTGTGAAGACTATCAATTCCATTGATCATCATCTACTTGTTTTCATCATCATAGGTGTTTTATTCTCCTCTACTCTACTTTTCATTGTTAATCATTTACTTGCTTGTTGATTGCTTTAATTGCTACTTAATTGCTTTGGTTGAGATTGTTTCTTGCTTTGTGTTAGAAATCATGATCAGGAATGGCATTGTTGATGTTAGCTTAGTTATGGTAATCGGTAGTGGCTAGAGTCCCTATGGGTTAGGTTGTGATTAAGGTTATCGATTGGTAATTAGGAATGGGTTAACAAGTTAGGGAGTAATTATGAAGGAAATCTAATTCCCACCTTAGTCCTTCTTTCAAGTGGGATGCATTAGGGACCAAAAGCTCTTTAATGCACTAACCGCTTGTCAATGGAAGTTTAAGGAAGGGATAGTTAGTCACTCGCTCACGGAAGTGAGGATGGGGCTAATTAGGGAACCCTGCTAAATTAACCCTCCAGGCCCGTGGTGGGCTTTGAGGACTGCCCTTGGGAGAGGGAGCTCGGTGGCCATATCCTAGCAAGATTCCCATCTGATTTCCTCCAGCTTTTTATCCCAAACTGCGAAACCCATTACCTTTAATCCCAACCCCCGAAGCCCATTCTTATCATCTGACTGAACTTTCGTTTATTTGCTTGTTTTGTGCTTACTATTAGTAATCTTACCTCTCCCTTTGTTACCTTAGTGATATCGACGTCCCCCTTGTCCTAGATCTTTTAGTTAAGGCCCCCAGCTCCCTGAGAATAACAACATATATACATTCGTATATATTAAAAAAAAAACCGAGTATACATACCTGTTGTATAGCCGTTAACACCCGTTAATTGCTGCATATTAGGGGGGTCACAGGCGTGACCATGGAGGTCACGACCGTGACTTGGAGAAATCCAGAAATTCTCGTGTTTTCTCGCAAACCTCACGGGTGTGACTTGAAGGTCACCGCCGTAAGGTAGCTCCTGGAAGTTCTTGTCGTAGGAGGTCACGGTCGTATGAAGATGGTTCACGACCGTGAGATGTCTTCTAGGAAACTTTCTTCGAAGGAAGTCACGACCGTGTACAGGCAGGTCATGGTCGTGATGTGCTTTTCTAGAAAACCTGGGTTTTAGAGCGTCACGGTGGTGTCGTAGTAGGTCACCGCCGTGACCCCTCTTTTGTCTTCAGGCCTTCTTTGATCTTTTTGGCACCAATGTTTATGGAGGGGTCACGGTCATGACGTAGGAGGTCACGGCCGTGACCCTGCTGCTGACAGTGTTTTCTCTTGGTTTATTCTTCTCACACCAGGATCGAGGCTTGTTCTGTTTCTCCAAGCCCGGGTTTCCTCGGGAAGACTCGACTCCTCTGCTTTTAGGCCCCTCGTTTAACGCATTTTTGCTCCACAAGTATCCAAAGCTCCAAAAATCTACAAAAGGAAGAAAAAGAGGTAAAAAATACTAACAAACTTTGGAAATGAGTAAAAACCTAAGGTAAAAGGGTCGCATTTAGGTTGAAAACCGAGCCTAAACAGGTGGTAAACTAATATTCACTCCCTATGCACGAGCTAGCATCGATCCCCCTCACAAGAGTGATGAATCGATGCAACACTTTCCAAAGTCTATCATCACTCTCGTGTATGATAGGTGTTGGTAGTATGAGAATGCAATCCTATGTAATGAATTCCAAATTCCTCTCCCCAGAGTTAGGATTTGGAATCCGATTAAACCACCCTAGAATTCCAATCTCGATGTTTGAAAGGATCGATAACCTCCTAGCACCTGGTATTCTTCAACTACCGAATAGAAAAACTAGGGCGAAACACTAATCACCTCGCTAATCACCCTAATCCCACTAATCTAAGATTAATCCGCCATTAGGAGCCTAATTACTCCCTAACCTTGGAAAACCCAACCACTAATCATATTAAAATAACAAACTAATTGAAAATCTAAAAAACATCTAAAAACCCTAACAACAATTAATCTAATAACCCTAGTAATGCCCAACATCTATGTAACGACCAGGCCCCTCTGGGGCCGCGAAGATTACCGGAAACGACTTCAAGGATCGCTGACTGGCCCCACAAATCACAACGAGTCTTTCCAGTGTGCTTCGTCCTCGTTCACACGCTGCTTGGGAAAAATTCCCAGGAGGTCACCCATCCTGAGACTACTCCCAGCCAAGCACGCTTAACTGAGGAGTTCCCAACGGATGAGCTACCATAAAAGAAGGTGCACCTTGGTGATATAAGTAGTCATTTCAATCCTGTTAAGCCACACTTTAACCACACAATCACCCCCACTTAAGCGCACGACGTCCTCGTTGTGCCACAATCCACTTCAGAATCTTTGCCCCGCTAGGTGACTGCGCATGGCTCTCCCGTCCACTAGCACAGCTCACGGTCGCGGGGCGACTCTGATACCATTTGTAACGCCCCGGCCCCTCCCGGGCCGCGGACATTACTGGAAACGACTTCAAGGATCGCTGACTGGCCCCACAAATCACCACGAGTCTTTCCAGCGCGCTTCGTCCTCGCTCACACGCTGCCTGGGAAAACTTCCCAGGAGGTCACCCATCCTGAGACTACTCCCAGCCAAGCACGCTTAACTGAGGAGTTCCCAACGGATGAGCTACCATAAAAGAAGGTGCACCTTGGTGATATAAGTAGTCATTTCAATCCTGTTAAGCCACACTTTAACCACATACCCGGGGTATTACAATCTAACCCTAAAAAGACTTAACTAAACTAGCCCAAAACATAACCATACAATAAACTGACCTAACCCTAATCTGAGTTACACGAACCCTAAAAAAAACCTAATAATCACTAACCCAACAGAGCAGACCCAATTAAACCCTAATAACCGTAACCCTAAAACAAAGCAGAGCAAAGACCCTAATAAAACTAACCCTAAAACCAACCCTAATCCTAATCTAACTTAACCCCAACTAATCCTGATAACAGACCCTAATATTAGTAAACCTATCATTTGAATCACTCACTAACCTAATAATACCAAACCACATACTGATTGAATAAAGAAGAAAGAAGAAAACAAGTACACTAAGAAGAGATAAAAACAGAAAAAAGAAAAAGAAAGGAAGACTAAGCAGAGAGACGGAAACAGAGAAGAGAAAGCGGAAATAGAGGGAAAGATAATCGACTAAAGAAAGTAACAATAACCCAGAAAATTTCCTTACAACCACAATCTCATATTCAGAAATTCGAAGAACAAAGACAATAGAACAAATCACAAAATCAGATCTAACACATACTAAAATAACCTAAACACAAATCTCATTATCAAAAAGAAGAGGAAAGATTAAAACACAAAATAAAACTTAATTCCAACCATAAAAGTGATTCAATACATGAATTAAATCTAATCTACCCTAAAATCTCAATAAGAACAAACCCAAGGAATTGATGGAGGATTAGATTGTCACTTCCCCAAAACCAACCATAACCATTCAAAATCGGCTTCCCTCTAATTTATACTCGAATTCAAGCCTTCAACATTCAATCTCATCCCTTCATTTTGCTTAGCCTTAGATGAATCGGATGTATTTGGACAGTTGGAGGAGAGTGTATGCGTCGATGGTGGGTGCAATGGTGGTGTACTTCTTCTATTATTCCAACAAATCTGAAACACGAGAAGAAAGAAGATGAGTGAGATATATCGCGATTAATAAGAAGAAGAAGAAGAAGAAGAAGAAGAAGAAGAAGAAGGAGATGGAGATGAGGGAGTTCGGTGCTTGGCTACGCAAAGAAGAATGAACAAAGAGGGAAAGAGAGGAAGAGGGCAAAAGGGGGAAGAAAGAAGTTGGGGAAAAAAGGGGGAAAAAAGAAATAAGGAAAGAGAATGTTAGGGTTTGAGATTCTCGATTGAGTGAATTGAAAATGGAAAACGGGTTAGGCGGGCGGGTAGCTGGGTTAGGGTTGATAGGTAATCAGATACCTGGTCAAGGGGATGTGGGAATTGGGCTGGATAATGAGATTGGGCCGAAGGATAGGAAAGAAGAGTGGAAAAAAGATTGGTTTTGGTGTTTAGACTATGATTATTGGGTTTAGTTCTTATTTTTATTTTCCATTTAGTAATATTTTTGTTTCATTTCATAATAATATTAACTAAAATAATAAAATGAAATAAAAACTAATAAAAATATAAAATCAATTAAAACATAATAACAACCTAATTTAATTATTAAAAACAAACGAAAAGCCATAGAATAAGGGGGTAAGAATCATCAAAATACGGACGAAACAACCGACCACCACCGTGATTCTCTCCGTCGTTAGTCAACCCACCGACGACCCCTACTGCCTGACCATTGCCTGCACCGTCGACCAGCCACCCCACCGCCACCTTTCCTTAGTATAAACCCTAATGCTACCCTTTAATTTTGTATTTTGTTTTATTGTGGTTATCAAGATTAATTATATTATTTCTTGTAATCTAGTTTAGTTTGTGTAAATTTATGATTTTAACTTATGTTTGTAAAATTCAGTGTTTATTTGATGTGTTTATTTGATGTGTTTTTATTATTGATGTTGCTAACATGTGATGTATATTGTGTATTTGATGTAAATCGTGTTTAGTGTTTTGATTCGAGTTATTTTATGCAAATACTATGAGTAAAATTTCTGGTCATATTAGGTTTAGTATTGTTGTAAGTTTTTATTCATTTGGTTGCTAATATATGAGTAATATGGTGTGTATTTTCTAGATTATGTATAGGGTTTGTATTAATGTTAAGTTATGCATGAATTAGGACTAGGTTAAGTATTAAAGGTGATTTTATGTGTTTACAATTGAGTAATGATGCATATGATTGAGTTTTAAATAGAGTTGTATTTTAAATTCTTAATCGATTTTACATTTGTAAGTTAAACTTTGAAATTTTGGCTGATTTTGAGAATTTTGAGTTAAAATCTTAGTTTATGCATAATATTATATTGTAATTCTTAAAAGGGTGTTCTTAGATCTTCCTTGTTTTTGCAAAGTTAAAATATGTTATGATTAGTAAAGTTTTGATCTTTATGTGGTAATCTTATTATTATTGTGTTATTATCATACGTGAGATTGTTATTATGAGTTCTATCGAGTTTTCTTTTTATAAAATTATGTTGTGATTACCATAGAGCGTACTAAAACTCTTCTAATTGTTTTCATAGGTTTTATAATGTATTATGTTTAGTAAATTTGTAAGCTTTACGTATTTAGTATATTACTAGTAAAGAATGTCCATGCAAGGCACATGCTAGACATTATAATTTTACAATATAAATTTTGTGTAATAATTTACATTAAATTTATTGTATTAAGTAGATATTGCCTTAGATTATAAAAAATATGCAAAATTACAAATAATAAGACAATATTATGTAATTTATATATAGTATTATGTTTATTTTTCAAATACAATGTACAGTAATTTAGTTTCCATACTAACATAAAATCTTTGAAAGATTGTCGTATGTTAAGAATTTTGACGTTTACATTGTACAAATATTATAATTGTATCAACATATTATAATTCCCGTACTTACCTGCATTTGAAATACACCCGATTGTATTCACCTAAACCCAAAATACACCTGGGTCATGTTTTTAGAATGGAATTCACCTAAAACCAAAATACACCTGATCCGTATTTACCTTAAAAACGGATCATATTTTTAGAGCCAAATTTACCTAAAAGTAAAATACACCCGACTCGTATTTACCCTAAAAAGAAAGTTTTAGTACCAAATAACATCTGACCTGTATTTACTTAAATTTGAAATACACCCGAGTCATATTCTTAATATGAAATTTACCCAAAAAAGAAATACACCTGACCCATGTTTACCCTAATTAACCAGATATATGTTCGACCTATGTTATCTAATTATTGTACTCGATGGTAAAATAGTCAATTCGAGTGAACACAAGGTAAAGACAAGTAGCTAATTAATTATTATATCTAAGAGTAAAATAGTAAATTCGTGTGTGAATACAAGCAGGCAGAGCAAGCAGCCCAACATAAAGGCCGGTGATCATGCATAAATCTTCGGGAATCAACACTAGTTCAGCGAATGCGAAGTGAAACGTACTCGTTGTGTCCCGAAACCTCACTCCTATTACGTGCACTGCTACGCGTGAGGTTGGGCGATACATAACTTCAACGTCTTCCTAGAACAAGCCAAATCTGTGGTTCCCCATGACCTCAATGGAAAAGGGAGATCGCTAATGCATCAATTTGATTGCCAGAGATATGGCACCGTTCGACATGACTAATTCCACCTAAAAGAGAAAGATGGCAAGAAAATTCAAGCATGCCACAGAATCAATAATAAATTAGGGAGGTTTCACTAAGTGCTAATGAATGAGAAATATACCATGCACGTACATGAGATTCAAAGAAATAAATAATATAGAAGTATGATAAAAATAAAAAATGAATATAACGGTTTCACCTGCGACACAAGAGAAACATGTTTTTCTGAATGCAATAGGAGATCCTTCTGATCGAAATCGCCATCGCCATGCCAATCCTACCAAGTGAAAGGATGGAACGAGCTTCCATAAGCCTAGTCTGAAACCGGAAGTGGGTACCTTCAAAAACATTACACGTGATCTTTTTTCTGGAGAGAATTCATAGGAAAAAGGAAGACTTAGGATTGTGAAAATGAGCAATAAAATCTCACAATTTATAGAAATAAAATTTCTAAAAAGGAAAAAGGAAACACAAAATGAAAATTTTTGGGCCACACCATTCGTATTGTAGGCCTGGGCCATCCATTGGCCCCATTTTTGTCCTTTTGTTGATTTTCGGTCTAATCTAGATCGAAATCATACCCGAGTAGAGTCGAATACCGATAAAATTGTACCCATCAGAAACATATCAACGTTAAAATAATAATAATAATAATAATAATAATAATAATAATAATTCTGCTCTTAAGATCCAGACATTTTCATGAGCTTTCAGCTATCATGGTGAATTGAGATGCCATCTGGCTTTTCGTTATAACAATTGATTAAGATGCACGAATCATTTGTATCCCTGACTATTGTTGTAAATTGAGATGCCTTTCACCTTTTAACCTTACAGTCCAAAAATTCACATTACATTTTTATATCAATACTACTTTTGATCGTCATTTTTTTCAAATTCGATCGAAGTAGAGGCTATCTGTAGAAATTGAATTTTGTACAACTAAATTTTGTAGCTAGCTTTCTTTTTTGGCACAATAGATATGTTGTCATGTCATATGTCGAAGATTAGTTAAAATGAAGCATCCCACCTCCGAGGACCTCATCGCTACAAGGACCTTACTGCAGCACACGCGAAGGCCCTCAACCGACCACACCAAGATTTTCTTTGAAAGACAGAAAATTTGGGAAGTATTCATTGCAAACTCTAGAAAATACTTTCCATCATTTTCCTTGATATGATACACTAACCACTAGCTTCCATATTTCTAGATACTATTCGGATGGAAAGGAAATCAAGATAAATCAAGGGATCTTCGAAGATAGCTCAAGAATGGCAACTATCTCTGGAAAGATAATGAAGCCGTTGCTGCCTTCAATTCGCACACATATATATTCAGCTACATCCCTACCCTCTAAGCAAGATTTTCAAGGAAGAAAATCAGTTGTAAGAACTTTGTGAAAGGAAGTTCTGAGTGTAGGAATATTTGAGTGAATATTCCGAGTGTAACCGTTCTTGTGTAGTGGTGAGCTTTGTGTAACCAGTGGTCATACTGGTGAGGACCTCTAGGGTCGTGAGTTTAAAGTTAAACAAGTGCCTCTCTGCTAAGTGAGGTTACTAGTTGTAATTGCCTCCACGGTGAGGCCTCATATTCAGAAGACTTCTGCTGTGTCTTCTAATCTGGTAGGCCAATTGAGGACCTCACAAGTTCTCTATTGTGCTAGGTTGTAACCTCCTCCTCTTTAGCACTTTTAATCATTCAATAAAGAAGTTATTTTTCATATAAAAGTGCTATTAACTTGGTTTTGTTGATCAAAGTGCAGAATTATTTTTATAACCCTAATCACCCCCCCTCTAGGGTTATTTCAATTGGTATCAGAGCAGGTCCACAGATCTGAAGAGTCTAACAACTCGTGGTAAAGATCATGGCCGGCCTCAACACAACCGAAGCCCCTCAAGGACGCTCATGGGCGAGGGCACCTCTCCTCACTGGAGAAAACTATAGAATGTGGAAAAGACAAATGGAGATTTTTCTCAGAGACCAAGATGAGGATCTCTGGATCATTATTACTGAAGGCGATTTTCCTACTCCCACAAAGAAGAGCACTGCTAATCAGGATGTCCCAAAAGAAAGATCTGAAATGACAGCCGAAGAGCTCACCTCATTGGGAAAAAATATTCGAGCTTTAAATTTACTATATTGCAGTTTGAATCCAAATGATTTTGAACGTGTCTCTACTGTGAAAATGCCAAACAGGTTTGGGAATATTTTGTTACTTCATATGAAGGTACAAGCCAAGTTAAAGACATCAAACTAGACATTCTTGTTCAGAAATATGAAGCTTTCAAAATGGAAGAAGAAGAATCCATTGAAGAGATGTATAAGAGATTTAGCAGTATTGCTAACCACCTCAAATCGCTTGGAAAGAACTACTCAAATGAGGAACAAGTCAGAAAGATCCTCAGATGTTTACCAAGAAGAAAGTGGGGTCCAAAAGTCACAGCCATCGAAGAAGCACAGAACCTAAAAGTCCTCAAGCTAGAAGAACTCATTGGGAAACTGCTGGCCCATGAGATCCAATTGAGTGACCTCACAGAGCCTAAAGGAGTTGTCCTCAAAGCAGCCAAGGATTCTGATGAGGAATCAGATGAGGACGAAGAAGACACAATGGCTATGCTGGCAAGAGGCTTCAGAAAATTATACAAGAAAAATCCAACCTTTCGAGGCTACCTCAAGGATGGACAACACAGAAGACCAAAAGGTAAGGCCTCTATGAAAGAAGAATCTGACCCCTTCACTTGTTATAGTTGTGGCAGCACAGAGCACTTGATCAAAGACTGCCCTCATGCGAGAAAGAATAGAGATAAAAGAAACATGAGGCCCAGACCACAACAACGTAGAGCTATGCTTGCAACTTGGAGTGACAGTGACTCAAGTGAGGATAATAGTGACGTTGATGAGGTTGCAAATGTCTGCCTAATGACTCAAATGAATGAGGAACCAAAAGCATCCTCACACCAAGAAGAGGTAAACATTGATGACCTCCTCAATCTCTCACCTTTACATCTTGCTCATAAATGCTTGCATCTGTTTAAATATTCCAAATCATTGATTGAAAGGGTCAAGTATCTTACCAAGCATGTTCAAAGTCTCAGTGAGGCCAATGATAACCTGAATTCTCAAAATGACCTCCTCTTCACTGAAAGTAACAGACTATCTCTTGAGGTCAAAGACTGCTATGAGACCATCACTCAATTATCCAATGAGGCAGTCACTGCTTCTCATCCCTACAACAATAAGTTGGCCTTTACATTTCCTCCCTTTCAACCTCGAGCCAAACACTCCACGAATCAGCCTTTAAAAGGACCTCTCCTCCCTACTCCTAAAATGACCCCTCACAGAAAGCCACATCACAAAAATTGCCCTAAACCTCACTCTCCAATGACCTCAAAGCTTCCCTCACAACTCATGCTCCAAAAACCTCTCGAAACAACCTCCCAAATTCACCTAAGTCCTCTAAGTTCTTTCAAGTGGGTGAAATCTGGATCCCCAGACCTAATAATGCAACGTGTCTGTCAAAATCCAAGAAAGGTATAATGTCCTCTGATGCAGGTATGCCTCAAAACTCACAGCGACCTCTGGTATTTGGACAACGGTTGTTCTCGTCACATGACCGGAGATCCAACCAAGTTTTGCGAGCTGAAAACCAGCAAAACCGGGAAAGTTACATTTGGAGACAAAAGCCAAGGCAAGATCCTCGGCATTGGGAAGGTCGGTAAAGACCTCAACAACTCCTTGCATGATGTATATCTAGTAGAGGGTCTAGAATATAATTTGCTTAGTATATCTCAGTTTTGTGATAAAGGTAATAGAGTCAGTTTTGATAAGAATAAATATGTAGTGTCTACAGAGTCTCATCAAGTCATATTGCATGGTCATCGTATGAACAATGTATATGTTATAAGTCTAAGTGAATCCTTTGAGGACCTCTCATGCCTTAAGGCTGGCACTGAGGAAACATGGCTGTGGCATCGACGCCTAGGTCATGTTATCATGAAAACATTACAAAAATTGCATAAATCAGACCTCGTCCGAGGCCTCCCACCTCATAAATATGAGAAAGATCGGGTTTATGATGCATGTGCAAAAGGTAAACAGACAAGAACATCCTTCAAACCTATTAAGTCTTTGACCACCTCAAAATGCCTTGACCTCCTTCATATGGATCTCTGCGGTCCTATTCCTTACAAAAGTCTCGGTGGCAGTTCATATATTCTTGTTATTATAGATGATTTTTCAAGATTTACCTGGGTGTTCTTTCTGAAAAGCAAAACAGAAGCCTTTAAGTACTTCTCGAAACTCTACAAGCAACTCAAGGTCCTCACAAGAAACTCTGTCAAAGCAATAAGGACAGATCATGGCAAGGAGTTCGACAACAAGGACATGTTTGGAGCATTCTATGCTGAAATGGGAATAACTCACAACTTTTCCGCTCGAAGGACCCCTCAACAAAATGGAGTTGTTGAAAGGAAGAATCGCACATTGGAGGACATGGCAAGAACGATTATATGTGACAACAATCTTCCAAAATTCCTCTGGGCAGAGATCATCAATGCATCAAACTATATTCTTAATCGATGCACTATCCGGTCTATTCTGAAAAAGGCCCCCTATGAACTGTTCAAAGGGAAGATACTAAGCATCAGTCATCTCAAGGTCCTCGGCTGCAAATGCTTTGTTCACATCAATGGAAAGAAGCCAACAAGTAAGTTTGATGCTCGAAGCGAGGAAGGGATTTTTGTTGGATATTCATCTACAAGTAAGGCCTACAGAATCTACTTCAAACACTCAAGGTCTGTAGAAGAAAGCATTCATGTTGTCTTTGATGAGGCCACCTCACTAAGTCAAGCCGTTTTGCGCCCTCCTATGGATGATAGTGACGATGAGACGCCTCCTAAGCTCCCTCCTGCTGAGGCTGCATCACCACCCCCTGAGGCTGTATCACCGTCCCCTGAGGCTACATCACCACCTCCTGAGGCTGCATCATCACCTTCTGAGGCTGCATCCTCACCTCATGCCTCATCATCTAAGGAGTCCTCACCTCAAGCTCCACCAGCACCGGAGATCTCTTACAAGTTCAAGGCAGCTCATCCAGCTGATAATCTCCTCACAGATATCACCACAGGTATCCGCACTAGATCCTCATTAAGGAACTTCTGTGCCTTTAACGCCTTTGTATCGCAGATTGAGCCCAAGCATCACAATGAGGCCCTGCTAGATCCCAGCTGGATCAATGCCATGTAATATGAACTAAACCACTTTGAACGAAGCAAAGTTTGGTCCCTAGTTACCAGACCTCATCATCATCCAGTCATTGGTGTTAAATGGGTCTTTCGCAACAAACTTGATGAAACAAGCTCTATCACCAGAAACAAGGCCAGGCTGGTTGCTAAAGGATACAATCAAGAAGAAGGCATCGATTATGATGAGACCTTTGCTCCAGTCGCTCCCCTGGAGGCCATCAGGATTCTCCTCGCCTTTGCATCATCCAAAAACATCAAGCTACATCAAATGGATGTTAAAAGCGCCTTCCTCAATGGCGACCTCATTGAAGAAGTCTATGTTGAGCAACCACCAGGTTTTGAAGACATCCACCATCAGGATCATGTCTTTCGCCTACATAAGGCCCTCTATGGACTAAAACAAGCTCCAAGAGCTTGGTATGATCAGCAAGTTTCTCCTTCAGAATAACTTCAAACGAGGCAAAATAGACAAGACTCTTTTCATCAAAGAAAAGAATGGAGGCTTCACCATTGCACAAATCTATGTTGATGACATCATCTTTGGTGCCTCCAATGCCTCACTTGTTGAAGAATTCTCTCACCTCATGAGTGCTGAATTTGAAATGAGCCTCGTCGGAGAATTAACATTCTTCCTAGGGCTCCAAATCAAGCAATCACAAGACGACATCTTTCTGAATCAAAGCAAGTACATCTCAGAATTACTCAAGAAGTATCAGCTTGACCACCTCAAGCATTCATCTACTCCGATGTCCTCCACTCTCAAAATTGATTCAGACCTCACTGGTAAATCAATCTCCGAAAAACTATATAGAGGTATGATTGGATCCCTCCTCTACCTTACAGCTAGTCGTCCTGATATTATGTTTAGTGTTTGCTTATGTGCGCGCTTTCAAAGCGCTCCAAAAGAATCTCACCTCTCTGCTGTCAAGAGAATTTTGCGCTATCTTGCAGGAACCAAAAACTTAGGTCTTTGGTACCCTCGACAGCCTGACCTCCATCTCTGTGGGTACACCGATGCGGACTTTTCTGGATACAAAGTTGATAGAAAAAGTACCACAGGAGGATGTCAACTGCTTGGAGCCTCTCTAGTCTCCTGGCAATCTAAGAAACAAACCTCAGTGGCTCTCTCCATTGCTGAGGCCGAATATGTGGCTGCCGGATCATGCTGTGCTCAAATCCTATGGATCACACATCAACTTGAGGACCTTGGCCTCCACTTTAAAAATGTCGCCATCAAGTGTGACAACATGAGTGCCATTCAAATCACCAAAAATCCGGTACAACACTCACGGACCAAGCATATTGAGATCCGTCATCATTTCATCCGTGATCATGTTGAAAAAGGCCACATCAGCCTCGAATTTGTTCCCACTCAACATCAATTGGCTGATATCTTCACCAAGCCTCTACCTGAAGAATAGTTCACCTACATTCGAGGTGAACTTGGACTGCTTCATCTTGATCCTTAAACACCAAGGCGCTTGTTGAGGGGAGCAATCATCATGAGGACCTCCTCTCCCCATGCAGCTGTTGAGGGGGAGCCCATAGTCCTCACAAGTATGTATCTTTTGCCCTATTTTGAATGACTGATGTCATCATCACCTCGCTCAACTCCTCAACACTACTATACATCAAATCTGGCCTTATCAACCGTCTGATCACATCTTCCATATGTGATTCAGGAGTTGATTTCTTTCCAAACTAAAATTAATTTTCTCAAACTCTGTTGATATTTTTCCGGATTTCAAATCTCTCTTTTCTCTCTCCTCTTAAGTCTCTCTACAAAATTAAACTGATTTTAGAATTTCAAAATTCTACTAACTCCGAATTTCAAATCTTTCTCTCTCCTCTCCCATCGCGTCAATCCGAATTCAAATCTTTTCCCTTCCCAAGACCTTCCTTCCCTCACCTTCCAAAATGAACTTCTCTTCATCATTAACCGTCCCATCAGTCCTCTCACCGCTTCTCTCCGTTACTTCTCCGTCATCTTCTCTCTCCATCTCCTTCCTTTCCCTTCTAACACTCTCCTGCTGTTAACTTAACCGCTCCTCCTTTACTCCTCCAACCGCCTCTATTTAATCTATTCACCCTCCCTCTCTTTCTTACCACTGTCAAACCTCTCCCTTTCACCTTCTTCACTTTTCTTCACCTCTCCCCTTTTCCCTCCATCTCAACATGACGAAACGTTCCACCAAGCCTGCTGCACCCTCCAGTGTGGCTAAACGTCTTCGGTCGAGCAAACCACCATCTACTCGCGACTCCACCTCCACCAACTCCTCCTCGGATGAGTTAGCCCTTATTCCCCACCCTGCTCCACCAACTGCCGGTTCGCAAGAGGCTTTTCGCCAGCATCTCGAGACCATGAAGCAACGCACTCTTCTCCACTGTGACCGCGTCGACATGGACAGCCTCAAAGGTACCGATTTCGCCTTTCTTTCCACCTTGTCTTCCCTTGGATGTGACCTACTCTTCTCCGCCGACGATTTCTGCTACCCTAATCTTGTCTTCGAGTTTTATGCTCATCTTGAAAACACATCCCCCAAATCGTCCAAACCAACCTACAAAACTACTGTCTCCGGACGCGAAATTCATCTCTCTGCTCTCAATATCTAACGCATCCTTGGCCTCACTCCTGACCTTTCCAAACCTGACCTTACAGACATCAATGATGCTCGACTTGAACTACTTCAAACCTTCGGCAAACCCTAAAAAACGAAATATCCTCAATATACAAACCTCCTATCTGAGGCTCGCTGTCTGTACTTCCTCATTGTTCGCACCATCCTTCCACGAGGAACCTCAAAAGAGACCATCAATGACCCTTGCGCCTTCTTCCTCCTGAACATCCTCAACGACTATCACCCAGACATGGGAGAAGTCATTTTAAACCACATTGTCTGTGCAGGCTCTAGCTCCACCGGTCCTCTCCCATACTCTAATCTTCTCAACCACTTTTTTAAGAGATTCAATGTTCCTCTCCCGGATGATGACAAAGTCCCCATACCTCTCTCCACCATAAACCTCACCACCTTGGAGTCTCTTGGCTACCGTCCTCATCCTCCTGGTCACTGGCTGCACTGTGATGACCTCCCGCCTGTCCCTACTTCCTCATCAGCCCCATCTCTCCCTAACGCCTCTGCCTCCCTCCAAGCCCAAATTGACACACTGCAGGATGACATCAAGACCCTGCAAACTGAGGTTCGGGCACTCCAGGAGCTTCACCAGGCACTCAATGCCATTCTCATGGAGAGCATCAATGTCTGCTCCACCTTGAAGGACCTGGTTCGACAAGCTGAAACACTCATCAGTCCCAGTACCCCTCTCTCTATGTCTGCTGCTGAAGACACTGTTCCTGCTCCTACTATTGACCTCCCTCCCCCACAGTGATTTCCCTCTTCCCCCCTTGAACTCTATCTACTAAATCTTTTTTCTTTTTATATTTTTTGGCCAAACATTTCCGGCTTCTTTTGTACTCTCCTGTTTCCTTATTGTCTGAAAGACAAAAATGGGGAGACTCTTTTGGACACTTGTTGGTCTGTAATGGCAACATACTGCTAAACTGTTGCTATGATATGTAGTTGTTATTTCTCTACTACTATATACATATGCTACTGTTGCTACCTCCTTACTATCAGCCTCTGTATAGATCCTCCCAGGAGTTTTGTCTTCCAAACAAAAAGGCGGAGATTGAAGCATCCCACCTCCGAGGACCTCATCGCTACAAGGACCTTACTGCAGCACACGCCAAGGCCCTCAACCGACCACACCAAGATTTTGTTTGAAAGACAGAAAATTCGGGAAGTTCATTGCAAACTCTAGAAAATACTTTCCATCATTTTCCTTCATATGATACACTAACCACTAGCTTCCATATTTCTAGATACTATTCGGATGGAAAGGAAATCAAGATAAATCAAGAGATCTTCGAAGATCGCTCAAGAATGGCAACTATCTCTGGAAAGATAATGAAGTCGTTGCTGCCTTCAATTCGCACACATATATATTCGGCTACATCCCTACCCTCTAAGCAAGATTTCCAAGGAAGAAAATCAGTTGTAAGATTTTGTGAAAGGAAGTTCTGAGTGTAGGAATATTTGAGTGAATATTCCGAGTGTAACCGTTCTTGTGTAGTGGTGAGCTTTGTGTAACCAGTGGTCATACTGGTGAGGACCTCTAGGGTCGTGAGTTCAAAGTTGAACAAGTGCCTCTCTGCTAAGTGAGGTCACTAGTTGTAATTGCCTCCACGATGAGGCCTCATATTTAGAAGACTTCTGCTGTGTATTCTAATATGGTAGGCCAATTGAGGACCTCACAAGTTCTCTATTGTGCTGAGTTGTAACCTCCTCCTCTTTAGCACTTTTAATCATTCAATAAAGAAGTTATTTTTCATATAAAAGTGCTACTAACTTGGTTGTGTTGATCAAAGTGCATAATTATTTTTATAACCCTAATCACCCCCCTCTAGGGTTATTTCAGAAACAATCTACATGAATATTATAAAGCCAGATTAAGGCAGAAATAAGAAAAATATAAAAGACAAAAATAAATGAATAAGATAAAATGCAAAAAAAGGGAAACATATGGGAAAACGGCGGCTTCAACCCAGTAGACCAGTGCAGTGAACTGGCATAGCGGACTGGCCCACTAGAATGAAGCAATGCGTATCGTTTCAGGAGAAGCACTGCGCAAAGTTGGTCGGCAAGGGGAGTGCATTTTCTTCTCTTTTTTAGCTAAATAATATTGTGCTAAATAATATCAATTGTAATTCTCCTTCCTAATTCAATGCGAATAATATTTTTTGATATTATTTCGCTAGAATTTAGATAGAAATAATATTAAAAAAGTTTACAATAAAATGATTGAGATTATTCAAAATCTCGGAGCATTCAGAGTAGTTGCGCTATAAATGGAGGCATTCTCTTTTTATTTGAGAGAGGCTGAATTCCGTAAACTTCTTTGCTGAACTTGATTCTCTAATGTTCTAAGACTGTTAATCTGGTTTAAGTTAATCCTTTCTGATTAAGAGGTAGGCTAAGTTTAAGATGCTTGTATGTTTACAATTCCTTTATTTATCCCTAAAGTGTACTACTGTGTGTATTACATATCCATATTAATATAAGTCAAAACTTGACAACTTTAGTTTGTTTTGTTCTTTTAGTTGTTTCAATTCAATAACTGACTTGGTAGAGTCCGTTTACGAACGAGTGTATTTTAGATTTTTTTAGTTTGAAATTTCATAACCTTACCACGATTCCATTAATCTCTGGTTTTTGCTAATTTTTGGAGTTAAATACATAGTTTGTTAATTTTCTACAAAATTAATTGGCGACTCCTATTTTTGTATTATTTTACCTAATCTATTTTTTTTTTGGGATTTACAGGAAAAAGTTACAACTTCGGGTCAACTGTAAAAAAACAGTTAGACTAGTCCCCAAGAAACGTCGCGCAATGTTCCCTTGACCTGCGCAACGCTGCGCAATGCCTAAAACAGCCTGCGCAGTTTCCGAGTGTGATTCGTATACTCTGTTTATTTTATTCGGCTTTCCTGTTTAGCCTAATCCAAATTGATTTAAATTAGTATTATTCGAATCTCAGTTAATTTGTATGAAATCTAACGAGTTTAAATTTAACATCAACAGTCAATAATCTAAACTTTTACCATATTCTAGGATATAGTTAACACACGCATGGGGTAACATGGCATTCTTACCAGTTAAGGGTTGTGGTACCTACGGAACCTTACCCTTACCCGTTTGACAAGTTCAAGGATTTTAGGAACCTTACCCTCACCCGTTTAACCGGTTCAAGTTCTGAAACCTACCCCCGTTTGACCGGTTCAGGTTAGGTTTCAGGGTCCGGATATGGAACCGCTCACTCCTGGCCTCTGTTAGTGAAAACACGTTTAATCAACGTATAAAACACGTATTGACAAATTAGGCGTTTAAAAAGGACGAATTCGTTTACGATGAAGGTTGCCGAATAATAAGCGCGTTTTTTGACATTGTCGAATTATAACATTTAATACACGTTTAATACATGAACTATTCATTTTAAAAGGGGAATGTGAGGGTCGTTGATGGAAAATCAGGACAATTATAAGATTTTATCAATGTTCTCAAATAAAAAGGTATCATATAAGACACGAATTTTCCATGTACCACGTTCAATAAAAAGTCAACGTTTATTTCCATGAATAATTGACCATATTTTATATAATTTTTCGAAGAAAACACACTGCGTTTAATTTTGGCAGTGTATTTTACTAACATGGTTCTCAGAAAAAATTATGTAGGACGGGCAAAATCTATCTATAACGTTCTAAAAGTCTAAATCACAGCTTGGAACTTCACTGTAGATTTCTATAGTGCCCTTTTCCATTTTTCTTTTTTTTTTTTAAGCCTTTTTTTCCTTTTTCATTTTGTTTACTTGGGCGTAGGGTTTGGATGCTCGCATTCATTGCATTTTTGTCCAACTTTCCTTGTCTTTTGTCTTCACGTCATTATTGGATTATTGCTTATTAAAGATTTAACTTTACTTCAAGCTTTTTCATAATCAAGTCTCTCTCTATGGTTCATTTTGTCTAAATTATCAAGTTAGTTACATGTTACACTTTTGTTTAAAACATAACCATAACATGTAAAAGCATCACATTAGCAACTTACAATAGTATGGTTTTTCCCTCTGTAACTCCTATTTTTTATTTTTAAAAAATTATTTTTGATACATTTATTTATTATTTCCTTTCGTAGTAATTTTGGTGGAAAATAAAATGTAGTAAAAATAAAATACATTAAGTAAAAATTATAGCATTTTAAAGTTTGGAAATAAATAAACTAGCTTATTGGACCTATTTATACAATTCTTTTAGGGTGTGTTTCGTGCAAAGGAAAATGATTTTCTAGGAAAATAATTTTCTTAGAAAATGAATTTTCCTTTGATATTTTCAAGTGTTTAGCACCAAAGAAAATGATTTTCCTAAAAAACGATGTTTACCTATTTGACAATAAGGAGATGGAGATTAAAATGTGTGTGTGTGTGTGAGAGAGTGGTGGAGAGGGATATATAGATAGATAGATAGATAGATAGATAGATAGATAGATAGATAGAGAGAGAGAGAGAGAGAGAGAGAGAGAGAGAAATATAAAATAGGTGCATGAGAGAGAATGGTGGAGAGAGAGAAAGATGAGAGAGAGAGAGAGAGAGAGAGAGATTAAAAAGGGTGTGGAGTGTGGCGCGGTGGGAGAATTGATGAATTTAGCTTGAGTTTGAACTTTGAAACAACAATCGAACAAAACTTGAGCACCAAGTGAAGGATATGACCTTGAGCTAGGTAATCCACAACTCTAGGCCTCACACCCCACCATGACTATCATAGGTAATCCACTAGATAATCAATAAAGGAATGACTTGCTAACACCACCATTAACAAATGGATAAAGTAACAACAAGATTTTGGGAGAGAAAAGGGAGAAACCCTAACATTGCATTAGCAAATCATTCATAAACATAAGCTGCCTAGAAAAGAGGAAAAACAAGCTATTTATTCTAATAAGGAAAATAGGTTAAAACAGAACAAAAATAACGAAATAACACGCGCGTCGCAGGGGACGGACTCGGGCGAGTCACAAGACAACTCGGGCGTGACGGCCTACTGGCCCGGAAGATCCAACGCGCCATCGTCAATCGTCAGGGAAGACCAGAACGACGACTCGGGCGAGTCACTGTTCTGGGCAGCTTTTCCCTGCCGACTTCAAACGCGCATAACTTCCTCATCTGAACTCCGGTTTAGGCCCGTAAGATATCGTTGGACAGCACTCGATGTGCACATTAAGCTCCCAAAATTGGAGACCAATCAGAGTTGTAACGAAGGAGTTATGACCCAAAGAGTGAAGGCACATCCATTCCAACATCCCACGTTGACCCGCTTGCGCTTATTCTTGCCGAAGTTCTTTGAAACCTTTTAAAGGTCTGAAGTAGGTCCCGATGAGGACCCGTAGCTCCACTCCCATGGTCCGGGGTCCAATTTGAAGTGGATACCACAACCATCGATGACCCGAATACGCATCCAAGGTCCCGGGTCCACCTTAAAATGCACGCCGTACCCGACCTTGAAATCATGTTTCTCTTGTTTTATGAAGGGGGTGCGGGACGGCTTGGAGACCATGTATTTTGGGGATCGCGACCCATCCCGATATGCTCCAGGGTGCATGAGAGAAAGTGGTGGAGAGAGAGAGAGAGATGAGAGAGAGAGAATGATTTTTATTAGGTTTGAGTCAAGAAAATAATTTACAAAGGGGTGGGGGAAAATAATTTTCTTGGAAAATTGTTTTCCCCATTTTCCGGTAACCAAACACCGGAAAATGGGAAAATCATTTTCTAGAAAATGTTTTTCATCCCAACCAAACACACCCTTAGTTTTTTTTTTTAAATTTCCTTTCTTGGCATTTAGGTAGGGAATTTGTTTTTTGGGCAAAATGTGAACGGCTCTTCATTACCAAAACTATCCCAAGGTGGGAAACCAAACGTATACAACCTAAACAAGAATACTAACCCATTTTAGGTTAGTAAAAAATCTATACAACCTTCATACTTTTTAGCCTATTTAGCTACATACAACAATCTATACAACATATGGAACTTGATCTTCCTAGTAATCATATCTACATCACTTTTGATACCTTTGTACCTTAAAAGGTTCCTAGTATCCCAAATCAAACATATAATGCTAGATATACTAGCAGTAACCAAAATATTCACATGTTTGGACTTGTGCAAGTAACCCCAACTATTCACCCACTGAGATAAAGTATTGAAAATTAAATGTAACAAACAAAACACATTAAACAAAAATATATTGTATTATAAGATCTCCAAACAAAATTGGCAATAAATAATCTAATTTTTTGAGCTATTAAACAAAAAGTCTAACATTATTTGTTTGGTACGTAAACAATTGAGGGTACAAAGGGTGAGGATCAAAACATTATTGGATAACAATAATACAAATTTTGAGGGTATTGACCGACAATAATACCAACAATTTTGTTGGACACTAGCAGTACCAACTATGGACCTATTTTCTACTAATAGTACGCCACCGAGTCGTTAAGTGTTTGACTCAATGAAAAGATGCAGTGTCACCTAATTGTCTGACCTGGAGGCCGGACAAGTGGAAAAAATGTTGATTGTCACTCTTTTTCGTCAATTAAGCAATATTGACCAATTTAGCTAAAAACAATTAAAGTTTTATTTTTACATTATTGTTTTGCTAAGTTGGTAATGTTGCTTAGTGGTAAAAAAAATGTGGTAGTTAACGTTTTTTCAACTTGTTGCAGCCTCTAGCTCAAACGATTAGGTGACATATCATCTTTCTCTTATATCAAAAACCTACTAATTCAGTGTTGTACTGTTACTGGAAAATAGGTCAATAGTTGGTACTACTAGTGTTCAACAAAATTGTTCGTATTATTATTGGCCAATACCCCCAAAGTTGGTATTATTGTTATCCAATAACCCTTTTTTTTAAAAAAATCATGTAATATTAATGTGTGCATTAATGTGTGTAAGTTGCATTTGATAACTCATCTTTATTTTCTTCTTTTTTCATATGCACTATTCTTTTTTCTTTTTTCTTTTTCTTTTTTCTTTTAAATAAGAAAACTATTTTTTGTATTTATTGCTTTTTTCTTTATTCTTTTAAGAATTTTTGGACGTTAACAATACCTACTTTCGGGGTATTGAATACTAATAATACAAATTATTGTCTTAGACACTAGTAGTACCGACTATTGACTTATTTTCCATGAATATTACACCACCGATTTGGTATGGTTTTGATCACGGAAATATGACGTGGCTCCATAATGCCTAATGTGGAAGGCAGAGTTTGTGTAGAAAATGTTGACTTGGACACTAATTTGACTTCCACCTCACACATTAGGAGCCACGTCATCTTTTCGATGAGTTAAAATCATAATAACTCGGTGGTGTACTATTGGAGCAAACCAGTGTCCAAGAAAATAGTTTGTATTATTAGTATCCAATACCCCCAAAGTTGGTATTATTGAGGTCCAAAAACCCTTCTTTTAAATATAAATTCGGTAATATTTTCAACAAATATGTATGGTTTACTTGCGTCCCGTGCAACGCACGGGTCTGAGTACTAGTATAACTCTATTGTAGAATGCTTTATACAACTTTGGAAAATTCTTTATCAAAAAGACTTTAAAAAATTATTGTTAAAAAAGAATGTTTGCGAGTGCCACTAAATTACTGTAAATAAAAACAGTTGATCTCATATTTGTACCATATCTCAATTTATGTCTCAAGTCCATCACACGCAAAGCGTGCATTTTATTATGGCTAATGAATAGAAAAAGACAAGAATTGGCCGAAACTTTATTTATTTATTTTTAGCGTTTGGGCGTAACATTTGGTATCACGAACACACGTAGTTCCCTTTGTGTAGGAGGTACAACTAATGCTTTGCCTACCACGTGTATCCTACAAAATCTCAATGTTTCCTCTCTCTTTGCTCATGTCTTGTATTTGCAGGCTTCCAATAGAGAGACCCAACTATGAAGATTTGAGTCTCAGAATTCCTTTGGGCAAATCCATATAATTCTTTCCCTTAACGTTGAAACGAAGCAAGAAAGAAAAAGAGCAACAATTATGAGTACTTTTTCCATCATCAATACAACTTCAAAGCTCTTCAATGACTACCTGTCTGGGTCACGAGTTCTTGTTCTATTGGCTGTCAGGTAGTCATCTAAAGCTTTCCCATCTACATACTAGTTTAAACATGAATTTGGATTCTAGAGATTATTTTTGTATTATTTGACTATCCTATGTTCTCTCCTCATGTTCTGCTTTTTTTTTTTTTTTTGCTTCATTTATATTCCTTCGTTATTTATCAAATGTCTCCTTGGAGCTTGTCTGTAATCCTTTTTGGGATTACGAATTAGAGATTCCATTAATGATTGTGGAGAGTGGCGTGGTGGGGGAGTTGATGACTTTATCTTGAGTTATTGTTGTTGAAGAGAGGAGAGCAATCCATGAACAAGGGAATAAGGGGAGAAAGATGAACATCTCAATCACCCATGCTTGAACTTCTCAACAATAGCCTTGAACTTGAATAATAACAAGAATAATAACCAAAATCAACCAATATCAATAACCTTGAACACCAAATGGGATTGGATATGACCTTGGATAAAGGTAGTCCACCAACAAAGCCTAACACTCCACCATGACCATCATAAAGGAAACATCCACCAAATGATCAATAAAGGGATGACTAGAAACACCACCAAAAGATTGGATAAAGTAATCTAGATTTTGGGAGAAAACTTAGGGAAACCCTAACCAACACAATAGCTTGTTCATAATCATCAAAAGCTGCTGAAAATACTCCTAAACAGGGTATTTATACTAAACAGAAAATTAGGTTAAAACAGAACAAAAATAACGAAATAACACGCGCGTCGCAGGGGGGTGACTCGGGCGAGTCGAAGACAGCCACGGGCGTGACAGCCCACTGTCCCCACCATCCGTCGCTGGCCAACTGGGGTCGTGGGCGCGATCAGGGCGTCGCGGGCGCGACAGACAGCTGTCACGGGCGAGTCACCAGCTGACTCGGGCGTGACGGTCTTCTGAGCAGCTTTTCCCTGCCGACTTCAAACGCACATAACTTCTTCATTCAAACTCCATTTTAGGCCCGTAAGATATCGTTGGAAAGCTCTTGGTGTGTACTTTAAGCTCCCAAAATTTGAGACCCATCGGAGTTGTATTGAAGGAGTTATCACCCAAATAGTGAAGACACGCGTATTTTAAACCTTTGATCGCCATTATTACCTTGTGTTTATTCACTCGGCTCACAACCGAACCACGATGCCAAATATTCATGACATCTCGGGATGACCCATCATTCCATAGGCCCTCATGGTTATCGACAAGTCTCGAATCTCTTCCCGGCCATTCGAAACATCCGTGGAGAAGTTTCGACCCCGACAATGGACGTCTCGCCATAGCCAAGCTAAATTGACGCTCACCACCCCGACAATGGACGTTTCGCATTAATCCTATGGTTTTTATTTGAGTATACAAAATAGGAATCCTATAGTATGTCTAACAAAACAAATTGCAAAATGTGAAATTCAATGAAAACAAATGATTCCAAAGACAACTTTGAGTTTCATAGTAAAGAGATTTAACCTGACTGAGGATGAAATGTGCTTTCCGTTTATTTTGAATTTCATTACTCATATGCTGAGGTCACTTATCATATTCTGCTTCTTAGCTGTTGAGATTAGCTTCTACGAAACCTTGCTTTTCATTCCTTAAAATGACGGCAAGTAACATCTTATTTGATGACACTATTTCATCATCGATCATGACTATACCAAGTTGTCCTAACTCTAACTTCCATCTACAGAACTAGCACTGTAATAGCTTGAATTACATGGTTAATTGGCAAAGTATTTCCTGCCTCCTTTCTAAAACTGGATGTCTCACCTGGATCATATCGTGATTCATGATTGTTGTTGACCGCACCTTAATCATTTGACTCTGATTAAATTGTTTCTAATTTGCCATTTATATTTACATGAAGCGGATGATGAAAACTTACTACGAAGTCATTATGCATCCAAACTTCACGGAACATGTTATACCTGGTTTTTTTCCGGGAGTCATCAATTATTTGGTTCTTTAGAAGCCAAGAAGCCCAATTTGGTGTTGGCAGTTGCAGACTCCATCTCACCTTTAAATTTGTACAGTATAATTCTTGACATTTCAATGTGGGTAAATAGTTCATATAAACCTAGAAATATGGACATTTTATAGAAGTGGAGAGGCCCAACACCTGGACATGTACCTTTGTGAGAAAGTTGTATTTGAAAAACAGATTTTGAATATCAAATTTCTACATCTTGTCAATCTTGCTTGTGTAAGATTTTAACTGACAAATAGGAGATATTTAACAGAAGGATAAGAAATAACTCTTCATATTGGAACCTCATTGATATGTGATCAGTAGCTGGAGCATAATTTATCAAATGAGATGCTTGAAAACGAAACTTGTCTTATTTTGCTCAAATATAATGCAGCACTGGAGGCATTGTGGCATACTCAGAATCTCGTCCTCTGGAACTTGAACACAAGGCATTAGAGCCCAAAAAGAAGATGGTAGTCCTTGGGACAGGATGGGCAGGAATTAGTTTTATAAAAGATCTAGATCCTTCTAAGTACGATGTCAAGGTTGTCTCCCCACGAAATTATTTTGCTTTTACTCCCTTACTTCCTAGTGTAACTTGTGGCACTGTCGAAGCAAGGAGTGTTGTAGAGCCTATCAGGAACATCATAAAGAAGGTAGCCTCCCAACTCTATAACATATATATGTATGTTTGTCTGTATGTGGGTATATGTGTATGAATATGTGTGTGTGCTGTTCAAAATATGTTCCCCTTTTTCAACCCATAATTACTAGTGAGATGGATTCTCTTCTCCCTAGATCGCACTATCAATAACTCTATATAGGATATGCAATTAGGGATATGGTTGATGAAGTTTCGATTCAAAGATGCTAGTAAGTAATGTCATCCTATACGATGTCTCCAATTATTTATGATTAAGCATAATAAAAATACTTGACATGGATTTGGATGATGTATGCATTGATTGACCACAATGTCCATAGTTTTGCCCCTTCACTATGCTCTTGACCATTGTTAACTTTGACCCAATTTGACCTTAACCAAGTCAAATCTATTTTATCTTGTTTAAAATTAAACCTGAGTTTACATAGTGACATAACCAACAATGGTCAAAGTTGTAATTATCCTTGCGATCATGGTTGCCCATATATTTAGCACCATTTAAGCATATCTGATGCTTTCATTTTCATCTCTGGCAGGGGAAAGGAAAATTAGAATTCTGCGAAGCAGAATGTACCAAAATTGATGCATCAAACAAGAAAGTCCTATGCCGATCGATTTTTGAGAATAGTCCTATCCCGAACCGGGATTTCTCCTTGGACTATGACTACTTAGTTATAGCAGTTGGGGCACAAGTGAACACATTCAACACCCCAGGTGTCCAGGAGCATTGCCACTTTCTAAAGGTAAAAATCGTCTTGTTCTTATTTTCATTACTGGTTTTACATGATCGAGAAAAGGATTATAATTGGGATTCACAATGCACTAGTTTTAAATTTCAAGAGCCCTCAACTAATGACAGAAAATTGTGCAAAAACGCCAATTGTCAATAGAAAACTTGGAATGTTGGATAAAACAAGTCATTCCTACTTTAGTTTCGGTGCTTTTTACATAAGATTGTTCTAGTGACATTAATATCTGTTTGCCAATATTCATATGTTTGTTTATGATGGAACATCTACGATTTGAAATTGATTGCTATTGGTCACCTTGCTATTTCGCAAATACATTAATTGTGGTTTGTATACTTGTAACTGCCATTGTAGCTTCTTTTTTTACTCATCTCTGTCGAATGGTCTTCTCTCAAGTTCCCTAACTCATCACGTCCCTAGATACTCCTGGCCCTATATGAGCTGTTGTATTAAAGATTTGGTCATTTGTACAAAAGTTATGTTTTACATAAACTTAACTCACATCTATAGACAAAGGAACCTTTTCTTCTCTTCCACCACAAACAATGTATGTCATAGTTTTAGTAGCCGTGTCATTCAAATACTATTAAGTGTCGTTGCTTAATTTCTTTTCAACGTATATAAAAGTATGCTTTCGACTTTTTCACATTGCACACATTCTTGTATGGAATCTCATTTTCAACGCTCCTTTGGATGTATTATCACACAACTTATATCGCAAGAAATTTAAACTGGTTTTCTTTTAATGCAAATGAATATCAATGTGTAAGCTAAGTGCCAATGAACATTGGTGCAAACTGTCAAAGCAAAACCTAATTGAAATAAAGGTCACAAAGTGTAGGCTTGAACTATAACAACGTAAGTGATCCTCATGCTAAATTTCAAGTGCAAAAGCCACTATTAATCTTCTTAGTAGTCATTTGACTTTGCTTTGATTTCTTCCTAACAGTTCTCTGATGTTTTCCACATCAGGTCATGGTGAGGGCAATCAAGATTATGCCTAGCTTTGGTTGAAACGTGTTTATTCTTAGCTAAGATGGTCCAGTGAAATCTATGTAGTTCAAAATAGCAATTGTCTTTCAACATCTTTACATAATTGGGAAACAATGGCCAATTGTTTCTTGCTGCTTCAAAGTTGAAAATTTAAATAAAATTTGTTAGGATTCTCAGGGCGTAGTTAGCAGACAAACAATAATAAGGGCGAAAAATAAATAAAGATTCGACACAAGGAATTAACGTGAAAAAACCCAAACCGGGAAAAAAACCACGAACGATGCACTATCAGAGAATTACAACAGTGTTTCAGAGATTCCCAGACCTCCACAATCTCTCACAACCTCCCTAGAATTACAACCTGAGAACTCAACACTCACAGATGAGCCTCACACATTTCCCTCAGGGACACAGAGATTACAGGTCAATCTTTTGTGGTATAAGATGAAACACTCTCAATTGTTATACAAATAAACCTAGCACCTAGGCTCTATTTATAGTACAAGGCTGACACAATTTTAGGATTAATAGAGTCCCTACAGTAAAGGAATTACAAAAAAAGAAGTGGAACAAATCAACAACCTGATTCCCACTCAAACTCTTCTACCTTGCTCCCCAAGAGACAGAGACCAACCCAAAATTGGTCTCCACATTCAACCCAACAATCTCCCACTTGGAGACCAATTGTAAACGCAGCCTTCGTCGATTATCATCAATCACCACTTCAACACCTTCTCGAATCCTTTAGTGCATCCATCTCGATCTTGTTCAGCAAAGATCAACAGAGGTCCCAGTTGACCTCCCATCAACTCCTCTTTTAGCAACAGGCTCCCACTTGAACTGATCACGCCCCTGCAACTTCGACATACGCATCATCGTCAACAACTTAGGGGAATTTTGGATTCGGACTTTACCTCGTGTTGAACTTGTCGAATTCCCGTGCAGGTTAGATGCGTTCCTCGGCTTACCATCCGTTCCCATAGCCTCGACCGGAAACCTCCTCGTTTCTGGTACCCTTCTCTCATCAGAGAAGCTAACACGCCTTTGACAAGCATGAACCGACATGTTAGAGTTATCAATGACAGAATATAGCTTCCCCTTTTTCCTGCCATTTGCAATTATCAGAGATCCTTTCGTTACCCTCCAATGACCATCTTCTAATCTCGTCGTGAACCCCTCCTCATCCAGTTGACTTACAGATACAAGGTTCTTTGTCAGACCCGGGACATACCGAACATTCTTCAACCTCCAAGTTCCACCCTTAGATGTTTTAATGTTCACACATCACCTCTTCCTAGCACCTTTAGGTTTTGACCGTTTGCAAGCCTAACCATGCCAAACCTCCCACTCACAAAATTGCTAAAGGTCTCCCTGCTAGACGAAGAGTGAAACGAAGCACCTGAATCTATCACCCAACTCCTTTCTGACTTGTCAACACTAACAGTTAGGGCATCACCAAAATCCTCAACAGAATATACAGAGTCCTGGTCATTATGGCTGCTCTTCTTAGGTTTGGGACAATCCCTACGAAAATGACCTATATCACCACAGTTCCAACACAACACTTGCTCCATGTTTCGATCTCTAGATTTTGATCGACCCCGACCCGAACTCCCACTATTCCTCCTACCCCTGACAGTCAAAGCATTCCCTGAAGACTCAGACACATCGGAATCTTTCCTACAAATATTTTCATTCAGGACAAAGTCTCTAATTTCCCCAAACTTCAGTTTCTCACCCTTCTTAGTTGAAGAAGTTACAGAAGTCACGAAATTTTCCCAAGACTTAGGTAGGGTAGCCAATAGTATGTTAGCATTCATCTCATCGTCGAAATTAAATCCCACAGAGGTTAACTTTGATAGTATTATATTCAACTCATTCATACTATCATGCATATCACCAGACTCTTGCATCTTAAATTCAAACAAACGACGTAACACATATACCTTGTTCACAGCTAAAGGTTTCTCATATGTGTTTTGCAATGCCTCGAGCAGATCTTTCGTCGTTTCTGATCTTTGACGTTGAAAGCCACGTTCCGAGCTAGCGTCAGCCTGACCATACTGAATGCCTGACCATCAAGCTCTTTCCAATCCTTCTGTTCCATCTCTTTTGGCTTATCACCCATCGCAAGATGTAACCTTTGCTGGCGGAGCACATCCTCAACGCGCATCCTCCACCATGCGTAGTCTTTCCCATCGAATTCCTGAATCTTCACAATAGCGCCTGTCATTGCTTCTTAGTCTGCAGATCAACCACGCTCCAACCAAAGCTCTGATACCACTTGTTAGGATTCTCAGGGCGTAGTTAGCAGACAAACAATAATAAGGGCGAAAAATAAATAAAGATTCGACACAAGGAATTAACGTGGAAAAACCCAAACCGGGAAAAAAACCACGAGCGATGCACTATCAGAGGATTACAACAGTGTTTCAGAGATTCCCAGACCTCCACAATCTCTCACAACCTCCCTAGAGTTACAACCTGAGAACTCAACACTCACAGATGAGCCTCACACAACTCCCTCAAGGACACTGAGATTACAGGTCAATCTCTTGTGGTATAAGATGAAACACTCTCAATTGCTATATAAATAAACCTAGCACCTAGGCTATATTTATAGTACAAGGCTGACACAATTTTAGGATTAATAGAGTCCCTACAGTAAAGGAATTACAAAAAGGAAGTGGAACAAATCAACAACCTGATTCCCACTCAAACTCTTCTACCTTGCTCCCCAAGAGACAGAGACCAACCCAAAATTGGTCTCCACATTCAACCCAACAAAATTAATGGTGGGAAACATCACTAGATTATAAGCAGAGCTCCTCTTATAATGTTCCCACTTCATATATATGAGTATCAAAATTGTAGTGCAAACTTTTAGCCTCTCAAGATATCTAGTAAGATTCTCTTTAAAAGCGCAAAAGTCCCTTTTGGCTTTGATACTTTTCCACTCGAATTTCCATTTATCTTGAAGGTATAAGCCATATAGTTAAGTCAACATATTCATGATGTTATCCATCTTGTGTACTTCAAATGCCTTTGCTAATGCATTTCCTTTGCAAAATATCGTTTAAAGATTAAAGATGTTACTATGTCCATCATAACAATGCTATGTAAACGAGTCTTCTTACTGCATATTTTGAGGTCTGCATAGCCTGAAGCAATTTAATAAGAATAACTCTTTGAAAACTCCAAAGTAGAAAATGCTTCACATTGTTGATTATATCATGCCTCTCTGTTTAGATTTCAGGATTTTACTATAAGCCAAATTCAAAATAAGATAGGTGTAAAACCCTTTACCTAGAATGATAGCAGTTTGATGTGAGGTTATTGATTGTGCAACTTATGGCTTGTAGATATTGATGATGGGGTTGTCATATCCATAAGTAACATGCTTAGTTGGGGGTTTTTTGTATTTTGGACCCCGAATTTTTTGGGTATTTACATTCTGAACCCTTAGTTTTCAACTTTAACTTTTTGAACCCTAAAGTTTGTAGGCTGAAAAAAAAGGACCCTAAAGTTTGTGAGGTGAAAAAAAATCTCGTTTCTCGTTTTTCTTTTTCTTTCCATGTTTGAATTTCTCTCCCGATTGGCATCAAATTTCAAGACTAAGGTTAAAACCGATATTAAAGTTATAATAAACCTCTTTTATTCATGTTGGAGTTACTTAAAACCATGTACTCAGGGGTCTAAGTAGCCTCGACACGAATAAGAGAGATGTATTATAGCTTAAAATTAGTTTTAACCATAGTCCTAAAGTTTGACGTCAATCGGGAGATAAATTCAAACATGGGAGGAAAATAAAAAATGAGACAGGGGCCTTTTTCTTCAGTCCACAAACTTTAAGGTCCTTTTTTATTCGGCCTACAAACTTTAGGGTCCAAAATGTTAAAGTTGAAAACCAAGGGTTCAGAATGTAAATATTTCTAAAATTCGGGGTCCAAAATGCAAAAAACCCTGCTTAGTTGCCGGCAATCTTCTGATAGGCCATACAAAAAACAGTCATACAACAACTGATATGCTATAAACTTCAAACCTCCATATTGTAAAAACAGTTTACTGTTTGGATATGATACAACTCCTAAGCATATTCTCCATAGAGGATAGAATCTGAGTCCTTTTGAGATGCTGGCCATATTATATAGTGTAACTTATTTCCACTTTGACGTTGTTTGCATCCCATGCATATATTTTTCCATGCTTGTTGGATTATCAACTAGGTGCAACATAAAAATCAGTGACTCAGGAATGGTAATATGCAAGTCATGTTGTGGGTGTACGCTTCCAACTTTTGGTTTTGATGCTTGGAAATAAAAGTAGACAAAATCCACTTATTCTTTCAGGATCTAGTTGTCCAACTAAATCATGTCGAACATCAAAATCTATTGGAAACAATCAAGTTCAATTCTACCAGTAGACGTATCACTATAGTTATAAACAAGTTGCTAATAACTTATTTTATTTTTATATAGAAAAGATCTTCAATTCTTTTACGATATATATTAGATGCACCCGGAGCATTTGCTCCAGATATTTGTCGATGAACAATCATAATAATAAGAGTGAACAATCATAATAATCAAAGTGAACAACCTAATATATGTAGGGGAACAATTGTAGAATTTGGCACACATACTCCTGGTGCACCTATAAATTGCAATTATTTTATGTGAAAGTTTTGTTATGCTCTTATTGCTTAGTTTCCTAGAATGTAATCATGAAGTCAACTTAGAATAGCTGATACTAATAGCAGAATAATAATCTTTACTTAAAGTATCACATGATAGTATAGTTTTTTTTTTTGGATCACTATTATTTGAGCAAATGAGCATCAATGTCCAAGAGCATGATCTATATGAGGTTTCCCTGTTGTCATCAATAAGACATAGGAACTAGGTTCATAGAAATGACAGTCTACATATGTGATAGGGCATATAAACCACAATAGCAAAGACATATGGGGTTGATTTTAAGCATAATAATACTCCAGAATGTTCTATTATTTTGAAACTACTGCCCACTTCTCATGCAATGTGTTTGTTCATTAATATGGATCATGTTGTTTTCATGCCTGCAATATCCATTTTCAGTTATAGGAACTCAAGGAGCTATAAGGTTCTTAATACTAAGCAAAGCATCCCTCAATAATTTCATTGATTAACAAGGGAAGAATATGCCATTGATGCTAGAATTTTTACGTATATTAAAGCAAGTTAAGTTACGAGATTGTGGTGCATACTTTTCCTCTCCCTTTGGCAAAAAGCCAAGCACCAATTCAAATGGTGATCATGTTCTTTTTCTTGATGGTTATTTGTTGTTGTTGGTGAAAAACAGTATTGTCTAATTCCATTAAGCTTATGAGCAGTTGCTGAATGTGAACAAGAATGATTCTACAACTAAGAAATATTTTTTGTACCTTGTCCAACCATACTATTGTCTCCCATTGTGCTAAAATGATGGCTACATTTGGCTTATTGGTTTCCAAGGATGGTTGCATATTATATGAAATTCTTGCATTAGGTTTAAGAGCATGGAAGATGTATCTTTATCGTGCAGGAGGTGGAAGATGCTCAAAAGATTCGTAGAACTGTGATAGACTGTTTCGAGGAAGCTGTCCTTCCAGACTTCAATGAGGAAGAGAAAAGGAAAAATCTCCATTTTGTAATTGTCGGGGGAGGCCCTACTGGTGTTGAATTTGCTGCAGAGCTTCATGATCACATTGTGGAGGATTTAGTGTATTTGTATCCTGGTGTTGAAGACTATGTGAAAATAACAGTAGTTCAATCGGGAGATCATATCCTCAATACGTAAGAATAATTTTGGAAGCACATTTTGCTATGCGTAAGATTTAGTTTTGTCTCTTTCAAATTTTTGCTTGGTTTCTATTAAATTTTGGATTATAGGAACAATTTACGAGGACAACAATGTCTAATTGCCAATAATTAAGTGTAGCTATTTTAGGTAGTGAAGCTTAAAGTTTGTGTTTCTTTTTTTTGGAAGGAGGGGGGTGCTATTTGTTCATCGAAGTATTACTAACTACACTAAAATGCATATGGCATGTTCATTTTGGACATGGAATCTTTCTCACATGATAAGGTTGCTAACTTTTTGTTTAGGTTTGATGAAAGGATAAGTGCATTTGCTGAGATGAAATTTGGTAGAGATGGGATCGAAGTTTTAACTGGGTGTAGGGTCGTAGCGGTCTCTAATGATGCCATTTCCATGAAGGTCAAATCAACAGGAGAAGTGTGTAGGATGCCCTATGGAATGGTTGTATGGTCTACAGGCGTTGGCTCAAGACCGGTTATACGAGACTTTATGGAGCAAATTGGCCAGGTTCTAAGCATAAAATTCTACCTAGTACCTGACTATAATTAGTACTAGTTGGTGGTTGCCAACCTAAGATTTAAAAAGAAGGATTTGACTATTCAGTAAGTCCATCCCTTCATTTATGATGTGTATATTTTAATTAATGATCTCTTCATCTAGGGTGATAGACGTGCCCTAGCTACTGATGAATGGCTACGGGTCAAGGGTACTGAGAACGTGTTTGCCCTCGGTGATTGTGCCACTGTTGATCAACGTAGACTCTTTGTATGTCATGCATTCTTTCACCTTGGAAGTATTTTGCATTGCTTAGATATGTGTTTTTCTTAGTTGACTCTCACCTCTTATGTTACATTTATTTGTTGGAATAATTTGCTAATATGTACTCACATGATGTGCTTTAGGATGACATTGCCACTATATTTGAGGCTGCGGACAAAGACAATTCAGGAACATTGAATCTAGAAGAATTCCAAGATGTGATAGAAGATATACTGTTGAGGTATCCCCAAGTTGAGCATTACTTGAAAAGCAAGCATATGATGAGCTTATCAGATTTGTTGAGGGATTCTGAAGGAAATGAGATGGAAGTGGATATTGAAGGCTTCAAGAAGGCCCTTGCTCATGTTGATTCTCAAGTGAAGCACCTTCCTGCAACGGCACAGGTGCGTGCTTTTCTATGCTTCTACCAATCATTTGTGGAGTAGCTAATAATCACCTATGAGAATATGGTGATTGTGTGACCTATATGACAAATTTAGGTTGCGGCTCAACAAGGTGCATATCTTGCTAGGTGCTTCAATCTTGTCGAGCATTGTAAGTCAAATCCAGAGGGTCCTCGTCGTTTTAACAGCCCTGGACGCCACAAGTTTCTTCCTTTCAGGTACAAGTTTCATTAAATGCCCATCGATGTCTACTTTATACATAGCTACCAATTCATCTCCTTTATTTGTTTTTAAAATTGGGTTTCTAACTTGCCTTCGTAAATAATTTATTCCATTTGCTTCAAGAAATAGAAGCAATTGAATCAACCATGATTATGTCATGAACGAAAGCTTAGTCTTTAAATTTTCTCTTGGTATACTGAAGTGTCGTTACTTCAATTGCATTTCTAGATATATGGAAAATTATTACTATGTTTTTAAATAACTTGTACAAATTTTTGAGACAAAAACTTTAACTCCAAAGTTTTTGGTATGTACAATGGTTCATCAGGTAAAACTACCATTATTTGACTCATGATAAAAATAATATAAAGAAAGGTACAATATTATAATTTTTTTAAAAAATATTACGTAGAAATTAAGAATCCAGAAAGATTCCAAAAACCATAAAAGTAATTTGTTTTGAAACAGTGGGAGAATTTTTTTTTATTGTAAAGACATGCTTTGCGTAATTGACTACATCAGGGATCCTTACCTTATTTGAGCTTCTCTAAGACTCCATCTTTTACCTTGTAGAACTAGCATCACAACTTATTATAAATAGGGGGTGTAACAGAGCTGAGTTGAGTTTGAGCTTGAGTCTGCTTGGTCAGGAAAAGCTCAATGTCCAGACTCGAGCTTTGGTTCTTTTTCGAGTTTGAGTTGAGATCACTAGACTTGTACTTTACTTTAATTTAAAATTTTTCGAGTTCAAATCTAAAGTCCATGTTTAATACAGATTTTGCATATTTAAATCATCAAATTGGCGCAAGAGTTAATTTTATAATTTAGATTTTTGTGCGACTTGACTTGGAAACCAAAGAAAATGATCAAATTTATACTTTAATGTTAAATATTAGGCTTCTAAATTAGTATAAAATTTAACCATTCTTAAGGAATATTGGATTGTAGTGCATCGCGCTTTAGGCCTTTACATTGTGGTAAGCCAAACTTTGGAAGTGTATCACAGTAAACCAAAATGTGAAACGATTGGATTATAGTGCACCTTCACCAAGATGGGTGGAATTAAAGTATGACAGATTGGACTCAAGTAGGCTTAAGCTTTCATGAGTTTGATTTTAGTATAATATAGTATGACATATTTGATTGCAATAATTCGAACATTTCAATCATTAGATTATGATACACCAAACTATTATAATCTAGCGAGTTGGCTTTACCAATCGTTTAACTCGCGGGAGATGCACTGTAGTCCAATAGTTTAACTTGGTGGCGGTGCATTGTACTCCAATAGTTTGACAATTGATACAATTTTAAAGTTCGACTTAATATAATTATAAGGCCGAAAGTATGATGTATTATGATCCAATTTTCTCATTCCTAAAGAATATAACATATTTTCCTCCCAAAATATCGAACCAAGATTTATCTATCCGTACGGAGCCTCCTTGGCTCAGGTTCAACTTGATAGATATCCAAGTTGAGCCAAGCTTCGGTGAATCGGGCTTGAGCCAAGCTTTAACTGAGTTGAGCCCGGGGGCTTGTTGAGCCAGCTTGCCTTTTTTACAACCTAATTACAGCACTAGTCTCCACACCCACTATAACAGGTTAGACACTTGACTTGTGGCTTGTTCCTCTAGCTCCCCTCTTTTTGGCCCCTATGTTTTTAAAACTACTTTTTGGGTATGTTAATTTTTGTGAAAAATAATTTTTTGACCTAGTTTCGCCCATGAAATTCGTGGAAGAAGTGAAGTGTCAATTTTAACCACTATAATTTAATGGTCTTCCTTCTTTCTATGGTTTCTTCTTCCATTCCGATCCAAGCTCGAAATTGAAAGAAAGAATGGACAAAAGGACATCAAGGTAATCTACCTAAGATCTTCATCTTCTCACCTTCTTTTCTTCATTCTTGAAAGGAGAGAACATGGAGCACACATTGTTTTTCTTCTTCCACTGAACGCCACACTTGGGTCCACAAATCTAACTAGCAACAAAACAAAAGGATACAAGCAAAGACACGGAAGGAGAAAGAGATGTGCAAAGAGGAGTTGTCTTTAAGATATATTTCATAGTGGGAACAAAACAAAAGGATAGAAGCAAAGACTGGGAAGGAGAAGAGATGTGTAAAGTGGAACCATAACAAAGATGTCAAAAATTATGAAAAAATTAGGGAAGAGCAAAATCAATGAAACAGACACCAATAATACATGGGAAACCCATGAACTATGAGAAAAACCCATGGAATATGGTTGCCATAAAATAATCCATTATGAGAATACGATCATAATCATAATGTGTGATTTAATCCTCAACAAAGATTACACCCTGAACTCAAAACCTCTCTCACATTCTCCAATAGTATATGATTATAAAAGGGAGAATTATCCCTTCTCTCTCTAGAAAGAATAACTGAATAATAACTCAATTGACTATGCAGAAAAATTAGGGTTAAATAAATAAAATGTATATATGTTAGACCCCTAGTAAGATCCAATGGTCCATAAAACCTAAAAATCTTCACCTTGGACCATAATCTGACTCATCGGTCCAAATAATCTTCTCGACCGTCGCCTCCTATACGCCCCTTTGAAAGGTGTGGCACCGAAGGGCTCTCTTATGTCGTGAACACCCACTAAATCCAAGCAATGCTCACACTTAGTGATAGTAAGGGGTTTGGTTAGTATATCTCCAGGATTTATTGAAGTATGAACCTTCTCGACAACAATCTCTCTTGCAACAACTGTATCTCTGATGAAGTGATACGAGACGCTTATATGCTAGGTCTGTGAGTGATAAGCGTTAATCTTGGTAACGTGGATAACACTCTAGCTATCTAACTATCCCACAGTGGCGCCCTGTGGCTCACCAAGCTCCATGATCTAACCCCTCAACCAAGTTGATTTTTTAACATCCTTAGTAGCAACAACATATTTAGCCTCAATAGTAGAAAGGGTTGCTATATTTTGAAGACTTCCAAGTTCCAGGACATTGCACCTCCATACATAGTAAACACATATCTTGAAATAGAACGCTTGATATCAAGATCTTCGTCATAATCAACATGAACGTAACCTGTGGCATTAGCCGTTGCAACTCTACCCTTTTCATACACTATGCCCTTATCCAGGGTACCCTTCACGTAGCGAAGAATCCGTTTCACACCTTCCTAATACTCCTATGGATTATGCATATATCTACTCATAACTACTCACCATACCTTGTATGTGACAAGTTAGGTCTGATGCAGACTATAGCATATATCAAACTACCAACTACACTAACAAAAGGAACATTAGACATCTTTCTATTCTCCAAATCAAATGTAGGACAACACTCACAAGACAATCTAAAATAAGCAGCTAAGGGAGTATAACTTTCCTCACAGTTTCGCATGTTGAACTTGTCCAACACCTTTTCAAGATACTTTTTCTAAGGAAGGAACAACTTCTATGCCTTTTGATCACTCCATATCTACTTTCCTAGTATCTTCTTTGCAGCAATAAATTCTTTCATCTAATACTTCTGCTTGAGTTGAGATTTTAACTTACTAATCACAGACATGTCCCTGGATGCTATTAACATGTCATCAACATAAAGCAGTAAGTAAACAAATGACCATCATTAAACTACATGAGGTACATACAGTTATTATATATGCTTCTAGTGTACCCCTATCCAATCATATAAGTATCGAATCCTTTATACCACTGCCCGGGTACCTACTTAAGTCCATACAAGGACTTCTTCAATCTGCACACCTGTCTCTCCTTTCTAGGAACAACAAATCCCTTTGACTTTCTCTAGGAGATCTCCTTTTCCGATTCGACATGGAGGCGCATAGTCTTCACATCTGGTTGTTGTAGCTCCAAATCAAATAGAGCAACAAAAGCAAGCAAGATATGGATTGACGTATGCCCCAAAATAGAAGAAAATACTTTGTTGTGGTTAATTCCTTCTCTTTGATTGTAACCTCTAACCACTAATCTAGTTTTTTACCTTGCACTCTCGACACCAGGAATTCCTCCTTTCCTTTTGTACACCCACTTAGAAGTAAGAACTCGTCTCTCCTTAGGTAACTGACACAACTCCCCTATAAGGTTCTTATACATACTCTCTATCTCTTCCTGTATAAACGCAATCCAGTTTAGATTGGCACAAAGAGAACATAAAAAACTCTTAAAATAGAATGCTCAATACACTACAAGAAAAAGGGCTTTCTTCCACGCTTACATACCCATGGATATTTAAATGAGGGTGAAATAAGCAAGTAATTTTCTACTCCTTCATCCTTCCACGCAAATTAAGAGTGGTAAGACATTAAACACACTTATAAGTGTGGCAACATGTTATAAGACTCCTACCACACATATTAAGTGAGGTGATTGTTGATTCTAAATGAAACTCATCTTTCCACGCATAATAAGCGTGGTAAACTGCTATTAATTTTTTAATTGTAGTTTTTCAAATATCTTTTTCTAGAAAAATATTTAAAAAATATAATTATAATTTTTCAAATATATCTGTTAGTTAGTTAAAGATAAACTAGAAAATAAAAAAAGAAGTCAAGTCATATTTGTCTACATATAGTATTAGATTAATTTCAAGAATATCTAAAAAATTATAATTATAATTATTTTAATATACCCGTCAATTGGTTAAAGCTAAACTATAAGATAAAATAATGTCAAGTGCTATTTGTGTATATAGTATTAAATTAATTATTAGAATCAAATAATCTTTGATAGTCAAGTGGTAAGCGTCTGGTTATTCACTCCTTATTCGCTAAAGTCAAGGGTTCGAATCTACATTCAAAATTAAAATTTGTAGTAGGTGGGGAGCTGTACTATGCACGTTTAATAATTGTGGTAAATTTTCCCCACACATTCCCTATCCACACTTATTTATCCATGGCAAGGGTCCTCGACCACGCTTATAGGAGTGGTTAGAAGCTGCTTTAAGTGTGGAAGGAGGACCCTTGATAGTAGTGACAGGATTACCTAACCAAACTTCTTCTAGAATTTGAAAGCCAATTAAGGAGTGAGGTGATCTATTCAGCAAGTAGTTGGCAACTTTTGACTTTATCTATCAAGGTTTTGTTAATCCTCTCAGCATGTTCTCTCTCCGCTTTGACGTTGGCACAAAACTCAAGAGCGTAACCAACGATCGATCGCAGCAGGTCTTTCTCTTTACTTCAGTCCACGATCGGTAACTAGAATTGACGACTAATGGCCGGAGACAACCCCCATTGATGGAGTCGCAACTTTTGATCAACTAAAAGCCCTCTAGCTACACTTCAAATACCCTTCAATTCAGTATCCAATTGTTAGATCTAGGGTTTGTGGTTAAGAATTGCATTGATCAAATTTAGCGATCTAGTTCGCGAACTTAATCGGTCTAGATCGCTATCGATCTCCGATTGGGATCAACGATCTTGGAACAGGGAACACCAGTGGGGCAGGTGTTGATTGATTTAGGTGACTATGTTCCTGCCTATTTGGTTCTCAACTAAACCCTTGAACTTCTTGAAGGATGAGAATATCTCATTTTTTGTGTCGCATGAAGTATACCCACGTCTTTCTCCAGAAGTCAACAAATGTCAGCATGTAATGCTTGCCACCCAAAGAAGACACTTTAGCTAGTCCCCACAAGTCTGAATGAATGTAATCTAGGACCCCTTCAACTATATGCTTTGCTTTGGAGAAACTAATCCTTTTTTGTTATAAACACAGTGGTCACAAAGCTCCAGTTTGTTATCTGGTGCGCTCCCAAATTAAACAACCATACTTGCTTAGGATAGACATTCCCTTCTCTCATATGTGGCCTAGTCTTATATGCCACGACTTTGTGATGTCAACCTCATCAATGGTAGAAATTGTTGTTGTAGTTCCTGACGCTGTGGATCCCTACGGGATATAAGGACCTATCTGACTGATTCCTTTCATCAACACCATGGCACCCTTGTTTACCTTCAAGGAACCATTCTCACCAGTGTACCTGCAACTGTTAGCCTCCAAAGTACCCAAAGAAAACAAATTATGAGTCACGCTAGGAATATGACAAACCTTCTTTAAGGTTCTAACAACATCATCATGAGTTCTAATTACACCATCATGAGTTCATCTTGACATTATTAATTCCTACAACCTTGCAGGTAGTGTTATTACTCATAATAAAGACAGTAGAATAAATAGTCTCATAAAAATCAAACTAGTCCCTATGAGGACGCATAAGGTAGGTACAACTAGAATTAAGAACCCATTCATCCTTTGCGCCTCTACCCGAGTTAAGTACAACTAGAGCATCATTGATAGCAATAAACCCCTCACCATCTAAATCAGAGTCAACACAATTTGAGGTGTCGTATTTAGATTGATTATTTTTACCACCTTGCTTCTTATTTTTCTCTTTAACCCAATAAGCACTCTCAACATATCACTTCTTGGCACAGTAATTGTAGTTCTTGTTCCTGTAAGGATCCCTAGACTTAGAATAGGTTTTAGACTTTATTCTATTACTGTTCCCTTTTCAATCATTAGCCCTACCTCTTACATTCAAGACCTCACTAGCCTCCTGATTATCATCATAATCAAACTTTTCCATAGACAATAGGTTAGAATTCACTCAAATTCAAAATGGCAATATTATCATAAAGCATAATTTGCTTAGATTGTTTATTTTATGGTGATCGGGACAAGATTAGGTGAATAGCCTTATCCTCATCATTAATCTTAACATTTACAGATTCTAAATTAGTAACAACATAGTCAAACTTGTTAAGATGAGACAGTACCTTCAGACATTCGTAGCCTATAGAGCTTATACTTCAGACACTACTTATTGGCAATGCTCTTCATCATGTACAACTCCTACATCTTTTCGCAGAGCTTCCTCGGTTTCTGCTCCTCCAGAACTGATCTCAAAACATGCTCTACCAGGCACGGTTATATTCGTGCAAGTGCCTTCAGTTTCAACTCAACCTAATCCCTTGGCTTCAAACTGCCTACGATTTCATCCTTCAACGTCTTAAACTCTTCAATAGGCATCGTTGCAGACTTTGTGTCAGGATACTGAATCACCTTTGACAGCCCACGCTGGATAAGACTCGCTCTCATCTACACGTTCCACAACGTGAAACTTCTATGCCCATAAATTTTTGGAATTTCACACCTCATGATCGAAGCCATCTCAAACTAGAACTTTGGCAACTTGAAAGGAAAAAGCGGAGTACTACCTGTAAGTGGCAAATAAAGCGAACACATAACAAAAATGATCGAAATTACGAAAAAAATTAGCAAGAACAAAAACAATGAAAAAGACACCAAGAATACGCGGGAAACTTGCAAGAACTGGGAGAAAACCCAACGAACGGCCACAACCAAAAAATAATCTATTATGAGACAAGAAAGAGTGCAGCACGATCATAATCAAATTGTGTGATTCGATCCTCAACAGAAATTATACCATAATCTGAATAACTCTGTCACACTCTCCAATAGTATACGATTACAAAGGGGAAAACTCTTTCTTCTCTTTTTAGAAAGAATAACTGAACAACGACTTAATTGACTATGCAGTGAAATTATTTAAAATACGCAACACCAATAGATGTTGGACCCCTAGGATGATTCAATGGGCCATAAAACCTAACCTAGTCCCCCCACTGCTCCCCTATGGAAAACATTCTCCCACCTGACATGGGAAAATATTCATACTCACCACAAAATATATTCATCCTTTTTTGTAAACAAACATGGAATAGTTCAATCAACTTGGAATAGTTAACTAACTTTCCTACAAAAGTCCCTCAACCTAACATTCACAAGATATTCCTCGGTTCTCAAGAGCCCTCCCAACCTAAATTGGGATCTAGCTGGTGTAGTTGTATAAGAATTCCAACATGGTGGTGGTGGTGACTTTAATCCCTTTTATTTTGTTTTGGTGTAATGAGAGAAAGGAGAATTGGGAAATATAGAGAGAAAGTAGGTTATAGCTGCGTGGTTTGGGTGTGTGTCAGGGGCAAATTATTATGTTATTTTGATTCAAAATTAAAATCAAAATAACAATAATAAACCTTCCTTTCATTCTCTCTCTTCAGTTCCCATTCAATTCCCTCTCAAGCCCTAACATTCAACCCCCCACCGCAACTAACCATTGTTCCCCACCGCCGCTTGCCATCACTCCCGGTGACCACTAGGTGCACTGATGCCTCCTTGACACCATCCGACATCCGCTACACCCTTACCACTGCCCCTCTCTCTCTTTCGACCCACACATTCGATCAACTCACATCCACCCCCACTACCCTTCTCTCTCAAATTCTCTTCACCCATCGTTCTTGCTTCACAGTCCCCAATTTCCATTATTATTTTCCAGAAAACCATTTTTCTTTGTACCAAACCAGTGAAAATGTCAATGGAAAATTTACTTTTCAGGAAAACCATTTTCATGGAAGATAGTTTTGTTGGGATTAATCATAAATATAATAATCGCTGTAAATCCAGAATCTAATATGTCGAATTAATAGAACATAAACATAAACAGGAATATCTGAATCCATTGTAGTCGTTAGTCCTCTTAAAGTGATGCAGTTAGGTCTTCCAGATCAACACCCACTCAAAAGAGAACTCACAAAGAAAACTCTCTCTCACTGACGATGGGTATATCAGGGAGAAAATAACCGTGTGTATGACCTCGGGACCATAACCATATATATAGTAAACCCCTTAGGGTTTGACCTATTATTATTCCGCCCATCATGGAATAATAATAAGTCACCGGTATCCACACATTACAGCCCACATCTTGCTTGATACATTAAAGCCCAATGTATAATTATTGGATTACCTTTAGTCGGACTGTAAACAATGACAGTTATTGTGATGTATATTCGTTTACATATAAGCTCATCATTGGATTATGATCCAACAATCTCCCACTTGAGCTATACGTGAAACTTTATGAACATACTTGCACAGTAAACTAAAGTATTGAGCTCAACTTTACTATCAACATCACAATGTTTCTAAACAATCCCGTCCATCAATAATGTCAACATAGGATCAAAGAGGCCTTCATTACAATTACCGTAATTCGACCCATCAATAATCACATGCATTAACTCCAAGGAATGACATGGATCACGATGTGGATGTGCAACTTGGAAATATCATGTAGTGTGATCCTAACATGACTATTTCCAACTGGTCCACCTTAAACTTTATAGATCATACTGTATCCAAAATAAAATAGAGCGTAAAAGGAGACTTCAACATAACTTTATTTATGCAGAAAACATCATCACAACTGTGAAGAACCAAAATGTAACGTTCAAATAAGCATCCAAATTACAAACTCCCACTAAAACTGAACATCTTCACAAGATTATGCACCACCCATATAAGCAACATGCTCATGGAACTTGACGGGTTGTAAATCCTTAGTAAGCGGATCCGCAACCATAGAGTTTGTACCAATATGCTAAATCAACAATTCCCCACTCTGAACTCTTTCCTTAACAACTAATAATTTGAGGGCAACAAATTTTGACATTCTCGAACTCTTGTTGTTGTTGGAAAACAAGATTGAAGACTTATTGTCACAAAAAACCATAAGTGGTCCCTGAATAGTGTCCACTACACACAGTCTAATGACAAAATTACGCAGCGATATCCCATGATTTGATGCCTCATAGAAAGCGATAAACTCTGCTGCCATAGTGGAAGATGCCATAATGGACTGTATGGCACTCTTCCAACAGACAGCTCCTCCGACCAACAGAATATACCCAAAGGTTGACATCATGTTATCCTTACATCCAGCAAAGTCGGAGTCAGTGTACATAAGACCTCAAGTTGATCTAACCTCCGATAAGTGAGCATATACTCCTTTGTTCTTTGTAGGTACCGCAACACCCTTTTGACTGCTTTCCAGTGTTCCAATCCTGGATTGCTTAAGTACCGCCCCAACATTCCTGTGATGTATGCGATGTCTGGACGAGTGTGTTCGGTTGCGGTAATTTGGGATTTCCTAAGTTGGGTTGTCGTACCTCATGGATGGTGTGTCAGGTTTTTCAGGAAATTGGTTTGAAAGGGTTTTCAATATGCGAAAAAGCAGTAAATAATAATAAAACTAGACTAAACAGCAATTGAAAACAGTAATTACTAAAGCAAACATGAAGAGAGAATTAAAATTTAACCTAATTTAACAAGAACCAAAAAAAAACTAAAACTAACGAAGAACTCATAATCAAGAAAGCAATAAATAACAATCTAAATTGCAGGAAGAAGATATACTACTCTAATGGCAATGCGAAATAACGAATTAACTAACTAAATTAAAGACTCGTTGAAATTAAGGGAGTAGAGTATACCGACAGTCTTCTCTTCACTCTACCTCCCCTTGCTAGCATCACGAACTCTCCCGAACAAACAAAATTCGTGATTCGGATTACTAAGAATTCCCCAAATCCTCACTTAGAAGGAGAATTTGTGACCCCTTAATCCTCCTCTTTCACTAAAAATTGGAATTTGGTTGTGAACTAATACTAATAACTCGAAGTAACAAGACAAGAAACAAAAAGCGAGAAGAACGAGAATTAAAAACTTGAATTGCATTAAAGATTGAACGAGTGAATTACAATCGAAGAATAACGGTAGCAAAAGCAAGAAAAATGATGAACTAAACCCTAGAACAATAATGCTAAGAACGAGCAAACCTAAAAAAGTAACTATGATAATATCTTTTCTGTTTCTCGCGGCGGCTAGGTCTTTTTATAAGCAGTGAGTAAAAAAAAACGCAGCCAGCGTCCACAAAAACGTCGCCAACGTTTTGTATTCCGTCATTGAGTTTTCCATGGAAAACGCAGCCAGCATTTTGTATTCCGTCATTGAGTTTTGCATGGAAAACGCTGCCTGCGTTTTGTATTACTCGACTTTTCTCACTTTCTGTCTCAAGCGTGGCCAGCGTTTTAAAAATGTTGCCTGCGTTTTTGTCTTCCGCTCATTCTTGGGCCGGATCTCGCGCGATTGGGCCGCTTCTTTTAATTCTTCTTCTCATCTTCTTTTCAAATCTCCAATTCTCTCTTAAATTTTCATCTTTTCTCCACTTTTTTTTTCACTTCTCTAGGAATTTGGATTAGGATCTGCAAATCACACTAATTTTCCAATCAAGTGAAGAAATCGCAATAAAAAAATACTCAATTTATGGTCTTAATTCGACTCAAAATGAGACTGAACAACACTCCCACCAAAGATTTGCTCGCCCCAAGCAAACTAAATCAAAGAAAGAAAATAAAACTAAACTATCCTAACTCACTTTCGTAGGAATCACGGTTGCATTTAGCGTATGCAACAAGCTCTTTAAACCCCTTGGCAGCCCAAGTGGACGAGGAAGGTCTCGTGATTGTTTATAGCAACTATACCCACAAAAGCCAAAGAAAAAGAAAATAAAAAGTAGACTCAGATTAAAAAGGAAAAGACTCGAGAAAGAAAAGGAAGAAAGTAGAAATAAAAGAAATAAAAAGGGTTACAAATACAATTAGACACCCCCTCAGGCTAACCAATCAAACACATCAATCCATCAAGCAAATACCAAGGTCAATCTGGAAGAGAACAAAATCAGTGTAAAATAGATAGAATGAAGTTTTCGAAATTAAGTAGAGAGACAAGTACTCTAGATGCGAAAAACCGCCAACACACTTAAGATGAATGCAAATATGCGCGGTTGGTTATGGACGTAGGCCAGTCAAAAGAGCAAACTTCACTTTAGGATAAAAATTGAACGCTCAAACACTCAAATTTGAATGTATATGTGGGTTTTTCTCATACTCAAACCAAAAGAAACAACCTACCATAGGCTTGGTAAGAATCTCGCTCTCCACTGCTAGTATGCAAATACACAAGTGACAATTAAGAGGACTTTTTAGGGTTGTAATGAGGCTTAGGTTAAGGTAAAGGAGTGGTAATATTTGGGTATGAGGAGTTAAAGAGCAATGCTTGGATTGATTTTCAATAAAGAATTGTTCTCAATCTCACCTTCTCCCTTAACTCCTCATACCCAAATATTACCACTCCTTTACCCTAACTCCTCATACGCTTAATTATTCAAGGAACTCACTTTTCTCCCACATTAAGAACAAAACACCTTATCAAACTTTACAACCGAGTCAAAAGCTTCAAAAACTTTTAATTGAGTCTTCCTTAATCACCCTTTTCTTTTGAAATTTTTTTTTAATAATTTTTTTATATTTTTTTTGGTGGGTGATCAAGGGAGAAGAAACACCAATACATAAACTTAGCTTTGACCTCAATATATCAAAAGAGACACATAACCATTTGGCTAAGTCATAATAATTGGGATATGTAGTGTGTCCCAATTCAATTAAAATCAAAACTACACCCCCAGTATCTCAATTCCATTCACAGCAACATCGAACCAATTTTTGCTCACGAAATAATGAATTCTCACACATCCAAGCTGGGCAAAGGGTAGGAATTAATAAAGGCCATGGCTTGTATTGTCAGGGTTTCATCACAAAAAGAAATACAATCAAAGGTTAGGCGGGGCTAAAGAACGGTAATAATATTGTTAGAAAGGTTGTTTGGCTATGTAGTTTATTTAATAAAGAAAAGAATGCCTCAATCATATTGTGACAATATGTAATGCAAAGATGCAGTCTCAAACAAGATGCAAAACAAGTTTTAGAGGTGCAACTAGTGGTGGAGTCACTCAGGAAAATAAAAGAATTGATAAAAGTGATTAATTCATACTTTTAGGCTATGTGGACTCACGGGATATGGCTCATTCAACTAAACCTAGCCCAAAGGTTTGCGGTACGCATATTTACACTTACTAAGTTAGTCAAAGCAGTTAAACACAGTATTCATTACTTGACTCAATATCAGAAGATTTGCAAATTCGGTTTCAAAAACTTTTAAGTTCTCAACCAAAATTTTCAAGGTGAAGCAAGACATACTGAAAGTCTAATCGGTTTACAAATCATCACCGAAGGTGTTTCGGACAGGCTAATCCTAATTGATAAAAAAAATTAAAATTTCGCCTATTTTCAGTGGTAATCAAAGTTGTTTCTTTCCAAAAAAACTAGTAAGGCACTTGTGCCACCCCACTTCCACACAAAAACTCTACAATGTCCTCATTGTGAATAAGGCGCCACCACACAAAAGAAAAAGCACCCAAAAGAAATGGAAAAAAACCTAAAGTCGGCATGCATGCCACCCCCACTCCCCCACAAAAAGGCCAACAATGTCCTCACTGAAAACAAAAGTAATCAAATACACCAAAAATTAAAGAAAAATAAAATAAACTACTCACTAACCATATTTAAAAAAAAAGAAAAGAAAAGGAAGGATATTACCTGGTTGGGTACTGAGTGTACCCAAACAATGAAATATCAGAATAATTAAACCCTCTATGGAGCATCAGCTACTCCATCTCACCTCAAGACGTTGGGCATCATGTCAGAACCATCAACGCTCGTAGTAAACAATCATGCATCTGTGAATGCATCTCATAATGATGTACATAAGAGCACAATCTTAAAATTTCATCAACAAACGTTAGTGCTCTCAACGGTTTATCAAAAGCCTTAGAAAAGTCATAGAATTGATGGACTACAGGAATGTACACAACTTTCCTAGGCACCTTAAAAGGAGACATGACAAATGATTCCTCCCATTGACTTGTAATTGGAGATTAGGCATGCAAGTCAACGGGAGGGGGCAATACAATACACTCCTTAACCTTCTCATGCACAGACTTGGATGCAAATAATGACTCATAAAGCATATCACCATCAAAAGTATCATTGTCACAAATCAAGTTCAAACACTTAGGATTAATCCCCAAAGACTCAAGTTCATCATTGTAAGATTTCATATTATTTTCAATGGATTCACAGGAAAGGGTAGATAATGCCTCACTAATACAATGATCCTTAATGAAAGTGAATAATTCATTATCAAGCACACATTCAATCACCAATGATTCAATTTCACTCTCAACAAGATCATGTTCAGTTACATCACAAGTATCATGGCATTCATTAGACTCAACCTTTTCTTCACACAAAAGCATGGACAATGGTGTGGACAATGGTTCATCATCTAACATGTTTTCATCAAGTTCAACATCATCACACACAAAATCAACAATTTTATCATGCTCACTAGATGTGGCTAAGGATTTCCTAAGCTCAATACATGCAAAAGTAGGTCTGTTATAGTAGTCATCATCCTCATTATAATCATACAAAGAAGAATCAACATGCATTTCAGGACTCAAAGATGATGAATGTTCTACTTCAACTATCGTTCAACCACTGGTGAAGAAGGAATGTCTACCCTAGGTCTAGAATCATGTAAAAATTCACGCGTGTACTCATTCATTTTCGCACATATATCATTCGTTTTCTCACACATGTTAGCTCGAAAATCATCTATTTCAGCTTGCAAACAAGAATCAGAATCATGGCACGGCGAATCGCAATAGAAGCACAAAGGATGAGACTCAACGACATCACATCGGGGAAGATCAAAAGAATTTTCAACATAATCCCTACCATAAGATTGATCATCAAAATATATGGGATATTCACATGATTGTTCAGTTAGGGTTTCAGAGGGTGGTACGAAATTTGAAATTTGGGGGTCATAGGGAGAATTTTGTTGTTCAGATTCATAAGTATCCCTAGACAACCATTCAAGAAATTCTAATGCTTCATCTTCTCCTAAATTAGAAAACCCATAATATTCTAAGAGATTACGAGTTTCATAATTTACACCCTCATACACAATACCCAAGATATCTAGTGTATCATGTGAGATACCATATGATTCACATTGAGAAACATAATCCTGTATCTAGCAAAATATCTCCAAAATATTTCTTGCTCAAACTGTGGAACCCTAAAATCGGACATGACTCTTTTTTTATTAAATTTTTAAAATTTTTTTAAATTTTCATTTTTTTCCTTTTTCAATTTTTGTAACTACATTTTGTTCTGAAAAAAATCAAGAAAGCAATAAACTATTTACACAAACCAATAGCCTAATCTACCAAATAACGTCATCCCCGGCAACGACGCCATTGTTCGGTTGCGGAAATTTGGGGTTTCCTAAGTAGGGTTGTCGTACCTCAGGGATGGTGTGTCAGGTTTTCTGGAAATTGGTTTGGAAGGGTTTTCTATATGCGAAAAAGCAGTAAATAATAATAAAGTTAGACTAAACAGGAATTGAAAACAGTAATTACTAAAGCAAACATGAAGCGAGAATTAAAATTTAACCTATTTAACAAGAACAAAAAAAAAACTAAAACTAACGAAGAATTCATAATCAAGAAAGCAATAAATAACAATCTAAATTGCAGGAAGAAGATTATACTACTCTGCTGGCAATGCGAAATAACGAATTAACTAACTAAATTAAAGACTCGCTGAAATTAAGGGAGTAGAGTATACCGACAGTCTTCTCTTCACTCTACCTCCCCTTGCTAGCGTCACGAACTCTCCCGAACAAACAAAAGTCGTGATTCGGATTACTAAGAATTCCCCAAATCCTCACTTGGAAGGAGAATTTGTGAACCCTTAATCCTCCTCTTTCACTAAAAATAGGAATTTGGTTGTGAACTAATACTAATAACTCGAAGTAACAAGACAAGAAACAAAAAGCGAGAAGAACGAGAATTAAAAACTTGAGTTGCATTAAAGATTGAAAGAGTGAATTACAATCGAAGAATAACGGTAGTAAAAGCAAGAAAAACGATGAACTAAACCCTAGAACAATAATGCTAAGAACGAGTAAACCTAAAAAAGTAACTATGATAATATCTTTTCTATTTCTCATGGCGGCTAGGTCTTTTTTTAAGCAGTGAGTTAAAAAAACGCAGCCAGCGTCCATAAAAACGCTGGCAGCGTTTTGTATTCCGTCATTGAGTTTTCCATGGAAAATGCTGCCAGCGTTTTGTATTCCGTCATTGAGTTTTCCAAGGAAAACGCAGCGAGCGTTGTAAAAACGCTGCCTGCGTTTTGTATTACGCGACTTATCTCACTTTCTGTCTCAGACGCGGCCATCGTTTTAAAAACGCTGCCTGCGTTTTTGTCTTCCGCTCATTCTTGGGTCGGATCTCGCGCGATTGAGCCGCTTCTTTTAATTCTTCTTCTCATCTTCTTTTCAATTCTCCAATTCTCTCTTAAATTTTCATCTTTTCTCCACTTTTTTTTTCACTTCTCTATGAATTTGGACTAAGATCTGCAAATCACACTAATTTTCCAATCAAGTGAAGAAATCGCAAAAAAAAAAAAAAAAACTCAATTTATGGTCTTAATTCGACTCAAAATGAGACTGAACAGAGTGCAGACCTGTGCATACTTTAGGCTTCCTACCGCTGATGCATAGGTAATATTTTCCATTTCCTTTTCTCAAAATCATCCTTAGGGCGCTGTGTGAGACTAAATTTGTCTCCCTTAGCCACAGGGGTGTCTCCTGGTTTGCAATTTTGCATGCCAAATCTTTTAAGTACCTTTTCGATATAACTCTTTTGTGAAAATCCAAGGATACCTCGAGAGCGATCCTAATGTACCTTGATACCCAATACAAAAGAGGCATCCCCAAGATCTTTTATCTAAAAGTTCTTTGATAGAAATCTCTTGGTTTCGTTCAATAAGCCTATATCATTGTTGGCAAGTAATGTGTCATCAACATACAAAACCAGAAAAATATACTTACTCCTACTGAACCTATGGTACATACATTCATGAAGAAAATTCATCTCAAAACCAAATGAGAGAATTACTTTGTGGAACTTTAAATACCATTGGCGAGACACTTGTTTAGGCCCATAGATGGATTTCTTAAGCTTGCAAACCATATTCTTTGGGTCTCCAACCACAAAGTTTTCAGGTTGCTTCATATATATTGTTTCATGAACGTTGCCATTGAGAAACGCTATTTTCACATCCATCTAATGTAACTCAAGATCAAAATGCGCGAATAGTACCATTATAATCCTTAAAGAGTCTTTCGAAGAAACCGGAGAGAAAGTCTCTTGGTAATCGATGCCTTCCTATTGTGTAAATCCTTGCGCAACAAGATGAACCTTATATCTCTCCACATTATCATTCGAATCCCTTTTTGTTTTAAATATCCACTTATTACCAATGGGTTTCACACCGTCCGGTAATGGGACGAGATCCCATACGTCATTGTCCTTCATGGATCGCATTTCCTCATTCATGGCTTCCAACGATTTCTGAGAAGTTGCAGTTTCCACGGCCTGATGGAAGTTGACTGGGTCATCTTGCTCCATCAATGACTTAATCTCGTCATTCATGACATCTATCCACTCTTGAGATCTAGAATCAGAACTTTAATTGGTTCGAATTTCCATCGAGCTAATGTTCACCTCATGTTCATGGAGAAATACAATGTAGTCATCAGACAATGCACTTCTCCTCACTCTAGTGGATCTTCTTAATGGCACATGTTATTGAGGAGTAAGAGTTTTCTTCAGGAACAACCTCAAGGGCAGGAGGTTCATCAGTATTGTTTTGAGGTGTTTCAAAAGAAAAATTAGGTATAAAACTCTGATCAATGCTAATGACACCTGTAGGAATGTGAACACATTCTTCTTCAAAGACAATATTCCTAATTGAATCTCCCCCCTCCCCCCCACAAACTCAACATCCTCAAAGAGCTGAGCAATAATCGTTTCAAAAAAGGACTTAGCCTTGGGATCATAAAACTTAAACCCCCTGGACCTTTCAGCGTAGCCAACAAAGTAACAACTAACAGGCCTTGAGTCCAATTTCCTTTCATTCGGCCTATAAGGTCGTGCTTCAGCTGGACAACCCCAAACATAAAAATGATTTAGACTCAGCTTCTTGTAAGTCCAAAGTTCATAAGGGGTTTTAGTCGTTGCCTTTGTTGGAACTCCATTAAGGATATAAGTTGTAGTCTTTAGTGCATCTCCCCAGAGTGACTCTAGTAAGGTAGAATGATTAATCATACTCCTCACCATGTCCTTAAGAGTCCTGGTTCGCGTGAACCCAACATGGTGTACTGAGGGATGATACCACACTCCTCTAGGAATTTTGTAAAAGGTCCTGGACATTGTTCACCTAAACCGTCACATTTACCATAGTATTCACCACCAAGGTCAAATCTGACATTTTTAATCCTTTTGCCAGTTTTCAACTTCAGCCTTGGAGTTTTTGAACACGTCCAAAGACTGTGATTTTTCATGAATGAGATATATGTAGCCATATCTAGAATAATCATCTATGAATGTTATAAAGTATTGTTGGCCATTCCAAGAAGGATTTGGAAAAGGCCAACAAATGTTCGTTTGTATAAGTTCTAAGACGTATGTAGTTCTATTAGCTTCAAATCTCCTGTGGTTGGTTTGTTTTCCCTTTATACAATCAAACACACATCCATGTTTGTGAAAGTTAAGGGTTCAAGAATTCCATCAGACACAAGTCTCTCCATTCTCCTCTTGGAGATATAACCCAATCTTTTATGCCATAGGGCACCAGAATTCTCATTAGGTAATTTGCTCTTTATGCCTCGACTACTTACATGCAGGGTTTCATTATAAGAAGCAACTATGTCCACTTTTTATAGACTGATATCGTTATGAGATAAAGAACCAGTTCCAACTAATTTTGAATCATGAAACAACTTAAACAATTTGTTTCCAAATGAACAAACGTAACCATATGTTTTGTCCAATGAACAAACACAAACCAAATTCCGCCTAAAAGACGACACTACAAATGTTCCATCAAGATCCAAATTAAAAACAGTTTTTAACAATAATCTAAACTTGCCAATTGCCTCTACTTGAACTGACTTGTCGTCCCCCACATTGATGTGTCTTTCAACATCACTTGGTTTTCGCCAGCTCAGGCAACCCTCCATAGACACACTTATGTCAATTATTGCACCAGAATCAACCCGCCAAGTGTGTGTAGGAATCGAAGCTAAGTTAACCTCAGAACAAACCAAACTAAGAAACATACCTTTCTTAGCACGCCAGGCATGATATTTGGTACATTTCTTCTTCTTATGGTCAACACCAACATAAAAGAAGCAACCCTTATTTTCAGCATTAGCATATTTCTGCTTCTGTTGCTTCTTTTGAGGTGCCTTATCTGTAACTTCTTTACCATTCACCATTGAAAGAACCCTAGAGGGGGGTGAATAGGGTTATCAAAAATTTCTGCACACATACTTGAGATAAAGGAAGTTAGGTCACTTAATCTTATGCAGATTGAGAGATTTCGTTAAACAATGTAAAGGATAGAAAAAATAATACTGAATAACTTCCTTTATTGATAAAACCAGAATGCAGAACAAGGGTGGTTGCGCTACTAAAGGATAACGTCCTTGTAGCAGCAGCTAGTGGAGTGTCTTACTAAAGGGCACTTTCAAAAGAGTATATGGTTGAACACACACCAACAGCTTTAGTGCTTACACTGATGAAATCCTAATTCCTTCAAGGATTTAAACTCACTCAAACACTAAACTCCCTTAGGTTTGACAAACACTCTTCTTTCTTCGCAGAGAAAGAAAACTAAGAAAAACTATCTCACTGTTTTTCTATCACACACACGATTGCTTTCTTGGAGTTGTTGCTTTCTTCAATCTTCTATTCCTCTATTTATGCTAGCAACTAGGTAGTCGTTGGAATTGATCTTTTCCATGTTCTACTTCTTCTTTCCTTGTTTATCTTTCGAAAATTATTTCCTTCTTTTGAGGATATTCTTTGAAAGCGTATCTTCTCCTTCATCTATTTTTCTTTATTTGATTCCTTTCTGCAAAATAGAATGAATCAATCGATTAGATTATATCACAATATGGAAAAGATAATCAGATACTTATTTACCCAGTTGACTTCCCTGTTTGTTCGCTCTTTTGTCTTTCACATCAAATCCCTTAGACAGAGGTGAACGACCTTGAGGTACTTATGGATAAATGTCCTTCCACCTACAACTGAGAGGGTTTCTACAACCCTTTTCCTCTTGGATTAGAGGTCAAGGTAAGGTGAGCACTTTCAGTCTTTTCTAGTTTCAACCTTTCCTCTTCCTTAACACAGTGTGAGATGAGCTGATTCAGAGACCAAGTCCCTTGCTGACAGTTGTAGCTCACCTTAAACTGGTTAAAACTTGATGGAAGAGATATTAAAATCAAATGCACCAACAAGTCTTGAGAGAGGTCAAGTTTAAGTATCTTTAGTTCCGAAACTAGATGAGACATTTCTATAACGTACTCCCTTATGTTACCATTGCCTTTATACCTCATTGAAACTAGTTTTGCCAAGAGTAATCCGATTTCAGCCTTTTCGTTCTTGGCAAACCTCGTTTCAATCTCATTAAGGAAACCCTTAGCCATAGTTATCTTTTCAGATACAGTTCCCCTGAATACTTCTGGAATGGCTTTCTTCATGATCATCAAACTCATGCGATCTGACCATAGCCACCTCTCAAGCTCCCGTCCTTGATGAAGGAACTCTCATCAGCTTTAGGAGTAGGACAATCAATCCTTAAGGCAAGGTCAAGATCCATGACGCCGAGAACAATCAAGAGATTTTCTTTCCATGACTTGAAGTTTGAACCATTCAGCACAGGAATAGAGTTAATGTTGGCGGTGATGATAACAGGGTTAGAGGTAGCTGAATCAGAGAACAAGTAAACAATTCAGTACATTCTTACCCAAAACCATAATCTTGATGATAACAATAAGTTCAAATAGGGTCGCATCCCATCTCAAAATATCAGGTTTCCATTAATATTCCATCTTTGGACGACAAAATTAACTTCTTATTGATATCTTCATGTAGTCACCAAACACTGATAATAAAAAAAACATGTGGAATAATGAATCCTCCTTTGGGTTGATTCAATAGTCACACGTAAACCAAAAATTATCACATATTTATAACAACTATCATTTATCCGATATATCAACATTGATCTTCCTTTGGGCCGAAACAACATTAATAGTCTTGCATGAACACTCCTTTTATATTCAAAATAAATTAATTTCCACAAGTTAACAGTGGTTTGTTAGACCGGTTTTGTTGTTCTTCCTCGAGGAGCAAGGGACCTTGGCTATAGGTTTTAGTCAAGAACGAGTCTAAATCGCTAAGATCACAAAAGGTGAGGTAAGGTAACTAATCTAAGCAAGCACAAGGACACAATTAATCTAAGGTTCAATCTGAGGGGAAATGGGCTTCGAAAGGTTTTCAGGATGTGAACAGGATTAAGGAGATGGATTTTGCAACAAGAGAGCAACAACAGAGGAAAATCAAGTGGTAATTTCGTTATAAAATACCAACCGGCCTTCCTCTTTCGAAGATAGTCCAAATTAACTACCTCAAAGACAACCCCGGACCCAGAGGGTTAATGAAACGAAATTCCCTAACTACCTCCTACCCATTTTCGTGGGCGTGCATTAATCATCCCATCTCCAACCTTCCATGACAGGTGTTTGATGTATTCAAGAACTTTCGGACCCGAATACATCGCACTTGAGAGAAGGATTGGAGTGGGAAAGTGATTTCTTACCCAATTACTCACTAGATACTAACCCATTCCTAATCTCCTATCCATACCCTTATTACCCCCTAACCCATTAGGGTTCTAACCACTACTCATCACAACAACCAAGCTAGCATCAACAAAACCAACCCTAAACATGATTTCTAGCATGAAACAAGGCAAACTCAACCAAAACAACAAAGAAGCAATTAAAGAAAAGCAATTAAATCAACAAGTAATCAAAGAGATTAAGCAGAGAGAACACCTACCAAAGGAGTAATGAACAAGGATGAACAAGAAAAGATATGCTTCCAACAATCTTCAATCAACAATACTTTAATCTTCGATACAAAACCCAAATTAAAGTAACAATTTAAGTGGAAATCTATCTAATCACTCACTAATTACCCCCTAATTACTACCTAAGAGCTAGGTAAAACCTAGCTTAGAGCTAGATTCCAACCCCCCTAATGAAATCGACATCCAAGGTATTTATGCAAAGCTAAGGAGTTACATAAAACATTGTTGTTTCAAGCGGCAGAAAATCGCAAAGTCCAGCACCATCGCGGGCGCGACGGACAGGGTGGCCGGTGCGACACAGCAAAGGCAGCTAGGGCGATCAGCATTTGGCGCGGGGTCGCAGGTGCGACCTTCCTTGTCGCAGGCGCGACAGTGAGAAGTCTGGCCAGGCGATTCAGTTCCAGCGCTGGGTCGCGGGTGCAAGCTCTCCTGTCGTGGGCACTACAATCTGGGCAGCCTCACTGTCGCGGGTGTCACTCTCCGAGGTCGCGGGTGCGAGCTGCTTCTGCCAGATCTTCCACTTCTCTTCTTCACACTTGTGGCAACCGCTACAAAGCTCGTAGCGGGTGCTATGACCCAGATTTCCTTCAAACTTGAAGAAGGCTTCCAGAGCTGACTCCGTTCTCGGCTCGGCTAGGCTCGGGGAATCACTCGGGATTCCCTAAAATGCCCCTAAAAAGCCTCGAAATAGCTCCTTTGCCTTGTTTTGTTCCTTAAATGCGAAAAACCTACAACAGAACTAAAAAGCGGGTAAAAACAATGGAAAAGACTCGGAATCAAGCGAAAATAGTAAGCCCGAGGGCGTTATTTAGGCCTAAAAATCGGCCTAAACAACAAGAGAGGTCACCTAGGTGACATGTTGTTTTAATTAATTCATCGTAAGTATAAAATAACCTTAGACCTCATTATTCAAACTTAAAATTATTCCAAAACAATGCATTTGACAACATACAACACATGCTTTATCCTCACGTTGCTATGTATCCTAATATCACAACCATTCATGTGAAAATCACCGAAATTACATAGCAATTAGCATGAACGATAACAAAAAAAAGACATCAACTATGATAAATAAACTTCATGAAAAAATGAATGAAAATTTATCAAGGCAACCTTATATTCATGAACAACCATAAATCTCTTCTTAAAGAGTATAAATTGCTATGTAATCCAAATTAATTTCGCTAGGCAACCTTATTAATCCAAATTAATCTCTTCTTAAAGAGTATAAATTGCTATGTAATCCAAATTTATCAAGGCAACCTTATATTCATGAACGACAAAATTCAACCTGAATTTCGCTAGGCAGAAAAAGTTCATGAAAATCCAAATTAATTATGCACAAACATAATTCAACATATACATAGCAAAAGCCCTGGACCTAATTTAGCATATCAACACAGATTAATTGTCAATTAACAAATTAAACCCAAATAAAGCCAAATTGTGACTTCAACAATGCTCGAAAAAAAATAAAGCATGAAACTCCAAATTGAAGGCACATAAACTAACCATGTGGGAATCAAAAGCCCTAACATAATTTCAGCATACAAGCAAGGAAAATAGCCCAATGTCGCATAATTAAAATCGAAAATTTAGGGTTCATACCCAATAATGAAATCCCAAAATTAATCAATGAATAGCTAAATTGATTGCATATAAACATGATTAAACATGATTCTAACAACAGTCATACATCAATTTCGAACAAAACAACCAAAAACAACCTATATTGAACACAAAGTGTCGAAATTAGAGTTCACGCATCAAGAACAATCAAGGCCATGAAAATCACACGAATTCACACAAAAAAAAAGCAAAAATCATGTAAATTCATAAAATCATGAGACTATCAAAAGCCTTCAATCAATTTGGGAGAATAAACATCCAAACATGCCTAATTCAAAACGTGTAATCAATGGTAAACGAAACCCTAAAACGCAAATTTCTCCCAAAATATGCAATGAAAATTCAATTAACTTTGCAGATAGATACTTTAGGATGCAACAAACAAAAAGCTCGAAAGAAATTTTGCCAATTAAAAGAGAACGATTTGAACTGATCCTGAAGCCTACAATTATGACGACAGCGGAAAAATGAAAAACGAATTGGGAAAAATAATTAAGCCAAATTAATCTTAATAATTCTAAAGATTCAACATAGAGAAAGCTCTGATACCACTTGTTGGGATTAATCATAATTATAACAATCGCTGTAAACCCAGAATCCAATATGCCGAATCAATAGAACATAAACATAAACAGGAATACCTGGATCCATTGTAGTCGTTAGTCCTCTTCAAGTGATGTGGTTATGTCTTCCAGATCAACACCCACTCAAAAGAGAACTCACAGAGAAAACTCTCTCTCACTAATGATGGGATATTAGAGAGAAAATAACTGTCTGTGTGACCTAGGGACCATAACCATATATATAATAGTAAACCCCTTAGGGTTTGACCTATTATTATTCTGCCCATCATGGAATAATAATAAGTCAACGATATCCACATAATAGAGCACACATCTTGCCTGATACATTAAAGCCCAATATATATACCTATTGGATCACCTTTAGTCACGCTATAAACAATCACAGTTATTGTGATGTATATTCGTTTACATGTAATCTCATCGTTGGATTATGATCCAACAAGTTTACCTTGCACCATACACACCCCTAGCTAGTGTAAATTGATGTTTAGGTATATTCAAAAAAATTCAAATCCTATTTTTGACATCACAAAGTAATTGAAATTTGAAATGAGGACTGGGTTCGGGTTTGGAAATTTATTTGAACTTTCGAATTGTCCAAACAAGAATTAATTGAACCCGAATCTGTGCCACCGCTAATTCCATTCCTATTCCACATTTCATCAAATATTTTAAGTTTTAGAATAAAAGTTCACACTCAACCCCAGGTATCTAATCCCGACTCAATTGTATTCCTCGTCTCTCAAAGCAGGCTTTTCTTTAATTACAAATTGTGAAACATAAGGTTAACGTGGAAAAAGGAATAATTTAATGCTACTCTGAAAAAGTAATAACTTGCTGGCACAAGAACTAAAAAATTATCCAACGTGTTTTCTCTCTCTACTCACTGCCAACCACCATAGCCTCCAGTTTTTAATTTCTCCGGCCGGTGTCGGTGGCGGCCGATCAAAGGTTTTCACCGACACCACCATTCTCCGATCTATTCAGTCTTAACCTTCATTTCCCGTTTCACTTTGGTTTTGGGTGTTCGTCCTACATTTCATGTACTGTGTGTGTCGGCTGACTGTCTCGTCGGTGGTAACGGAGCTGACAGTCGTGGTACCCGGTGTTAACTACCACAATGGTGGTGGCTGCCTGGGGGCAACAGGACAGGTGACGGTGGCAACTACGTCTCGGTGGCCAGGTGATATGTTTCCTTTTGCTTCTGCTTAGCTAGCTTTGTTGTTGGGTGTTATATTTCTAGATGATTACGTTGGGAGATTATAGTTCCAGTTTTAGCAGTTGGGTTTAAAGTTGGGTTTGGAGGTTTACTATTTGTTTTAGTCCTTGTTGGTAGTGTGTTTGAATTGGGGGTGCGAGTGTTTGATAGAGTTCATTCTCAGTACTAGTACTTGTGGCATGGTTTGGAGTTTACTCCCTGTTTTGTGGTGTTGTGGTAGGAATTGAGGTGTTGATAGTTTCAAGAGCACATGAGTCAATTTTTGGAGTGGTGGTGTTGGGGTGTCAGTTAAGGGTGTGTCATGGCTACAATATTCTCAATGAATTATTCCTACTTGGGGGTCTTGCTTTTAGTAGATTTGGGTGCTTCCTTAGGTTATAGTAGATGGGGGTTAGGAGCTGGTTTACCCACTCTTCAAGTTAAGTGGTTGACTTTCAATTGGTGGTTTGGTGCGTGAGAGTTCGTTTCTTGGGAGTTTTTACAATTGTAGTTAGTTGGTGGCAGTACAGTCCTCGTATCCTGCCACACAAGATCCTTTATAGTCAGCCTTGTGTGTATCTACAAATATGGCAGATGAAATTGATGAGGAAATCCTTAAGATTATGGCGTCCATGCCACATCCTAGACACACCATTTTCAAAGCGATTGAAATCAAAGAAGAAGGAAACAAGCTTTTTAGGAAGAAGGTGTTCGAAAAAGCAACTTTGGCTTATGATACAACATTTCAATTCCTCGGTGCATGGGGGGCCTTTGTGTGAAGATGATATTAGTTTGATGCTGGAAATGGGTACCTCACTCAGCTTGAATCTCGCCGCCTGCAGTCTGAAGTCAGGAGATTTTAATCAAACCCACACTTTCTGTCAAAGTATACTTGAATTTGACCCTTTGAATGTTAAGGCTTTTTTTTCGAGGAGCTACAACCTTGGTGAATCTCAATCGCATGGAAGAAGCCATTAAAAATCAGGAACGGGCAATGGAGTTAAACCTGGGAAATAAAAAGTGTATAAGGAGCTTCAAAAGGTCAAGAAGGGCTTGCGTAGGAAGTCGTCAAACACAAATATGGAGGTGGAGGAAAACTCTAAATAGGGAGGGAGAAGTAATGAGATATACAAGGAGGGGTATTTCTTTAACAATAGTGGCAAGAGAGACAAGAAAGAGAGTGTGGGATGCCCAAGAGCCTTGTTCAAGGAACCCATCACCAAGGGGGCTCTTGACTTTATGGAAGTCAATGAGGTTGCTAGTTTAAAGACCAAGAGAAAGGAGATGAGATGGATGTAGGCTCAAAGGCTGCTGGGGTGCAGTCGGTTAAGAATAAAGAAGAAAAAAGGAGAGAAGAGAGGAGAATCATGTAGGAGACGGGGTGGCTGACAAACACACCACCCAGGGATCTATAGGTCCCACTAAGTCACGCAATTGTCCTATAGTTGCGATTCAAAAAACCATGACAAGCTGGAGCATAGGGCTAATTGTAGCTCTACGAAATCTCCGGCAGACGCCCCTTCCTCGGAAGGCGTCATAAAAAAAGTCAAGTAAAGGCCCAAGTTCTTTAACCGACAAGATGGTCAGAGCTTGTCATTGAATATTGAAGCCTACAAAGGACTGCTCAAAAGAAATCACATAGAAGTTTTTGAGCCTCTCAATTTGACTTATATGAATGTCAAAGTCAAAGCAAAACTGGAAATGCCACCTTCACAGAGTTTTTCCAAGCACAGTGTAGTTGAACATCTCGACAATATGGAGAAGGAATCTGCCAAGGACTAAAGTAGGATTGTCATAACAATTCCTGAAGCTTCTGTGTTTGCAATAGGCTGCAACATTGCTCCAATGTTGAACAAGATTCTTGACCAGCATCGCGCTTTATAAAGAATTCACAAAAGTGGCATGGCTATCCTTTCAGGTAAGACTAACCTTTTGTGCAGGGAACAGGGTAGGATGATCCACAACCGCAATAATGTTGGGAAAGGATCTACCTATTCACATTTGCATTTGGGCAAGAAGACTTTCAAGTGGAAGAGGTTTGAGACGGGATACATACACGTTCACAAGCAAGACTTGAGAAGCAGAAAGAGGAAGACTAATTTGACAACAGTGGCTGAGTACCAGTTCCATGTCATCAAGAAGTTTAAACCAGCAAGTTGTGGATTGGAAGTTATTGAGTCTAGTATGCAAGCGTCTCGATCTTTATGTTAATTTGTCTTCTATGTTTCATAGTGTGAAGAACCAACAGTCAATCAAATGTTATGGAAGCATATACTCTGTCCATGAGAGCCATAGACGAGCCCTTTCATAGCAATATACTGGTTTATTTCATTACTCTGTCTCCAATGCCAAAAGAAAAAAAAAATTAGTTGTATTCTAGCATGTTCTCAAACAGTGGACTGATAAAAGGGGCAAGTTCCTGGAACAGAAAGTATATTCTAACAATGGCCCATTATGGCATCCGATTTCCACCGACCTATTTCATTCTCATCCAACATAACCTTACTGGTCTCGTTGAAACATATTTCTTTTGAAGTTTAATATATTGGAAATTTACATCTAAAAAGTGCACATGGGTTTGATGTTATTAAATGCATGCCATAGATTTGCACATCTACAACATGCAAGCAAACTTTGATCTGTTGTCTACTTTGCATAATTGCGTTATCCTTGATGTTAAATGCCCTCGATTTGTAGATGCAAAAATGATTTTGTTGGGGGTATAAGTAGGTTTAGGATGCTATGGTAGTTGAGTTGAAATCTGGTTTCCTGTTGGTTAACAGATACAAGCACCTGGGACAGTTTGCACCTCTTGGAGGAGAGCAGGCAGCTGCTGAGCTTCCAGGTGATTGGGTTTCAATGGGAAAAAGCACCCAGTGGTTGTGGTACTCAGTATATGCAAGGTGTATATGATTCAAAGTTTCTCTAAATAAATCTCAACTATTTGCTTAAATAAAAAATATTGATGTTATTTTGCATATGTGTCCATATCAGCAAACAAGTGAGTTGGAGAACGCGGTATTTGGTAGTGGGTGATTGGCTAAGGAGGTTCATCTTTGGCAGAGACTCAAGCCGTATATAAAACACAATCCCCTTTATTTTTACCTGATTTATTATACACCAACTATGAAGATTGATCTTTATATATATAGTTTTGTCCGAGAGGAAAACTTTCTCCGATCCATGCATGCAGGTGCCAGCTTCTTGATTTGGTGGTTTTGTATAAGATCACAGCAATACTACATTTAATTATAGGTTAGAGTTTGATGATGTAATACTTGCAAATTATATATTTGGTATTATGTATGTATGTAATTATGTATGTCATATGTGCTAATGGTGCTATGCACGAGAGTGGGTTAGCCTCAGAAAATCTATGCCAATATTATAGGAGTATTGTTGGCTGTTGTAGCTATCATTGTATCCAATTGCAAATAATTTGGTTGCTAGGCCGCATTGAATGCTATTTGCAATGCATTTTGGGCCTTTATCGTTTTCAATTATCTTCGAGCTAACTTTAGTTATTGTTAGCTCAGAAGCAGTACAACTTTCTATTATCATTTTTTTAATATAAATAAATATATATATATATATGTATATATATATATATATAAACATACGCTTGAATCTTTTTCAAGGTAAAGCATGAAACTGCATAAACAAATACTCTTGGTGTGATCTTATAAAGTTTGGTGTGACTTATATATTGATCTTATAATTTGGTGCACCAGAAGATTGTCAATTATTTTTTTAATTTTTTTTGGTGCTATGAAGATTGGTCGTTAAACTATGGAGATTGAACTATGAAAATCTAGTGTTGTATATCCCGTTCATGCTCGAGAAAATTGTCAATTATTAAAATATCAAGAATTATCTATGTTATACTATTTTTTGATAGAATATATGTGTTAAACTTCTTAATATTGAAATATACAATTTTCACACACACATATAAATCATGTATTAGAAAATATTAATTACATAATTTATTTTAAGTTAGTTAATTAAAATATAATTATAAACATGAAAATAAAATCAACAATGATGTGTTGTAATTTTTTCCATAGACACATACACTAAAAAAAAAAGAAAATATTTCTATTTAGATTTTTTTTATAAAATATGATGTTTTATTAAAATAATTACAATATAAAATGTTAGAGAAATTATAAAGCATTAACATTTAGTAGTGAATAACTAATAATCTCAAATTAGAAAATAATTACTAACTCTAAAGTTTAATAATATCTCAAACAATCACAATATCAATCAAAACGTAGTTGCATTACTTTTCCATAATAAAGATATATTAGCTATTAGTTTACGAACAAAAAATATATGTTTGTGAAAATTCAATAAAACCATTAAAAATATGATAAATAATTGACCTATTTCATTTTGGGATATTGAATGACAATATACCGACCTTTGGGGGCATTAGATTGTAATATACTGACCTTCGCTATTGGACAACAATATCCCTGACCTTTATACTTAGGTGACATTATTATACCAACAACGACTAAGGTGTCGGTGACTGGTTAACTGGTCTCCATTCTAACGTGACAGGCAGAGGGAAAAATAACTACCCCTTGCCCAGTAATCCTATTAACTCCTCCGTTTTTCTCACTAACCTACGTTAAAAAAAATCGGCCCAAACACAATGACTAAGTGGGTGGTGAACTAGTCTTTGTACTGACGTGACACACAACCAACCAATGTCTTGTAATGTGGGTTAGTGAGGAAAATGGAGGGGTTAATGGGGTTATTGGCTTAGGACAAATTTTTTCCCCTTTGCCGACGACATCAGCATGGAGGCCGGTTCGCCATCCCCTTAGTCACTATTTGTATAATAATGTCACATGGATATAAAGGTCAGGGATGTTGCTGTCCAATAATAAAAGTTGGTATATTACAATCCAACATCCCCAAAGGTTAGTATATTATCATCCAAAAACCCTTTTTTTTGTGAGATGAAGGGTGAAAGAGAGGGAATTTAATTATATTGAATTTCAAAATTAATATGGAGTAAATTATTGATATTAATTCTTATTTAACAATGAAAAATGTTGTAGTATCTTTGCTTTATATATTTTCATAATACAAATATTTTTGAATAATAACTTAAATTATTCATCATAAAAATCATACTGACTAAAAGATCGATATATATATATATATATATATATATATATATATATATATATATATATATATATATATATATATATATATATATATATATATATATATATATACACGAAATTTTTTACATAGTCCCGCGAGACTACGCTTCTTTCCCCTCCCGCTATACGCCAACAATGACATCAGCGTCTTTTGTTTATTCCTCTGAGACACGATGCTTAATACCATTTTGTTGCAAATTAAAATTGTTGTAATGCTTGTAGCTTGGTGGTAAGGTATAAGGAATAAGACTGTGAGGTGTAAGGATTGATTATGCTCGGCTGTAACTTTTATAATTTAATGAAGATCTTTTTTCAAAAAATTGCTCCGGGGTGCCATACATTCACTAAAAGTGACTACTTGGGGACCACATTATTTTTTTTTACTCTTTGGGGACCAGATTGTTGTCAAAACTTGCTGGTTGGGTCTTTTCCGACCAAAAGTTATGAAAATCCGGTGAATTCAGCCGGAGTCAACACAAAATGGATTAAGATAGATGGATTGACAAGAGTACCCCTGTTGGCTCCAATTTTTATCTTCACTCTGATTCAAACCCCCAATATCAAACGCATCTTCAACTTCAAGTTTCTTCTCCTCCTCCAAATTCCATGGCTTTTCATCTTGGTGCTGAGAATTTAGACCAATTTCTGAGAATTCACTGGAAAAACCAATTTAGTAGCAAAAAACACAACCAATTATCATTCAGCAGCAACAATAGACACTCTCTCTTCCTCACCTCTTGACTGATACTCCAGTCTGCCTTGTCTCTGCCGGACCAACTGCCAACAGAGACACCGCCGCCCGCCGCTCCAACCGCATCACCGCCATCGACGTCAGACGGTTGTCAACAACCCATTGTTTTCCCCCTTCCTATATTCTCTGTGCGTCGTCCATCCCCCCTCTGTTTGTCCTGTTTTAGTCCACGGGCCGGAATCGCTGCCTCTCGCCGCCGTGTCATCACTGGGCCATGAGTTTGAGCACTGCTCCCCTGCATTGCTTCTCTCGCCTTTCCCCTCTTGGTAAACCCTAACTCCCCAAAATCATATTTTTGAATTTTAATTCCAAAATTTGTTGTTTTTCTTTGATAATTTCAGTTTACAAGTATACTATGGTGTTGGGTTATTGTTGGGTTTTATGGCCCAAAATCTAGTTTGATCCCATAATTATTTGTTTCCTAATTGTATTAGGATATTATTTAGGCTTCATTATTATGTTAGATTTTCTAATTGTATTAGATTCCAAATTTAATTGGAGTGAGAGTCAAGTTAGGTTTATAGGGACTTTTTCCTATAAATATAGGTTGTTATCAACCTATACACTTACTACATACGAAAAACACACACACAGAGCATTCTTCACCTCTACCCATCCCTAGTTTGTGAGAGTCCTTTAGAGAGCTCGTTTGTCTTTTGTATATCCCGCTGTGCTATTAACCCCTTGTGATCTTGCTATCGATCCCCTTGCGTTATATAGCCTATGCTATTAACCTCTTGTGATCTGGCCGTCGATCCCCTTGCGTTATATAGCCCCTTGGGATCTCTCTTGTAATCTCTCCCCTTATACTAGTGGGTTATTGCTCCGTTGCCGTCCGTGGTTTTTTTCCCGATTTGGGTTTCCACGTAAATCGTGTGTCTTTATACTTTCCATCTTTTAATTACCGATCTTGTTATATTTCTTCTCAATTTATACATCCTGATAATTTTATCTTCCGCTGCAAATACTAGGCCTTATATTTTATCTTTATCTTCACTTTGATTCAAACCCCCAATATCAAACGCATCTTCAACTTCAAGTTTCTTCTCCTCCTCCAAATTCCATGGCTTTTCATCTTGGTGCTGAGAATTTAGACCAATTTCTGAGAATTCACTGGAAAAACCAATTTAGTAGCAAAAAACACAACAAATTATCATTCAGCAGCAACATTAGACACTCTCTCTTACTCACCTCTTGGTCGATACTCGGCTTTGCCTTGTCTCGCGGACCAACCGCCAACAGAGACACCGCCAGCCACGCTTCCAACCGCATCACCGGCGTTGACCGTTAGACGGTTGTCATTGTTTTCCCCTTCCTCGTTCTCTGCATCGACCATCCCCTCTGCTTTGTCTGTTTTAGTCCACGGCCGGAATCGCTGCGTCTCGGCCGCCGTGTCATCACCAGCGCCGCGAGTTTGAGCACTGCTCCCCTGCATTGCTTCTCTCGCCTTTCCCCTCTTGGTAAACCCTAACTCCCCAGAATCATATTTTTGAATTTTAATTCCAAAATTTGTAGTTTTTCTTTGATAATTTCAGTTGGTGTTGGGTTATTGTAGGGTTTTATGGCCCAAAATCTAGTTTGATCCCATAATTATTTGTTTCCTAATTGTATTAGGATATTATTTAGGTTTCATTATTATGTTAGATTTTCTAATTGTATTAGATTCCAAATTTAATTGGAGTGAGAGTCAAGTTAGGTTTATAGGGACTTTTTCCTATAAAAATAGGTTGTTATCAACCTATACACTTACGGCATACGAAAAACACACACACAGAGCATTCTTCACCTCTACCCATCCCTAGTTTGTGAGAGTCCTTTAGAGAGCTCGTTTGTCTTCTATATATCCCGCTGTGCTATTAACCCCTTGTGATCTTGCTATCGATCCCCTTGCGTTATATAGCCTGTGCTATTAACCCCGTGTGATCTGGCCGTCGATCCCCTTGCGTTATATAGCCCCTTGGGATCTCTCTTGTAATCTCTCCCCTTATACTAGTGGATTATTGCTCCGTTGCCGTCCGTGGTTTTTTTTCCCGATTTGGGTTTCCACGTAAATCGTGTGTCTTTATACTTTCTATCTTTTAATTACCGATCTTGTTATATTTCTTCTCAATTTATACATCCTGATAATTTTATCTTCCGCTGCAAATACTAGGCCTTATATTTTATCTTTATCTTCACTCTGATTCAAACCCCCAATATCAAACGCATCTTCAACTTCAAGTTTCTTCTCCTCCTCCAAATTCCATGGCTTTTCATCTTGGTGCTGAGAATTTAGACCAATTTCTGAGAATTCACTGGAAAAACCAATTTAGTAGCAAAAAACACAACAAATTATCATTCAGCAGCAACATTAGACACTCTCTCTTACTCACCTCTTGACTGATACTCCAGTTTGCCTTGTCTCTGCCGGACCAACCGCCAACAGAGACACCGCCGCCCGCCGCTCCAACCGCATCACCGGCGTTGACCGTTAGACGGTTGTCATTGTTTTCCCCCTTCCTCAGTTCTCTGTGCATCGACCATCCCCCCTCTGTTTGTCCTGTTTTAGTCCACGGGCCGCCGGAAACTGCCGTCTCTGGCCGCCGTGTCATCACCAGCGCCGCGAGTTTGAGCACTGCTCCCCTGCATTGCTTCTCTCGCCTTTCCCCTCTTGGTAAACCCTAACTCCCCAAAATCATATTTTTGAATTTTAATTCCAAAATTTGTAGTTTTTCTTTGATAATTTCAGTTGGTGTTGGGTTATTGTTGGGTTTTATGGCCCAAAATCTAGTTTGATCCCATAATTATTTGTTTCCTAATTATATTAGGATATTATTTAGGTTTCATTATTATGTTAGATTTTCTAATTGTATTAGATTCCAAATTTAATTGGAGTGAGAGTCAAGTTAGGTTTATAGGGACTTTTTCCTATAAATATAGGTTGTTATCAACCTATACACTTACTACATACGAAAAACACACACACAGAGCATTCTTCACCTCTACCCATCCCTAGTTTGTGAGAGTCCTTTAGAGAGCTCGTTTGTCTTCTGTATATCCCGCTGTGCTATTAACCCCTTGTGATCTTGCCATCGATCCCCTTGCGTTATATAGCCTGTGCTATTAACCCCTTGTGATCTGGCCGTCGATCCCCTTGCGTTATATAGCCCCTTGGGATCTCTCTTGTAATCTCTCCCCTTATACTAGTGGATTATTGCTCCGTTGCCGTTCGTGGTTTTTTTCCCGATTTGGGTTACCACGTAAATCGTGTGTCTTTATACTCTCTATCTTTTAATTACTGATCTTGTTATATTTCTTCTCAATTTATACATCCTGATAATTTTATCTTCCGCTGCAAATACTAGGCCTTATATTTTATCTCGATCCTAACGACTGGTATCAGAACCCAACAAGGGTATTTAAGCCAGGTCTAACAAGTGGTATCAGAGCGAGGTTTAATATCTTTTTCTGCCTAGTTCGGGATGTTTGCAGTTAAGTCTGATATTGAGAAGTTCGACGGTGTGATCAGTTTCAGTATCTGGAGAGTTCAAAAAAATATTTTGATGAAGGTAACTCCATTATTATTGATCTGGCAAATTTGGAGGCTACTATTGAAGATGAGGATAAGGCTATCTTTGTTGGTTGTCTCTTTGCCCCATTCCTACAAGCACTTTAAAGAAGTCATATCATATGAAACCCTGTCTTTCGAAGATGTCAAATCTAATTTGATCTTGAAGTGCTTTTTGATAAATCTGAAGGCTTGGTTTTTTAGAGGTGAAACCACTAATAATGGGGGTTCTAGCAAAGCTAGATCGAAGTTTAAAGAGCGTTCCAACAATACCTGTTCTACAACCTCCAGGCAAGGCGGTTTTTATGTTCGACAGGGTTCAACTACTACAGGTTCTACAGACGTATCTTCAACCTCATCTCTTACTGAGTTCAAGGGTGACTTGAATTTAGTTGATGCTCATCACATTTGATCGCCCTTCGGGGGCTCTATGACGGTACCAGAGATTTTGGCCCAAGGTGGAGTTTGTTAGGTTTTATGGCCCAAAATCTAGTTTGATCCCACAATTATTTGTTTCCTAATTGTATTAGGATATTATTTAGGTTTCCTTATTATGTTAGGTTTTCTAATTGTATTAGATTCCAAATTTAATTGGAGTGGGAGTCAAGTTAGGTTTATAGGGAGTTTTTCCTATAAATATAGGTTGTTATCAACCTATACACTTACGGCATACGAAAAACACACACACAGAGAATTCTTCACCTCTACCCATCCCTAGTTTGTGAGAGTCCTTTAGAGAGCTCGTTTGTCTTCTGTATATCTCGCTGTGCTATTAACCCCTTGTGATCTTGCCATCGATCCCCTTGCGTTATATAGCCTGTGCTATTAACCCCTTGTGATCTGGCCGTCGATCCCCTTGCGTTATATAGCCTATTGGGATCTCTCTTGTAATCTCTCCCCTTATACTAGTGGATTATTGCTCCGTTGCCGTCCGTGGTTTTTTTCCCGATTTGGGTTTCCACGTAAATCGTGTGTCTTTATACTCTCTATCTTTTAATTACTGATCTTGTTATATTTCTTCTCAATTTATACATCCTGATAATTTTATCTTCCGCTGCAAATACTAGGCCTTATATTTTACCTCGATCCTAACGACTGGTATCAGAACCCAACAAGGGTATCTGAGCCAGGTCTAACAGTTATCAATTAGGGTTGTGTTAGGTTACCAAAAACACAAGTTGGGCAAATGCAAACACGAGCACTACAATGGCGATAACAAGCAATTGAGGTTGGGATGAATTTGACAAATTTGTGAGTGTTGATGAAGCTGATCTTAACATACCATGGGATGATGCAGATATCAAGCCTTGAAGATTTGAGATTAACAAGACAAATTTCTCATATGTTCATTTGGATTTTGATCATTTAATCAATTTTTGACTTTGAGTGTAAAAAGATAAAAATTACAAGGTAGCTTAAAAAGTCTAGTGGATTAGTATTTTGTTCATTTGGATTTTGATCTAAATTCGTGTAAGAAGAACGAATGAAAGTGAAGAAGAAGAAAACCAAGACACATTTGAGCTGGCAAATAAAAGGGGCAAACTGGACTTTTCAATCATAAGTCAAGGGGCATTTACGTCTTTTTATTGATTCCGGCTGTTTTGGTCGGAAAATACCCAACCAGCAACTTTTGACAACAATCTGGTCCCCAAAGAGTAAAAAAAAATAATGTGGTCCCCAAATAGTCACTTTTAGGGAATGTATGGCACCCCGGAGCAATTTTTTGGTTCTTTTTTTTCTGCTTTTTTTCTTTGTTTACTTATTTTCCTATTTTTTAGAATTTTTCGACCCCTTTTTTTTAATGGGAAAGGGGTTTATGTTACTTCAATGATTTTCCATAGAATTTTTCGACCCATTTATTCTTTTTTCTCATGTAATTTTCCATTTTTTCACTTTCTCTTTTTCCATAATTTTACATTTTTAAAGTTATTTCCATTTTTGAATATCTTGTTTTGTTTTGCACACTAAATATTATATTGTTACGCACTATATATAATTTTTGTGCAAACTAATTACTATACTATTACACACTAAATGTAATACGTTTGCACACCAAATATATATACTAAACTTGCATACCAAATATAATATTATTACACACTTACTATCATATTCATATACTAAATATATAATACGTTTGCACACAAAATATTTATACACACTAAACATGGTATTTCGATTTTTTGAATATCTTGTTTTGTTTTGCACGCTAAATATTATAATGTTACACACTACACATAATTTTTGTGCACACTAATTACTATATATACTATTACACACTAAATATAATACGTTTGCACACCAAGTATATATATAATAAGCTTGCATAAATATAATTTTATTAGACACTTACTATAATATTCACACACTAAATATAATACGTTTGCACACTAAATATTTATACACACTAAACATGGTATTTATGTATACACTAATGAAATGTAATACGTCTGTACACCAAGTATGATACGTTCGGACACCAAATATAATACTATTGCACACTAACTATAATATTTATGTACACTAAATATAACACATTTGCACCCTAAAGTTAGTAGTAGATATCGTGTGCATCGATATCATGTGTCAAGGTGCAAATGAGTTGTGTTAGTGTGCAAATGAGTTTGTCCCACAAAAAAAAAATTGTGTGCGAATGAGCATGCATCAAGGTGTAAAAGATTATGTGCTAGTGTGTAGAGGAGTCCATCCTACCAAAAAAAAAAAAAAAATAGTGTGCAAATGAGTTTGCACACTAACATACACCAACATATACATCTTTGCACACCAACACACAACACATATACCTTTGCACACTAATACACACTAATACATAAAACCTTTGCACACCAACACATAAACAATCAAGAATCAATAATGCAAAATAGTTGATGTGTTTTAGAGAAAAAAAATATAATTATGACCCAAAATTAAAAATAAAAATAGATAAAATAAATGATATAACTGTATACAAGATATTTAGTGTGCATACATATTATATTTAATAGGAAGGAAAGAAAAAAGTTCAACAATTAGGAAATAGTTTTGTACTTTATGTAAAAATAGACTTATAGTATGTTATTTTTTTTATGGATATAGTATGTTAATTTGTGGAAAACAAATTTATTAAAAAAATTTTTGAAAAGATTACAAGAAAAATAAGTTGGTGGAATAAAAAAAGTTGGAAATAAGTTGGTGGAATAATACAAATGGAAAAAGAAAAGGTTACACTCAAGGGGATTTGAAACCACAACCTCTTGCATAAGTGTTAGGCCGCCCAACCACTATGTCAAAGCTACTTATTTGAAAACATTAAGATGGGCTGTTATTTATTGGTTTGGCAAATAGCGGGACTACCAGGAAGATTTGTACTCCCGTGAGATTACCATATAATGACTGATATATAAATGAGAACTACTCGCTAAAAAATTATTCTCTATATGAGAACGTATCCATTGAGAACTAGGGATTACAATGATAACTTAAGAACTAGGAATCTTAGCCCTTGAATATTAAGGGAAGGGCAAGAATAATCTCTAATTATTAATTTAATTTCTTTCCTAATCCTAACCCTAATTAAACACTCTTTCCACGTTATTTGTTTTCTATAATTAATTATACACTACTCCCCCTTTCCATATTATTTGTCACTTTAACTAACTTTCTTTTTTCCCATAATATCTGTCACTTTATATTTCCAATAGCACATTAATTACTAATTTATCAAATTAACCTTATTAATTAAATCTTTTTCATTCATTTTTCTTTTTTATTCACATTTTTCCTTTTTATTCACCATTTTATTCAACATTTCCACATTTTCAATGCACTAAATTAATGTAGATGGGAAGTTTTTTTGGTTTTTTAAATTGTGTCCCAAGTGACACTTAATTTGGGAAGGAGGGAGTATTTGTTATGACTCCTGAGTCCCTAATTTGCATAAAGGCACCGGTAATTCATTAACAAATTGATTAATAAAAATTTTCTAGCAGATAGTATACCAAGGCTTACGAGTAGATCTGTCAAACTACCTGTCCCGAAGACCCGATCCAAACCCGCCCGGAAATTCTGGGTTTTGAACATGATTTTCTCGACCTGAACCCAAAATATATCGAATCCGAAAAATCCGTAAATTAACCGGTCAAACCCGGCCCGCTCATTTGACTCGAAAACTTTATTTTTTACGTTCAAATCTATTAGAATTGTGGTTTGTTCGTTGGAATTCATTACTATTAAACTATAACCGCAACTCATTCATATATTATTTCTCTTATTAATGTTAAAATATTTTTAATAATCTATTGGTACTGGAAGATAATCGTATTTTATTATGTATATTGTACAAAAAATAATATTTAGAAACAATTTTTTTTAAAAGAAAAAGCGGAAAAAAGTTGCAATTATATTTCCTTGAGTTGACCCAAAATCGAAATACACTGTCCGTATTAACCCAAACCTGAAATACAAATAATGTACGTGATCATTAAGAATTAAAAAAAAAAAAAAGATGAACTGCACGACAAAGAGGGCGGAGAAAGAGGGGACTTGGAAAGAGTATTTAATTAGGGTTAGAATTTTCATAATAATTATGGGTAAATCCTGGTCGTTCCCTTAATATTCAAGGGCTAATACAAATTAATTACTTTGTCCTGTGTCTGATAATCAAAGGTTGAGATACATTGGACCTTACGACCGCTTGACTGATGAAATCCCAACCGCATCAGTGGAGAAATTTTATCCAAATTCTTTTTAATTTTGATTAGTCATTTTATTATGAATTGAACATTGGGAGCTACTCGTCATCAAATTCTATCCGAATTTTTAGGGAATGTTTGGTAGGAACCCTAAGGAAATTTTTCCCGGGGTAAATTTCTCATGGGAAGTTTTCTATGGCAAAGATTTCCCTGGGAGAAATTTCCCTTAGCCCCCCTAAGAGAAATTTTCCCTAGGAAAATGGAGAAAATGGTGGGCCCACCGTGAAAATTTTCCCAAGGTCAACGTGCATCCAAACATGGGGAAAATAAGTCAACCCGGAAAAATTGACCATTTCCCCGGAGTTATTGACTAACCAAACGCACCCTTAATTGGTTCATTCTACTATAGCTGAACTTTTTTTTTAACTATGGTAGTTGAAGAGTATATTCCACCACTAAAAGCCAAAATTAATAATATTGATCAATGTGATTTATTCCAATAAGTAATGACTTTCATCGACATATAATTTTTTTTTCACAAAATTTAATACTTTCTTGGTTATTTTACGATAATTATAACTTTTCCAACTATATATAATAGTTGAAAAATGTACCATATTGTTGATTCTACCCTAAAATATTGATTGATTTTTTTGATCGAAATAACTTGGTGAAATAGTTAATTATATGTATTGGTACATAAATCTTTTTAAAAAATGAAATTATTTTACTTAAATTAACACTAAAAAACTTTCAACTACCATAGTTGAAAAAAAATTCAGCTGTAGTAAAATTTTCATAATTAATAATTTTAGTATCAATTGATCATCGACAAATACATGGCGTAAAAATAATGATTCAAGTAATTTTGCTTAATCTTTTCAGTTCCATGTTGAGTTTGTTACTTTATTAAGTAATATCACCTAACAGATTCAATTGGAGTTTTAGGCCCTGTTCGGCAGCGGATAGCGGTTGGGGTAGCGGATAGTGGTTGGGGTAGCTGATAGCTGTTGCAGTTTAGCGGATAGCTGATAGCTGTTTAGATAGTTGTTTGTAAAGAAGATGTTCGGTAAAGTTAGCGGTTGGATTAGCTGATGAATGTAAAATGACTAAAAAGGACATTATTATTATTATTGTTGTTATTGTTGCAGATTGACCGAAAAAGACATTATTATTATTATTATTATTATTATTATTATTATTATTATTATTATTATTATTATAAACATTATTATTCAAATATTTAGGTATTCATCATTTCTTCACCTACTTCCCCCTTTATTATACTCCCACTTCCCCCTTTCTTATACGTTCTCTATCCTCCACTCAAACCCATACAAATGACTGAAATGACACAGAAAGACATGAAAAGCTTTGACAGCTTCGAGTCTTACTCCAACAACTCGCCTCGAGTCCCACTTCAAATGTATGTTAATATTGTTTGTTGTGTTCATTACTTGGCATTGAATACATTCCCTGGATGGTATTTAGGAATTAGGAGTTTTACAACGTAATTTAACACAATTTATCAAAATATTCATAGATATTTTGCTTTTCAAAGCATGAATTTACTTCATGGAAAGAGAATAGCTTGCCCACCTCACACACCCTTTTCCCAAACAACAAAAAGGAAAAGGAAAAGGAAAAAGAAAAAGAAAAAGAAAAAGAAAAAGAAAACGAAAACCGAAACCCTAAACTAAAAAGAAAACCAGTTTGCAATTGAAATATGGATATATGTGGGATTCAAACACACCAAATTAACAAAATAACTTATTAAGTACAAATTTTACAGTCAACCAAACCCTAAATTAAAAATTGAAGTTATAGAATATAACAATTATCCAATTAATTACATGAAAAGAAAAATTCCAATTGAACATGAAACTCGCAAAAGTAATTTTCATAATTAAATTACAGATGAATGATATACTCTGTTAAAGATTGGTTCTTGCTTGCTTTCCCCTTTTTTGATGCTTTCTTGATGCTTCAGAATTATGGAGGTTGGAAATAAGTGGAGAAGGACGGTGAAATATACAACAAAACTAAGGAATCAATGCCTTTTATACTATTCGGTCTCGTTCCGAGCTGAATTCTTCTCTTTTATAGGGTATTTTTGCTTGTCTTTAATAATTATTTTAGTAGTTTTTATTATGTTTTTATTCATTTTGCATTTTTATTAGATTTTATGCTAGTTTATTATTTATAGTTATTATTATTATTATTAAAATGAATCGATAATATAAATATTGAAAATAAATTAAAACCTAAAATTCCTAATTCCTAATTCTACACATTTACCAGCCCATTCTTCTTTCCTCCATTTCCTCTCCAATTCGGCCGACCTTCAAAACCCAGCCCAACTCTCCCTCTAATACCCAGTGCCCCAGTCTTCCCAAACCCTAAAACCCTAATACCCAGCTCCATTTACCTACTCGTTTCCCCAGCCGAATAAAACCCCACAAACCCTAAATTTAATTCATTCCCCCCATCTCCTTCGTCCCCCTTTTCTCTCTGTTTCTCTTTCTCTTTTCGCCCAGACCACCGAACACCACACTCCACCATAACCATTCCCATTTCCATCTCTCTTCTCCTTCTCATCTCCTTCTCTCATCTTTCTTATCTTCTTCATCTCACCTCCATTCTCTTATCTCTTTCTCGCGATATTCTCACTCAATCACTCATTTTCTCTCATTGTTTTGTTGCAGATTCGGTTGAGAAGAATGCGCACACCACCATCATCATCATCATCTACCTCCTAACTGTTCAAGTTCATCTCCTCCATCCATTTTGAAGAGAATCGACGACTCGAATCTGAAAAGGAGGGACGAATTCAAGTATAAAAGGGAGAAAGAAGAGTAGATTAAAGGAAGGAGGTTTCGGCCTCAATTAGGGTTAGAATTAGATTTAGGTTATTCATGTTTTTTGTGCTTTTATTCTCTGTTTTACACCTCTATTTTCACTTTCCTTTTAAATCGATTCTGGGTTTTGACATTTTGTTCTGGTTTAATAGATGTAATTTTCGGATTTCTGGGAATGTTATGAGTTTGAATTGCTTTCTTGGGTTGAATCTGAGTTTTGAATGTTGCGTTGATTTGGTTTGGATTTGATGTTCTGAGTATTTGGTTGATTTTGGTTCGAGTTTTATGGGATTGTTCGTGTGTGTGTATTGCCTCTGTTCATAGTTGCTCGGTTCTTTATTTTCTGTCGATCTCTCATTTTCTTTGATTGCTCTTGTGTCTCGGTTTAATCCAGTAGCAATATTAGGCTTAGTTAGGGTGGGTTAATTAGGCTTAGGTTTATTATGATTCTTTTATTTTGGTCCAAGTTAAGTGTTGGTTGCTAGTAAATTTGGTTAGATTATTAGGGATAGAATTAGTATCTCTAATTAGTCAGAATTAGAGTTCTTGGGTCATTTGATCTTTGTTTTAGGGTCATATTAGATTAGCCACAAAACAATCAATCCAACTTTTGGTGAGGAGGAGGATTAAGAGTCACAAATCCTACTTCAAAGTGAGGATTTGAGGATTCTTAGTAATCTAATTCACGCTTTCTTATTTGTTCGGGAGAAAGTTTAAGGTGAAGGATTCAATTGAAGTCATCAAAGGTATAATCTTTTATTCCTAATTTCATTATTAGTTGTAGTTTTATTACTTTCTTAATTTCATGTTTTTAATTGCTTTCATCTTTTATTGCTTTCTTGATTATTATCATGTCTATGTTAGTTTATTGCTTAATTTACATATTTACCGCTTTCAGCATTTGAGAAAAAACCCCTTATGCAAATCAATTACCTTAATCAAGCCTAACGCCCATCCCTATGGACCGACAACCCTAACTTATAAAACCACAAAAATTACAACCGAACATATACCAATAGTAACAATTGTAATTTCTTTAATATTTGAGGGTAGCCTTGTAAATTAACATTTCAAAACGCTGAATCCATTCTCTCAAACATTACTATGTATAACATTTCAGATTTTTGTTGAAAAGCTCCCCCAAACTCTATACACTAATTTTAAACACTATTTTACCGAACACTAAAAATTTGATAAAATAGCGTTTTGACCAATTAAAATGCTATAAGCTTCTACAAACGTTGTTGCCGAACAGGGCATTAATGTGTGTGACTCATCTCTGCTAATTAAGATATGCATGCTGAGTATATATTTTGACTATTGTGTTTATGTGTCATTTTTTTATCTTTTGAGAGAGAGAGAGATGTGCTATCATGTATTTGGATTTTGATGAACTTGGTAATCTTTGTAATAGAAAAATAATGAACTTTAGATTTTGGTTTACAGATAAAGGGTGTTGGCTTAGAAGAGGTTAGATCTAATAACAGTCAGACTTTGGCTACTTCACTAAATTTAATTGGTCAGTTTATACAAAGCTCTCTCGGTTATATGTATTCAAAATTCATTCAAATTGCAATTGATCCAGATTGAGAATAGGAACACTGGAAGAGCCAAATTAGGGGCACAGGAGGATGAAATAGTTTGGGGGTGGTGAGTGGTGACAATCAAACACAGCGGAGATGTAGTGTCTAGACATCGCTGAGCAAAGTAACGTTGGCCGGAAATTGAGGCCAAAAAGAAACAACGACAACAATGTATATCTCAACCTTTTTAAAATATGATTTTGATACATTTTATTTGAGATTGTATAAATTGTATATTGGGATTTTGTATATTTTTATTCCTCCTCTTCACACGACCCTTTTTGAAATATTATTTTGATTCTTTTCTGGTGTACTTTTGTTCAGCATTTGTTTCGAGTGGTTTTTTGTTTTTGGAAGGGGGACGGTCGGTTTCATGGTTTGGTTGTATTTTGAGTGGATTCTATTTTTGGTGTGCCACACTAGCTCGAGTCTAGGTATCGTATAAGTCAGTTTGCTTTAGTTCGGGTGTAATTATAATTAATTTTTGATGATATGTCAGATCAAGCCCAGTTCCAGAGAGTTGGTACTTGAGGAGAGACACAAAACAACAAGCAATGGAAAAACAAGGAGATTACACAAGGTTATGGATGTGTAGAAGTTGATAGATATTGGTAATGAGTAAGGTTATGTATGTTTGTGTAGAAGTTGATAGATTACACGAGGTTGGATAAAAATTAAAAAAAATATATAAAAGATTTGATAAAGTTGGATAGGGTAGAAAATAAGGATAGTTTCCCCTCTCAAAAGAAATAGAAAAGATACGGAAATATGCATATTTACTGCATGGTCTATGACCCATTGGTTTGGTATATATTTATATATATTTCATTGACATTAAACTGTAACTTTGATACGTTGCAATTTTGATTATATTCTTTTTATGATGGTCTTATGTGTATGTGAACTATAATTATTTTAGGCTTTTAGCATATAATGGCACAATAGGGAAAAAGCCCGATATTTCTCGAAGAGTGAGATTTGGCAAGCTTGTATGGGTTATCAACCAAGTTACACTTGGAGGAGCATTCTTGGTGCTTGGGAAATGTTAGAAGATGGACTGATATGGAGTATTGGAAATGGTCAAAAGGTAAAGGTGTGGGGAGATAAATGGGAACCAAAACTGGTGGGAGGCAAAATAACATCTGCACCGTCCCACTTGGAGGAAAATACCAAGGTGGCTGATCTCATAGTTGAAGAGAGAGGGGAATGGAGGCAAGATATTTTGGAGACATGTTTTAACACCACCACCAAAGAAGCGATAATGTCGATCCCTTTAAGTGAATCCCAAAAAGATGATATGCTGATCTGGAAGCATACGAAGAATGGGGAATATAAGATGGGCTCGGGATACAAACAGGCTAGAAAGAGAGAGAAAATATCCAAGGGCGACAGTGGGATATGTTCCAGGCAGGATGGAGGGGTGGCGAAGAAAATATGGAGAGTAGTCACAGCACCTAGGATCAATCACTGTGTTTGGCGTATCTGGTTGGATGCGTTACCCACCTTGGCTAATCTGGCAAAGAGGAAGGCAGTTGAATACCCGGTGTGTAGCACTTGTGGGGAAGACTACGAGACAAACGACCATCTTTTCGTAGATTGTACTTGGGCATGGATGGTCTGGAGGCACTCGGTACTCAGATTGGATGTACATCAGAGGAAGGAAAAGCATGTTGGTAAATGGTTGGAGTTTCAGCTGAACAACCTAGACAAGAAAGCGAGCAGTATCCTCTACACCACACTGTGGTTCATTCGGTGTGCCCGAAATAAAAGAATCCATGAAAACCAAAGAATGACCCCAGAAGATGTGGCTGCTCGTGCAAGAGATTATGCGTTCAGATATGGAGATGCTCAAGAAGGACAATCTACGGTGCAACAGGCCAAAGAAGTGACTTGCTCCTAGAAGAAATTGGCAGCTGGTTTTATAAAAATTAATGTGGACGCCGCTATAAACCCAAGGAATGGAGGGACTTGGAGTGCGATAGCAAGAGATGAGCACGGAATGGTGGTGGGTGCAAAGACTATTTACAGAACAACAGCTTGGAGTGCACAAGCCATGGAAGCTGCTGCGATGAGAACAGGCATGAAGTTGGCGCAGGAACTGGGCTTAGTGTAAATAGAGGTTGAAACAGATTGTACGTCTGTTTTTATGGCGCTCAAAGGACAGAAGCCTATGGAGAGGGAACCCAAAGTTATCATAGAAGATTATTTTTCTTTGTTGCAAGTTTTTAATATTGTTAAACATTTGTTCACCAGGAGAGATGGAAACGTTTGTGCTCACTCCCTGGCTCGGTTTACGTTGAGGAGTGAAACCTCCAGAACCTGGCTGGGTTGTTGTCCGCCTGAGGTGGCCACAATGACTGCCCAGGATGGGCTTGCTGTGTACCAAACTATTTTGACTTAATAAATCGTGTGTGTGCTTTGCCTTTCAAAAAAAAAAAAGAAGGTAGTTTTGAAGCTTTTCACTTTGTATAATATTATCTTTACGTCTCACCATGCTCTATATATATATATATATATATATATATATATATATATATATATATATATATATATATATATAGCATGTTGGTATTTATTTAATATATATATATAAAATATAATATAATATAAAATGGAAGCTTCGGAATAACATGTTGGTATTTGATATATATATATATATATATATATATATATATATATATATATATATATATATATATATATATATATATAGAGGAAAATTTGATTCTAATAATCCCTACTTTCACCAATTGTACAATGGTGGACCATACTTTCACTTTGTATTCTGGTGGTCCAAAAAAAAAATAAAATTGGATTGTAGTGGGATATTTTCGAAAGAATCATATATTTTGTGTTGCATTTGATTCAAAACTTAGTATAACACTTTACAATGATTTTTAATGAATTTACAGCGTTTCTCCCAAATTTTTTTCATTTTTTTACTACTTTTTACGATTTTTTCACTTTTATTATTTTTAAAAAATCATAATAATTATTCGGAGTCTCAAAAAAATAATTTAAAAAATGTTTTAGAAACTACAATTCATTAACTTTCTAGGGATAGGAATGAAAAAAAAAATAATATAGTGTAGGAATGAAAAAAAATAAGAATAATGTGGAGGTGGATTTGGTACCACTACAATCCAATTTTATTTCTTTTTGGACCACCAGAATACAAAGTGAAAGTACGGTCCACCATTTTCCAATTGGTGAAAGTAAGGATTATTAGAATCCAATTATCCTATATATATATATATATATGTTCAAATTATGAAGACTCATCCACAATATATTCACTGCCAGATTAACCATGCTACTGGTAATCTTATGGTGACCTTTGTGTATGGGGTATCAGATCTGCAGGGGAGATTGGAGTTGTGGAATGATCTTCCAAGCCTAAATTCTATGTTACCTTGGTTTATTGTGGGTGATTTCAACCGCATCCTTTATTTTGATGACAGAATTGGAGGTGTTTATATTCGTGCTGAGGAAATCTATGATTTCAGGAATTTTTTGGATCAGAATGGGATTTTGGAGATGAAATTAAAAGGACTAAAATTCACATGGCACAACCCTTCGATTTTTTCTGTTCTGGATAGAGCATTAACAAATGATGTTGGTTTGGACAAATTTGAAGATCTCTATTATGAAGTGCTTCCAGAAAATGTGAGTGATCACACTCCCATACTGATTCATCTTCAAGAGTCAGAGAAGAAATCCCAGAGATTCCGTTTCTGCAACATGTGGTCAAAGAATCATGATTTCTTGCCTTTGGTTAGGAAGATATGGTCGGATACACAGGTACAAGGCACACCACAATTCAGAGTTATCACTAAGATGAAGGCTCTTAAGAGGTCTTTAAAAGCACTGCACAGAACCAATTATGGGGACATATATACTAAAGTTATGGAGAAGTAGAGTTTTGCAGGAAAAACAAGCCCAGCTACAAGCAGATATAGATAACTCAGTACTGAAAATGCAAGTTTCTTATTTGAAACAATCATATTTTGATACATTACGAGATGCGAGTTCACTGATAAAACAAAGGACAAAGGCTACTTGGTTAAAATCAGGCGACCAAAATTCAGCCTTTTTCTTTTCTTTGCTGAAAACGAAGAGATATATTGGAGCAGCCTCAACAGATTGGACAATATCTGGTGGAGCATTATACTGAATTTTTCAGCAAACATTCATGTCTTGGGAAACCAAGAGCATCTACTATCTTCATGGGACCTATTTTTATCACAAGAGCAGGCAGATAGTTTACTTGAGCCATTTTCTAAGGAAGAGATAAAGCAAGCTTTCTTCTCCATGGACAATTCTAAAAGCCCAGAGTCAGATGGATTTAATACGATGTTTTTTAAGGCATCGTGGGATTGTATTGGAGATGAGGTATCCTCTACTATTTTTATCCTTCTTTAATTCTGCTGTTTATTGGGTAAAGTAAATGCCACTTTGCTGACATTAATCCCAAAGGTGCCAAACCCAGATTCTGTATTTGATTTAAGGCCTATTTCGTATTGCAACGTATTATACAAGGCGATTACTAAACTTATTTGCTCGAGAATAAAGTTGGTCTTGGACAATTTAGTAGATCAGAACCAGGCTGCCTTCGTATCTAACAGACCTATTATGCATAATATACTTATAGCTGAAGATATTGTTAGATATTACAATAGGAAGGGTGTTCCTCCTAGTTGTATTCTCAAAATCGATATTCAGAAGGCATATTACATTGTGGATTGGGACTTTTTGAGGAATTTATTGCTGGCTTATGGGTTTCCTATGCGTTTTGTACAATGGATCATGGTTTATGTTTCTAGTGCGAAATTTTCAGTAGGTATAAATGGAGAAGCATATGGTTACTTCCCTAGTGGAAGGGGTCTCCGCTTTTATTTGTCCTTGTAATGGAGTACCTTGGGAGAGCAGTACACGAGATATCCAGAAGACCTGATTTTAAACATCATCAGATGTGTAAACCGATTGATTTGGCACACTTATATATGCTTCGCGGATGACTTGTTGCTGTTTTGCTCTGGTGAATTAAGAAGTGTACAACTTCTGATTGAGGCAGTCCAACACTTCTCTGATTGCTCCGGATTACAAGCAAATAAAAGTAAGTCCTCCATCATTCTTGCTGGCATTCATTCATCTTTGAAAAGGGATATTATTGACTACACGGGGTTTAAAGAGGGGAATCTGCCATTTACTTACCTCGGGGTGCTTGTTAAGCCCACCAGACTTAATCGACATGATTGTTAAATCTTAATTGAAAAAATGAGCAGGAGGCTGAGTGGTTGGGTAGTGAAACGTCTGACATATGCGGGCAGGGTAGAACTCATTAACAACATGTTAATTTCTATCCATACATATTGGGCTCAAGATGTGTAGATAGTTTCTTTGGGGTAATTCAAAGAACACTCCAGTTGCTTGGGATTCTTGTTGCTTGCCCAAGAAACTTGGCAGTTTGAATATCAGAAACATATACTTGTGGAACAAAGTGGCATTGGGAAAATTGGCGTGGCAAATATAAATGCACAATGAGTCTGATAACTGCGTTTCATGACTATGTTTTTGGGGGTTTTCAATAGTGAATTAGGGATAATTTTGTGTGTGAACCTTGATTTTTATTCCAATTTCCCTACTACACTTCGTGTTGTTGTTTTTGATATGAATTTGTAGGTTTTGAGGCCAAAACACCAACTTTCTCTCAACTTCAGGCAAGAGTGAATATACCACGGACCTCTACATGTCAAACCCAAACCGTGGTACAAATTTGGGATGGAAAGGAGCAAGGCATGGCGGCAACCTTAGGCGGCCGTGTTGGTGGCCACGGTCGTGGCGGACTTGCCCACTCATTTTGGCGAAGGAAAGAAGAAAGAAGCGGGACAATGGCAACCTCGGGCAGGCCGTGGTGATCACGCGATGCATGGTGTACTGATCAGATTGATCGAGGCGAACTGCCTATGCAGGTCGGTTATTTTCGCGAGTAGAAAAGGGAGGAAGCGACGGTTTTTCGAGATTCATTGATAATCTATCAGTTTTCCTTTGTTCTTTGGCCGTCAAGAAGAGAAAAGAGAGTCCTAATATTTCCATTCTACTCCTCTTCCCTACCATCAAGATTCAAGACTGAATCGATTCAAGAGAAACCAAGATCAAGATTCGCAAAGGAAAGGAGCGACGTTCGCGGAGAAGGTTCTACCCCGGGATCGAAAGGCTTGACGGGTTGTATTCTTCGCAATTCTATTCTTTCTTTTTGATTTCTTTCTTAGTTTTGAGATTCGATTATGATGTTTGGAACTTGTTTTGTGTTTTCATTGAATATGAGCGAGTAGATTTCTTGAATTCTAGGGTTTTGCAACCCGAAACAATGTAGTTTGATTGTTTGTTATTAGTTTGTGCATGAATTCTTGATTAGAATCAATAGAAGGTTGTGTTTTCCATGTTTATGAGTATTCTTAAGGCCTTGAATATTTGTAAGTTTGAGATTAACCTGAGAAGTACTGAAAGGTGAATTAGGGTAATCTGACTACCAACCTGTCTACCTAGGCTTATGAAAGTTGAAAAAGGAGTAGTAAACTAGGGAATCATTAGATAACCTGACTTTTAAGACCTTCAATTCTGTTTAACCTAAAAGGCAGACGAAAGTTGTTGATTAGGTTGTTTAGAATAATTCTATTTAGCATCGAAAGGGCGATAGAATTAAGAGGTTATCGATTCTTGATTCATTCTTGAATGTATGATTGTGCAGGCTAGGTTTTAGTAATCGAACTCGTTGTTAGGTTAGCATCTCCCTAGAAGTCTTTCTCTCTTGATATAATTTTTGATTGATTTTTTTTTCCTGCTTTATTAGTTTTAATTATTTTTTTAAAGTCTTCCAAAACCAAAACCTGATTAGCTTAGCAATCGAGATAGAGATTAGTTTTCTGTGCTGCTAATTGAGTCCCTGTGGGATCGACCTTGACGTGCTACTACGTACACCGTGCGCTTGCGGCTCTGTCAGAGTCTCTTTGGGTGAAGTGGGTTCATCATATATACTTGAAAAACAACCATTCCTTGATTGTTTGATTCGGCAAAGTGCAAGTTGGTATTGGCGCCGCATACTCCGGGTTCGTGATGATTTATGTCATTTGATGTGTGTGAGTCAATATTCCATTCATTCCTCTTATTTTTCTTTGCTGAATTATGACAATCAAGTGGAATGGCATCACATAGTATGGAACAAACTGTGTGTCCCAAAATTCTCCTTTATTGCCTGGTTATGTGTTCTTGGCCATTTGTTGACCCAAGACAGATTACAGCGGTTTGGGTATCAACTGGCTAACATATGTGTCTTGTGTGGTTATTCGAAGGAATCTCACCATCGTATCTTTGCTGAGTGTGATTTTGGAAGAGAGATTTGGAACCGAGTTTTGAACAAATTGCAATGGCCGACTGTCTCGTTGATGGAGGTGCGACATGACTCTATGAGTATTGGTTGGTCGAAAAGGAAAAATCATCAGATTTTTCACTTTTTTACGGCTTATATATATTACATTTGGTTTGAAAGAAATTATAGGATTTTCCAGGATAAAAGTCACACTTCTATTTTGATTAGTGAATTTATCTTGATAGATGTTCAAAGTAGAATTAGCGGAAATAGAGTTTAATTTCTTTATTTGTTTGGGCATTTTTTTATTGTTATCCCTTCTAGGTATGCCTACAGTAGTCTTTGTAAACATGTTTTGTTAATAGAATGATCTCTCCGATTTTTTCAAAATATAATATATACATATATATATATATATATATATATATATATTGCACACAAAGTAATAAATTTCCATTCCAAATACCTCCCAAAATCAACTTGGGAGAGTATCACCATTACAACCTCCAAACAAAACCACAGTAAAAAGAGAAACCTATTCTAAAAGCATATCAATACAATCAAGATGCTTTTTAGAATTCTTTCCTCTATGTAATATTCTATACAACAAAAGTTTTCTCACCCTTTTTACCATTTCCTCAATATCAATTGGATTCCCTTTGTGCCTCTTGAAGTTTCTAGCATCCCAAATCAAGCAAATTATATGAGGAATGCAAGCAGCAGCCAAAGTTCTGATATTCTTCTTCTTTCTTCTTTTGCACCACTGATTTATCCATTCATCCATGGTATGAAAATGATGAGGGATATTTAGCCAATCACCAATGCTTTTTCTAATTTGAGTGGCACATTGTCAGCTAAAAAGAACATGCTCCAATGTCTCCACCTCCTGTCCACACAAACTACAGATATCATCAATGTTTCCTCCATGATTCTTTATTCTCTCAGCCATGGGAAGTTTTTTCAAAACTCCCATCCATGCTATAAATGATATTCTGGGTTGTACAAACTTACTCCATATGCATCTGTGCCATGATACTTCCTACTGATGTCCATTGTACCATCTATAGATATTTGAAACCTTCAAATCCCTCCACTGATTAGGTTTATGTAAATCCACCAAATCCTTGAAATCATTCTTCAGATTCCATAACTTCTTCATGTACCAGCATGTGTCATTCCCAGGTTCATACTGCCACCAATCCTTGCTCCTTAGATATTTTGAATGGACCCATCTAATCCAAAGGCTATTCTTATTGCAAGCAATATCCCAAATTAATTTGCTAGCACAAGCCTTATTCCATTTGATAGGGTCTCTCATTCCCACTCCACCATATTTCTTCTGTCTTATATATATATATATATATATATATATATATATATATATATATATATATATATATATATATATATATATATATATATATATATATATATATATAGGAAGTGATCATATGAGCATTGAGTTATTGTGAGCATGTCAGTGCTAGAGATATGGACCTTTCGATCTTAAATCAAGGGATGGGAAAAAAGGAAGATTTTACCTTTTTTTTTTTTACAAATAAAGCATAGTCATGTGAGACATAAACTGAAAGAGGCAAAAAAAAATAAAAATAAAGAGGAATCCATTATCTGTATTGGGATGGGAAAAGGTGATTGATTACAATCATGAAGAGACAATTGGAAATAATAAAAAAAAAAAGAAAAAGGCCGAATTGAAACTTTCAGCGACAACGTAGGGAGCCCAACAGTCAAACACATGCCCATTCACGTAGGAAGAACCAGGCAGTGGAAGGAGAAGAACTGGAGGAGAATTAACGTGAAACAAATAATCATTCATATGGTGATTCACTTTTTTTTCCGGATGGGTCATGATATTACAACCACTGTGGGATCAACTGAAGGAGAATTGAGGTAAGTGAATGATGAGTTGATATGTTATTCAGTCAATGTTCAATTACGGTTCTCGTTTCTTCTTGATTATATGGCGAGATGATTGATCATGATTAATTATCAATATCGGATATATATATATATATATATATATATATATATATATATATATTTATATATCGACACAAATATGTATACACACAGACACACAGACACACACACAGACACACATAATATATATATATATATATATATATATATATATATATATATATATATATATATATATATATATATATATATATATATTATGTGTGTGTGTGTGTGTTGTGTGTGTGTGTGTGTTTATTATACATACATATATATATATATATATATATATATATATATATATATATATATTTATAAATATATATATATATATATTTATATTTATATATATATAGATAGATAGATACATACCTATATTGCAGAAATCTATCTAGATCATTGTATTTAATACCAAGGACAGATTCAGATACCACCCTAATTGCAGAAATCTGGGTCTGACTCACCTGATGTTTGTGGACGATCTCATAATGCTCACCTCTGCCAATAAAAGCTCTATTGACTGCCTAATGAAGGCCTTTGATCACTTCTCAAAAGTGACAGGTCTTTAAGCCAATAAACAAAAGTCAGAGGTTGTATTTGGTGGAATTAGCAGGGAGGAAACTGATATTCTTCAGCAGCAAACAGGCTTCCTGTTGGGTTCTCTGCCGTTTAAATATCTAGGAGTGCCTATCTCTCCTAGTAAACTCTCTAAGAATGATTGTTAGATTCTCACTTAGAAGAGCACTTCTAAAATTCAAAGCTAGTCCTCGAGGAATATATCTTATGCAGGTAGAGTCACTTTGATTAATTCCGTCCTCATGGCGATTTTCAGCTTTGGGGCCCGCATCTTTATTATCCCTAGTGCAGCTCTGGAAATGATAGTGAAGAGATGCAGGAACTTCCTGTGGGGGAGGGGCACATATGATTACTCCCGCACCCCAATGGTTGACTGGTACACTGTTTGCCACCCAAAGTGGGCAAGAGGGCTCGATTTGCGAAATTTGGAGGCCTAGAATAAAGCCAACGTTGCGAAGCTGATTTGGGATATTCAAAAGAACAAATAGGTCCTTTGGATTAAATGGGTGCATAGTCGATATCTCAAAGGAAGAACATGGTGGGACTTTCAACCCCCCTATGACTCTTGTACTTATCTGAAGCTTCTCTGTAATGTGAGGGATGAAATCAAATGGGGCTGCACCCCGGGTTCCAAATGGCATTGGGAGATGGATGATGATGGGGAGTACAAAGTCTCTCAGGGGTATATATGGATCCTCGGTGACCCCACGAAAAACCTTTGTTGGGACATCATATGGTGCCCTCTTAATATACCCCGACATATTTTCATTGCCTGGGTTTTGCTGCACCGAAAGCTGCCTGTCAAGGCAAGAACAACAAGATGGACGAAAGCCTTGAACGTCAACTACATCCTCTGTGAAGTAGAGGAAGAGACCCATGAACATCTGTTCGCTGACTGCCCCTTGGCAAAGGATGTAAGGGAGGCAATTCGTGACTGGCTAAATCTTGATCAGACGGTATCGCAAGGATCTCTCGATGATTGGATTAATTGGCTAGCATATCAAGATAGTCCTAGACATCTCAAATAGCTAGCTCGTGCTACTTTCGTTGCAACCATTTATCATATCTGGCAGGAACGAAATGCGCGTATCCATGGAAAAAATGGCAGGACCCCAATGGTTATCGTCTCGCAAATAAAACAGGATATAGTTTATAGAGCTTTCTCATGAGGTGGGGGGGGGGGGAGGGAGGTAAAAAGAAAAGTTGTAGAGGCGTGATAAAATGGATTTGTAACAGATGATATCCCTTTCTAAGGGGTGACTCTTGTTTGTGTACTAAATTTTGTTTTGGGTTAATGAAAGTTAAGTTTTTGCTTTTGTAATATATATATATATATATATATATATATATATATATATATATATATATATATATATATATATATATACATACATATATGTCTATATAGTGTGTTTATATATATATGTGTGTGTGTGTGTGTGTGTGTGAAAAACGAAAATGCCCTAGAGCACAGCTGCGATGGGGCGATCGCGAGGGAGAAAGAGAGCCGCTAAATCTGCAAGGAAGAAGAAGATTTATGATGATTTTGAGTCTCCGAAGGTCCTAATTCCCGATTCTGCTGTTGTTGAGGATCAATTTGATCCTAATTTTGATGAGGTTTCGATTGAAGATGGAGGAGTTCTCTTAGAAACACCACTACACATAACTATGGGAGATGAGGAAGTACCGGAAAATGCTCTAGGGTTTCTTTGGTCATTTCCCACTTTGATCGAGTTACCTCAGTCACTACTTGTTACAACAAGCAATCAGGAAGTACCAAGATTATTTAGCTCAGTTAAATCACAACAAGAAAGACCAATGAAGAACAGTCAGGTAGTAACTTAGTTTTAGCTTGCTCATTTTGGCTCTGAGTGATAATCGGGATGAATTAAGGGATAGATGAGATTCAAATATGAATCTCGAGGAAACCCGGCTTGGGAAGATGGAAGCTAGAGCCTTAGGCTCAAGGACCTCAAGATGACTTATGACAAAAGAGACCTCACGACCATCACACACTAAGTCCTCCCAAGGGCAAGTGTTTAACATTTTCTTAACAAAGTAAGACATAAGTCGTATATGACCAAGGAATTGGGGCCCTAGTGATCTATGTCAGTTTTTCAAGTCTCAAGAGGGTCTAAACATCGATCTTTTAGAATAATTTCTACTCAATTGTTAGGAAATAAAGGCTCAGGAGTAATACCTGGCCAACGTAACGAAAGACTAAGCACGGACCTGCGATCTTAGGGGGAGATTTCGTTCGATGATTTAGTATAGGGATTGTATGCATACCAAGCTTGCACCGACTTCCCCCGCGCAAGGCGTCAAGTCGGTGTTCGCTTCCTATGCACGAGCTAGCATCGATCCCCCCTCCCCCCCAGCACCACAGGGCGATGAATCGATGTTATACTTTCCAAGGTTGTCATCACTCCCGCGTATGACAACCCTTGGTAGTATGGGAACCAATCCAAAGTAATCTTTTCCAGTTCCCTCTCGCCAGAGCAAGGAACTGGAATTGATTAAACCACCCAGGAACTCCACAAGTAAAGGATGAAAGGATCCATAGCCTCCCGGCCCCCGACATTCTTCACCCATCGCATGGAATTCTAGGGCGGCACACTAATCCTCTCACTAATCAACCTAATCCTGCTATTCCATAACGTAATCCTCCATTAGAGGCCCTATTCACCCCCTAACCCTAGGAGAAATTAGCACTAAAGATTCAATCTTTAAACCTAACGAATATATTAGAAACAACTAGAATAAGAAATTAACATTAATATTTAAGAAAGTAATTAAATCTTAATCTAATGTTAATAAAAACAATTAGGAGAAAGTAGTTTGAAATCAGAAACATACTAGAATCGAATGACAGGAAAGAGCGAAGCGGAATCCAGAAAAGATTGCGAACGAAGAACTTCAATTGAAATCTTGAATGAATTACAATTCAAATAACACTAATCTCTACTTGGAAACAAGAATTAAAGAGCTAAACCTAATTAAGAACTATAACTAAGACTAAAAACTGGAAATAAAAGCTTGTCTAATAATGTTGGGAAGAAGGCTATTTATACAAATGGAGAAAAGTTGGCCCAAATACGCAGTTTAAAGCCCAGAATCTGTTCTAAATTAGGGGGTCACGGGCGTGACCATGGAGATCACGGTTGTGACCCTGGAGAACCCAGAAAAATTCGTGCTTTTCTCGTAAATATCACGGGTGTGACCATGGAGGTGAACTATATGAGGATTGGTTCATTTTTGGTTCGCCTATGGTCATTGGCTCGCTTCAAGCCATCCTCTCCTCTCCTCTCCTCGAATCAAACTCGGTTTCAATGTCCATTACATGGTCGATACGTGTCCTTGGAGGGTCGTTATATCCATCAAGGGGAGCGGTGTTCTCTTCTATGAAGACCCCGGGCCATAGGATGTCATCTTGGGTCTCTATCAGACCATTCTCAAGTCTTCTAAGGGGCTCCGGAACAATTGGCAAGAATAACACAAGGTAATGGAGGCGTTTGTTCGGTTGTGGTTTTTGTGTGGTTTTTAGGTAAGGGTTGTCGGTCCACCAGGATGGGTGTTTAGGCTTGATTTGGGAAATCGGTTTGTGTAACGCCCTGGAAATTAAATTCTAAACTTAACGGTCAAAGTCAAACGTTGACTTACATTAACAGCGGAAGTCTTTTTTTTTTCTTCTTTTAATTGGGCGTTACTGCCGTATCCCCGAAGGAATACAAGGCAAGAAGGGAAAAACTAACTAATCACTATTTACTTCAATTTAATAAACAAAAGAACTGTCAAATTCTAGAACATAAACTAACATTACGAACGCAATTCTAAACATAAACTAAACTTATTCTCAAAAATAACTTCGCCGTCCTCACTTCTAGTTCCCGTTCCCATCACATAACTCTTTACCTGAAAACAAAACATTTAAAACATGAGGAGGACTCAATAATGTCTACCCCTAACCATTAAAACAATTTAAAATCCATTTCAATTCATTTTTGGGGGAGAAGTGAACAAGTTAAATCTTTTCACAAACTATTTTCTTTCCCAATCAACCATACCCATATTTCAGAATTATTAAGCGGGCGGACCTTGCTTATTTGGCCCTCAAAGTCCAAGACTTCGCTATAATCAATCTCAATATCACATTCTCAATCTCAATCACATTCTCAATCAATCACAATCTCAATGATACGGATGGCCATCCATTTCACACACGTGCATAAAACTAACCCCGGGGAAGTAGCACCTATCAGGCATCTCTGGTCTCTTGAGAACTCCCCTACAGGATGCCTAGAACTTGCTTTTCGGGGGTGTTGCCTGAACCCGCATTTACGTCACGTTTGAGTTATTAGTCAGGTTTAATATCACACCATTCTGAACTCAACAATCCAATCCAATCCAATCCCAAATTTCCAAAACCATTTCCAAATCTAACCTAATTCTACTCCTAAACTACCTAGACTACTTGATAAAAACTAGATAATTAGGTCTGAAGTACAATTGGGGATTTATAGAAGAAGGAGAAAAGAACCCAAAACCCTAAAATAAATTGCAGCACGCGCATCAGCAGTTTCCGTAGAACACAGTGACTCGGGCGAGTCAGAGGCGTCGCGGGCGAGTCACCCTACTGGCCATCGTCAACTGTCGCTCATTCTACAGCCGTCAACGGCGTGCTCCAACTGGTCACGGGCGCAACAAGGACATGACTCGGGCGAAGTCGTCGACCACGGCGAAGTCGACCATCGTCCCACCGCTTCTTCCTTCCAACAAGACGTCACGGACGCGAGTGCAGGGTCGCGCGCGACCTGATCGCCAGATTGCCCTGTTTTGTACGCCAACATGGAAATGGAGTTCTCGGTTCAGGTCCGCCTCGGTTCTCAGCTTAGGTTGACTTGGGTTGACTCGGGAAATCGCTCGAGATTCCCTAAAAACCATCAATTAAGCCCAAACTTCTTCTAACTCCTTATTTTCCTACAAAACACAAAATCTCTATATACAAGGGCTAAAATAAACACAAACACCTTATAAAAGAGATAAAATTTGGGTTTAGAACGAGACCGAACAACACTCCAACACAAGGGTTTGCTCGCCCCGAGCAAACTAAAAACAAAGATAAGGACTAGAAAAAGAAACTATAAACCCTAACTCACTTTCGCAGGAATCACGGATGCATTTAGCACATACATCAAGTCCTTTAAACCCCCCGGCATCCCGGGTGGACGAGGCAGGTCTCGTGAGGGTTTATAGCAACTATACCCACAAAAGCCAAAGAAAAGGAAAGAGGGAAAAGTGAAAAACAAAACAAGTTTTAAAGAAAAGTTGCTTGTTCCAAGAATTATGCTATCGAAATCAAGAAAGCGATACTAATCCTCCAAAAGGAACCGTTATGAGCATTCTCAAATACACCTCATGTAAAGCTAAATCCCAAGTGTATTATCCACTGCCTTCTTCCCCTTCCAACAGTACGTTGCGGACGCGACGTCTAGGGTCGCGGGCGCGACCTCCGACTGCCCAGATTGCCCTGTTTTCTGCGCCAACATGGAAATGGAGTTCTCGGTTCAGGTCCCCTCGGTTCTCGGCTTAGGTTGACTTGGGTTGACTCGGGAAATCGCTCGGGATTCCCTAAAAACCCTCAATTAAGCCCAAACTTATTTTAACTCCTTATTTTCCTACAAAACACAAATCACTATATCTAATATATATACAAGGGCTAAAATAAACACAAACACCCTATAAAAGAGATAAAATTCGGCTCGGAACGAGACCGAACAACGTTCAAAGGCTAGACAATGGTGTGCCTTCACTTCTTCAACCATAACTCCTTCAATACAAATTCGACGAATCCCATACTTTGGGAGCTTAAAGTAGACAGCGAGAACTTTCCATCGATTCCTTATGGGCCTAAAACATAGTCCAGCTGAAGAAGTTATGGGAGTTTGAAGTCAGCAGAAAAACTGCCCAGAAGGTCGCGCCCGAGACGGCTAGGCCAGAACGTGGTCACGCCCGCTACGACCATGGTCGCGCCCGTAACACCTGGTGCCCGGAAACGTCACACCGCGACGTCCCAGGTCACGCCCGCGACACCGCTGTGGACATTTTTCCTCGCCGTTCGGGATTCCGAACGTCCACGTTAGATTGGGGTGTGATTCGGTGATTTGTGTTGGGGTTTGAACATTTGAAAAAGATCCTTTCAGGAATTTTAATTACATATTTCGAGAATAATACTTATAAAATCACTTTCCCTTCGATTAAGCATTTTATGAGTTTATTAGAATTAATCCTTTAAGAGTGAACATCCACTTGTTCCAAACTCTTTCGGTTTTAATCTAATTTTCTCATTTGAATGCAAGGCTCGGAAGAAAGCGTTTCATGCAAGCATTATTTAGAAATACATAAAGAAAAGCCTTAAAGTTGCATCGGTTCATTATAAAACCATGTTTTACCATAGTTTTATGCAACCCGATGTGTTTTTAGTGCGAAATGGGAGTCGCCACCCGAATTTTTAAGGGAAAGGCCAAGACAAACCAAAGAGAAAAGAAATAAAGACTCTGCCTACGAAACCCAAGAGTGGATTCAGGGGCAAAACTACTAACTCGAAAAGTAGGAACTTTAGGAGTTCGCCTCTCACAAAAGGAAAGACTCTACTAAAAGTTTAAGTGTGCCTTCACTAGATTTGGAAAAGAGAATAAATAGGAACTTTATTGAACTATTTCATTGAATATGCAAAAATAAGAATGAAAGAAAGAAATATACAACATGTACACGTTATGTACATAAAGAAGAAATACATAAAGCTATTTTTTGAAGGGAAGTCTTGCCTAGCCTTTGTAGAAGCCTCTTTGGATGATTTTGAAAGCCTTAAATATGCCTCTCTTGAAGATGCCCAAATGGTGTTAAAAGTGGATGGAAAAAGGTATGGAAAAGGGGTGAGAAAAGGGTAGGAAATGGCTCTTTTTGTGGTGTTTTGAATAGTAGAAAGGTTAGGCTTTTTGTGGAGTTTTAGGGTTTTGTGGAGAAATAATGGAGGATGGAATAAGAATAGAGATGAGGGCTTAAGAGAGTAGAGAAATGAAGATAATAATGATAGGAAAGTGATGGAAAAGGATAGGAGAAGAGAGGAAAACTTTTTGTTGTGTTTTGAATAGTAGAAAGGTTAGGCTTTTTGTGGAGTTTTAGGGTTTTGTGGAGGAATAATGGAGGATGGAATAGAATAGAGATGAGAGGGCTTAAGAGAGTAGAGAAATGAAGATAATAATTATAGGAATGTGATGGAAAAGGTTAGGAGAAGAGAGGAAAAATGATAGGAAGAAAGGCTCTTTTTGTGGGTTTTTAGGGGTAGTGTTGTGATGTTTTTGGGAGGTTTATGGGAGATTTATGTAGAGATAAGGGAGGATGGGATAAGAGTGTGGATTAGAGGGTTGAAGAAGATGGTTAAATGGAGATTAGGATAGTTAGAATATGGTGGAAGGGATGATAGAAAAGGCGTAGGAAGAAGGACTCTTTTATGGTGATTTTAGGATGTTTTTCTGGGGCTTTTGTGTAAGAATGGTGGGGATAGTATGAGAGTATGGATTAGGGATTCAAGAGGATGAAGATAAGGAGATTACGATGGTAGGGGAATGGTGGAAAGATTATAGGAAAGATGGTAGAATAATGATACTAGAATGGAGATGATGATAGAAATAGGAGAATGATAGAATTGAGAGTGTAGGAGGGAGAAGGGATGAATGAGTGAATGATTGAGTGAGTTTGGCTTTGAGAGGAGGGTGGTATTTATAGGGTAAAGTAGGAGTAGGAGATACATGTTATACATGCACATACATTCATCTCTCGGCCTTGGCAGTCAACAACACAGAATGCAAGGTAGCAAGGGGGTGTTTTGGAGTGGACAACAGCACGTGGTCAATTGACCACGTGTGGTCAGCCCTCAAGGCCGACCGGCCACCAGGTGGAGGGGGGACGTATTTGCTTGTTTCATGCATTCTTGGACGGTGGTATGTGAACTCACCCACCTCGGGAAGTGGTGGTTCACACTGGATGTAGATAGCATTGTATTTGAGTGTTGTGAGGCTTTTCAAGGTGTTTTTGTGAGGATTTGATCTTGAGACCTCTTCTGGTATTTGCATGTGCTTTTACGTAGCTCATGCATGGCATGCATGGTTAGGGTTTAATCACCATTTTTACCTAAAAGTTGTGCATGCAATTTCCATGTAAACTAGCGCATGTAGATTGCATGCATGGGAGTCTTCTGGCTTCGGCTTTGGCTTTGGCCTCCCTTATTTTCCTAATTATAACTAAAGATACATAAAAAGGAAATAATAAAAATTATATTAAAAGTATATAAAATCTAAGCTAAAATCTAGCTTATCGACCAACTTCTTCTCCTTTATTTCTGCTTTGTTTTTATATAGGGATGCTATATATTTATGTGCCAAATCCCGGTGTCTACAGAGAGCTCCCACTTTGATTGAGTCCGAAAATAGGACGAAAATCATAGTCTTGATTCGGATAGACACCGGTCGAAGTATGACTTTGGAATGCAAAGCCTGAGGATATGACTTTAGAATGTAAAGCTTGGGGTGATGCTTGGAAGCGGAGTCCTGAATTGCAGTTGTGGGCGGCATGCGCCTCTATCGGAGTTGATCTCGAGCAAGAAGGATGCTCTAGTTGAAGTGGTCTCAAGCATTGGATGACGTCCTACTAAAAAAAGATCTCGGGTGCTAAAGGCATCCCTACTTGAAGGTGTGGGCTAACACTTAGAAGCTGGGTCCTGTGTCGCGATTGGTGATCTTGCACCGATAGGGGATCTCAGGCGAGAATGACACCTTACTTGTTAGAGAGACTTAATGGGACACAATACCGAGGGCACTTGGAGTTTGATGTTGATTTTCTAGTCTTTCCCAATGTCATTTCCAGTCTTTCCCGGTGTCGTTTCTAGTCTTTCCCGGTGTCGGTGTTGATGATTGTTGGCACGTTCAATGCCGAAGGACTTCACCAGACACGATACTGATGGTCTTGGGGGTCGAGACTTCACGGGGCGCGATGTCAGTGGCTCGGATATTGAGACTTCATCGGGCGCGATGCCGATGGCTCAAGATTGGGACTGCAACGAAACTCTGCCGATGACTCTGGGTGATGATGATGATGATGATGATGATGATGGTGGTGGCAATTCAATGCCGAGAGACTTCATCGGTCACGATGCCGATGGCTCTGATGTTGGGGACTTACGCCGATTGGCGATCCTGTTTTTGGTCTTTTTTGACGATGAAGGCATTTTAGATGCCGATGAGACTTCACTGGACGAGATGCCGGTGGCTCTTATTCATGAGATTTCGTCGAACTCGATGTTGACGACTCTTATTGCTGAGACTGCACCAAACTCTGCCGGTGGCTCTAATTTTGATTTTTTGTAGCATTTCAATGCCTGGGGACTTCATCGAACACAATGTCGATAACTCTTTTTTCTTCAGTTTATGTTAGAATGATCATTGGGGAAGTGCTCTTATTTGGGAACTTGATGCACCATTCTTTGAGAAGAGCACCTCTCCTTAATTATTGGCCGCATTTGGTCGGGCTCCTCCTTGATAATGTACAAGCTTGAGCTCTTGGAAACAAACATGGAGAAAAGACAAAGGCTCCTTCTTTCCCTAGGCCGACCGGACACTAGGGAAAAGAAAGGAATCTTTGCATTCACTTGGGTCCTTGGCAATAAGCATGGAGAAAAGACAAAGGTTCCTTCTTTCCCTAGGCCGGCCAGACACTAGAGAGAAGAGAGGAATCTTTGCATCCACTCCAGCTTATGCAAGAGACCAACTTGCTTGCAATTATTGTAGATAGCCCCAAGGCCGATCAGACCTGATCCTAGGAAAATGAGGGCATGACACGTGGCTGTGTGAACCGAACTCTTGTGATCATAGATTGGAGCTTCTAGCTACGACATTCTTCACCGCTTTTCATTCAAACTGCACTTGCTTCCCTTTCTTGAAGGTCTTCTGGGGTATTGCAAAAAGATGAATTTTCTGAGGAGAGGACGCGGACGTAATACTCTACCAGTAGTTTAGAAAGATGATATAGAGGAAACATCCCAGTTGGTTTTCCAACAAGATGAGCATGCGTCGTCCTTTCATTCTTGCACCTCGGCATGCTTTATTTCTTCCACAAGCTTACATTTTATAGCATGTTGTTGTTGAGACGACTTGCATGCTACTGCTTGTCTTAGCACTTTAAGTTGAATTTAAAGTAAATGATACTTCAAAATTTGCTTTAAGCGCATATATGCTACCTTTAAAATTTCACTGGGAGAAAGCGATCCTTGAATTGCACTCGGTCGTTGATTCACATTAGTCATTTGTGAAGATTCTGTCCTTCGTGTCGGACAGTCGTTATTCATGTCTGGCGGATGAAGATGATCATGTCCTTCGTGTCGGACAATCGTCATTCGTGTCTGGCGGATGATGAGTCTGTCCTTCGTGTCGGACAATCGATTTATGACTTGATTGAATGCTGACTTGACCTGCTAGAGTTGGATTAGAAATCACTCCAATCTTGCTCTTAGTGATTGGAAACCCTTCCAAAATGAGGTGACATACGGGCTTAGCCAGCCCCAGTGTGGCATTCTGGAACGATGAAGCGACACTTCTTTGCTTTTTTTTTATTTTATTTTGTTGGTTCTTTTTCTTTTGACATGCAAGTATGCATGCAAATGATCTACTAGACTCTTGTACAAATAATGCATTTTTTTTGACATGGATACTCATGCAATTATGCATTTATGCATGACCTATGGACCTTATGCATGACAGACTGACTCTATGCATGATAAACTTAACTCAATGTGACTCTAACACAACTGATGGATGTAATGTAAATCTATTATGCTTAGACACGACACACACACATGGCGCTTTATGACTCTAAACATGAAATTCTATATACAGGTAACCCCCCGACTCTTTATTTAGACAATGACCTTCTAGGAAAATGCTTTCCTAAGACAATGTTTTTCAAGGGTAATGACTTCCTAAGACAACGACTTTTTTTTTTTTTTTTTTCAAATAGTGCTTTCTTAAGACAACGACTTCTTAAGGATCAACGCCATTTGTGGGGGAATTTCAGGAAAATTCAAGATGAGGAACATTTCGGTCCAGGGGACAAGGAATGATAGCGGAGGTGCTAGGCCTGAAAGATGTGCTTCTATGTAGGACAAGCCCCCGATTTGGCGTAGAACCTAGACGACGTTGTCCTGCCCTGGGAGGACATATTAGGGGGTTTGTAAGTCCCTAGTTTAATGTAGACTCTGCATAACATTGTCCTGATGTGGAGGGCACCATGGAGATTCGCAAGCCCCCAGTTTGATGTGGATTGACGATATGATGTACGAAGACCATGAAATTGAAGGAGACATTGCTTCTTGTGTTGCACTAATGGAAGTATGTCCTTAGTCGTGAGTCTCAATCTCTCCTTTTGCCTAACTTGCCCATAGGGTTTTCAAGTTAGCCTCTCTTTTTTATTTTTTTCTTTTTTTTCTTTTTTTTTTTTGAGACCACCATTAGGACAACAATGAGAATGAAGATCTAGGCTCTTGTAGGAGAGGGAGTAGGTATCCCTCTTAAAAGCTATCTCCGGTGGATGTCTTGAATGATGTCACAAATTTAGCTCGAGCCCCCAGTTTAGAGTATCTTGTCTCCAAGTCCGTTCACGATTGCGTAAGTCGCTAGTTAGCCGCTGATCTGATATTGACGGCTTTTGCTCTTGTTAAGAAGTGAGACACACTCATGTACGCTGATAATGGGCGTTAAGAACAGAGCCTCATACTTGCATTAATGATCGCGTTGAAAAAGTTCTCAACAGGGTGAGATGGCATGAAGAGGCTAAAAAGGTTGGTTAGAAAGTGTTTGGTGAAAGAGATGATGAGAGAGGTAAGGTATTATTAATGAATGGGATGCGGAGACACTTGAGGATGAACGTGCCTTAAAAAGGAAAGAGAGATGGTCAAATGAGAAAAACATCATCTCTTGGGAAAATGTTGGAACATTGGGATAAAGAGACACTTAAGGCTGATGGTGTCTTGAAAGGGTGAAGAGATGGTCAAATGGGGTAGACATCATCTCTTAGGAAAAGACTGGAATGTGGGTGATGGAATGATGTTCAAGTCTGACAGAAGGAAAATGGAAAATGGAGGGTTAACGATGGTGATAGAAATCCAAGGTTTCCTCTCCTTTTGCCTAGCCCGCCTAAGTGGGTTTTCGGACTAGCTTTTTATTCTCTCTTTTTTTATTCTCTCAAAGACCAGTTTATTAAACGACAAAACTCTCTAAAGTGAAAAATATTGGGTCAGGCCTCGAAGAGGTTCTTCTACGTATCCAAGGTGGAGTCAGGCCAGTCGTAGTTCTTTAATCGCAACTTTGAAAGGGCAGTGCCTCGAGGAAGGCTAAATGATTCAAAAAGATGGTTGTGAAGGTAGGTTATGGACGGTTATAAAGGTGTATGAATGTTATTTGAAGGGTAAAAGGTTTGATGAGGAGTATGGACGATGAGGTGAAGGTTTGGGATTTTCGAAAGGTTTATGGGATTTTTATTTGTTGTGGATGACACTTATTTCTGCCTTCTAAGCTTCTTATTCTCTTCTTTCTCTCTCTGTTTTTTGTTCTTCGTTTTGCCCCTTCTTTTTTTATTTTTTTTGCTATCTCTCTCTATTTTTGCTATCTCTCTCAACCCCCTTTTTTGTTTCTCCCCTTTTTTTTCACTTTTTTTTTTCTTTCACCCTCTTTTTCTTTTACTTTCTCTTTTTCTCGAACTTCTTCTTCATGGATTGCCTCCTATTCTCCTTGGTCATAGCACATTTTTTTGGGATTGGTATAATGAATGAAAGGGTTTTGAAAAGGTTGAGGTTTGATGAAAAAGGCTAGAAATGTAAATGATAAGTAGTAAGTGGTATGTCGAGACTGAATGAAAAGACGAGGGTAATGTGGTTGGTAAAATGAAGGTTGGGCGGAAGCCCCCTATTCTCGGCCCATTTGGTTAAGCTGCAACATTTCTAATGAAGAATGTTGACTTTTAGAGAGGTTATTGGATTTGGTTCTTTCTGGTGACGACATGCTCTCTTTCTACTTAGCCTGCTGGATGATGGTTCAGGCTGACTTTTTCTCATCAATTTTATCCTCTCCTTTTGCCCGATTTGCCTCAGTGTGGTTTTCAAACCGGCCACTCTATAGTTTTTCACTCTGTTTTTATTTTTAATCACTCTTTTTTTTTTATTATTATTTCTCTTTTCCTCTCTAACCTTGAATTCAAGAAGATGAAAGGATGGGAATGAGATGTAAGACAAACATGGAAAGATAATAGAAGATGAATTTGTCAAACTTGGTTTGTGAGAATGGTGAATGGACGAGAGAACTTTTCAACTCAAATCAGAAGTACAAGCATGAAATTCTTATTTGAACAAAGCAACAAGAGCAATGGAATTTATGGAATGAATCAAGAACTGACTCTCAACTCTAACAGACTCCGAAATGAATGCTTGACAATCAAAACTATAGCTAATTTCTAAAGCCCCTTTGATGATGCGTCCTTCCTGTCTTTGCATGGGGAATCCATGTTCTATCTGGTCCTTTGTGCTGCTTTTGGTAGGGGCAGTTCCCTAACTGGATTATGTCCTCAATCTTATTCTTTAAAGTCCAACAATTCTTTGTGTCGTGTCCCCGGATCTATTGTAGTCGCAGAATGTCACGTCATCACAAAATTCCCTTTATTGTTGGCTCAGACCTTGACCTTGACACTAGACAAATGAAGAAAAACCTATCCCAATGCATGCATGTCCTAAATGACTTATACGGAACTTCCTAAAATGAAAAAAACGCCTATATGCTGACTCGAGAGAGACTCACCCAGGACATGGGTTTGCATGTACTAACTGACCCACTTAAGGCTTCCTAAGATGCACGACTTCTATATGCTGACTCATGAGACTCACCCAGAACATGGGTTTGAACGTGCTAATTGACCTACATGAGACTTTCTAGGATGCAAGACTTCTATATGCTGACTTAAGGAAAAGACTTACTCACGACATGGGTCTACATGCCCTAGATTTTATATGAGATTTCCTAAAATGCAGATGCATATGTGCTGACCTGGAAAGGCTACCTTATGGCATGGTTTACACTAGACTTCTTAAAAAAATAAAAGACACTCACATGTTATGCCAACACAAAAAAAAGACACACCCATGACACGGGTTTACGCTGGACTTCTAAAAAAAATAAGTATTTACATGATGACTCTAGACACAGACTTAGCTACGACTTAGACCTTATATTAGAACTCCTATAAAAAGAAAAACACTTACATGCTAACTCGAAAAATAAATGACTCAATGCCTCACCCATGGCATGGGTTTGCATGACCTATACCCTATATGAGGCTTCTATAATTCAAGGCATTGACACAAGAAAAGGACTCGCCCATGACATGGGCTTACATTGGACTTTCTAAAAATAAGAGACACATGCTTGCTGACTCTAAAATGATGACTCTGAAATAAAGACACTTACATGCAAACTCTAAACACAAAGACTCACCCATGACCTGGGTTTAAAACGGACCATACATGATACCTCCTAATGTGTAAGACACCTATTTACTGACTCAGAAAAAGACTCAACAATGACACAGGTTTACGTGTTCTAACCTCTATGAGACGTCCTAAAGAATGAAAGACACTTTTTTACTGAACGCCTATCCTCTATACAACTCTAAGCACACAACAAAACCTTTTTTTTTTTTTTATAGCAATAGCATTATAAAGGGCTGGATAAAGTCAAACATAGCGAGTTGACATAAATTGGAAAGTGCAAGTGAGTGTTTCTCAATTTGGATGGGCTTAAACCACAAGCCGACCATTTTAAGGAGAATCTGTCACTTGAACTAATAAACTTGTGTCAACTCAAGCTATGTTGGCTATTATGCAGACTAGAATAATGATCGAGACACTGACAGATTGACTTCTAGACTTCTATTTGCACACTCTTTTATTTAAGACCCAACATATTTATTTACTTAACTCAAGGAAAGTGCACGTCGTAAAGGACCGAATAAAGCCATCAAAAGGTGAGTTAAAACAGACTTATAGACTCAATTATTAATTCCACCATGGATGGGCTTACCAACGGGCCGACCATGGATTTTCTAGACTTAATAATCGAATTTATGAATTTATTTTCTCTAACCTTGAGACTATTACGCAAGCTAGAACCACACACACTGACTTTGTTTATTATTAATTATTTTCTTTGGACATAAAATAAGAGAATACTGAGAAAGGCCGAATAAAACCATCAAAGGTGAGTGTAGGACCCGGAAAATCCCCTCCCCCCTGTTTAGGGGTGTCAGTTTTCGGATGCGCTACTTAATGATCGGGAGCCGACTAAGGTTGCTTAATCCTTAAATAAGGATATTTTTATTTTCGAAATTCATTTTCGGGATGATGACACTTTATTTATTTATAAGTCCGTTTTTATTTATTTAAACACTCAAAATTACACTAAAATACTTTAAGAAATAATTTAATATTGACGAAATTCCCAACCTAGACCCAACATAAGGAAAACGGGCCACCAAGGAGCGTTAAAACTCACGCAGGTTTTAACAGTCCATGGACTGGGCCGTGCACCTTCATGGGCCAGAAAAGATGGGTTGAAATTGATAAAACCCACGTGGGTTTTTATTAATTTCTGGCCCATTTTCTCTCGGTTTTAACCGTGGAATAATGTATGGAAAATATTAAATCATTTTGTGTTATTTTTGGTGTAAATTCGTATGTTTAAAATAATTAAATGGGTTATAAAAAAGAATTAAGAATCGCCAGCCGATTAAAGGAAATCGACAAACCATAAAATAATAAAAATAACCCCAGTCAACGAAACCTGATTCTAAGTCCGGGGGTAAGGTTACGAATTCGAGAATTATAAAAATTATCGAATCCACATGTTAGAAAACAGACTCTACTAAAATCAACATTAAAATGAAAAAGAGCGGGGAGAAGTTTTAATTAATTTCACGAAATTATATTCTTATCATGCAATATAAAATGAATTTTTGGTTTACAAAATATGCACAAGTAATGAACATAAAGTATAAATTACATGATTGAATAATAACAACGACAAGAAAATGAAAGCGAACCTCTTTGATTTAGGAGTCCGAATGCGCCGGTCGGAAACCTTGACTTTGCCTTGACTTGGTAGATGGAAAGATGAGTGTGAGGATGATGGAAAGGTAATATATGGGTGGTGATTTGATGAAAATTTGGTAGAGTAAGGGGAGGACAATGTGAGAATGGATATAGTAGAGAGAATTTTAAGAGAGTGTAGGTAGGATTATGATGACAGTTGGTGAGAATTTGAGTATAATTGTGGTGGTTTATGAGAGTTGTTGATGAAGAATGAATGGAATGGAGGGGGGTATTTATAGGTGAATGAGGTGAGGTTTTAGGAGGGAAATGAAGGGAAAATCATGGGGGACACATCCCCATGATCATGCCATGCAATTACAAAGTCAAGGGTAGGGGTCAAACACATGGGGCTAATATCAAGGGAGGTGATCAAGATTTTGGCGCCGAATTCAAAAATAAAACCCACGCGGGTTTTATAATATCCAAGCACACAGATCGCTGACGTGGATGGCAAAATGACGCGCTTCGGGCAATATAAAACCCGCGCGGGTTTTAAAGCTGCTGGGCTAGGGCTCGCCATGGGCTGGTCCTGTTTCTAGGCTGCCTTTACTAATTAAAATCCGTGCGGGTTTTAATCCAGGTACTGGGCCGCCTTGTATTGTTATGCTTGCCTTGATTATTATATGGCCTAATGATCCATCTTGGTATCCAACCCAAGTGATTTATTGAACTTTTGATAAGTCGAGATTATATTGGTGCGAATCTTGGTGTCTACAGAGAGCCCCCACTTTGATCGAGTCCGAATAGGACGAAGGTCTAAGTAGCCTGAGATGCTAACTGCTTGATGTCTGTCTTGATGCTGGTGGTGCTCTTTTATATGGCGACCAAATGATGTTGTTGATGATGATGTCGTCGGTAACCTTTAGGTGGCAACCGTTGGACGATTGATGCTGAAGATGTCATTGGAGACCTTTAAGTGGCATCCGTTGGACGACTGCTGCTGATGATGTCGTTGGAGACCTTTAGGTGGCATCCGTTGACGACTACTGCTGATGATGTCATTAGAGACCTTTAAGTGGCATCCGCTGGACTTTGCCTTGACTTGGTAGATGGAAAGATGAGTGTGAGGATGATGGAAACGTAATATATGGGTGGTGATTTGATGAAAATTTGGTAGAGAGGATAATGTAAGAATGGATATAGTAGAGAGAATTTTAAGAGAGTGTAGGTAGGATTATGATGATAGTTGGTGAGAATTTGAGTATAATTGTGGTGGTTTATGAGAGTTGTTGATGAAGAATGAATGGAATGGAGGGGGGTATTTATAGGTGAATGAGGTGAGGTTTTAGGAGGGAAATGGAGGGAAAATCATGGGGGACACATCCACATGATCATGCCATGCAATTACAAAGTCAAGGGTAAGGGTCAAACACATGGGGCTAATATCAAGGGAGGTGATCAAGATTTTGGCGCTGAATTCAAAAATAAAACCCACGCGGGTTTTATAATATCCAAGGACACGGATCACTGATGTGGATGGCAAAACGACGCGCTTCGGGCAATATAAAACCCGCGCAGGTTTTGAAGCTGCTGGGCCGGGGCTCGCCTTGGGCTGGTCAAGTTTCTAGGCTGCCTTTGCTTATTAAAACCCGTGCGGGTTTTAATCCAGGTATTGGACTGCCTTGTATTGTTATGCTTGCCTTGATTATTATATGGCCTAATGATCCATCTTCGTATCCAACCCAAGTGATTTATTGAACTTTTGATAAGTCGAGATTATATTGGTGCGAATCTTGGTGTCTACAGAGAGCCCACACTTTGATCGAGTCCGAATAGGACGAAGGTCAAAGTAGCCTGAGATACTAACTGCATTAATGTCTGTCTTGATGCTGGTGGTGCTCTTTTATATGGCGACCAAATGATGTTGATGATGATGTCGTCGGTAACATTTAAGTGGCAACCGTTGGACGACTGATGCTGAAGATGTCGTTGGAGACTTTTAAGTGGCATCCGTTGGACGACTGCTGATGATGATGTCGTTGGAGACCTTTAGGTGGCATCCGTTCACGAATACTATTGATGACGTCGTTGGAGACCTTTAGGTGGCACCCGTTGGACGACTACTGCTGATGATGTCGTTGGAGACCTTTAGGTGGCACCCGTTGGACGACTCCTGCTGATGATGTCGTTGGAGATCGTTAGGTGGCATCCGTTGATAACTGCTGCTGATGATGTCGTTGGAGACCTTTAAGTGGCATCCGTTGGACAACTGCTGCTGATGATATCGTCAGAAACCTTTTGGTGGCATCCGTTGGATGACTGTTGTTTGCTGACATCGTCGGAGATCTTAAAGTGGCATCCGTTGGACGACTGTTGCTGCTAACATGGTCGGAGACCTTTAAGTAGCATCCATTGGATGACTGTGGTTGAGGATGTCGTCGGAGACCTTTAAGTGGCATCCATTGGATGACTGCTGTTGATGATGGTGCTCTTTCATGTGGTAACCTGATCATGCATTGTCACTTTTTAGCGGTGACTTGAAAATCACAATAAAATTAAGTATTAGTTTTATCGATATGTGAGGAGGGTTCAAACTTTTACCTGAACTTTTTGGAAACTCTGGGCCACAGTCTTAGGGCCATCAGTGTCGTGTCGCATGGCTTGCTTTGAATGGGTCGCAGGGCCTTGGCCCGCTGATTCAGGCCATAGCTGGAATAAAATCCACACGGGTTTTATAACCCTTATTGGGCCATTGAGAGGCGCTTGGCCGTAAAACTGGGCTTGTAGATCACACATAAACCCGCGCGGGTTTTGGCCCCCTTTTTTTTGTTTTTTTTCTTTTCTTCTCCTCGTGAAGGGAATCAATGTGGGGCCCGGTTCTCGTGTGGATGAGAATGTGCCATGCAGCCTGGTCTCTCTTTGGGTGGCAAAGTGATGACCTTTGGATTTTCGGCCAATGAAACGCATTTGGCATCTCAAGGCGGATTCTAGAAACGAGCGGCTCATATTCACTCAACATTTCTATAAATACCAAGCCTCTTTCATTTCATTCATTCACATCTTCAACTCATCCACATCTCTCTAGCTCCTTCTTCTCTCTCTAGAAAAAATTTGCTCTTTGATGATAGTTTGAGTTCTTTAGAAAATGCATCCTTGAGGCCATAGAAATCCTCCTCTTCCTCATGCGGCGGCATGTCCCCACGAGATGTCTTCACGGCGTAACTTCATCCTTGGTGCAAATGCTAACCCTTCGAACCTCACCATTCAATCTTGGAACCATGCTTAGTTCTACCGTTCCCATGGCAAGGAAATTTTCAAAACTTCTTTTTATGCTTAGTTTAATGTAAAAATGAGCAAGCACGAATTAATTTTTCATGTCCTGTCGATTTTCATTATTTTAAGCATGCTTTAATTTGATTTGTATGCGTGACTCCATGATGGCTCTTTTTTATTTACGCATTACGACCAATAACCCAATTCGTAAAATGGACCTGAAATGCTCAAACCTGACCCATAATTTAATGAGAACCTCTGCGGGTTTTATTTCACTGGACCCATGCATACTCGGCCCAATTGCAAGGAAGCGGCCCACTAGCACAATGAAAACCCGCGCGGGTTTTCTGGCTCATGGGCTGCCTAAAAAAAACATTGTGCCTGAAAGTGCAGCCCATCAGAGAAATAAAACCCGTGCGGGTTTTAATTATGTTGGGCCGAGACATTCAGGCCGCTTCGTATTTTTTTTTTTTTTTCAATTTGCTTATCTTGTAGGACATGGCTGTGAGCCCAGTGTTGGTGCTAGGTCTAGCTAGGGCCCAAAATATTATGCCTAGGTCCAACGTATTAGATGAGCCCCCGACTTTAATTAGCCCTTCTATTTGCCTTTAGGAGGATAATTTGAAGACTCCCGACGTCCTAAAAGATCCCCTCAAAGTAGCTGAATCAATTCCAGGGCACTTTGTCAACAACATTTTGACTGCGGCGGGTCTTATGCCATTTTGGAAATGTTTGGTGGCCTGGAGAGGTCGAACATTCCGCGTCATTGGCCGTGCTATAGCTGAAAGGATTTGGGACACTACCAATTCCTTTCACTTGCCTGTAGGTGAGATGACTGTTACTCCCACGGATTTTGTCATGATCACTTGCCTTCCTTGGGGTGGGCGTGACGTAGTCTTCGACGCCGAGATTCCGCCGATGGTCTTGGATCAATTGGGATCAGTGTCAACGCGCTTAGGCCAAGGGCAAGGCCTTTCAAACCTCTCTTACGCGCACTTTGAAGCGGCCATTCGTGATGCCAACTTCCAAAATTTGCCTGGGGATCAATGTCGCTTTATCTTCCTGGCGTACATTATTTCTGCCTCCCTTTTCGCCAACCGTGGGGACAACATCACTTTGACATGGTTTCGGAATCTTCTGGACTTGATTAATGTTCGGAACCTGAATTGGGGCAAAGCGGCTTATGCAAACTTCATTCTCTTCGCCGCGGTGTCAGACTTTCACTGGATGATGATCCAGTTTATCTCCATGAGACTCATACTCGCTACCAGTATGGCCCTTCTCTATGGAAGGTGCTTGAGGGGTGTACCTGAGACTCTTGTTTGTAGTACTGCTAGTCTTTTGCTCTTTCTTTGACTTTATGCTCATGCAGTCGTGGGCGTACGAGTACATTCTGCCTTTGGGCATTCGCTCCAAGAAAAACAAGACGGTCCCAGCAGCTGAACGCTGGACTACTAAGGCCATTCTTGGGAAGAAATTCTAGCCAGGCAGTCTCGACCGTATTCGTCGTGTACTGGACGACCTTACACCGCTATTTCTTTATGCCCGACGTCTTTATTTTATTTTGCCTCCATTCTTGAAATGACTCTCTGTCTTTCATAGGATCAAGTGAATTGGCATCCTTGGGTTGAGTTCAACTTAGGTGGATTGCCCACCCCTTTGCAACAGGTGGAACACGATACTCGTCTCTGCGTCCTGATTGAGGGACCCTCGGGCTTCTTATGGTACTTGGGAGAGAGAGCTACGAGGAAAATCCTGGGGGGGATATCCCAGCCTTATTCCTCGGGATCCTCCGGAGCATATGTTCGAGCCATGGCGTGTTGACCCGGGCGTTCTGGGATATCTGATTCGTGGTCACGACTTCGACAACTTTGTGTATGACGTTGCGCATGAGTAGTTCAATGAGGAATTCCAACGTTACCTGAGCCGTTTAGCTCCCTGAGTGGTATGTATCCTCTTCCCTTATTTCTGTCATGTTTTGGCTGATCCCTGACCATACAGTTTACAGTTGGAGCCCTATGCTAAGGCGGCTGAGATGGAGGCTCCACCAGCGAGGAGAAGGATCGGCGGCTTCTTGGATGTAGAGACCAGCAATCAATGCTCTACACTCCGAGAATTCGATCGGAAACCGGTAATTCTTCGTTTCATGTTGCTTCCTTTGATCCCATATGCCACTTATGCATGTATAACCTTAGTCTCATTATCTTTCAGCCAAGATGGGCTTTCCTCCGCCAATTGACTAAAGAGTGGAGTACTATGAGGAAATATATTGACCGGGCATTCACCGCCTCAGGCAGATATCGCGACAATATCGTCGGAAAGGCTGACATGGAGGCCGATGCGGAGTGTCTTCCCCGGGATCCACCTCAATGCTCTACTGTAGGAGCCCCTCGCACTGAGCCCCCACGCCGATCTTTGGTAAGGGAATATTCTTCCCGAGGCCGTTCTCGAGAATAAGTTGGTGGGTCTTCTCGTCCTCTCCTAGCAGTTGTGCCATAGGGTCGCGGCAAAGGCATTATGATCGAGGGTCACCACTCAACGGGGTCTCATCGTAGCAGATCCAGTAGCAGGGATCGTCGTCCTCTGAATATGGAAGAGGACATGGCTCAGATGTCCTTGGAGGAGCCACTTGATCGGGGGGGGGGGGGGGGCGCATCACAGTGTTGGGTATGGTGGTGATACTCAGCCCCATTCCTATTGGGTGGAAGATGCTTCGGAGTCAAGCACTACCTACCGTCCTTCTCATTCTCGTGGCACTCCAGCTTCAGTACGTTCTGCTCGCCGTGGTCGAGAGATAGTGGTGAGGGACCATGATTCAGGTGCATCCATAGGGTATCCTGGCAGTCAAGCCCTAAAGGATGACGCTACTTCATGTCCTGCACCATACGACGCTTCCTCTTTTGGCTCTTGCTCTTATTCTGCTGGATGGCCAGTTCCAACCCCTGGGATGGGTCTTTCATGGCCTACGGGTATGTAAGAGTGGTCTGCTCCTCAACACTCTTGGCTGGGAGGATCTACTTCTTCTGGTTGGCCAGCCCCCGGTTATGGAATTGGTCCTGTATAGCCTACCTCTTCTGTTGAGTGGCACGTTCCTGATCATTCCTGGCTAGCCGCTTCGCATGAACATTCCATATCGTCACCATCGAGCGTGCATCCTTCTGAAGTTCCCTTGTACGGGACATCGCAGACGGCTCCTGGTTCCGACTACTATTCCTGGGATACCTATTTTGACACAGTTGGCACCTCCAATGCTGGGACTTCTCATGCTGGTAACAATCCGGTTGAAGATAGCGACGATTCGAACTTCTTGTGGTGATCAGATTGATGCCAAGCAAGACTCTATGCAATTTAGACTTTTCTATGCAAGACTATTTTGTACTTCTTTTTTTTTTTTTAATGCAAGACTCTTTATGAATTTTGTCTTTGCAAGACTCGGTGAATGCACGACTTCATTTTTATTAATGCATTTTTAAATGTCTTTCTAAATGACGGGATTAATCCCCAAACTAATCCCACTTCCCCAAAAAGAAAATAAAATAAAAACAAAACAAAAAACCTAAGTGTCAGAGTAAACTCGAGCAAAAATTTCAAAACCGAACATCACTGGGTCAATGACAAGATCCAACTCATTAAAGATACATGAACACGCCGATTTAATTCACAAGGCCTAACTAAAATTAGAAAACAGGTGGGCTTGGTTGCTGAAGCCGGGCCCATTTCGCTAGAAAACCCGTGCGGGTTTTCTTCTGTAGCAGGCTGTGGGCCTGGGCTTGGACAGGCGCGCGCGTGGGTATGGGAATATCAAAACCCGCGCGGTTTTTGATTTTCTTATCCTTTTTTTTTTCTAGCCGTTGTGGATGGGTTGAAATCAAGGGATATGGAGGGCAACGGCTATGTGATCGTCAGCGGATTGCTTTTCTCCATTTTTGATCATGCATGAAGATGTATAAATACCTCATGTTATGCATATGATCATTACTCCTTATCCTCACTTTAAAGTCTTCATCACGTATAATCCAAAAACATAAAAAAAACCTCCCAATTCCATGGCATTTGAGAAGAAACTTGCAACTTAGATGATCACCTTTTCCAAGGAAGAGAAAAAGGAGCTCGGAAGATACAAATTGACGAGCTTGTTGAGCCTTCAACAAGTGAGAGTCAACCATGATTTTCTCCGAGCGGCGGAGACTTTTTTGGGATCAAAAAATGCACGTTTTTTCGGTTCACTTGGAAAGAGTTATGTCCGCTTTTGGAGGAGTGGTCCTCGATCTTAGGGACGAATCATTTCACTTGACCGACGTCGCCTCCAACACCAACTAACATCCCCAAGCAATACAAAGAGCTCTTATGTCTTCCCTCTCGGGTCATCGGAAGCGCAATATTTGGTGAAAAGGTACACTTTCAAACCATAGTTGAATATTTTCAATCTTCCGATACCTTGGAATATGGCCCGGTGATACAAGTGCGAGCGCTCGTATTATGTCTCCTCGACGAGTTTTGTTTCTACCACGGTGGCAAGAGAATCGGACCGACAAACTTGATCCAAATCGTTGAAGACATGTCCCGGGGCTACAATCTCGTACCTCTAATGCTAGCTAACCATGATGGGCTTGGATGATTGTTTAGACCCAATTTTGTGTCTAGATAACGCCTTAATTCTTAGGCTTTTGACTCGTTTCGTGTTTATTTTCATGGCTTTTTAGTATGTTTTTGGTTATTTTGTAGGTTTTGGCATTTTACTCAAAAACGAGGTAAAACGGGCCATTTTAGAGCGTTTTTGGTGATTTCTAGAGCTGAGCCGGATCGAGAGCCGAGGCGGAGTTGACCCGGGACCACTCTCCCTTCATTTGGTGCAAATCAGTGAGGTAACACCCGCTACGACTCTTGTAGCGGGCGTTACATGCCTTGGAATGAAAGAAGGAACAAAAGGAAGAAAGTCGCAAGGTAGCGCCCGCCACCTTGGGCGTAGCACCCGCTACCCCTGGCTGCTGTCAATCGAAGCTCAGAATCGCCCATCAATCTTCGCAGGGTAGCGCCGCCACCCTGCTGGTGGCACCCGCGACCACCCTGGACAGCGAGAGACTGCACCTGCGGTCTCCCCTTTTTTTTCGCGTGATGTTCGGCTTGTGCGATGACGTTTTGCCAACTGTTTTGCCTTGTATATATATATCCCTTTTGACGATTATCTTTGGGGAAAATCTTAGGTCATCTTTTGGATACTTAGACTTTACATTCAGCTTGTATTAGAGAGAGAGATTAGTGAGAGATTAATCTAGGATTTTGGAGATTTTGTGGTATTAGTGAAGTTTTGGGGATTCAAACAATTGAGACATTGTTCGATCATCTTTTTATTGCTTTTCTTTGTTCATCTACAACATTTTGATAAGTATTCTCTTCCCTTAACTCTTTCATTAATTGCTCGCTAATTACTTTCCTTGTTATCTAATTGCTTTGCTTGTTATTTCCATTGTTTTGCTTGTTCTTGATTGTTGGATGTTAGAAATCATGCTTAGGGTTGGTTTAGATGTTGTTAGCTTAGTTAGTATCATGATTAGTGGCTAGAAACCCTATGGGTTAGGGGGTAATTAAGGGTGTGAATGGGTAATTAGGCATGGGTTGGCAATTTTAGTGAGTAATTAGTTGGGAAATCACTTTTCCCACTCCAATCCTTCCCTCAAGTGGGATGTATTTGGGTCCGAAAGTCCTCGAACACATTCAACACTTGAGTTGGAAGGTTGGAATTGGGATAGTTAGTCCTCTACTCACGAAAGTGAATAGAGGCTAACTAGGGAATTCCGTTTCTTCAACCCTGTTCGGTCTCGTTTCGAGCCGAATTTTATCTCCTTTATAGTGTGTTTGTGTTTATTTTAGCCCTTTGTATATATTAGATATAGTGATTTAGTGTTTTGAAGGAAAATAAAGAGTTAGAGGAAGTTTGGGCTTAATTGAAGGTTTTTAGGGAATCCCGAGCGATTTCCCGAGTCAAACCAAGTCAATCTGAGCCGAGAAATAAGTCAACCCGAGCCGAGAACTAAGTCAACTCAAGCCGAGAGCCGAGGCGAAACCGTTCCATGTCAAGATTGGCGCAAAACAGGGGAACGGTACAGATTCAAAGGCTTAAAATACGTGTGCATTCACTCTTTGGGTCATAACTCCTTCTTTACAACTCCGATTGGTCTGAAATTTTGGGAGCTTAAAGTACACACCGAGAGCTTTCCATCGATATCTTACGGGTCTAAAATGGAGTTCGGATGAAGAAGTTATGTGTGTTTGAAGTCGACAGGGAAAAGCTGCCCAGAACAGTGACTCGCCCGCGCCTATTTCTGACTCGCCCGAGTCAACCTTCTGGAGCAGCAAAGACATAGACCAAAGGAAGCAGGACAGTAGGCCGACTTGCCCGCGCCCTTTGCCGACTCGCCCGCGCCCTTTGCCGACTCGCCTGCACCCATTGGCGACTCGCCCGAGCCAATTTTCTGCGGAAAAACTGACGCGCGTGCTGCGATTTATTTCTAGGGTTTTGGGTTGTATTTTTCCTTCTTCTATAAATACCCACTTGTATTCAGCTTATTGAGAAGGGAGCCTAGGTAGTTTAGGAGTAGAATTAGATTAGATTTAATTACTTTCTTTAATTGCTTTCTTAAATTATTCTTCAAGTTTTCTCTATTGTTCTTCAAGCTTTCTTCAAGTTTTCTTGCAATTGTTATTTAACTCTTCTTTCAAGAAAATTTCCATTGAAGTATTTACAAGCTTTCTCTCTCTTTCTCTCTCTGTCTCTAATCTCCATTGTTGATTTGATTTCAAAGTTTTCTAGTGAAAATCTCACCCAATCCATTTTTAGTGAGGAGGAGGGCTAAGGGTCACAAATTCCACTCTCAAGTGGGGATTTGGGGATTCTTAGTAATCCAATTCTCGATTTTCTTGTTTGTTCGGGGAAAATCCAAGTTTGATTGAAGATTAGTGCAGATTGTTCATCAAAGGTATAATTTCTTTTCCCTAATTTCATTGTTCATGCTTTTTATTGTTTTCCTATTTATAGCTTTTTAATTGCTTTCATCTTAATTGCTTTCTTTGATTCATGCCTAGGTTAGATTTAATTGCTTTCATTTATATAATTTATCGCTTTCTGTATTGGGAAAAACCTTAACAAACCACAAATCCTAAGAATACCAGACACCCATCCCTGAGATCGACATCCCTTACTTAAAACCGCAATTTACACAACCGAACAATGGCGCCGTTGCCGGGGATGGCTTTATTTGGTAGATTAGGTTATTGGTTTGTGTGTACATAGTTTATTGCTTTCTTGATTATGCTAGAAAAATGTAGCTAAAAAATTAAATATCGAAAAAAAAGAGAGAAAAGAAATGAAAAGAAAAAAAATAGAAAAATAGAAAAATAGAAAAAAGAGAGTTATGGAAAGTCCCCAATTCCCCCAATTTGAGCATGAGATATTTTGGAGGTATTTTGCTAGATTACATGATTATCGTGCTCAATGTGAATCGTATGGCATTTTTTATGATACATTGAATTTGTTGGGAATTGTTAGCGAGGGTGTGAATTATGAGACCCGAAACCTCTTAGATTATTACGGGTTTTCCAGTTTAGGTGAAGAACCAACATGGGAGTTACTTGAATGGTTGTCTAGGGATTTCTATGAGTTTGAACAACGAAATGTTAGTCCTAGCTTCCAACCTCCTTATGCACCACCATTTGGGACCGAAACTGAACAATCATGTGAATACCCCGTGTTTGTTGATGATCAATCTTATGATGGGGGATATGTTGAAAACTGTTATGATCTTTCCCAAAGTGCCGATGTTGAGTCTCCTTCCGTGTGCTCCTTGTGTGATTCGTCGTATCATAGTTCAATTTCTTGTTTGCAAGCTACAATGGCTTCCTTCGAGGCGGAAGTAGGAAAATTATGTGCGAACATGAGTGAGTATATGCGTGAATTTATCCATGAGAGTAATCATAGGGTAGAAACTCCTTCTTCACAAATGGTTGATTCGAATGTTGAAGTAGGTCATTCATCGTCTTTTAGTCCTGAAATGCAAATTGATTCTGTTGTGTATGATGAAGATAATGACTATTATAACCAACCATGCATGCTTAGTGATTCCTTGGCTCTTGTCCCACCTAGTGAGCATGAGGAACATGATGATTTTGTGTGTGATGATGTAAAATTAGTTGAAAACATGCTAGATGACGAACCATTGTCCACACCCTTGTCCAAGTCTTTGTGTGAAGAAAAAGTTCAGATTGATGAATGCCATGATGCTTGTGATATAATTGAGCATGATCTTGTTGAGGGTGAAATTGAATCTGTTGTGATTGAATGTGTGCTTGATACCGATTTGTTCACTTTCATTGAGGATCATTGCATTAGTGAGGCATTAGCTACCCTTGTATGTGAGTCCATTGATGTGCATATTTGTGATAATAAGCATAATTCTTTGGGGATTGATCATGATTGTTTGAACTTGGTTGTTGACAATGATGCTTTTGATGATAACATGCTTTATGAGTCATTCACGATGAGTTATGACCCTGAACCTTCCACTTTTACTTTTGATGTTGCTTTGGATGATGCACCCTTGTCTTTTGATGTTGATAGTTCTTCTTGTGAGTCTGATATTGAAAAAGATGAAGATGTGCTTGTTTGTGATGTTGGGAGTGTTATGATGTGGTCTAACCCTCTGTTTTCCTTATCACCTATTGACGATTATGATGATTATGTGGATGAGAGTGGTGATTTGGAATTTGTGTGTAATGAAAATTGCATGGAAATAGACACTACAAGAAATGTGACTTTTACCAACAGGGCCATATCTGTTGGTAAAAGTGACTTTTCTGTTGGTAATAGCTTTTACCAACAGATAAATATCTGTCACAAAACTGTTGGTAAAAACTCCGTTGGTAAAGGTAATACCAACAGATATGTGCATCTGTTGGTATTGTTTAGTAACACCATCAGATCAAATCTGTTGGTATTGCATATTGCTTTACCAACAGATATGTAACTGATGGTAATCAGACTTTTACCAACAAAATAAATTGTTGGTGTTACAATTTTGGCGCCAAAGTTATCACTTGTACCAACAGATTGTTTATGTTGGTAGTACTGTTTTGGCGCCAAAACTTATTATAATTCTCTTATATCTGTTGGTAATAGTATTATGCACATGTACACATCTGTTGGTCATAATTATGTATCCAAACCGTGTATCTATCAATAGTTACATTTTTGCCATTCGCAACCACCTGCTAATTGTAAATGCCTCTTTCAATATATCCCTGTATTAACAAATATTTGTACATATATAAATATTTGTTCCACCTAAAAAGAAGAACAAACCTAAAAATAATAGTCACTTAAAAACATCACATATCATAGAGTAACAAATACATTGTCGTAAACACATAGCTAGAATGTATGATTTGAATTTGTTAAAGAAAACTTGCAAATAACTTGTTTGTAACTAGTACATATATAACTAAAAACACAAGTCTAACCGTAATTTGTCCATATATATAAAACTCAAACGATATCATTCTCTTGTTCATCATCATTTCGGCCATCAATATCTTCAACTTCATGTTCATTTTCACTTTCAGCATCATCATCCTCAAGCAAATCAAGAAGGTCATCCGACAATCCCTACAATAAAATTTATGACAAAAATAAGTTAATGCAACTAATTCAAAATTTAAAAAAAAAGGAGAATCAACCTAAGGAACATATGCAATTTCTCCTCTATTATTTGACAACAATATAAGAACATGATATATTTCCAATAACATAAATGATACAAGTTATATGCTTGGCATATGCCACCCAACAACTTATATAAAACAAAAGACAAGCACAATTCACCAAGGTTAAAACATAGGAATATTGATAGTACGTACCCCGCGTTCTATAATTACTTTCAAAAAGTCAGTGACTTTTCCAAGTTTCTTCTCCAAACAGTTAACTTTTTGTTGGCTCTCCTTTTGCTCTTCCTCAATTTTCTTCCTTTTAGCTCGTTCTTCCTCTAAGGCACACCTCTTGGAGTTGGAGCGAGGAACCTTCCTTCCCATTCCATAAGTCTTAGCATAGCCATTCTTATCTTCTCCAACAACTTTTTCAAAAATTTTATCACGAGCGGCTGTGTCCAATGAACCTTCTTCTGCGGTAGCTAGTTCATTCTCCAATGAGATCTGCAAAATTAAGAATATGACAAGATGATGCATAATTAAAGAGGTAACATAGAAAAAATTTCAATGAAAAATAATAATGTTTATTTGATTCGTTAACCTTTATTACAGCTGAAGCATTGTCTAACTTTGAACCCTTCTTAGGAACATGGGTCAGGAACCATGCTCCAAGCTTATCCAACTCATTACCTTTTTCCTAAGTATAAAATATAATACGAAGTTAGATAAATAAAGCACAATGGATATAACATTAACAAAGTATCATGATACTATCAACAAATGACTATAGTACCTCCTCTTCAGCACGCAAACATGGTAATGTTCTATATAGATATAGATTATTATTATTATTATTATTATTATTGTTATTATTATTATTATTATTATTTCAAACAAACTATAATTACTGATAGTTGCACCGAAATAATTTAATTCAACATTTATTTACTTTTTGATTGGTCGAAATCCCTATAATTAATCTTCTTTCTTCATTTAGCGGGACCCAAAAGTTTCAGTTGATACTTGATAGTTGAAGGCCCGACGATGATATTTTATACTGGTTTTATACTCTACTTGACTATTTGTATGCATCTTCTAAAGCACTAATTAAACTGTCCGTAAAGAAACACACCTTCGTATAAACAGCCAAAGTTATGTTCAAGGTAAATCCTCCAGCTTCAACCCTAAAATCTTGATCGCCTAATTGGGTCACTTTAATCTCCATTCCGGGAGCACTGTGCTCTCCAACCTGTGAATGCCAAAAAAAATTAATTCAAAAAATAAATTTGGTGGGGAAGATGAAACTAATTGAAAGAATATCATGTGATCTTCCACGTTCAAGGCATGATCCTTTGGACTTCAAGATAGGTACCTCAACGAGATAACTCCCATCCTGCTGATATATAATGGCGAATTTCATAGGCACAGGACCAGTGCCGTAGTCATTTTCCCACTCCAACTCCAGATCATGCTTGGCACAATAATTGACTCAATGGTGGATCGAATACCACAATGAAAGAGAGCGCCTTTCCCCGTTAAATTCCGCCATAAGTTCATCAAGCCTCCATGCCCTTGATGGGATACAAAAGAAAATGGAGCAGGTAGAAATTTACCCGATGAATTCTCTTGGCGATGTTAACTTCCATCTTTGAAAGACAAGCAAACAAGCATGGCACTATGTGTAGCGACTTTATGTCCCTCCTCCACCACCGAGTTACTTGGATCAGCAAATAACTCATCCTTGTGGTGCTCAATAAAATGAGTTTCAACTTGTCCATTCTCAAATGCCCAATGGTTAGCGAGTTTAAGAAGAAAGTTGATGTTAGTTGGCAAGCCACCACCTATATCGATTAAAAACATTGTACCATCGATTAAAAGCACAAATGCAAAATGATGATACCAAACAACATAAATGTTGAGGTATGCATTTTAATTTCATTGAAGAATAAAGAATGAAATGAAAGGAATGTATGTTAGTTGAATACTTGAATGAGACGTAAGGGTACTACAACGATCATAGTTGTAATGCAATCATGATTACATAATTTAAAGGTCGGAAAGCAAAGACATAAACATCAAACCGATGGTAATTCAAAACAAGAATACATTGACCACCATCCCTCCATGGCATTGATCGATCCAAGAACAAACAAAGAAAATGTGATAAGAAGGGGGTATAGATTCATGCCTGAAATTGTGATAGGCAATCCTTCAATTTAATTAATGCCGCAGCGCGGTTTTCTCCCCACACAACGAGTTTGGCAATCATGGGATCATAATGCATGCTAACGGCGTCCCTTGTTCAACTCCGTCTCAACACGAACTGCAAAGAGTTGGAAAGAATATCATATAGGAGAAACGAAAACATACACTTGGATAGAGAATATTGGTGATGCATTCTAGTTACTGACCAACAAAGAAGGACAAAGAAATCACAAATGGGTTGCTAGAAAAACTAACAGTGATCACAACTCACATGAAATCATCAATAATCAAACATGTACATGTAGATGAACCACAACTAGCATCACTAATATTTAGCTTAGACGGGCTTAATGAGGAGATTGGTAGTACTGCTTGAATCTTTGCAACAGTCGATAATGATCAGAACTCCATTCTTGGGAGAAAGCCTTTGGGGACATTTTCAGATATATACGAGCTTCAAAGGCATGGCCTCATCAACTGATACATTATAAGCTTCAAGTGACTGCATATGCTACTAGTCAATTAGCATAATCATTTGCCTTAAAAGATGCCATTCAGGTCAATGTCTAGGAAGAAACATGGGTTCAATGGTTCATCACTTCATGACCACACTAGGCAAGAACAAAGACTAATATACTGCTCCATGAAGGCAAATATGCAGAAATGAAATCACATAAAATGAATTAACAAGCTTGCTTTACAATGATGTTTATCTTCATACATCCGCTTTCTCTATCCAAGCAACCCAACACTGGTGCAACCTCATTATGTCCTACCACTTACTATGTCCAATTAGTGCGCATAACAACTACATTACCATTATAATCATATATGCCTTATTCCATGCAAAATGCAAGGCATAGAATGGCTCTAGTCCTCCATATCCTGGAGCACTTACACCGATACCGACTGGAGGAAAATTGTAGCATTTTTGAGATTACTCAATCTAAGATCCGGAGACACCTAAAATCATGAGGTATTTGCATGTGAATATTTTCACCGATAAAGGCACCTCTGATCGCACAATAGGCGAGCTTCACCATTAGCAACCCGAATTTGCCATTCCACGAGATCTTGACCAACAATCATTTCCGTGACAGGATGCTCAACTGAAAAATTGCAAATCAAGACTTTTAAGAATTTATTAGATCCAGAAACTATGTCACATTTTCAAGAAGGAAGAACCCACCAGAATCAGTGTATTCATCTCCATGAAGTAAAATTGACTCAAATCAGATTCCACAATGAATTCAACAGCCCAAGATTGTAGTAGCCAACTTCGATAAAAATGGAACATGGTAAAACGTTAAGAACCAAGAAGTCAAAGGAGAAGGCATTTTGCAAGCAAAAGTTGGTGAAGGATGAGAAAAGCATGCACAATCGATGCAGAAGACATGGAAGTGATATGTCGAGTGGAGTTACTTTGACTTGGCAAAGGAAGGACTAATGCCCCACCACCAATCCAACTAACACCGAACTTTCCAACAAACCCGCTCTTGGTGGAGAAGTGAAGGAGCAAAACGACTTAAAAAGTAACTTTGGAAGCAAATAAAACAACAAAATCCAACTTCTTTTACTTATAGCTTGCTTTTATGTACGTCTGTGGTTCTTGGGGTGACAATAATAATGAATGAATGCATGAATGTAAATAAGCAGAGATCATAACCATTGCAATAAAACTTGCACCGGTTAACCGAATTACAACCAAGAAATAAACTCTCCTAATGCTACAGAGTGTGACCATAATGAAAGCAGACGACAACATAAGCGATACACAAGGCATGATAAATTCAACACAATACTAGAGTGTAGATTATCCCCTCCCCCCACCCAACCCCAAAAAAATATTGACTATCTAAATAAAACTTCACAGAAAATACAAGCAAAGCCATCTTTGTACCTTAGAATAAAGCAGCCTTCACCTACTTGAGAACTAAGTCGTGGTAACATTGGTCGCACCAATAGAACTTCCGATTACAACTTCAACAATCATACAAGAGGGAAATCGAAGCTATAATAAAGAAAGCAGCATTACCGGGGCTTCTTCAATGATTTTTGATGTCTTCTATGCACACTATAATCCTCTCATATAAATATAGAACATTACCATGTTTATCTCCAAATACCTACAAGCACATTCACAGAAAAGGGGTTCTAGTCGGACGTGTATACAAAGAAATCACCGACTAGCATAATTAACTCCGAGCTACATGAGCATAAACTTCTATGCCCAATCACCGACTAGCATAATTGACACAACCACATGAATGATGCTTGGTGAAAACACCAATAACACCAGATGTTTTTGAACTTGATAGAAACAGAATTATAAACCCACCAAATGAATATGATTCATCAATGAATACAAAGAGCATTTCAAAATTTAGTCCTATACATCAATTAGCTTACGATAACAAAAAGTAGACCAAGAAAACAACATGAAGGAAAATGAAATTCACTGGGACACCAAGAATTGGCAGTGGATACAAAGAGGCGACAGTGGAAGACAAGCAGAGTAAAGATTATCAAATCCCAACAAAATCAAACCCAGAAACATGACTAAAGCTACTAAAACTGGGACACCAAGAATTTGTGCGATTTGTTCGACCATAGCCCAAAAACCTTCATCCGCCTAACCCTAAACACATGAAATTCGCAAAATCCCAAAAACCTACATCGCCTAACTCGAACACATGATTGCCGAGTTTTCACAAGAAGGATAAGGAGAAATTGAGCGAGGATAGCAAAGGAAATCATCGATGAGTCAAGAATTAAGAAAATCAAGAATCACCATAGCCCCGATTAGAGTAATTGTCGGGAGTCGTAGCACAAAAAAATCATCAGATGAGTAAGAATTACCAGAGCAAACGACTACGACAGGGGCTGATGGGGACTACGACGGGGACGACGAGCAGATGATGGACTGCGACGGCGACGACGAGAAGAGGTGGACAGGGACGGCGACGGCGACCGGGAGCACACGAGCAGAGGGGGGTTAGCGATGAGCGCTGGTGAGGGAGGAAGGGTCGTGATAGGGTTAGGAAATAAGGAGACTGAAGTTTTTCAATTTTGTTAAGTTTGTGTTTTTGCAATTTTTTAGTGGAATTGGCGCCCAAGTGTTAAAGACTTTTACCAACAGTTTTTTATTTGCTGGTAAAATCACAATTATACCAACATAAAATATAATTGTTGGTACTATGAATCTAATACCAACAGTTCAATTTGTATCTGTTGGTATAAATTTTTTTTACCAACAGATAAATTAGTTGTTGGTAAATTGTTATTAATACCAACAGATATTCAATCTGTTGGTAAATAAGCACTTTTACCAACAGATAATTTATCTGTCACTAGCAATCTGTTGGTAAAAGTCACTTTTTTTGTAGTGAGAGTTTGAACCATTGTTAGCATCTAAGTCTTCGCATGAGCATGTTCATGATTGTGTTGTATTGCCTCCTCCTGTTGATTTGTATACCCAATCTCCATTTACGAGTCAATGGGATGATCCTTTTGTCATGTCTCACTTCACCATGCCTAGGAAAGTCTTGTATATTCATGCATTTCATAATTTCTATGACTTTTCTAAGGCATTTGATAAACTGTTAAGAGCACTAATGTTTTTTGATATGCCATTGCGAGTGTGCTCTTACCACCACCATTCTGAGATGCATGAGAGGATGCATGATTTGTTACTCCGGGCGTTGAATGGTTCTGACATGATGCCCGATATCTTGAGGTGAGAAGGAGTGAATTTCTTGATAAGATGCCTTTGAGGTAATATCCTTCCTCACCTTTTGTGTTTAATTAGTGAGACGATTTTCTTTTCTTCTTTTATTTTCTTTTTGTGTGAGTCTTTTTCTTTTATTTTGGGGTGCTTGCTTATCTACTTCTGTTTCCATTTTGAGGACATGACAACCTCTTTGTGTTGGAGTGGGAGGGTAGTTTGCATTCCGGTTGTTGAGTCCAAAGAAAATAAAAAAGAGTGAAAGTTGTATTGTAAATATTTTAGTTTGTTTTCTTAGTTCATTAGTCCTTAGTGTCTTGTGTAGTTTGTTTTTCTTTTTGATCTTGCATGTGAACCATCACACATAGTTTGCTTTTCTTGTTTATTTCTAACCTATGTGTGATGTTCTTTGGATCGTGGATTGAATACGCTTGATTGAAGACTTCGATGTAACCTCTTTCCACTCTCTTTATGTGAATATATCATTGATCCATGTTGCATGCTTGATTTCTCCTTTTTGGTGGCGAACCCCTTGAGTGTGATTGTTGGGAATATTTTGGTTGTTGGAGCCGTGTGGGCTCGGGTCGCCACCGCTTTTTATGTGATAAGTGTTTTGTTTATATATGTTTTTCTTGGTTTTCTACCTTACTTGTGACACCCTTTTCATGATGGAGACATTGTGATATCTTGTGTTGGAGTGGGGGTGCTATTTTCCATTTGTCATGGGTAGATCACCTAGTTTTTTGAGTCTCTTGTTTTTGTTTTTCTTAGTTTGTGTCTAAAAGTTTGAAAAGTGTTTGTGTGAAAGAAAAAAAAAAGAGGGGAGAAATGTTGTGAAAAACCCAAAAGTTTCTTTTTCTTTTTGAAGATGTTTCCGTTCACAGTTGTGTAGATAGTTGTCTAATCGATTAATTCAATCAATTAGAAGCGGCCGGTATGAATAATGATAGGCCTTAGGAAGGATTTTTGCCATGACTTATCTCTATTAGACCTCTACATGGAATGGGAAAGCGGATTCCTCAAATCTTACACGATTCAATTGTGAATTCTTACCTAAGTTAGACGGTTTTAGTTGTTCAATTGCTTAAGCTCTTAATTAATGCATTAAATAATTATTATCGGGCTTACCGTCATGGGTTGGTTTGGGTGGATCGGCACCCTATGCCCCTTAAGTGCAATGACTCACGTATGGAGAAACCCAGCAGGGAAGGTAACCCTTTGCGAAGGCCGGTGCTTAAATCCGGCAAAACCCGACATAAACGCTCTAAAAGACACCAAACGGATTGAGTGGAAAGAAAAGAGCGTAAGAGCGAAGCAAGGACAAAGAAAAAAAGAGTTGAGCAAAAGAATGGTAAGAAAGAGCAAGAAAAAGAAAGAAAAGAGCGAAGTAAGAAAAAGAAAGAAAAACCAAGAGTGAAGTAGGATAGATAATCCCGAGCTTGAGCATGAGAACAACTCTGATTCTCTCGTTTAGGATAGGAAGGACCGACTAGAGCCCACTTGCACATATGCACGAGGTGTTTTGGTCATCAGGAAGTGTTTTGGTTCAAAATCTCAAAGATTGGCAGTTTTCCAACCTTCGTGTCTTAATTTGTTTATACTTGCTTCTTCCAATTGATTGTTGAGGCGGGTTGGGGAACTAGGTGCATGATTGGGGACGAGAATATTTTCTTTGCTTTTGTTTTGTTTCGTTTTTCGTTTTTCACTTCTTTTTCTTCCCCTTTTTCTTTTCTCGGGCTTTTGTGGGTATAGTTGCTATAAACCCTCACGAGACCTACCTCGTCCACCCGGGCTACCAGGGGTTTAAAGGGCTTGATGCATGTGCCAAATGCATCCGCGATTCCTGCGAAAGTGAGTTAGGGTTTTAGTTTTCTTTTTCTAGTCATTTTCTTTGTTTTTAGTTTGCTCGGGGCGAGCAAACCCTTGTGTTGGAGTGGTGTTCGGTCTCGTTTCGAGCCGAATTTTATCTCCTTTATAGGGTGTTTGTGTTTATTTTAGCCCCTTGTATATATTAGATATAGTGATTTAGTGTTTTGTGGGAAAATAAGGAGTTAGAAGAAGTTTGGGCTTAATTGAAGGTTTTTAGGGAATCCCGAGCGATTTCCCGAGTCAAACCAAGTCAATCTGAGCCGAGAACTAATTCAACCCGAGCCGAGAACTAAGTCAACTCGAGCCGAAAGCCGAGGCAAAACCGTTCCACGTCAAGATTGGCGCAAAACATGGGAACGGTACAGACTCAAAGGCTTAAAATACGTGTTCCTTCACTCTTTGGGTCATAACTCCTTCATTATAATTCCGATTGGTCTGAAATTTTGGGAGCTTAAAGTACACACCGAGAGCTTTTCATTGATAACTTACGGGTCTAAAATGGAATTCGGATGAAGAAGTTATGTGCGTTTGAAGTCGGCAGGGAAAAGCTGCCAGAACAATGACTCGCCCGCACCTATTTCTGACTCGCCCGAGTCAACCTTCTGGAGCAGCAAAGACATAGACCAAAGGAAGCAGGACAGTAGGCCGACTCGCCCGCGCCCATTGGCGACTCGCCCGAGCCAATTTTCTGCGGAAAAACTGACGCGCGTGCTGCGATTTATTTCTAGGGTTTTGGGTTGTATTTTTCCTTCTTCTATAAATACCCACTTGTATTCAGCTTATTGAGAAGGGAGCCTAGGTAGTTTAGGAGTAGAATTAGATTAGATTTAATTACTTTCTTTAATTGCTTTCTTAAATTATTCTTCAAGTTTTCTCCATTTTTCTTCAAGCTTTCTTCAAGTTTTCTTGCAATTGTTATTTAACTCTTCTTTCAAGCAAATTTCCATTGAAGTATTTACAAGCTTTCTCTCTCTTTCTCTCTCTATCTCTAATCTCCTTTGTTGATTTGATTTCAAAGCTTTCTAGTGAAAATCTCACCCAATCCATTTTTAGTAGGAGGAGGGCTAAGGGTCACAAATTCCACTCTCAAGTGGGGATTTGGGGATTCTTAGTAATCCAATTCACGATTTTCTTGTTTGTTCGGGGAAAATCCAAGTTTGAATGAAGATTAGTGCAGATTGTTCATCAAAGGTATAATTTCTTTTCCCTAATTTCACTGTTCATGCTTTTTATTTCTTTCCTATTTATAGCTTTTTAATTGCTTTCATCTTAATTGCTTTCTTCGATTCATGCCTAGGTTAGATTTAATTACTTTCATTTATATAATTTATCGCTTTCTGTATTGGGAAAAACCTTAACAAACCACAAATCCTAAGAATACCAGACACCCATACCTGAGATCGACATCCCTTACTTAAAACCGCAATTTACACAACCGAACAAACCCTCCGGGTCCGTGGTGGACTTTGGAGAAGTTAATCCGGACTATATTCGAAAGAGGAAGCTCGGTGGGTATTTTCTAACGGAATTGCCACTTTATTTCCTTCCTTGTTGCTTTCTTATTGCGAAACCTATCTCCTTATTCCCGTTTGCATCTCGAAAAACCTTCGAACCCCATTTTTCCATTCCTTGACCGACCTTGGCTTTGTTTCTTACGTTGTGATCCCTTCAAACCGATATCCTTACCCTAGAAATCTCATCCCGACCATTGACCTAGATTCTATGACCAAGGCCCCTAGCTCCTCAAGAAAGAACGATAAACAAAACCGGGTTACAAAAACCACGTTACACAAAATGGCGCCGTTGCCGGGGAGCTAGCTTCCCTAGTTTTAGTTTCTTGGTTTTTGGTTATTTGAGATCGCTTTCACGCTAGAAATTAGTTAGTGCTAATCCCAATGAATTTGATGCTTCTATTGGTTCTTGTTGATGCATGTAGGTACGTCCTAATGTTCTATCGAGCATCGTAGGAGGCTTCAAGTCCTAATGGGTGAAGTCCAAGCTTATTCACCCCGTACTCTTCTATCATATGTCGTTCCATCTTCGAGTACGGGAGGCAACCCTATCATTTTACCACCATTACCACCCGACGCGGTATTTGAGTTCAAGCCGTGTTTTCTTGAAGTTTTTGAAAGTAACCCGTTTTATTGAGATATTTCCGAGAGTCCTATTGCTCATATGGAGAAATTCGAATAGCGTATCAGTTTCATACACATGCCCGGAATATCTTCAGAATATTTTAAGTTGAAGTTCTTTCCTCTTACTCTAAGGGGAAAAGCTGAGATATAGCTTGATATATGTCCACCGGGATTTTAATCTTCGTGGGAGGTTCTAAAGAGAGATATCCTTCAAAGATTTTTCCTGACCGACAAAACTTGTAGACTCCGGGAAGATATTATGAGTATCAAGCAAAAAGCCGGAGTGTCTCTTTTCGAAGCATGGGGGAGATTCAAAAGTCTCCAACGTCAGTGTCTGCACCACAATCTACCTAACTAGATGCTTTTGCAACACTTCTATTGTGGACTCTTTGATTCTCTCAAAGAATCGATCGATATAGCATCTAGAGGGACATTTTTGAAGAAAACTATGAGGGAGGTTGAACAATTCCTTCATGAGCTCGTTCAGTATGCTCCTAATTTTGGAGGATGCAAATCAAGAGCAGGAGATTCATCTTTGGAGCAGAATTCTATTATTGCACTTCTTTTGGCTTCTATTTACGAATTGCAAAAAGAGAAGGCGAATGAGGAGATTTCTAAGCATGAATTTGAGAATGGCCAACGAGAAGCAAATTTTCAATTTACAATTTGAGCAAATGAGTGCTGTTCATTCTTCCTATGTTGAACAAGATCCAGTTTCTTTTGACTTTACCACCAACCAACACCCTTCTACTTTTCAACCTTTAGACCATCACCCATTCATTCAAGAAGAAACCTCCCATCTAACCCAACAAGACATTCCACAACCCCAAATTTCTCAACCACCCCAAGAATCCTCATTTGGGTTGATGTTGGAGCGAATTATTGAAGACCGAGAGGAGGTTCAAGTTTATATCCAAAGTCTCGAGCTCGAATTGGATCAAGCCAAGCAATTTCAACTTGCATCTATCCAACCTATTCCTATCCAAGAAGTGGAGGTGAGTGCTATTATTTTACGGAGCGGATGAGATGTTGAGGGTATGATTGAAGGAGAGAGTATGGAGGTTAACCAGTTGGTTGATGATGAGAAGGAGAATTTGATTGATGAGGAAGCTAATCGCGAAGAAGAGAAGGTGGAGGAAGAGCAAGATTTAGTTTTGAATGTTAGTGAATGCCCCGAATTGCAATTTGATTGCCACCAAATGCAAATTCCTCTCCCCAATTGGTTGATTCAACACTTGATTGATGAAGGACATATTGAATCAAAGTTTGATGTTCCTATAGAGACACTCTTCTTCATGTCGCCTTGTGTTGAAGTCAATATGATAGAAACAGTTGTTCATAAGCGTCAAGAGGAGGTCCACATTCTTGAAGTAAATTCTGATAATGGGAAGGACAACAATCATCCCAAGGCCTTATGTTCTGAACCTGAGGTAATTGAAGATGCATCTCGTGATGATTCTCTCAAGATTGTTCCATTGAGGAAGGAGATCTCATTGGATGAAGTTTATATTGAGGACATAGATATTGAGAAGATTGTTCCCAAGTTCTTGAAACTTGGAGAACCACTTGAAGAAGAGCTTGAGTTGCTCCTTTATCCCCATGACCAAATCAAACCACTGGAGGAGACCCTTGTTCTATTTGCGGAGGTGATGAGATGGTGTTGGAAAAGGAGGAGGAAGCGACATTGGAAGAAACCAAAGATATCATCACCTCTTCCCCGCTCATGATCAACTAAACAACCGGAAGGACGACTTGACTTGAGGTTGTCCAAAGATGGTAGGAGTTGGAGAGGAAGGAAGAAGAAGCGATCATGGTGGAAGAAGCTAATTATGTATCTCTCATGTGCACCACGTCTCTCTAGAATTAAATGGGTATTTAGGTCGAGCTAGGGACCTAAAACTAGCTCTCTATGGGAGGCACCCCATAATTTTTGAGTTTCTTATTTCAATTTTTAGTTTTTTTGCATTTCTCTAATTTTATTTATTTTCTTATTTTTAATTTTTTCCTTATTTCTTTCTCTTGTAATTTGAGGTATTAGTTCTAAGTTCAAAAGAAAAAGTTTGAAAAAAAAAGAGAATAAATGATGTGGAAAAATAGAAAAAGCTGGAGTAGAAAATAAGAAAATTGAAGTTTAGAGTGAAGGAAGAATGTGTGAGTGAGTGAAGTTTTGAAAAAAAAGAAATAATATGATTGTTGAGAGAGTTTGAGAGTTAGAAATTTTTGGATTAAATGTAAGGAAGTATGGAAAAATTGAGTGTTGAAGTGTTAGAATTTTTAGGGGTTAGATTTCATTTGGAGTTTTGAAAGAGTGATAGCAGGTGGCAGGCGCTACCAACAGTGTAACACCCGCTAACCGCTCGAAACCGGAATACACCCGACCCGTATTTACCCGAACCCGAAATACACCCGACCCGTATTTACCCGAACCCGATATACGACCGACCCGTAACCCGCCCGCCCGCCCGTATTGACAGGTCTAGTGACTACGATACCTAAATCATACTTTAAGAACCCTAAAAACAGAAACTAATCAAACGTGTCCAGATCTGACTTAGGTCCGGTAATTGAGTCGTAACTCAACTTATACACCTCCAAAGTCTGATCTGCGAAATTCCAATGAAAGCTAACATCTTAGGACCCTCCCTATCAAACAATTCGGTCGAAAGGTGGCTCTAAGCAACAGCAGTAGCAGCGCAACGTCCAACAGCCGACCGCAGCTGCGACCAAGAATATCGCGCCTGCGACCCGCTCAGCAACGCCAAAAAACTCCCAGACCAAGCACACCGTGCCTGCGATGGTGTCGGTCGCGCCTCCGACCTGGCACTGTCAGCGTGTTATTTTTGCCCCAAATTCCCGACTTTTCTCACTTCTCTCATTTCCTTCCTCACTCAAACTCAACTCTATCCTTCTCTAACAGCCCTAGACCTGCGAAAATCTTCACACCCACACTCATTCGTCCCTCTCAATCATCAATTCAACCATCACTTCCCTCCATTTTCGCACACCTAAACCCTAATTCCTCTCCTGTGCTGTGAAATTCTGCTGCTAGGGTTTGAGTTTCAACCAGATTCATCCCAAAGCGTGCAACATTGTTTAAGTACACATTCTACACAACTAAGTGAGGCACTATTATTGTCAAAATCTTGCCAAGTCTTGCTTTTGTTCATCATGAAAGGAAGGATCAAGCGTTCACGTGTCGAGGAAGCTTCTTCATCGCAACCTGGATCATCTTCATTTACAAAGGAACGTTACAAAGCGCAACCGGCCACACTAATTCGGTGTGAACCTAATGCGGATGTGACTTTCCGAGATGAAGAGCATAGACAACGGTATGAAGCGCTCCAAGCACGGAAAATATGTGCACCAGATATTTATGATGCGGCGACGATCGAAGCCATCCATTGCAAGCCAAGCTTCGATTATCTCATTCGTGTTCTTGGTTGGGAGGTGTTCATCATGATCGATGAATCGATTGTGGACCAACCCATCCTCGAGTTTTTAAGCTCCTTTTAGCTTCACGATGATGGCAAGAAAGATGCACATTTTGAATGTCGGGTCGCCAACAAAGATAAGAAGTGCACCTTGAAGCGTTTTTGCCAAAGGTTGGGGTTGCCCGAGGATGGGAGATTCTACGAGCGATGCGCAAATTTTGATGAGATAAAGGCAATGAAGGACTTAACTTGTTGGAGGAGGATGAATAATGGCACGAGAAATGGAGAACCACGCTATCATTGCTTCCGAAACTCTAAGGCGCGTGATTTTTGCAATCCGGTTATCCGAATCTTCCATAGGATCGTGACTAGTTCAGTATTTGGGAGACGCCCCAAGGTTCGGAAAGACTATCTCTTTATGATCTACAATGCAGTGAGGGGTAAAAAGGTAAACACCGGATCTTGCATACTACATTGTCTTCGGGAGATTAGCATGGAACCCCGACCTACTACTATTGGGATGGGGCACATCATTTGCCACTTTCTAGTTCAAGAAGGTTTTGGGAAATATTTGAGGAAGTGGACACCGCGCTATCTTCCGGATCCTATCGACAAGGTCCGGTTGCAGAAAATGAATATCCTCGCCAAGCATCCACCTGACACGGTCTATTGCCATGGACACGACAACAAAATGAAGATTCTCTAGGATTTGGACTATGCCGAGCAATGGTTGGATATCACTAAGGAGCGTAACTGGTCTTGTGGTCAGGTTCCTAGTGACCGCAAGGTGGGTGGTCCGGATGTGTGCAGTGGTGAGGAGGAAGAGGAGGACAATGAAGAAGAAGGTGAAGAAGAAGAAAATGAGGAGGAAGGAGAGGAGCATACTGGCCATGGTGAAGCTAGCGGAAGTGGAAGTCATCCATGGGAAGCTTCATTTGAGCATCTCAACTCTCAATTAGAACAAATGAGGGTTGACCTTCCAGAACAACGAACGATACTCCAAGGTCAACACAATCTGTTGGAGACCCAACAAGAGTTGCTACGTGCCCAGCAGTCTACGCTCATCAAGTGAATGCACGTCTTCAAAGGCACGCCTTCTAAGCTTCTTATTCTCTTCTTTCTCTCTCTGTTTTTGTTCTTCCTTTTGTCCCTTCTTTTTTTTTTTTTTTTTGCTATCTCTCTCAACCCCCTTTTTTGTTTCTCCCCTTTTTATTCACTTTTTTTTTTCTTTCACCCTCTTTTTCTTTTGCTTTCTCTTTTTCTCGAACTTCTTCTTCATGGATTGCTTCCTATTCTCCTTGGTCATAGCACATTTTTTTGGGATTGGTTTAATGAATGAAGAGGTTTTGAAAATGTTGAGGTTTGATGAAAAAAGCTAGAAATGTAAATGATAGGTAGTAAGTGGTATGTCGAGACTGAATGAAAATACGAGGGTAATGTGGTTGGTAAAATGAAGGCTGGGCGGAAGCCCCCATTCTCGGCCCATTTGGTTAAGTTGCGACATTTCTAATGTAGAATGTTCACTTTTAGTGAGGTTATTGGATTTGGATCTTTCTGGTGACGACATGCTCTCTTTCTACTTAGCCTACTGGATGAGGGTTCAGGCTGACTTTTTCTCATCAATTTTATTCTCTCCTTTGCCCGATTTGCCTCAGTGAGGTTTTCAAACCAACCACTCTATAGTTTTTCACTTTGTTTTTTTTTAATCACTCTTTGTTTTTTTTTTATTATTTCTCTTTTCTTCTCTAACCCTGAATTCAAGAAGATGAAAGGATGGGAATGAGATGTAAGACAAACATGGAAAGATAATAGAAGATGAATTTGTCAGACTTGGTTTGTGAGAATGGTGAATGGACGAGAGAACTTTTCAACTCAAATCATAAGTACAAGCATGAAATTCTTATTTGAACAAAGCAACAAGAGCAATGGAATTTATGGAATGAATCAAGAACTGACTCTCAACTCTAACAGACTCCGAAATGTATGCTTGACAATCAAAACTATAGCTAATTTCTAAAGCCCCTTTGATGATGCGCCCATCCTGTCTTTGCATGGGGAATCCATGTTCTATCTGGTCCTTTATGCTGCTTTTGGTAGGGGCAGTTCCCTAACTGGATTATGTCCTCAATCTTATTCTTCAAAGTCCAACAATTCTCTATGTCGTGTCCCCGGATCTATTGTAGTCGCAGAATGTCACGTCATCCCAAATTTCCCTTTATTGTTGGCTCAGGCCTTGACCTTGACACTAGACAAATGAAGAAAAACCCATCCCAATGCATGCATGTCCTAAATGACTTATACGGGACTTCCTAAAATGAAAAAAACGTCTATATGCTAATTCGAGAGAGACTCACCCAGGACATGGGTTTGCATGTACTAACTGTCCCACTTGAGGCTTCCTAAGATGATGACTTCTATATGCTGACTCATGAGACTCACCCAGGACATGGGTTTGAACGTGCTAATTGACCTACATGAGACTTTCTAGGATGCAAGACTTCTTATATGTTGACTTAAGGAAAAGACTTACTCACGACATGGGTCTACATGCCCTAGATTTTATATGAGACTTCCTAAAATGCAGATGCATATGTGCTGACCTGGAAAGGCTACCCTATGGCATGGTTTACACTAGACTTCTTAAAAAAAATAAAAGACACTCACATGATATGCCAACACAAAAAAAAGACACACCCATGACACAGGTTTACGCTGGACTTCTAAAAAAAATAAGTATTTACTTGATGACTCTAGACACAGACTTAGCTATGACTTAGACCTTATATTAGAACTCCTATAAAAAGAAAAACACTTATATGCTAACTCAAAAAATAAATGACTCAACGACTCACCCATGGCATGGGTTTGCATGACCTATACCCTATATGAGACTTCTATAATTCAAGGCATTGACACAAGAAAAGGACTCGCCCATGACATGGGCTTACATTGGACTTTCTAAAAATAAGAGACACATGCTTGATGACTCTAAAATGAAGACTCTGAAATAAAGACACTTACATGCTGACTCTGAAATAAAGACACTTACATGCAGACTCTAAACACAAAGACTCACCCATGACCTGGATTTAAAAGGGACCATACATGATACCTCCTAACGTGTAAGACACCTATTTACTGGCTCAGAAAAAGACTCAACCATGACACAGGTTTACGTGTTCTAACCTCTATGAGACGTCCTAAAGAATGAAAGACACTTTTTTACTGACTTGGGAGCGCCTATCCTCTATACAACTCTAAGCACACAACACTTTTTTTTTTTTTTTTTTTTTTTTACAGCAAGAGCATTATAAAGGGCTGGATAAAGTCAAACATAGCAAGTTGACATAAATTGGAAAGCGCAAGTGAGTGTTTCTCAATTCGGATGGGCTTAAACCACAAGCCGACCATTTTAAGGAGAATTTGTCACTTGAACTAACAAACTTGTGTCAACTCAAGCTATGTTGGCTATTATGCAGACTACAATAATGCTCAAGACACTGACAGACTGACTTCTAGACTTCTATTTGCACACTATTTTATTTAAGACCCAACATATTTATTTACTTAACTCAAGGAAAGTGCACGTTGTAAACGCCCGAATAAAGTCATCAAAAGGTGAGTTCAAACAGACTTATAGACTCAATTATTAATTCCACCATGGATGGGCTTACCAACGGGCCGACCATGGATTTTCTAGACTTAATAATCGAATTTATGAATTTATTTTCTCTAACCTTGAGACTATTACGCAAGCTAGAACAACACACACTGACTTTGTTTATTATTAATTATTTATTTTCTTTGGACCTAAAATAAGAGAATACTGAGAAAGGCTGAATAAAACCATCAAAGGTGAGTGTAGGACCCGGAAAATCCCCCCCCCCCCCCCCGTTTAAGGGTGTCATTTTTCGGATGCGCTACTTAATGATCGGGTGCGGACTAAGGTTGCTTAATCCTTAAATAAGGATATTTTTATTTTCGAAATTCATTTTCGGGATGATGACACTTTATTTATTTATAAGTCCGTTTTTATTTATTTAAACACTCAAAATTACAATAAAATACTTTAAGAAATAATTTAATATTGACCAAATTCCCAACCTAGACCCAACATAAGGCAAACGGGCCACCAAGGAGCGTTAAAACTCACGCAGGTTTTAACAGTCCATGGACTGGGCCGTGCACCTTCATGGGCCAGAAAAGATGGGTTCAAATTGATAAAACCCACGTGGGTTTTTATCAATTTATGGCCCATTTTCTCTCGGTTTTAACCGTGGAATAATGTATGGAAAATATTAAATCATTTTGTGTTATTTTTGGTGTAAATTCGTATGTCTAAAATAATTAAATGGGTTATAAAAAAGTATTAAGAATCGCCAACCGATTTAAGGAAACCGACAAACCATAAAATAATAAAAATAACCCCGGTCTACGAAACCTGATTCTATGTCCGGGGATAAGGTTACGAATTCGAGAATTATAAAAATTATCGATTCCGCATGTTAGAAAGCAGACTCTACTAAAATCGACATTAAAATGAAAAAGAGCGGGGAGAAGTTTTCATTAATTTCACGAAATTATATTCTTATCATGCAATATAAAATGGATTTTTGGTTTACAAAATATGCACAAGTAATGAACATAAAGTTAAATTACATGATTGAATAATAACAACGACAAGAAAATGAAAGCGAACCTCTTTGATTTAGGAGCCCGACTGCGCCGGTCGGAAACTTTGACTTTGCCTTGACTTGGTAGATGGAAAGATGAGTGTGAGGATGATGGAAACGTAATATATGGGTGGTGATTTGATGAAAATTTGGTAGAGAGGATAATGTGAGAATGGATATAGTAGAGAGAATTTTAAGAGAGTGTAGGTAGGATTATGATGATAGTTGGTGAGAATTTGAGTATAATTGTGGTGGTTTATGAGAGTTGTTGATGAAGAATGAATGGAATGGAGGGGGTATTTATAGGTGAATGAGGTGAGGTTTTAGGAGGGAAATGGAGGGAAAATCATGGGGGACACATCCCCATGATCATGCCATGCAATTACAAAGTCAAGGGTAAGGGTCAAACACATGGGGCTAATATCAAGGGAGGTGATCAAGATTTTGGCGCCGAATTCAAAAATAAAACCCACGCGGGTTTTATAATATCCAAGGACACGGATCACTGATGTGGATGGCAAAACGACGCGCTTCGGGCAATATAAAACCCGCGCAGGTTTTGAAGCTGCTGGGCCGGGGCTCGCCTTGGGCTGGTCAAGTTTCTAGGCTGCCTTTGCTTATTAAAACCCGTGCGGGTTTTAATCCAGGTACTGGACCGCCTTGTATTGTTATGCTTGCCTTGATTATTATATGGCCTAATGATCCATCTTCGTATCCAACCCAAGTGATTTATTAAACTTTTGATAAGTCGAGATTATATTGGTGCGAATCTTGGTGTCTACAGAGAGCCCACACTTTGATCGAGTCCGAATAGGACGAAGGTCAAAGTAGCCTGAGATACTAACTGCATTGATGTCTGTCTTGATGCTGGTGGTGCTCTTTTATATGGCGATCAAATGATGTTGATGATGATGTCGTCGGTAACCTTTAAGTGGCAACCGTTGGACGACTGATGCTGAAGATGTCGTTGGAGACTTTTAAGTGGCATCCGTTGGACGACTGCTGATGATGATGTCGTTGGAGACCTTTAGGTGGCATCCGTTCACGAATACTGTTGATGACGTCGTTGGAGACCTTTAGGTGGCACCCGTTGGACGACTGCTGCTGATGATGTCGTTGGAGACCTTTAGGTGGTATCCGTTGGACGACTGTTGCTGATGATGTTGTTGGAGACCTTTAGATGGCATCTGTTGATGACTATTGTTGATGATGTCGTTGGAGACCTTTAAGTGGCATCCGTTGGAGAACTGCTGTTGATGATATCGTCGGAAACCTTTAGGTGGCATCCGTTGGACGATTGTTGTTTCCTGACATTGTCGGAGACCTTTAAGTGGCATCAGTTGGACGACTGTTGCTGCTAACATCGTCAGAGACCTTTAAGTAGCATCTGTTAGACGACTGTTGCTGAGGATGTCGTCGGATACCTTTAAGTGGCATCCATTGAACGACTGCTCCTGATGATGGTGCTCTTTCATGTGGCAACCTGATGATGCATTGTCACTTTTTAGCGGTGACCTGAAAATCACAATAAAATTAAGTATTAGTTTTATCGATATGTGAGGAGGGTTCAAACTTTTACCTGAACTTTTTGGAAACTCTGGGCCACAGTCTTAGGGCCATTGGTGTCGTGTCGCATGACTTGCTTTGAATGGGTCGCAGGGCCTTGGCCCGCTGATTCAGGCCATAGCTGGAATAAAACCCACGCGGGTTTTATAACCCTTATTGGGCCATTGAGAGGCGATGGGCCTTAAAACTGGGCCTGTAGATCACACATAAACCCACGCGGGTTTTGGCCCCCTTTTTTTTCTTTTTTTTTCTTTTCTTCTCCTTGTGAAGGGAATCAATGTGGGGCCTGGTTCTCGTGTGGATGAGAATGTGCCATGCAACCTGGTCTCCTCTTTGGGTGGCAAAGTGATGACCTTTGGATTTTCGGCCAATGAAACGCGTTTGGCATCTTAAGGCGGATTCTAGAAACGAGCGGCTCATTTTCACTCAACATTTCTATAAATACCAAGCCTCATTCATTTCATTCATTCATATCTTCAACTCATCCACATCTCTCTAGCTCCTTCTTCTGTCTCTAGAAAAAATTTGCTCTTTGATGATAGTTTGAGTTCTTTAGAAAATGCATCCCCGAGGCTATAGAAATCCTCCTCTTCCTCATGCGGCGGCATGGCCCCACAAGATGTCTTCACGGCGCAACTTCATCCCTGGTGCAAATGCTAACCCTTCGGACCTCACCATTCAATCTTGGAACCATGCTTGGTTCTACCGTTCCCATGGCAAGGTAATTTTCGAAACTTCTTTTTATGCTTAGTTTAATGTAAAAATGAGCAAGCACGAATTTATTTTTCATGTCTTGTCGATTTTCATTATTTTAAGCATGCTTTAATTTGATGTGTATGCGTGATTCCATGATGGCACTTTTTTATTTACGCATTACGACCGATAACCCAATTTGTAAAGTGGACCTGAAATGCCCAAACCCGACCCATAATTTAATGAGAACCTCCACGGGTTTTATTTCACTGGACCCATGCATACTCGACCCAATTGACAAGGAAGCGGCTCACTAGCACAATGAAAACCCGCGCGGGTTTTCTGGCTCATGGGCTGCCTAAAAAAACATTGGGCCTGAATGAGCGGCCCATCAGAGAAATAAAAGCGTGCGGGTTTTAATTCTGTTGGGCCGGGACATTCAGGCCGCTTCGTCTTTTTTTTTTTTCAATTTGCTTATCTTGTAGGCCATGGCTGTGAGCCCAGTGTTGGTGCGGGGTCTAGCTAGGGCCCAAAATATTATGCCTAGGTCCAACGTATTAGATGAGCCCCCGACTTTAATTAGCCCTTCTATTTGCCTTTAGGAGGATAATTTGAAGACTCCAGGTGTCCTAAAAGATCCCCTTACAGTAGCTGAATCAATTCCAAGGGACTTTGTCAACAACATTTTGACTTCGGCGGGTCTTATGCCATTTTGGAAATGTTTGGTGGCCTGGAGAGGTCGAACATTTCGCGTCATTGGTCGTGCTATAGCTGAAAGGTTTTGGGACACTACCAATTCCTTTCACTTGCCTATGGGTGAGATGACTGTTACTCCCACGGATTTTGTCATGATCACTAGCCTTCCTTAGGGTGGGCGTGACGTAGTCTTCGACGCCGAGATTCCGCCGATAGTCTTGGATCAATTGGGTCTAGTGTCAACGCGCTTAGGCCAAGGGAAAGGCCTTTCGAACCTCTCTTACGCGCACTTTGAAGCGGCCATTCGTGATGCCAACTTCCAAAATTTGCCTGGGGATCAATGTCGCTTTATCTTCCTGGCGTACATTATTTCTGCCTCCCTTTTCGCCAACCGTGGGGACAACATCACTTTGACATGGTTTCAGAATCTTCGGGACTTGAATAATGTCCGGAACCTGAATTGGGGCAAAGCGGCTTATCCGAACTTCATTCTCTAGCTTCGCCGCGGTGTCAGACTTTCACTGGATGATGATCCAATTTATCTCCATGAGACTCATACTCGCTACCAGTATGGCCCTTGTTTATGGAAGGTGCTCGAGGGGTGTACCCTAGACTCTTCTTTGTAGTACTGCTAGTCTTTTGCTCTTTCTTTGACTTTATGCTCATGCAGTCGTGGGCATACGAGTACATTCTGCCTTTGGGCATTCGCTCCAAGAAAAACAAGACGGTCCCAGCAGCTGAACGCTGGACTACTAAGGCCATTCTTGGGAAGAAATTCCAGCCAGGCACTCTCGACCGTATTCGTCGTCTGCTGGACGACCTTACACTGCTATTTCTTTATGCCCGACGTCTTTATTTTATTTTGCCCCTATTCTTGAAATGACTCTCTGTCTTTCATAGGATCAAGTGAATTGGCATCCTTGGGTTGAGTTCAACTTAGGTGGATTGCCCACCCCTTTGCAAAAGGTGGAATACGATACTCGCCTCTGCGTCCTGATTGAGGGACCCTCGAGCTTCTTATGGTACTTGGGAGAGAGAGCTACGAGGCAAATCCTGGGGGGATATCCCAGTCTTATTCCTCGGGATCCTCCGGAGCATATGTTCAAGCCATGGCGTGTTGACCCGGGCGATCTGGGATATCTGATTCGTGGTCACGACTTCGACAACTTTGTGCATGACATTCCGCATGAGCAGTTCAATGAGGAATTCCAGCGTTACCTGAGCCGTTTAGCTCCCCGAGTGGTATGTATCCTCTTCCCTTATTTCTGTCATGTTTTGGCTGATCCCTGACCATAAAGTTTACAGTTGGAGCCCTATGCTAAGGCGGCTGAGATGGAGGCTCCACCAGCGAGGAGAAGGATTGGCGGCTTCTTGGATGTAGAGACCAGCAATCAATGCTCTACACTCCGAGAATTCGATCGGAAACCGGTAATTCTTCGTTTCATGTTGCTTCCTTTGATCCCATATGCCACTTATACATGTATAACCGTAGTCTCATTATCTTTCATCCAAGATGGGCTTTCTTCCGCCAATTGACCAAGGAGTGGAGTACTATGAGGAAGCATATTGAACGGGCATTCACCGGCTCAGGCAGATATCGCGACAATACCGTCGGAAGGGCTGACATGGAGGCCGATGCGGAGTGTCTTCCCCGGGATCCACCTCGACGCTCTACTGTAGCAGCCCTTCGCACTAAGCCCCCACGCCGATCTTCGGTAAGGGAATATTCTTCCCGAGGCCGTTCTCGAGAATAAGTTGGTGGGTCTTCTCGTCCTCCCCTAGCAGTTGTGCCATAGGGTCGCGGCAAAGGCATTATGATCGAGGGTCACCACTCAACGGGGTCTCATCGTAGCAGATCCGGTAGCAGGGATCGTCGTCCTCTGAATATGGAAGAGGACATGGCTCAGATGTCCTTGGAGGAGCCACTTAGTCAGGGGGGTCGCATCACAGTGTTGGGTATGGTGGTGATACTCAACCCCATTCCTATTGGGTGGAAGATGCTTCGGAGTGAAGCACTACCTACCGTCCTTCTCATTCTCGTGGCACTCCAGCTTCAGTACGTTCTGCTCGCCGTGGTCGGGAGATAGTGGTGAGGGACCATGATTCAAGTGCATCCGTAGGGTATCCTGGCAGTCAGGCCCTAGCGGATGACGCTACTTCACGTTCTGCACCATACGAAGCTTCCTCTTTTGGCTCTGGCTCTTATTCTGCTTGATGGCCAGTTCCAACCCCTGGGATGGGTCCTTCATGGCCTACGGGTATGAAAGAGTGGTCTGCTCCTCAACACTCTTGGCTGGGAGGATCTACTTCTTCTGGTTGGCCAGCCCTCGGTTATGGAACTGGTCCTGTATGGCCTACCCCTTCTGTTGAGTGGCACGTTCCTGATCATTCCTGGCTAGCCGCTTCGCATGAACATTCCATATCGTCACCATTGAGCGTGCATCCTTCTGAAGTTCCCTTGTCCGGGCCATCACAGACGGCTCCTGGTCGCGACTACTATTCCTGGGATACCTATTTTGGCACAGTTGGCACCTCCAATGCTGGGACTTCTCATACTAGTAACAATCCGGTTGAAGATAGCGGCGATTCGGGCTCCTTGTGGTGATCAGACTGATGCCAAGCAAGACTCTATGCAATTTAGACTTTTCTATGCAAGACTATTTTGTACTTTCTTCTTCTTTTTTTTTTAATGCAAGTCTCTTTATGAATTTTATTTTTGCAAGACTCGGTGAATGCACGACTTCATTTTTATTAATGCATTTTTAAATGTCCTTCAACATGACGGGATCAATCCCCAAACTAATCCCGCTTCCCCAAAAAGAAAATAAAATAAAAAGAAAACAAAAAAGCCCAAGTGTTAGAGTAAACTCGAGCAAAAATTTCAGAACCGAACATCATTGGGTCAATGACAAGATCCAACTCATTAAAGATACATGAACGCGCCGATTTAATTCACAAGGCCTAACTAAAATTAGAAAACAGGTGGGCTTGGTTGCTGAAGGCGGGCCCATTTCGCTAGAAAACCCATGCGGTTTTCTTCTGTATCAGGCTGTGGGCCTGGGCTTGGACAAGCGCACGCGTGGGTCTGGGAATATCAAAACCCGCGCGGTTTTTATTTTCTTATCCTTTTTTTTTTGCTAACCGTTGTGGATGGGTTGAAATCAAGGGATATGGAGGGCAACGACTATGTGATCGTTAGCTGATTGCTTTTCTCCATTTTGATCATACATGAAGGTGTATAAATACTTCATGTTATGCATATGATCATTACTCCTCATCCTCACTTTAAAGTCTTCATCATGTATAATCCAAAAACATAAAAAAACCTCCCAATTCCATGGCATTTGAGAAGAAACTTGCAACTTGGATGAGCAGCTTATCCAAGGAAGAGAAAAAGGAGCTCGGAAGATACAAATTGACGAGCTTATTGAGCCTTCTACAAGTGAGAGTCAACCATAATTTTCTCCGAGCGGCGGAGACTTTTTTGGATCCAAAAATGCACGTTTTTTGGTTCACTTGGAAAGAGTTATGTCCGCTTCTGGAGGAGTGGTCCTCGATCTTAGGGACGAATCATTTCGCTTGACTGACATCGCCTCCAACACCAACTGACATCCCCAAGCCATACAGAGAGCTCTTATGTCTTCCCTCTCGGGTCATCGGAAGCGCAATATTTGGTGAAAAGGTACACTTTCAAACCATAGTTGAATATTTTCAATCTCCCGATACCTTGGAATATGGCCCGGTGATACAAGTGCGAGCGCTCGTATTATGTCTCCTCGGCGAGTTTTGCTTCTACCACGGTGGCAAGAGAACCAGACCGGTAAACTTGATCCAAATCATTGAAGACATGTCCCGAGGCTAGAATCTCGTACCTCTAATGCTAGCGGAAACAATGATGGGCTTGGATGATTGTTTAGACCCAATTTTGTGTCTAAATAACGCCTTAATTCTTAGGCTTTTGACTCGTTTCGTGTTTATTTTCGTGGCTTTTTAGTATGTTTTTGATTATTTTGTAGGTTTTGTCATTTTACTTAAAAACGAGGTAAAACGGGCCATTTTAGAGCATTTTTGGTGATTTCTCAAGCCGAGCCGGACCGAGAGCCAAGGCGGAGTTGACCCGGGACCACTCTCCCTTCATTTGGTGCAAATCAGTGAGGTAACACCCGAATTATGGAAGACCGAGAGGAGGATCAAGCTTATATCCAAAGTCTCGAGCGCGAATTGGCTCAAACCAACCAATTTCAACTTGCATCTATCCAACCTATTCCTATTCAAGAGGTGGAGGTGAGGGCTATAATTTTACGGAGTGGAGGAGAAGTTGAGGAACCTGAGATGGTGGAGGAGAGAACTCTTGGAGAAAATGAGGGAGATGTTGAGGGTATGATTCAAGGAGAGAGTATGGAGGTTGAGCAGTTGGTTGATGATGAGAAGGAGAATTTGATTGATGAGGAAGCTAATCGCGAAGAAGAGAAGGTGGAGGAAGAGCAAGATTTAGTTTTGAATGTTAGTGAATGCCCCGAATAGCAATTTGGTTGCCACCAAATGCAAATTCCTCTCCCCAATTGGTTGATTCAACACTTGATTGATGAAGCACATATTGAATCAAAGTTTGATGTTCCTATTGAGACACTCTTCTTCATGTCGCCTCGTGTTGAAGTCAATATGATAGAAACAGTTGTTCATGAGCGTCAAGAGGAGGTCAACATTCTTGAAGTAAATTTTGATAATGGGAAGGACAACAATCATCCCAAGGCCTTATGTTCCGAACACAAGGTAATTGAAGATGCATCTCGTGATGATTCTCTCAAGATTGTTCCTTTGATGAAGGAGATCTCATTGGATGAAGTTTATATTGAGGACATAGATATTGAGAAGATTGTTCCCAAGTGCTTGAAACTTGGAGAACCACTTGAAGAAGAGCTTGAGTTGCTCCTTTATCCCCATCACCAAATCAAACCACCGGAGGAGACCCTTGTTCTATTTGCGGAGGTGATGAGGAGGTGTTGGAAAAGGAGGAGGAAGCGACATTGGAAGAAACCAAAGATATCATCACCTCTTCCCCGTCTTGGTAAACTAAACAACCGAAAGGATGACTTGACTTGAGGTTGTCCAAAGATGGTAGGAGTTGGAGAGGAAGGAAGAAGAAGCGATCATGGTGGAAGAAGCTAATTATGTATCTCTCATGTGCACCACGTCTCACTAGAATTAAATGGGTATTTAGGTCGAGCTAGGGACATAAAACTAGCTCTCTATGGGATGCACCCCATAATTTTTGAGTTTCTTATTTCAATTTTTAGTTTTTTTTTGCATTTCTCTAATTTTATTTATTTTCTTCTTTTTAATTTTTTCCTTATTTCTTTCTCTTGTAATTTGAGGTATTAGTTCTAAGTTCAAAAGAAAAAGTTTGAAAAACAAGAGAAAAAATGATGTGGAAAAATAGAAAAAGTTGGAGTAGAAAATAAGAAAATTGAAGTTTAGAGTGAAAGAAGAATGTGTGAGTGAGTGAAGTTTTGAAAAAAAAGAAATAATATGATTGTTGAGAGAGTTTGAGAGTTAGAAATTTTTGGATTAAATGTAAGGAAGTATGGAAAAATTGAGTGTTGAAGTGTTAGAATTTTTAGGAGTTAGATTTCATTTGGAGTTTTGAAAGAGTGACAGCAAGTGGCAGGCGCTACCAACAGTGTAACACCCGCTACACTGAAGCAACAGCGTAACGTCCAACAACCGACCGCAGCTGCGACCAAGAATATCGCGCCTGCGACCCGCTCAACAACGCCCGACAACTCCCAGACCAAGCACACCGTGCCTGCGATGGTGCCGGTCGCGCCTGCAACCTGGCACTGTCAGCGTGTTATTTTTGCCCCAAATTCTCGACTTTTCTCACTTCTCTCATTTCCTTCCTCACTCAAACTCAACTCTATCCCTCTCTAACAGCCCTAGACCTGCGAAAACCTTCATACCCACACTCATTCGTCCCTCTCAATCATCAATTCAACCCTCACTTCCCTCCATATTCGCACACCTAAACCCTAATTCCTCTCATGTGCTGTGAAATTTTGCTGCTAGGGTTTGAATTTCAGCCAGATTCATCCCAAAGCGTGCGACATTGTTCAAGTACACATTCTACACAACTAAGTAAGGCACTATTATTGTCAAAAATCTTGCCAAGTCTTGCTTTTGTTCATCATGAGTGGAAGGATCAAGCGTTCATGTGTCGAGGAAGCTTCTTCATTGCAACCCGGATCATCTTCATTTACAAAGGAATGTTACAAAGCGCAACCGGCCACACTAATTCGGTGTGAACCTAATGCGGATGTGACTTTCCGAGATGAAGAGCATAGACAACGGTATGAAGAGCTCCAAGCACGGAAAATATGTGCACCGGATATTTATGATGCGGCGACGATCGAAGCCATCCATTGCAAGCCAAGCTTCGATTATCTCATTCGTGTTCTTGGTTGGGAGGTGTTCATCATGATCGATGAATCGATTGTGGACCAACCCATCCTCGAGTTTTTAAGCTCCTTGAAGGTTCACGATGATGGCAAGAAAGATGCACATTTTGAATACCGGCTCGCCAACAAAGATAAGAAGTGCACCTTGAAGTGTTTTTTCCAAAGGTTGGGGTTGCCCGAGGATGGGAGATTCTACGAGCGATGCGCAAATTTTGATGAGAAAAAGGCAATGAAGGACTTAACTTGTTGGAGGAGGATGAATCATGGCACGAGAAATGGAGAACGACGCTATCGTTGCTCCCGAAACTCTAAGGCGCGTGATTTTTGCAATCCGGTCATCCGAATCTTCCATAGGATCGTGACTAGTTCAGTATTTCGGAGAGATGATGGACGCCCCAAGGTTCGGAAAGACTATCTCTTTATGATCTACAATGCAGTGAGGGGTAAAAAGGTAAACACCGGATCTTGTATTCTACATTGTCTTCGGGAGATTAGCATGGAACCCCGACCTTAGTTTATAGTCCCTAGTGTCTTGTTTTTATTTTTCTTTTGTTCTTTTTCTTTTATGCATGCGAACACTCACACTTATTATGTTTTTCTTGTTTATTCCTAACCAAAGTGTGACGTTTTCTTGGATCGCGGATTGGGTTCGTACTTTATTTGAAGACCCCGAGGTAACCTCTTTCCGCACTCTTTGAATGTGTACATATATTGATCCTTGTTGCATGCTTCATTTTTCTTTTTGGTGGCGAACCCCATTGAGTGTCTGTCTTGGGATTATATTGATGTTGGAGCCGTGTGGGCTCGGGTCGCCACCACTTTTATGTGCTAGTTGTTCTTGTTTGTTTGTTTTTGTAGGTTCTCTACCCTTTTCATGTGACACCTTCCCACAATGAGGAAATTGTGGCGTTTTAAGTGTGGGGGGGGGGGAGATTTTTGTTTAAGGGTAGATTACCTGGTTCTTATGTTTGTTTTTCATAGTTTTCGCCTAAAATCTGAAAAAAAAAATTTGCGTGAAAAAGGAGAAAAAAGGGAGTGAAAGTCGTTAAAAGTTTCTTTTCTTTTCGTTTTCGCTTTGTTTTTGCTTTGTTTCTTGGGTCTTGCTGTCGAAATTGAGAAGTCGTTCTTAAACTTCTTTAAAAGAAATCGGTCTGAGCGTGTTTGACCCTGTCTTGGGTGCTAGTCATGACTTATCTCTTTAGATGTCCTTCATTGAGTGTCTAGTGAGACCCCCGATTCCTTTCACGTTCTGGTTGAAACCGGGAGATTCTAGGGGTTTGTGCCCGAGCTTGTTCTTTTTCCCTATTTAGCAAAAGCAAAAGCAAAGTCAAAAAGAAAGAAAAAGAAAGAAAAAAAACTAAAGAATCGGATTAAGTGGGGCGTATCGGCTGAACGACATCAACCACCATACACTTAGCCAACCTACACGGGCCCGGTATTAGCGGTACGACGCTATTACCCCTTAAGCTCCTCCTATATCGAATTCTCGACGGAGGTATGTATGGAAAAGACTGTGTTCGGAGGGTAAACCCCGAATTATGGGCCGTCCAATTCCCGAAAGTAAGGCTAATACCGACCTTTAAAAAGCAAAAGAAAAAAAAAGGAAGAGAATTTTGTTGGGATTACCCAACCTCAAAAATAAAGTTTTTAGTGTTAATAAAGTGTGGGGCCTCTCCTTGCATCACCTGCGACCCTCACCAAGCCAAGGGCGATCAAATGCGGGGAAGGGCAACTCTTTTCTTTTCTTTGTTCGTTTCTTTGTTTTTCTATCTTGGGTGGTTGCAACTCTTGAATAGCCTTTATCTTTGAAGGGTCAACTTCAATTGCTCGTTGGCTAACCACATATCCTAGCAGTTTCCAAGAGGTAACACCGAAGGTGCACTTTGCTGGATTAAGTCACATCTTATATTTACGAAGTCGCAGAAAGAACTTGCGGAGGTTAGGAATGTGCTCCTCCCTCGTTTTGGACTTAACAATCATGTCATCCACATAAACCTCTACCTCTATGTGCAACATATCATGAAGTATGGTGTTGGCAGGTCTTTGATATGTAGCTCCGAAATTTTTGAGACCGAAAGGCATAGCTACATAACAGTAGGTTCCCTATGGTGTAGTGAATGAAGTTTTCTCCATGTCTTCTTCTGCCATTTTGATTTGATTGTAACCGGCATATCCATCCATAAAGGATAGGAGCTCATGCCCGTAAGTGTTATCCATTAATACATCGATATGAGGTAATGGGAAACTATCCTTGGGACTAGCTTTGTTGAGGTCTCGAAAATCTACACACGCGCACTTTCCCATCTTTCTTTGGTACCAGGATAATGTTAGCGATCCATTCGGGATATTGGACTGCTTTGATGAACTTAGCGTTAAGCTGCTTGATCACTTCTTCTTCAATTTTCTTAGCCCATTCAGGCTTGATCCTCCTAGCCTTTTGTCGGACTGGCTTTGCATTAGGAAGCAAAGGTATGGTGTGCTCCGCAATTTCCCTGTCAATTCCAGGCATGTCCTCGTAGGACCATGCGAATACGTCTACAAACTCCTTGAGGAGCTCCGTGAATGCTGACAGTTCATCTGCTGTGAGTGAGCTACCAAACTTCAACTCCCGAGGTTGTTTGATGTATGTTTGTTCACAAAGATCAGAGTATTGAACTAGAATGCATCATACAACTCACATACACACTAGAATGACTGTAACAACAATAGCTAATTGGAAACAATTGGATGGAATAGAAGACAACCCAACGAGGAAAATAAAAGATAGGCTTGCTTACAGTTGATACAGACACACCACAACTGCAATAAAGGGCAAAGGACTCTCACATTCATACTCCTACAAACACACCAGAGCATGGATGATCAAGCACAGCTGACACTAGCTTGATTCTTGCCAAAATCCAGTAACAGGAGCTGATTTAACCAAGACTTTGAGAGTTATCTGCTACTCAAAAACATGTAGAGGTTCTAAGACACTCGAGAATACTATTGAATGAACACTGAGATGCCTTTCATTGCTGGAAACATCAGAATATAAAGACTACCTTAGTTTGATTAGCAGCTGCTTAAGCATAAGCTAACTAACTAATCTCCCTAGACTAATTCTAACTTACAAAGCTTAAAACAAATACATATGATTACATCCTAAGCTAGCTAATATGATCCAGATTACATTTGTTTAGAAAATAAAAGGAGAATGCTAGCTAAGACCCGATTGGATCAAATGCCAAAAGAGTGGCAAAATGGAGCAATAAGAGGCTTTCCTGCCTAAGGGGGTAAAACTTTAAGTTACTGAGGTAATTCCCGTCCCAAAGTTAACCTGGTTATAATCTCAACAGGTTAAGATTGAGCTGGAAAGACCAAAACAACCCCTATGGACAGATAACAAAAGACTTAGCCTCAGAACTGAGGTTCTAGAAAAACTGATAATAAACAACCCTGCTGGGATTGTTTGTTCTGGCATCTAAAACTTCCTGTTGCAAAGCTCGAACATGCTGTAGGTGCCAAGACTTGTCTCAAAAGTGTGTAACAAGCTTGGATGGATGTTGTTGGTGGGTTGGTGGATGCTGGTGAAGTTTGTGAACCTCCTGCTGGGTAGCTGAACTGCTGAGTGATATGCTGAATGACCTGTTGTCCTTGCTGGGATTTGGAAGCATGTTGTTTCTGCTGGAAATGCTTCCTTAGCTGCTGTGTTTGGTAAATCAACATGGTCTCCTCCTTGTGCTACTACAGAAGGTGCTGGTGAAGCTCCTATGGATGCCTCCTTTGCTGATGAAGCTGCTGCTTGCTGTTCTTCATGATGATCTCCATCATCCTCCCTAGGTTGAGGAAAGTTTGTCCTCAAACTTGGAAGGTCTTCATCCGCTGGGTAGTATGGTCGAAGATCTGCTACATTGAATGTTGTTGAGCCTCCATACTCTTCAGATAGGTCCAACCTATAGGCATTATCTCTAGTTTTCTCAAGCACTTCAAAGGGGCCATCTGCTCTTGGTAGTAGCTTGCCTTTTCTCTTGATGGGGAACCTGTCCTTCCTTAGGTGGATCCAAACTAGGTCTCCTGGCTAGAAAGTCACCTTCTTCCTATGTTTGTTTGCTGATGTAGACACCTGTTCAGTATACTTGGCAATTTTCTCCTTCACTTACTGATGAAGCTCCTTGATTTGATCTGCTCTTTTACCTCCTTCAAAACTAAACTTGATAGAAGTAGTTAGTGGAACTAAATCCAAAGGGGAAATTGGATTTTTACCATAGACTACTTGAAATGGAGAGTAGCCTGTGGCCTTGGATGGTGCTTTGTTGTAAGCAAACTCAGCATGGAGCAAAAGAGTGTCCCATCCTGCTTTATTTTTGTGGATCAGTGCTCTCAATAGAACTCCAAGTGTTCTATTAGTAACCTCTGTCTGGCCATCAGTCTGTGGGTGGCAAGTGGTGTTGTACTTGAGCTGGGTGCCCAATTTCTTCTACAATGTAACCCAAAAATGGCTCAAAAACTTGGTATCCCTGTCAGACACCATTGTTTTTGGCACTCCATGCAATCTTACAATCTCCTGGAAGAATAATTCAGCAATTCTGGTGGCATCAAAAGTGGTGTGGCGTGATATGAAATGTGTCATCTTTGAAAACCTATCAACCACCACCATTATTGAATCCTTCCCTCTCTGAGTTCTTGGCAAACCCACAATAAAATCAAGGCTAACATCTTCCCAAGGGCTGCTGGGAACTGGCAATGGTGCATACAAGCCTTGGGGTAGGCTTTGTGACTTAGCCAATTGACAGACATTGCACCTCTTCAACAGGTGCTCCACATCTTTCCTCATCTTTGGCCAACTGTAATGCTCTTTCAACATCAATAATGTCTTTTCAACTCCAAAATGACATGCTAAACTCGCTCCATGGACTTCTGAGATCAACAGCTCCCTGAAACTGCTCTTAGGAACACACAATCTGCTCCCTTTGAACAAATAACCCTGGTCTATATGATACAGACCCTGGAGTTGCTGCTGGCACTTTTGGTACACCTGTTTAAAGTCTCCATCCTCCTGATACAAAGCTTTCAATTGCTAAAAACAACCAATTCTAGAATCAAGTATATGAAGCAACATATACTTAATGCATCTGCTCCTTTGTTTAGCACTCCTGATTTGTGGTGAATCATGAAGTGAAACTGTTGCATGAACTCTACCCAAGCAGCATGCCTGGTGTTGAGCTTGTGCTGCCCTTGAATGAACTTCAAGGCCTCATGATTATTGTGTAGAATGAATTATGCTCCAATAAGGTAGTGCCTCCAGTGTTGAAGAGCTTTAATGATGGAATAAAACTCTTTGTCATAGGTGTTGTACTTCCTCTTTGCATCATTCAACTTCTCACTGAAATAGGCAACTGGCTTGCCCTCCTGGGTCAATACTGCTCCTATGCCAACTCCTGAAGCATCACATTCTACCTCAAAAACCTTTCTGAAGCTGGGTAGTGCTAGAACTGGTGCTGAAGTAAGCCTCTCTTTAACTTCTCCAAAGGCTCTTTGGGCTGTTGCTGTCCACATAAAGGACTTTCCCTTCACCACTTCAGTCATTTGGGCCAAAATGGTGCTGAAATTCTTGACAAATCTCCTGTAAAATGAAGCCAGGCCATGAAAGCTCCTGACTTGATGAATAGAAGTGGGCACAGGCCACTCCCTAATTGCTTTGATCTTCTCCTCATCAACTAGGATACCTGCTGCTGTGACAATGTATCCCAAGAAGTTCACTTGGGATGTAAAGAAGTTACATTTCTTGAGATTGCCAAATAACTCCTCCCTGCTCAGAATATCTAAAACCTCTTGTAAATGCTTGACATGCTCTTGCTCAGACCTGCTATAGACAAGAATATCATCAAAGTACACCACAATACTCTTGCCTATGAGTGGCTAAAGGACCTGGTTCATGAGTCTCATGAATGTAGAAGGGGCATTGGTCAAACCAAAGGGCATGACCAACCATTCAAATAAACCTCCCTTGGTCTTGAATGTTGTTTTCCACTCATTTCCTTCATAGATCCTAATCTGATAATATCCACTCCTCAAATCAATCTTAGAAAAGACTGCTGACCCATGTAATTCATCCAACATGTCTTCAAGCCTAGGTATAGGGTATCTATACTTGATTGTAATCTTGTTAGTGGCCCTACAATCAATACACATCCTTTGACTCCCATCTTTCTTAGGCACTAACAAGGCTGGAACTGCACATGGACTTAGACTCTCCGTAATCATTCCCTTTTCCATCAACTCATCCACCTGCCTCTGTATTTCATTGGTATCTGCTGGTGTCTCTTTTAGGTGGCAAACCAGGTGGCATTTCCTCAGGAAATACATGCTGATACTGCTGGAGTAAAGGTAGGAATAAAGGGTGGTCATTTTGTGGGGTTGAGGGTTCTTCAAGGTATAAAAGAATTAAGTCCCTCTGTCAGATAAAAGCAACACATCAAGACTGGGTTCAAGGCATAAGTTTTTGGATTTCTTGGCTAACTGTGAGGGTTTCATGGGTGTAAGGATGATCTTTCTGTGGTTTAAGGTAAGGGTGTAGGTATTAGCTCTACTACAATGGCTCACTGATCTATCATATAACCAATGTCGACCCAAAAGCAAATGACATGCATCCATTGGCAAAACATCACACCAGACCTCATCCTTATATGACTAACCAATTGAAAAACTCACAAGGCATCTAGCAGAAATTTGGATACCTTTCCTTGAGCTGAGCCACTGGATGGTGTATGGAGCTGGGTGGGCTTGGTTGCCAGATTTAGCTTCTTCACCATGGTGCTCGAGGCTGCATTGGTACAGCTTCCACTATCAATAATCACATAACACACCTTCCCTCCAATAGTGCACCTTGTGTGGAAGATATTCTCCCTCTGCTCTTCTATTTCTGATACTGTTGAGCTGCTCAGGACCCTTCTGATCACCAACAATTCCCCTTCATCCGGACCTTCCTCTATAGCATCATCATAAATGGGGTCATGTTCTAGTTCCTCATAAACCTGTTCTTCTTCTAGCACATTTTCTGAGTCAATAAACAAAGTTGCCTGGTACACAGCAAGAGTAACCATCCTTTTGTTTGGTCATTCTGAGGCAATGTGCCCCAGGCCTTGACATCTGAAACATCTCTTTTCATTAAAAGCTCTTCCTGCTGGTGCTGGGGTTCTTTGGGGATAATTTTGAGATGGTATTTGTGGGGGTTTTGGAAATGGGGGTCTATTTTGTGGTGCTGGGGTTGGTTGTGATTTGGGAGCTGGATTATAGGCTGGTTTTTTGTAAAAATATGGTTGTTTTTGTGGATAGGCTTTGGGTTGGGGCTTTGCCAAATACTCCCTGGACCTGCTCTTCCTTTGCTATTCCACCTTATAAGCCTTAGAACTCAATTCTTCTAAGCAGGAGTAGGACTGAAGCTCCACGACATGTCTGATCTTGTCATTCAGACCCATCAAATACTTCACCAAGATTTGCACATCATTCTCCCTCAAGTCACACCTCCACAACAGATGCTCAAACTCTTTAGTATACTCTTCCACAGATTTTTCCTCCCTGATTCAACTGCTGAAACTTAGTGTAGTTACACTGCAAGTAATTTTTAGGTAGAAATTTTTCTTTCAACTTCTTTTTCATTTTCTCCCATGTTCTGATCTTATCTTTCCTAGGCTTCTCTACTCTTCTTTTCTGTAAATTTCCCCACCAGGTTGAAGCATGCCCTCTCAGTTTGAGAGCAACCAGCTTAACCTTACTCTCATCAGAAACCTCCTTAAGAACAAACACCTTCTCAATAGTCTGCAACCAATCTAAGAAAACTTCTACATCTAAGTCTCCCTTAAACTCAAGTATCTCCACCTTAAAGTCTAATTTTTCCACTCTTCTTCCCTCCCTATCTTCCCTCTCTTCCTTATCACTCCCTCTCCTATCATACTGACTTCCTCGACCTCCTCTCATTCTATAACTTCTCCTGATGAATCTCCTATTTGTTGGAACTCCTCTACCAACTTCTCCTATAAAACCAGAATCTCCAAAGGGATTCTCCTCCTCCTCATCCTCATAGACATTCTCTGCTTCTTCCACTTCTTCATAGCCTTGTTCTTTCTCAATCTCATCCTCTTAAATCTGTTTCTGCTTCAGATAAACATAGTGCTTCAACTGATCCTTCAGATACTTCACTTGCCTTTCCATTTCATGCTTTTCTCTCAAAGCCTGCTCTACAATCTCCTGGGGTGTCTTATTGCTGCTCGACATCCTGAAAGATTACAAACAAACTTCCTCCAAGACAGAACACAATGCTCTGACACCAAGATGATGTATGCTAGTTCACAAAGATCAGAGTATTGAACTAGAATGCATCATACAACTCACATACACACCAGAATGACTGTAATAACAATAGCTAATTGGAAACAATTGGCTGGAATAGAAGAACACCCAACGAGGAAAATAAAAGATAGGCTTGCTTACAGTTGATACGGACACACCACAACTAAAATCAAGGGCAAAGGACTCTCACATTCATACTCCTACAAACACACCAGAGCATGGATGATCAAGCACAGCTGACACTTGCTGGATTCTTGCCAAAATCCAGTGACAGGAGCTGATTCAACCAAGACTTTGAGAGTTATCTGCTACTCACAAACATGTAGAGGTTCTAAGACACTCGAGAATACTATTGAATGAACACTAAGATGCCTTTCATTGCTCGAAACTTCAGAATATAAAGACTACCTTAGTTTGATTAGCAGCTGCTTAAGCATAAGCTAACTGACTAATCTCCCTTGACTAATTCTAACTTACAAAGCTTAAAACAAATACATATGATTACATCCTAAGCTAGCTAATATGATCCGGATTACATTTGTTTAGAAAATAAAAGGAGAATGCTAGCTAAAACCTGATTGGACCAAATGCCAAAAGAGTGGCAAAATGGACCAATAAGTGGCTTCCCTGCCTAAGGGGGTAAAACTTTAAGTTACTGAGGTAATTCCCGCGTCAAAGTTAACCTGGATATAATCTGAACAGGTTAAGATCGAGCTGGAAAGACGAAAACAACCCCTATGGACAGATAACAAAAGACTTAGCCTCAGAACTAAGGTTCTAGAAAAACTGATAACAAACAACCCTGTTGGGATTGTTTGTTATGGCATCTGAAACTTTTTGTTGCCATGCTCGAACATGCTGGGGCTTGGCTAGGACTTGAAAATGGCATGGCAAAGAACAAAAACTCCTAGGGAACCTTGGCTGAATCTTCCTCAATCAACATATAGGACATTGAGAAAGACTGCTGCTTGGACTGTTGCTGCTGGGAACTGAATTTGGTCTGAATGACCAATGCTGATGGGCTGGATGGCTGTAGGTGCCAATACTTGTCTCACAAGTGTGTAACAAGCTTGGATGGATGCTGTTAGTGGGTTGGTGGATGCTGGTGAAGTTGTGAACCTCCTGTTGGGTAGCTGAACTGCTGAGTGACATGCTGAATGACCTGCTGACCTTGCTGGGATTTAGAAGCCTGTTGTTTCTACTGGAAATGCTTCCTTAGCTGCTGAGTTTGGTAAATCAACATGGTCTCCTCCTTGTGCTGCTGCTGAAAGTGCTGGTGAAGCTCCTATGGATGCCTCCTTTGTTGATGAAGCTGTTGCTGTTTGCTTTTCTTCATGATGGTCTCCATCATTGTTCTTCTGTGCTCACGTTTATGGTGATGGTGTCTTCCAACACCGTCATTTTATGCTCATGTTCATTAGAAAATTCTTTTAAGGGTTCATTAAATTCCAGATTATTATTGGCCATTAGTTCAGGGAAGAGGGGAAAGAAGAATCAGAGTAAGCAGAAAGGTTCATGTTATTGAAAGCAGAAAGGAATACATCGCCAGCAGACTCAAGACCAGACTCACTTGACTCTAAACCCTTAAGACCTGACCCTATGTCCTTAGGAACATATTCTCCTACAGATAAAGCAAAATTATTCTCCTCATCATCAACCCATGAGACCGCTTTAACTTCTTCTCCTTCAGAGATTATGAGACTCAGGTCGAAGCTTGGGTTGGACAAAGCAGCAATAACAGCATCAGCTTCAGACTTCTCTTGGACTGCTTTTTGTCTAAACAGCATGCCAAAATTGTTGCTCCCATCAAGATGAGTCCATTCTAATGGAGGTTGCTTGTACCGAGCGGGAACAAAGACAGTAGCCATATTAATGGAGCAATCATTGAAGAATTCTAGTCTAGCGACTTGAACTCCTTTGTTCTTCAGATAAAATGGCTCAGGGAACCCATAGTAGGGGAAGTCATCAGCTTCCCTGATAAACTGCCCATTCAGAGTAAGTGGATAGGGCTTCATCTGGAATAAAGTGGGAGGATTGTCCATCCTCTTCTGTTCAACTATAGCCATCTTTACGAGCCTGACCTCGTTCTCAGTTGGCTTGTAGCCTAAGCCAAACCTTCCTTTCTGTTTAAAGGTCTTGAACACAAGAGGAATCTTATTTTTCAGGTTCTTTCCTAACGGCATCCCGGGGAAAAGACCGTGTTTCCTGAGCATAGCATGTACCTTGGGATTTGAATCTAGAATAAAAAAAACATTGATAGACTCTCCCGAGATGGTGATCACCTGACCTTGAACCAGCATTTTCACCTTTTGATGTAAGGTGGATGCTATAGCATGGCACTCATGAAGCCATGGCCTCCCTAGTAGCAATTTGAAGGAGGCTGGAATGTCTAGCACCACGAATTCCACATTCCGAGTAACACTGCCAGTAGTAATGGGCAATATTATAGATCCAACTGATCTCCGAGGTGAATTGTCATAGGCCCTGAGTTGTACACCATTTTGAGCTAAGTGTTCTTGTTGAACTCCCAACTTTTGTGCCGTCCTCCAAGGGCACACATTTACAGCTGAACCGTTGTCGACCAGAACCAGTGGGATAGTTTTGTTGAAGCATTGCACTATAAGGTACAGGGCTTTCTTGTGGGATGCTCCACCTTGAGGCAGATCCTCAATTCCGAAAGTAATCATCTCTTCTTGGGTGGTCACATGAGCAACCAATGATTCAGGAGTCGTCGTAGGAGGTACTGTGAGTGTCGTAAGGGCATCTAACATCTTCCGTCTATGGGCATGCGATGTGCATATGAGTTGTCATATGGTGACCTCCGCTCTGGTCTTTTTTAGTTGAGAAAGAAGAGGATCTTCAGGAGAGACCTGGTTGTCATTGCCGTCCGTTGGTGTATGGTTATGAACAGCCACTAGGGTGGTGGTGTTCCTATGGTTATGGCGGTCGGACTGAGTGAGAAATGCCACATCTCCTTATTCATCTGTCTCCATCCATTCTGTCTCGGAATGCTCATGCTCGTCATCCTCATCACTGTCCCAAATACCGTGGATGAACAGACCTTCAGGGAACCCTATTACTTCATGGATAGATTGACCTATTTCTACAATCAAAGAGGACGGGTCGAAGTTGAAATCCCCACAGAAAATAGCATTCGCATGCTCAGGCATAGGATTAATTTGATTGTTCGGTTTCTTGGAAACTTTTGGCATTGGTAGCGTCCCTGCCCTTAGCATATCTTCTATCTTATTCCTGAGAGTCCAGCATTTCTCAGTGTTATGCCCTCGACAACGATGATAGCGACAAAATTGGTTGGCATCCCAGTTTCTGTCTTTGATTTATGGCTCCTCCTTCGGTAAGGGTAAAACCAAAATGCCCTTCTTGACTAGACATCCAACGGCGTATAGGTCTCGTACTTTGGTACATAAGGCCCCTTGCGCTGGATAGAGTTAGTCTCCATAATCTTAGGAGGGTGGCTAGCCGCACTAGTGGCCCTCCTGTTGGAGCTGGACCCTTTCCATCCATGCGAAGTGGTCTTATCATTGCGCATCGCCTCTAATTGGACACAGATGTCCTTAAGGTAATCAAAGTCTTTGACGACATGGTACCCCAAGTTCTTAGACAGACTGCTCTTGAGCCCTTGCTTAAAGGCAGATAACTGTAGGCGGAGAGGGATCGTCTCATTGATATGGGACAACTTCGTATGGCATCTCTCAAAGTAATCCATAAAGGATTCATCCTCCCGTTGCTTCATGGTAGTTAGGTCATCCACCGTAGCTTGTTTCTTCTGGATGCGACTGTAATGGTTGATGAAAGCTTTGAACAGCTCACTCCAATTCGCTTTGGTTTGGGGCGACATCGCATGATACCATACCTTTGCTTCGCCATCTAAGGTGGATAGGAAGACGGTAGAGTATAAACCGACATCAATCCGGTTAAAGGTGCCAATCTCATGAATTCTTCAACATGATGAATAGGGTTCTCAGAGGGTTTGAACCTAATATTTGGCACTTCAACTTTGTCAGCTATCTTCAATGTTGGCTGAATAGGCAATGGAACCTCTAGGTACTTATCAGCGAAGGCTGGCACAGTGCTCATTGCTTTAGTGAGGCTCTCTAACTTCTGCTCAAGGGCCTTAACAGCAGGATCCCTTGTAGGTTTTGGCACTTCATGAGTGTTAACCTTTGCCTTGGATATCCCTATTCCTCCAGAGTCTGAAGATGTCTTAATGATTTCAGGTTCAGACTCATATCCATGCATTTCTTCGTCATATTCTTCAACATTCAGCCTAATTTTGTATTGATCTTAGTGATAGCCTGCAGCATACCATCCATCACTTGTTGTTGCTCATTCAGTCTCTTACTCATCTTCTACTCCTACTCTAAGGTATTTGCAAACACAAGTCCTTGCATTTTGGTATAGAGCTTGTCCAAATGCTTCGTGATGTTGCCTTCGGTGCTTTGGACCGGGACCTCTTAGAATTGCTCTCCAGACATGATGCAGTCACTAGTTGCAGATGGATTGTAATGCGGGTTTGGAATCAAACGACCAGTTCACGGATCTCGAATGCGGGCTCAGAGTCAATCACCAATGATGCCTGCATGGATATTCAAAATTAGAACACTCGGTGACATACTCTGACACATACTACCCGATGCATGCATGTCCTAAGGGACCTATATGATCCTAACTAACTCGACGCATATATGCTGACTCAAAAAGACTCACCCACATTTTGGGAGTGCATGGCCTAACTCTATATGGACCTATGGACCAAACATTATAAAGGGCCGCACAAAGCCAAACATAGCAAGCGGGTCATAAATTGATAGGTTCAAGTCAGTGTTTCTCCATTCTGATGGGCCCCATCTACAGGCCGACCGTTTTAAAGAGAATCCAGTAACTTAGCCCAACAATTCACACAGCTCAAGCCATATTGACTATTATGCGGTCTAGAATAATGTTCAACAAAACTGACGACCCATATTTTTTTAACCTTTTATTTTATTTCTATATATTTTTTTTTACTTGAGGAAAATGGATATTGTAAAGGACTTAATAAAGCCAGCGATAAGCGAGTCATAATTAATTTATAGGTTCAATCAATAAATCCAATATGGTGGGGCCTAACAACGGGTCAGCCATAAATGCGATAGATTTATTAATTAAATCGACAAATTAATTTTCTCGAGCCTAGTTACTATTATGCAGTCCAAGACACTATCCATTAACTTTGTTAGACTCTTTAATTAATTTTTGAACCTTTTGTTAAGAGAATTTCGTAAAGGGTCGTATAATATCATCAAAGGCAAGTCAATTTTTATTTATTAATTAAAATAATCATCCTTCAAGCATAAATGGGCCCTTCCACTTGGACTAACCATGATGCTTTTTGGGGTTAATTATTCTAATTAATAAATAATCATTTTCTCAACCCAATGAATTTTATACGGACTAGATCAAAACCTCTAAACTAGGGTCGACTCTAAAACAAAGGAAGAAAGAAAGGGAATGGGTACACATAGCACATAGCATACAACATGAATGGATACCCTAAACCAAGGTTCTATGTTCATGGATTTCTATGGTTGGATTACATGGCCTACCGCACGTTCTCACCCCGGTGCTCTATACCCTTAGGTAAGGAGTGTGAGGTGTCGCTCAAAGAAATTCAAGGAAGCCCTTTGAGTGTAACATGGGGAGATGAGAGACCAAATGCTTGGCGATGTAGGATGCATCACACAGGTAGTGGCCTGCCCGCTCTCGAGTGAATCACCTAGGTATACCTAATCCGTCGCCGTTGTGCTAACGTGTCAAAAGACGCGATTAGTGGCCCAGAATGCAAAGGATGCCTAAAGAATAATAAAATCATGAAATAAATCAACTTCTCCCTTTTACAATTTTAAATTAATTCAATTTGTTCAAGTTTTACCCTCTTTTTAAGTTTAAGTCCCTAGTGGAGTCGCCAATCTGTAGGACCCGGAAAATCCCCCCCCCCCCCGGTTTAGTCGTGTCGGTTTTCGGATGCGCTACTTAATGATCGGGAGCCGACTAAGGTTGCTTAATCCTTAAATATGGATATTTTTATTTTCGAATTTCATTTTCGGGATGATGACACTATTTATTCATAAATCCGTTTTTATCAATTTCTGGCCCATTTTCTCTCGGTTTTAACCATGGAATAATGTATGGAAAATATTAAATCATTTTGTGTTATTTTTGGTGTAAATTCGTATGTTTAAAAGAACTAAACGGGTTATAAAAAAGAATTAAGAGTTACCAGTCGATTTAAGGAAACTGACAAACCATAAAATAATAAAACAGACTCTAGAATTCCAGGGGTAAGGTTACGAATTCTAGAATTATAAAAATTATCGAATCCACCTGTTAGAAAACAGACTCTACTAAAATCGACACAAAATGAAAAAGAGCGGGGAGAAGTTTTAATTAATTTCACGAGATTATATTCTTATCATGCAATATAAAATGGATTTTTGGTTTACAAAATATGCACAAGTAATGAACATAAAGTATAAATTACATGATTGAATAATAATAACGACAAGAAAATGAAAGTGAACCTCTTTGATTTAGGAGCCCGAATGCGTCGGTCAGAAACCTTGACTTTGCCTTGACTTGGTAGATGGAAAGATGAGTGTGAGGATGATGGAAAGGTAATATATGGGTGGTGATTTGATGAAAATTTGGTAGAGTAAGGGTAAGGATAATGTGAGAATGGATATAGTAGAGAGAATTTTAAGAGAGTGTAGGTAGGATTATGATGATAGTTGGTGAGAATTTGAGTATAATGGTGGTGGTTTATGAGAGTTGTTGATGAAGAATGAATGGAATGGAGGGGGGTATTTATAGGTGAATGAGGTGAGGTTATACGAGGGAAATAGAGGGAAAATCATGGGGGACACATCCCCATGATCATGCCATGCAATTACAAAGTCAAGGGCAGGGGTCAAACACATGGGGCTAATATCAAGGGAGGTGCTCAAGATTTTGGCGCCGAATTCAAAAATAAAACCCACACGGGTTTTATAATATCCAAGCACACGGATCGCTGACATGGATGGCAAAACGACGCGCTTCAGGCAGTATAAAACCCGCGCAGGTTTTGAAGCTGCTAGGCCGGGGCTCGTCTTGGGCTGGTCCTGTTTCTGGGCCGCCTCTGCTGATTAAAATACGTGCGGGTTTTAATCCAGGTACTGGGCCGCCTTGTATTGTTATGCTTGCCTTGATTATTATATGGCCTAATGATCCATCTTGGTATCCAGCCCAAGTGATTTATTGAACTTTTGATAAGTCGAGATTATATCGGTGCGAATTCCGGTGTCTACAGTGAGTTAAAATGAATCGATAAGCAATGCCAATTAACCTTTAAAACGGATGGGCCTCATAACCAGGCCGGCCATGAAATTTTAAGGTCAATTAATTGAGTTTATAAACTCATTTTTTCTCAAACCCAACGATTATTATGCGGACTAAAATAATACCTCAAAATTAGTTCTGACTCTGACGAAGACACAACAAACACAAACACAAACACATATTTACACATAACAAAGACTCAAAGCACGTATTAACAAACCTACCAAACATGTATTTACTCCTAACAAAGACTCAAAACGCATGTTAACAAAGACCTAACAAGGACTCAAACACGTGTTTACACCTAACAAAGATTCAAAACGCGTGTTAACGATGAGTTAACAAGGACTCAAACACATATTTACACCTAACAAAGATTCAAAACGCGTGTTAACAAAAACCTGAGAAAGACTCAAAGCACGTGTTAACAAAACCCTAACAAAGACTTAAACACGTGGCAAAGACTCCACACTGTCAAACGCGGGGTATAGACTCAACAAAATCAAACACGTGGCTACACAAACACAGACACATACATATGGACAATCTCATACTCATACACATGCACACACACATACACATGCACACACTACACACATGTACAAACACATACACATGCACATGCACACACACATGCATACACACATACACATGTGCACACACATACACATACACATGCACACACACATGCACAAGCACAAACACACACATGCACACACACATACACACACACATCCACAGGTACGAACACATAGACTACAACACACTTTATCTACCTTACGGACCTAACTCTATATGAACCCTAAGGATAGTTGATCATTATAAAGGACCGAATAAAGCCAAGTATGGCGAATCAGGACTGAATAAGGAATCACAAGTCAGTGTTTCTCAATTCGGGTGGGCTCCATCTACAGGTCGACCATTTTATGGAGAATGCGTAAGTCCGAAAATTTATCAGTCCAACTCAAGCCATACCAACTATTATGCGGGCTAGAATAATGATCAACAGGACTGACAGTCTACTCTTTCTATACATTTTTTATTCTATTTGTTTAGGAAAGTGGATATCATAAATGACTGGATAAAACCAACAATAGGCGAGTTGTAATTAGTTTTTGGACTTAATTGCTAAATCGAATATGGTTAGGCCTAACCACGGGCCGGTCATATGTATGATGGATTTGACAATCAATTCGATAAATTAATTTACTTAAGTCCGGTGGTTATCAGGCAGTCTAAAACTTTATCCACCAACTTGGTTTGGACTTTTAATCAGGTTTATTGGACCTAAGGGCAACTAATCATTACAAGAGGCCGAATAAAGTCAAGCATGGCGAATCAAGCCTAAGTCAAGGAGCACAAATTAGTGTTTCTCAATTCGGATGGGCCACATCCACAGGCTGACGGTTTTATGTGTAGATCCCTCACCTGTTGAGTTTAAGATTGTTGATGATGATGCAACTTCATGTGATGTTGAGAGTGTTGTCAAGGGGTATAATCATGCTTTTTCTTTGCACATATTTGATGATATTGATGAGTTGAACGATAATTCTAGGTAGGGCCTTGTTTTTTATGAGATTAGGGATGTTGAGCAAAAAATTTAATAACATAAAATAAATTAAATAAATTGCCCACACAATCTCCCGATATATTTTTGTATATATCGGTTTACTATTTTTTTCTTGAGTACGACTCTATTGAAGAGGATGAACGTCCTTAATTACATCTCCTTTTGGGAGACCACCTTTTGATTCCGACTCACCTTGTTTTAACTATTTTTCCTTTTTTTATTTTATTTTAATCGAGGTAAATTTATATCAGCTTTTTGTCTGAGCCATAACTTAGTTGCATCAGATAGTGGCCGAATTTGCACCTTCTAGGAAGAGTACTACCCCTACACATTCTTCATGTGCAAGTTAGGGGGAATTTGGTTAATTTAGAATTTGGATGGCACTCACAATTTATTTTGAGCTGCCTACATACCCCTTTGAGGGGATCAAACCGATCATAGTTCGTTGGAAATTTTATGTTTATTCGGGTTTGATTTAGGTTAAATTAATAACCATTATTTTTGACCCATTTTTATTATTTAGTCGGCTAAACAAATAGCCAAGACATGGCTTGAATTTGTTAAGAAATTTTGGCCAATTTAATATTATAGTCGTTCTGTTATTTAATGTCATTTTCCCAACTTAGTCCTTCATGGGGTCAGATGATTTAATTTGACTTGTCCATTGCACCCATAGGCCATATTTATTTTTATGGGCTTCCTACATACTCCTGTTGAGATCAAATGGACGTAGTTCTAGACCCTTTTTTAGTCTACAGCTCGGATAAAAATTCGAAAGAAAATTTATGAGCTTGAGACTTTTTATAATTGGCTTGGATTTTGTCCATTCGACGAAATTGGGATTCAGAAGGGGTTATTTGTGGAGTTGAGATTTGGCCGAGTTTGGTTACAAAAAAAATACTATGTTAGTAATTGTAAACCATATAAATTTAGAATTTGGTTTTAGGAATGAGGGGGAAATTTTTGTGAGATAGGATTTGTGTTTGGCTCGGATTTGGTCCCTTTGACGGACTTGAAATGTAGAACGGATAATTTTGTGGAGTTTAAATTTGGTTTGTTCAGGTTATAGGAAAACTATATTATGTAACCAAACGTCGTATAAACTTGAAATACGACCCTTTATAACAATGGGAAAAAAATTGAGAGCTTGGACTTTGTATTTTGCTCGAGTTTGGTCCATTTAAAGGACTTAAAATACAACAGGAAAAACTTGTGTCGGAGTTGACTCGTTTTGGTTATAGGAAAACATTTCGTAAGTACAAGTTGCAAGAAACTTGAAATTTAGTCATTTTAACAAATGGGGGAAATATTTGCGAGATTAGACCTTTTGTCCGACTCGTGTTTGGTCCCTTTAGCGAACTTAAAATTTCACGGGAAAAAAAAACCTGTGACGAAATTGACTTGTTTTGGTTACAAGACGACCCCCCGTATCACAAGTTGCACAAACTCGAAACTTTGCCCTTTTAAGTGAGAGGGATAACTTGTAGGTTCGAGTATTTATAATTGGCTTGGTTTTGGTCCATTTGGGAGACTTGGCTTTTTGACACGACAACATGTATCTTTGAGTAGTTCGGCTTGTTTATCTATTTAGGTCACATACAATACGTAACATAGGGTCAAAAATAGACATTTTGGATTTTTTTGTGAGAGCGGGCTTTTTGGGAGCTTGGCTATTTTTATTTGGCTTGAATTTGGTCTGCTTGAAGGACTTGGAAATTTGACAAGGTCGGTTGACATTTTTGTGGAGCTTGAGTCATTTTGGCTCGCGACACGTACGTAACCTGACCATGTTTTATTTGTTCCTCACAAAGATAAAAGGACTTGAATATCTAACCAAAAATATATTTGAAAATTTTTGGATTTGTGACTGAACCCGAAAATTTAATATCAGGCCTCCTACGTACCGTTAATGGGATCAAGTATATGTAGTTTTTGGCCAAATTTGAGTCGAAATATAATTTTACGGGGGTTTTAAATTGAAACACCCCCAAGTAATTAACCACCAGATTAAGCTAATGACTCACTTAACCTAATAATTAGCGCAACGGAAATTGCACCTAAGGGTATTACCGCCGTCCACATAAAATTGGACAAGGCTAAACTACAACCCAACACATGAAACCGTAACGTGAGATTTACTTAAGAGAACTACCATAAACCAACCTAACATGAACTCAAACTTAAACAAGGCCTCAAAGAAATAAAGATCATAACCCCGGACTTATACATAGCCAAATTTTAAAACTATTCCCCTCATTTGAATAAAAGGGCTCTCCCAAGTCACCTTCGACGCAAGGGCGGATCTACATGGAGAGTAGTGGTGTCAATTGACACCACTAAAATTTTTGAAAAAATAAATTGTTTAGAAAAAAAAGGAAAAATATTACATTATATACCAATTGATACCACACAATATCAAAATGGATTGTGTAGCGGGCTGGTTCTAGCACTAGCTAAGGATAGGAACTCGCTTGGCTAGTTGGTCACCGGTTCAATTCCTAGCGCCTATTAAATTAGGGTCTGTTAATTCACTTATAATTGCTTGTTGAATCACTTGTATGTGTCTGAATCATGACATAACAATTTTTTTAAAACTATCGTTTGTACACTTGTAAATCGAATTATACTCTTTCCTCTTGATTGAACTTATTATCATATTTAGTTGTAAATTATCAATTAAATTTTTGTGATTAAATCAACATGATTAAATTAGGGTTTGCTAATTGCTTGTTATATGTGTATGAATGAGTAAATTTCGTTAAACTATCGTTTAATTTGTACACATATAAATTGAATTATGTACTATTTATGTGAAATTGTGGAGGTTGTCAAGTGTTTGAATGAAATTTATTAATTCATTATATTAGGTTAGGTGTGTTTTGTAAAATTGTGGAGGTTGTCAAGTGTTTTGACTTTATTTTAGCGTTTATTTTTGTTCAATATTTTTTGAGGAAATAATTTGACATCACTGACTTTGAATCCTGGATCCGCCACTGCTTCGACGCCTTATGTAGCCCTAGGGGTTCGTCCTTCCGGAGCTTTGCTTTTACCCTTAGCCGAGTTTCCTAGAAATGAAAACAGAAAACTTAAAAGAGTGAGTTAAACTCAGTACGTATACCCCTATAACGTAAGAATCGATTTGAAAGTTAATATAATTAATTGAGCCCGGTTCCAACACAATTAAAAATAGTATAAAAGATGGGTAATAAACAATAAGTCGTACATAACTTACATCACAGAGCCGTAATTTAAATTATACCTAGACTTTACGAAAAACGTAACTTTACTAAAAACATACATGATAGTTCTTCCCTTCAAACATAACATAGACAAAAGTTTAGGAGACTCAAAAATCATACCTATACCTGACATAAAACACACATCGCTGCAAACATAATTTCGACCTTGAATTCTCATAAATCAAGACTTGCAAACTTGGGACGTTGTTCATAAAACTTTACTTGAACTCAAAAGACTTGGGTAACTTAAGATAGTTAATACTTAATTTCCCTTTTATTAACCTAAAGGTCCCCTACTTGCGATCATTGGCTAAACCACCGTATACGTATACTTGGACCGATCGGGAGATCCGGATGGTGGATATTATCTTGTACTGGCCAGATTTCCATAGGATGTACTAAGACACGGGTGTCATGGGGTGCACTAAGGCACATTTAACCTGGTGTGCTCTCAAGCACGGGTTTCTTGGTGTGCATTAAGGCACAATTTATCATGGACGGGGCCTTTATTAAATTTTGAAAACTTAAATAAAAACGTCCTTGATCAAATCTTTTGACAACATTGATCTCTCATGAAAAAAAGTCAATCTAACTTATTCCTGACATTCTTTTAACAAAGCTTGTATATAAAAACAAAGAATGTATTCATGAACGCTTTTAACATCATAAGTCATAAAACATAAGTTATTCTGACACGATGGACGTATAACATAAAAACTTACAGGAACATGAATTATTTAATAAATATTTTGGTCCTTCTACAGAATAAAGACGTGCTTAAACCTCAAAACCTCAAATTTTACATATCCATATGAATGATATAGTAACCATTAAATACATGGAATAAAATAATTGAACCATAATAATATAATTAAAATTTTCAGGCGGTATACGTACCTGGATAAATGCAACTTACTCACGCCTAAATCCACAAAGAGCTTAACAGTTAAGTGCAACAACTCTTGAGAGTAATTGAACAAGAATGAAAACCATAAATTAGAGCTTAAATTTTGGGCAACTCAGTTTTACGAACCTATACTTTATGACTCATAACTTTCACTCCCGACATCCTATTGTTATGAATTTTACCTTTCTGGAAAGCTTGTTAAAGACACTACAACTTTCATGTTAAACACTTAAATCAAAGAGTCTCTAATTAGACGAAAATCATGCATTTCCAGACTATCATCAACAACGAATATACATGTACATCTTGTACGGTTTTGGTCATAACTCATGATATACACATCGGAATTACAAACTTCAAAAACCGGGTGTTAGATAACATCTTAGGCTACCTATTCATGTCATAAATTGGGTCAAAATCTGTTAGGGTTTTAATTATAAGAGCGACGTAATCAGCGGAAGCGAAATATACCATGACTACTTGATATCGAGAAAAATAAATAAGTGCAAGATAAAGGGGACACAAAGATTTTTACGTGGAAACCCAAATCGAGAAAAAACCACGGGCGGCACAAGCACAAACGAATCCATTATGGTAGAGAGTACACCGAACGATCTCCTCCCGAGATCCAACAAAGAGAGTATTACAAAGATCTCAAACACCGAAAGAGATCCACCCGAAAGAGACACATGCTCTTAGACAACAAAACTCTCTCACCAATTGGAATACGAAATCTCAGAATATCTGAATACACCTCCTCCCACAGGAGGTGTCCTCGAAATTGGCTACACAAAACAAGGTGGACAAGACTCACTATTTATAGGGAAAACTCCCTATAAACCTACCTTGACTCCCACTCCAATTAGATTTAGAATCTAATACAATTAGGAAACCTAACATAATAAGGAAACCTAATTAATGTCCTAATCCAATTAGGAAACAAATAATTGTGGGATCAAGAAACTGAGTGATTTTAGGACACTTTCCTAACAAAATCATATTTTGTATTCCCTAGAATTTTCAGAAATCAACCAGACATAAAATCTACACCTTATTTGGGCTTGCATGTACTTTAATCATAATCATTCTACACTAATCTTTCTCAAATCACTTCTTAGGCATGAACACTAAATTTTCCAGCATCAAAGACAATCGGAATCTTTCACATTTCATACATGCAAGGCAAAATCTTAACATATCTTAACCACCCAAGCAAAACCCTTCATGAATTTATCATCAAACCTCATACTCTTCACAAATCTAACAATCTAACCTTAACCTAAGCACATGCATTAACAAATATTCATAAATTTCATGCTTCCACAGTGAGTCTTTCAACCAAAATAGCATGAATGTTCACAATCTAACACAATCTTTAATTATTCATACACTAGAACACAAGATCATCCCAACCCTAGTCAATCAATCAACTAATCAACAATCCCGGTGTAAAGTAACAAGATAATTCAGAGTCTGTAATCTTTCTAGGCCCTTTCACAACAATCTTTCGATTCGAAGTGAGTTACAGTGATTAAACTAAACATTATTTCTAACTATTTAATTTAATCAAAGAGGATTATTGGACGCCAATAATACCAACTTTAGGAGTATCGGAGACTAATAATACAAACTATTTTCTTGGACACTAGTAGTACCAACTATCGACCTATTTTCCTCCAATAGTACACGACCAAGTTGTTATAGTTTTAACTCATCGGAAAGATGACGTGGCTCCATGATGTGTGACGTGGAAGGCGGAGATTGGATAGAAAATGTTGACGTGAACACTAACATGCCTTCCATGTTACATATTATGGAGCCACATCATCATTTCGGTGAGTTAAAACCATAACAATTCGACGGTGTACTGTTAGAGGAAAATAGGTCAATAGTTCGTACTGCTAGTGTCCAAGAAAATAGTTTGTATTATTAATATCCAATACCCCCAAAGTTGGTATTATTGATGTACCAAAAATCCAATCAAAGATAAGAACTGATTATAATTGACCCTAAGCAAGAATCATTATTTCTAACTATTTTCTAACCTATTCAATCTACGCTTTTCTAATTCAAGACTCAAACTTTCGTCATATTATCAAGAATCTAATACCAAGTAAAAGGCGGTTAGCCAGATTTTACTATGACATACAATATACACAGATTAAACATATAAAAGGATAACGTAACTTAGCACCAAGACTGCATTCAAAATCAACCAAAGGACATCGAGTTTATCCCCCAAACAAAGGAAATTAGCTACTCATAATAAAAACTAAGAAAGCAACAATAAAAATTGAATAACAAAACACAAAGAAAATAGAGAAATAACCAAACATTCGAGTAGTCGAATTCGATCTCCTCGTGTCACTCAATTCGATCTCCTTTTCCTCCTCTTTTGTTCCTAAACTAACAAAGCGGCTCCCGAAGGGAGGAAAATAATTAAGACCCTAATCTAAAGTTTTGTGAATTAAAACTAATGAAAACTTTCTGCTTGAATAATAAAAGCGGAGAGTTTTTAATCTCCTCGAAGGGAGAGAATTTTTCCGGAAACCCTAAACTAAGATTAGATAATATAATACGGCGGACGTTATTTTTATAACCAAGACGGAAGAGGCGCGGCCAGCGGGGAGCAACCGCTGCTAGCGTGTCCCGTGGGCTCACGTCATCGTGGCACGCCGCCAAAGATGGCAACACGCGGTTTGCTTGGTGTCTTGAGGAGCACATGGGCGTTGGGTGAAGGCCGCTGGGCGCTGCCAGCGTTTGGGTGAGCTGGGCGAGGGTCTTGGAGGAGTTCACGCTGTTGGTGCTGATTGATGAAGGCTGTGATGATCAAGCGCTTGATGAAGGGATGACGTTGCACGCGGGGCATGGGAGCTGTCTTCGTGAGGTCGTGATGGTGTGTTGATAATCATGATGCATGGTACTATTTTCTTCATGCTGAGTTGGCCGTCACTTGGACTTGGGCTGAGTGCAGAGGTTTGATGCTGCCTGATCATGACTTGGGGTTTGATGTTCAAGCTTTCCTTAATTCTTTTAATTCTCTTATCTGTTTCACTTTCTCTGTTCTTCTTCTTATTTTCTCTTTAATTCCTTCATTTTTAATTGGGTCGTGGCTTCTTGCTAACTTTGGGCTTATTTCCTCTTCTCTTCCAAATCTCTTTCTCTTTTCTTCTTAATTTTCTTTCAATTCTTCCTCATTTCCTTGCGTGTTAGAGTGTTTTTATCAAATTCTGTAAAATATACCAATTTCCCAACCAAGTGAAGAATATTACAGAATTTAATATAAAAACACTAGATTATAATAGAAAATAGACTAAAATATACAAGCTAAATACCTAAAAATACCTAATAATTACTATATAAAAATCACTTATCAAATCCCCCCATGCTTAGCTCTTGCTTGTCCTCAAGCAAGTTTGACTTAAGGACAGTAGGCAGAGAAGAAAGACCCAGACTAAAAAGGAAAATACTCGATCGAGAAAGAAAAAGGAAAAAGAAGAAATAAAAAGGGTTAGCATTCGGTTTACAAATACAATTAAACACCCCCTCAGGCTAATCAATCAAACACATCAATCCATCAAGCAAATACCAAGAGAACAAAATCAGTGTAAAATAGACAGGATGAAGTTTTCGAAGTTAAGTAAAGAGAACAAGTATTTCAAATGCGAAAAACTGCCAACAGTCTTAAGATGAATGCAAATATGCGCGTTTGGTTATGGACGTAGGCCAGTCAAAAGAGCAAACCTCAGTTTAGGATAAAAATTTGACGCTCAAACACTCAAATTTGAATGTGTATGTGGGTTTTTCGAATACTCAGACTAAAAGAAACAACCTACCATAGGCTTGGTAAGAATCTCATTTTGACTGCTAATATGCAAATACACAAGTGACAATCAAGTGGACTTTTAGGGTTGTAATGAGGCTTAGGTTAAGGGAAAGGAGTGGTAATATTTGAGTATGAGGAGTTTAAAGAGCCATGCTTGCATTGATATTCAATAAAAATTTGCTCTCAACTCACCTTTTCGCTTAATGTATGCAAGGAACTCAATTCTCCCTCATTAAGAGCAAAACACCTTATCAAACTTTACAACCGGGTCAAAAGCTTTAAGAACTTTCAATTGAGTCTCCCTTAATCACCCTTTTCTTTTTCTTTTTTTTTGAAATCTTTTCTCTTTTTTTTTGTTTTATTTTTCTACTTCTCTTTTTGATGGGTGATCAAGGGAGAAGAAAAACTTAATAACATAGCTTTGACCTTCATATATGTCAAAAGAACATCATAACCAATTGGCTAACTCATAATAATTGGGATATGTAATGAGTCCAAAAAATTACTAAGGGGTACCCTAATTTTTGGTGAAATGTTTTTCTGGTAACCCAACTTTTAAAAACTAATTTTGGGGTACCCTAACTTTTAGAACTAGAAATAGTTAGGTGAATTTCCGGCCAATGATTTGAATTCACCGGTGAGGTTTAAGCGAGAAATTGATTAAGTGTTTTTGTGGACAAAGATGTCATTTGTTTTTATGGACGAAAATGATTTGAATCAATCGGAGTTTCGCCGGGAATTCACCTAGTAATTTCTAATCTTAAAAGTAAGGGTACCCCAAAATTAGTTTTGAAAAGTTAGGGTACCAAAAAATTATTTTTTCAAAAGTTAGGGTACCTCTGAGTAATTTTTTGTAATGTGTCCCAATTCAATAAAAATCAAAATTCATACCCCAATATCTCAATTCCATTCACACCAACATCGAACCAATTTTCGCTCCCGAAATTATGAACTCTCACATATCCATGCAAGGCAAAGGGTAGGAATTAATAAACGCCAAGGCTTGTATTGTCAGGGTTTCATCACAAAAAGAAAGGTAATCAAAGGCTAGGCGGGGCTAAAGAACGGTAATAATAACATTAGGGAAGCTATTTGGCTATGCAGTTTAATTAATAAAGGAAAGAATGCCTCAATCACTTTGTCACATTATGTAATGCAAAGATGCAGTCTCAAGCAAGATGCAAAAGAGGGGATGAGGGAAATAGGGGCCAAGGCTGACCTAAGTTTACGGTGGCGATCGTGACATGACCGTCGTGAGAGCAATGACCTCCTGGTCCGAAAGCTGAAACTCCAAGGCCAAAAGTGGGGATGAGGGAAATAGGGGTCGCGGTCGCGACTAGAGTAGTCGCACCTGCGACATCCTACTCCTTAGCCCTTAACGTCTTTTAGGGCCTGTCACGGGCCTGACAGGGAAAGTCACTGCCATGACAGGCTTGATGCTCCCTTTTTCTCCTTTCTTCTCCTCCTCCTCACCTCTTCTCCGGCCTTGTTCTCCTTATTCTTGCGAATACGAAAAGATAGCCCCTGTAGAAGCTATCACGACCGATCCATTGAATGGCTTTGATCGCTCAGTTCGGCCCCAGGTCGATGTGGAATTGGAGTGATTTGGCCGGCCGATAAGCAACCCGCTTGGCCCTAGGAACAAGGGCCAAAAGGAACCCGGGTTGCTACATAAGGTTTTCCCTTCGCCAAGAAAAAGGCCTCACATCCGTGACATAGTAGGTCACGGCCGTGACTCCCTATTTTGCCAACTTAATTTCAGAGCCAAAACGGCTGAGTTTTGACCTCTTTCCTCAATTGTATATATAGTGAGACTCGTTATTTTCCAGAGGCAGCTTTTAGTTTTAGAGTTTTAGGTAGGGTTTTTGTAAAATCCCTCTTAATACAGGCCAAAGGACATTTACTCATTACACCTCAAGAACACTCATGACAAGCCACTTGAAGGACATTCATGCCAGTCGAGGAGTTTTGAAGTGAAAGACAAACAGAGTCACCAAATCAGGGAAGTCTTCCATTAAAGCAAGAATCTCATTTTCCTATCTAACTTACTAATAAGACTAATTGATTATTTGATCTATTTTGTAGGCAATAATCAGTGAAAAAAATTGGAAGGAATCACAAAGTATATCTCGCTGAAGACAACCCAAAAAGGAAGGAAGATTCTGTTTCATTGGAAAGAAGAAGCAAATCAAAGCATAACCAATTGGCTAACTCATAATAATTGGGATATGTAATGAGTCCAAAAGATTACTAAGGGGTACCCTAATTTTTGGTGAAATGTTTTTCTGGTAACCCAACTTTTAAAAACTAATTTTGGGGTACCCTAACTTTTAGAACTAGAAATAATTAGGTGAATTTCCGGCCAATGATTTGAATTCACCGGTGAGGTTTAAGCGAGAAATTGATTAAGTGTTTTTGTGGACAAAGATGTCATTTGTTTTTATGGACGAAAATGATTTGAATCAATCGGAGTTTCGCCGGGAATTCACCTAGTAATTTCTAATCTTAAAAGTAAGGGTACCCCAAAATTAGTTTTGAAAAGTTAGGGTACCAAAAAATTATTTTTTCAAAAGTTAGGGTACCTCTGAGTAATTTTTTGTAATGTGTCCCAATTCAATAAAAATCAAAATTCATACCCCAATATCTCAATTCCATTCACACCAACATCGAACCAATTTTCGCTCCCGAAATTATGAACTCTCACATATCCATGCAAGGCAAAGGGTAGGAATTAATAAACGCCAAGGCTTGTATTGTCAGGGTTTCATCACAAAAAGAAAGGTAATCAAAGGCTAGGCGGGGCTAAAGAACGGTTATAATAACATTAGGGAAGCTATTTGGCTATGCAGTTTAATTAATAAAGGAAAGAATGCCTTAATCACTTTGTCACATTATGTAATGCAAAGATGCAGTCTCAAGCAAGATGCAAAACAAGTTCTAGAGGTGTAACTAATGTTGGAGTCTCTCAAGAAATAAAGGAATCGACAAAAATGATCAATCCATAATTTAGGTTATGTGGACTCACAGGATAGAGCTCAATCAACTAAACCTAGCCCAAAGATTTGCAGCATGCATATTTACACTTACTAAGATAGTCAAAGCAATTAAACACACCTTTCATTACTTGACTCAAAATCATAAGATTTGAAGTAAACGGTTTCAAAAACTTTTAAGTTCTCAACCAAACTTTTCAAGATAAAGCGAGACAAACTGAAAGTCTAATTGGTTTACAAATCATCACCGAAGGTATTCCGGACAGGCTAATCCTGATCCTATCCTATATTTTTTTGGTTTTATTTTTCTTATCTTTTCTAATTTTTTGGCTTTTTCTAATTTCTGATTTTTCTTTTTTGAATAAGGTGAATGCAAAAGAAAGAAAAAGAAAAACAAACTAAGAAAAGAAAGAAAAGAAAAATCTATATGCTCTAACTAATGCAATCTAGGTGAATGCAGATTTACCTAATAAAAAAAAAAACTAGAAAGAAAAACTCAAATAAACATACTAAAAACCTAAAGACTCAAGATGAAGAAAAAGAAATTAACTAAAACTCATAAAAGGGGAAAAAATTAAAACTAAATTAAGGAAAGAAAAATTTAAAAATGAAAACTAAATTTTGAAAGAACAATTTGAAAGAAAAACACAAAAATAAAAAATAGTATATACACCCCCCCTCCCCAATACTTAAACATAGCATTATCCTCAATGCAAAGGACACAGGTAAAAGAGAAAACGTTGTTAATATATAACTAATTCATAACAAACTTGTAATTATATCAAAACTATCCATACTCCCCCATGCTTGCACATTAATTATCTAGCATGCAAGATTCAAGATTTCTCATGCAAGAATTGCTCAACTGACCAAGAGCAGGGTATAATAAATTTCAGACTCCCCAAAACAGAGACTCGACAATTTCAACTCAAAATAATGTGTGATAGCAACAAAGGTACCAACTTTTCAAATTAAACAACTTAAATATACAGGCTAGTATCAAAAACTACTCAAGCAAGGTGCGCACCAAACTATGAGCATGAACAATGGTGAAGTAGGTAACATATCCAAGTATGAAATATGCAAAAATACACCAAAAATACTTGCAAGTAATAATGAAGTTGAAGAAGTAAATAAGAATCGTACCTTCAAGTTGCTTGAATAAAGGTAGGAGTATAGATTGCAAGTAAAATGATTTTAAAAATTTTCAGATCTGGAAATTGTTATAAATTAGAGTCTACGAGAAAGATAGTTAATAAAGGGGTCGGGGAAGTAAAAGAAAAATTAATAAAAGGATTAAAAGAAGAAGAAAGAAGTAGAAAAGGGAAGGAGGGAGCAGCGTATAGGGTAGCGGCATGAATAAGAAGCAGATGGCGAGGCGCTGGGAGCGTTTCTGTAAATGTTGGCAGCGTCCCAATTTGCGCAAATTTCTCATCTTCCTGTGTGAGACGCTAACAACGCTTCAGGAGCGCGGCCAGCATTTTTGTACCTGGCATCGCATTGGCGTTTTTTTCTCGTCTGTCGCATTCTTTAATCTTTTATTTCACCTATAGTCAACCAACAATACTAACAATATTAGGGTTCTTAAAATTCAAATAACCAAACACTCAAATCGAAAATTAAACTAAAGAAAAATTGAAGAGAAATTAAGGGTTCAAGAAAAATTAAAATAAACTCAGTCAAAAGGTCAAGATCTGGGTATTAGTTCCGGATGTCGTCAACGCCCTTAGTAGCTTGTCAAACTCCTCTTCATGCGGTTTGCAAGCTAGTAGATGAGAGACCAACTGAAAACTTATTAAATAAAACATTAGTAAAGCTCTTAATAATAAATCAAATTCACTAGAAAAATCAAAAGACTCAAAATATGTAGTTCACAAGAATTTCCTAGGAATGTCCACTAGGTATATCCAATATGGATCAAGGGAGGGATCAAAACCTCTAAAATTACCTAAGGACGACTCATCAATAATGTAGTTATTTTCATCAATTAAAACACAAGAATTAACCTCATACCCTAAATTAACATGAACATCAAAGGTCTTTTCATCAGGTATGAGTTTCTCAAAGGTTTTTGGTAAAACTGAAGGTAATTAAAAAGGAACAGAAGCACGAAATAAATCACTGGAATCATGGAGTACAATATTATCAGGATCCTTATTTGAAAAATTTAATTCACTATTAACCTTCTCGCTTGGTTCCTCATTAATAAAATTAATAGAATCACGACGAATACTATTTTCATACCTAGTATCTAACCCAAAAGGTTCACTTACCTCAAACCCCGTCGACTGAGAAAAAGGTAAGGGGTTACCGTGCAAATCAGAAACACCATCAGTAGTGTTTTTAGGGAAACTAAGATAAAAAGAATCATCCAGACTGACTTTTAAAGGGACGGTGGACTAACTATCATCACATATTCCATCATTAAAATTGGAAGAATTAGAATTATGGTCAATGTCAAGCAATAAGGCACACCTTTCCGACAATTCAGTTGTATATATTTGTTTTACTAACCCCGCCCTCAATAAAGATTTAAATAAGGTAATACTAGGGCAAGTAGAATCATCCTGTTCAGAAGAACGACATGAAACATTAGTAACTGAATTACGAGATCGGATGTAGGACCTAGCATGAAAGGCACAAGGATTAAAGTACTCAGTTATAACATTAGATGTTTCAAAATCATATGTATCACGTTCGAGCAATTTAAGTAAATTCCAAGCTTCATCAACGGATTTTTCACGAAAACAAAAATAATTCCAAATATTACGGGTCTCTATATTCACACCTTCGAAAATAACATCAAGAATTTTACATTTTCCAATCGTACTCTCACTTTCAACAAGAAAAGCAAATAAGCGCTCATAATAGTGCCAATATAATTCACGTTCATCTTGAGGAAAATAAAAAGGTGCCATATTTTTGAATTTTTGAAATTTTTAATTTTTATTTGATTTTTAAGGTTTAAAGAAAAGCTATAAAAACCTAGTCAACCAGAGTGCTTTCGTTTAATTGAGGTTGGGGAAAAAAGTCCCCGGCAACGGTGCCAAAAACTTGACAGACCTAAAACGTATATGGTGTCTATGTACCGCAAGTGTATGGGCCTGTGTAGTAATAAAATATCGTTCTCTCTCAGGGACTTGTGTTGAACTACACACTAAACTAGTTCACTACAAAGGATTCTAGGTCGATCAAAGGCTTGGGTAACGATTTATAAAACTAGATTAAGGAAGCAGAAAATTAAAGGATTCAACCAAATAATTAAAAGAGTTTACGGGAGTCCACCCTAGTCCATCAATCAACTAATCAACAATCCCGATGTAAAGTAACAAGATAATTCGGAGTCTGTAATCTTTCTAGGCCCTTTCAAGCAATCTTTCGATTCGAAGTGAGTTACAGTGATTAAACTAAACATTAATTATAACTATTTAATCTAATCAAAGATAAGAATTGATTATAATTGACCCTAGGCAAGAATCATTATTTCTAACTATTTTCTAACCTATTCAATCTACGCTTTTCCAATTCAAGACTCAAACTTTCATCATATTATCAAGAATATAATACCAAGTAAAAGGCGATTAGCCAGATTTTACTATGACATACAATATACGCAGATTAAACGAATAAAAAGATAACTTAGCACCGAGATTGCACTCAAAATCAACCAAAGGACATCGAGTTTATCCCCCAAACAAAGGAAATTAGCTACTCATAATAATAAAAAAAAAACTAAGAAAGCGACAATAAAAATTGAATAACAAAACATAAAGAAAATAGAGAAATAACCAAATATTCGAGACGTCGATTTCGATCTCCTTGTGTCACTCAATTCGATCTCCTTCTCCTCCTCTTTTGTTCCTAAACTAATAAAGTGGCTCCCCGAAGGGAGGAAAATAATTAAAACCCTAATCTAAAGTTTTGTGAATTAAAACTAATGAAAACTTTCTGCTTGAATAATAAAAGCGGAGAGTTTTTTAGATAATATAATACGGCGGACGTTATTTTTATAATTGAGACGGAAGAGGCGCGGCCAGCGGGGAGCAACCGCTGCCAGCGTGTCCCGTGGGCTCACGTCTACCGTGCACGCTGCCAGCGTGGCAGCAGCCGCTGCCAGCGGTTGCTTGGTGTCTTGAGGAGCACATGGGCGTTGGGTGAAGGTCTACCGCCAAAGATTGGGTGAGCTGGGCGAGGGTCTTGGAGGAGTTCACGCTACTGGTGCTGATTGATGAAGGCTATGATGATCAAGCACTTGATGAAGGGATGATGATGCACGCTGGGCCTTGGAGCTATCTTCGTGAGGTTGTGATGGTTTGCTGATGATCATGATGCATGGTACTGTTTTCTTCATGCTGAGCTGGCCGTCACTTGATGTTGGGTTGAGTGCTGAGGTTTGATGCTGCCTGATCATAACTTGGGGTTTGATGTTCAAGCTTTCCTTAATTCTTTTAATTCTCTTATCTGCTTCACTTTCTCTATTCTTCTTCTTATTTTCTCTTTAATTCCTTCATTTTTAATTTGGTCGTGGCTTCTTGCCAACTTTGGGCTTATTTCCTCTAATCTTCCAAATCTCTTTCTCTTTTCTTCTTAATTTTCTTTCAATTCTTCCTCATTTCCTTGCCTTTTAGGGTGTTTTTATCAAATTCTGTAAAATATACCAATTTCCCAACCAAGTGAAGAATATTACAGAATTTAATATAAAAACACTAGATTATAATAGAAAATAGACTAAACTATACAAGTTAAATACCTAATAATTATTATATAAAAATCACTTATCAGCTGTCCTACATGAGGGTGCATTTTCTGGATTTGGTTGTCGCAGGCGTGACGGGCGATATAGCGGGCGTGACAGGCGGTGGGAGAAAAACCCTATGAGAATCGCCTCCAACTCCTTTGAAAGTGAGAACATGGGTGTTATGGTCGTGACAGGACCGTCATGAGCACGACGGGCCAAGGCTGACCTAAGTTTACGGTGGCGATCGTGACATGACCGTCGTGAGAGCAATGACCTCCTGGTCCGAAAGCTGAAACTCCAAGGCCAAAAGTGGGGATGAGGGAAATAGGGGTCGCGGTCGCGACTAGAGTAGTCGCACCTGCGAAATCCTACTCCTTAGCCCTTAACGTCTTTTAGGGCCTGTCACGGGCCTGACAGGGAAAGTCACTGCCATGACAGGCTTGATGCTCCCTTTTTCTCCTTTCTTTTCCTCCTCCTCACCTCTTCTCCGGCCTTGTTCTCCTTATTCTTGCGAATACGAAAAGATAGCCCCTGTAGAAGCTATCACAACCGATCCACTCCATGGCCTTGATCGCTCAGTTCGGCCCCAGGTCGATGTGGAATTGGAGTGATTTGGCCGGCCGATAAGCAACCCGCTTGGCCCTAGGAACAAGGGCCAAAAGGAACCTGTGTTGCTAAGGTTTTCCCTTCGCCAAGAAAAAGGCCTCACATCCGTGACATAGTAGGTCACGGCCGTGACTCCCTATTTTGCCGACTTAATTTCAGAGCCAAAACGGCTGAGTTTTGACCTCTTTCCTCAATTGTATATATAGTGAGACTCGTTATTTTCCAGAGGCAGCTTTTAGTTTTAGAGTTTTAGGTAGGATTTTTGTAAAATCCCTCTTAATACAGGCCAAAGGACATTTACTCATTACACCTCAAGAACACTCATGACAAGCCACCTGAAGGAAATTCATGCCAGTCGAGGAGTTTTGAAGTGAAAGACAAACAGAGACACCAAATCAGGGAAGTCTTCCATTAAAGCAAGAATCTCATTTTCCTATCTAACTTTCTAATAAGACTAACTGATTATTTGATCTATTTTGTAGGCAATAATCAGTGAAGAAAATTGGAAGGAATCACAAAGTATATCTTGCTGAAGACAACCCAAAAAGGAAGGAAGATTCTGTTTCATTGGAAAGAAGAAGCAAATCAAAGCATAACCAATTAGCTAACTCATAATAACTGGGATATGTAATGAGTCCAAAAAATTACTAAGGGGTACCCTAATTTTTGGTGAAATGTTTTTCTGGTAACCCAACTTTTAAAAACTAATTTTGGGGTACCCTAACTTTTAGAACTAGAAATAATTAGGTGAATTTCCGGCCAATGATTTGAATTCACCGGTGAGGTTTAAGCGAGAAATTGATTAAGTGTTTTTGTGGACAAAGATGTCATTTGTTTTTATGGACGAAAATGATTTGAATCAATCGGAGTTTCGCCGGGAATTCACCTAGTAATTTCTAATCTTAAAAGTAAGGGTACCCCAAAACTAGTTTTGAAAAGTTAGGGTACCAAAAAATTATTTTTTCAAAAGTTAGGGTACCTCTGAGTAATTTTTTGTAATGTGTCCCAATTCAATAAAATTCAAAATTCATACCCCAATATCTCAATTCCATTAACACCAACATCGAACCAATTTTCGCTCCCGAAATTATGAACTCTCACATATCCATGCAAGGCAAAGGGTAGGAATTAATAAACGCCAAGGCTTGTATTGTCAGGGTTTCATCACAAAAAGAAAGGTAATCAAAGGCTAGGCGGGGCTAAAGAACGGTAATAATAACATTAGGGAAGCTATTTGGCTATGCAGTTTAATTAATAAAGGAAAGAATGCCTCAATCACTTTGTCACAGTATGTAATGCAAAGATGCAGTCTCAAGCAAGATGCAAAACAAGTTCTAGAGGTGTAACTAATGATGGAGTCTCTCAAGAAATAAAGGAATCGATAAAAATGATCAATCCATAATTTAGGTTATGTGGACTCACAGGATAGGGCTCAATCAACTAAACCTAGCCCAAAGATTTGCAGCATGCATATTTACACTTACTAAGATAGTCAAAGCAATTAAACACACCTTTCATTACTTGACTCAAAATCATAAGATTTGAAGTAAACGGTTTCAAAAACTTTTAAGTTCTCAACCAAACTTTTCAAGATAAAGCGAGACAAACTGAAAGTCTAATTGGTTTACAAATCATCACCGAAGGTATTCCGGACAGGCTAATCCTGATCCTATCCTATATTTTTTTGGTTTTATTTTTCTTATCTTTTCTAATTTTTTGGCTTTTCTAATTTCTGATTTTTCTTTTTTGAATAAGGTGAATGCAAAAGAAAGAAAAAGAAAAAGAAACTAAGAAAAGAAAGAAAAGAAAAATCTATATGCTCTAACTAATGCAATCTAGGTGAATGCAGATTTACCTAATAAAAAAAACACTAGAAAGAAAAACTCAAATAAACATACTAAAAACCTAAAGACTCAAGATGAAGAAAAAGAAATCAACTAAAACTCATAAAAGGGGAAAAAAATTAAAACTAAATTAAGAAAAGAAAAATTTAAAAATGAAAACTAAATTTTGAAAGAACAATTTGAAAGAAAAACACAAAAATAAAAAATAGTATATACACCCCCCCCCCCCAATACTTAAACATAGCATTATCCTCAATGCAAAGGACACAGGTAAAAGAGAAAACGTTGTTAATATATAACTAATTCATAACAAACTTGTAATTATATCAAAACTATCCATACTCCCCCATGCTTGCACATTAATTATCTAGCATGCAAGATTCAAGATTTCTCATGCAAGAATTACTCAACTGACCAAGAGCAGGGGTATAACAAATTTCAGACTCCCCAAAACAAAGACTCGACAATTTCAACTCAAAATAATGTGTGATAGCAACAAAGGTACCAACTTTTCAAATTAAACAACTTAAATATACAGGCTAGTATCAAAAACTACTCAAGCAAGGTGCGCACCAAACTATGAGCATGAACAATGGTGAAGTAGGTAACATATCCAAGTATGAAATATGCAAAAATACACCAAAAATACTTGCAGGTAATAATGAAGTTGAAGAAGTAAATAAGAATCGTACCTTGAAGTTGCTTGAACAAAGGTAGGAGTATAGATTACAAGTAAAATGATTTTAAAAATTTTCAGATCTGGAAATTGTTATAAATTAGAGTCTACGAGAAAGATAGTTAATAAAGGGGTCGGGGAAGTAAAAGAAAAATTAATAAAAGGATTAAAAGAAGAAGAAAGAAGTAGAAAAGGGAAGGAGGGAGCAGCTTATAGGGTAGCGACATGAATAAGAAGCAGATGGCGAGGCGCTGGGAGCGTTTCTGTAGATGTTGGCAGCGTCCCAATTTGCGCAAATTTCTCATCTTCCTGTGTGAGACGCTAACAACGCTTCAGGAGCGCAACCAGCATTTTCGTACCTGGCATCGCATTGGCGTTTTTTTCTCGTCTGTCGCATTCTTTAATCTTTTATTTCACCTATAGTCAACCAACAATACTAACAATATTAGGGTTTTTAAAATTCAAATAACCAAACACTCAAATCGAAAATTAAACTAAAGAAAAACTGAAGAGAAATTAAGGGTTCAAGAAAAATTAAAATAAACTCAGTCAAAAGGTCAAGATCTGGGTATTCGTTCCAGATGTCGTCAACGCCCTTAGTAGCTTGTCAAACTCCTCTTCATGCGGTTTGCAAGCTAGTAGATGAGAGACCAACTGAAAACTTATTAAATAAAACATTAGTAAAGCTCTTAATAATAAATCAAATTCACTAGAAAAATCAAAAGACTCAAAATATGTAGTTCACAAGAATTTCCTAGGAATGTCCACTAGGTATATCTAATATGGATCAAGGGAGGGATCAAAACCTCTAAAATTACCTAAGGACGACTCATCAATAATGTAGTTATTTTCATCAATTAAAACACAAGAATTAACCTCATCCCCTAAATTAACATGAACATCAAAGGTCTTTTCATCAGGTATGAGTTTCTCAAAGGTTTTTGGTAAAACTTAAGGTAATTAAAAAGGAATAGAAGCATGAAATAAATCACTGGAATCATGGAGTACAATATTATCAGGATCCTTATTTGAAAAATTTAATTCACTATTAACCTTCTAGCTTGGTTCCTCATTAATAAAATTAATAGAATCACGACGAATACTATTTTCATACCTAGTATCTAACCCAAAAGGTTCACTTACCTCAAACCCCGTCGACTGAGAAAAAGGTAAGGGGTTACCGTGCAAATCAGAAACACCATCAGTAGTGTTTTTAGGAAAACTAAGATAAAAAGAATCATCCAGACTGACTTTTAAAGGGACGGTGGACTAACTATCATCACATATTCCATCATTAAAATTGGAAGAATTAGAATTATGGTCAATGTCAAGCAATAAGGCACACCTTTCCGACAATTCAGTTGTATATATTTGTTTTCCTAACCCCGCACTCAATAAAGATTTAAATAAGGTAATACTAGGGCAAGTAGAATCATCCTGTTCAGAAGAACGACATGAAACATTAGTAACTGAATTACGAGATCGGATGTAGGACCTAGCATGAAAGGCACAAGGATTAAAGTACTCAGTTATAACATTAGATGTTTCAAAATCATATGTATCACGTTCGAGCAATTTAAGTAAATTCCAAGCTTCATCAACGGATTTTTCACGAAAACAAAAATAATTCCAAATATTACGGGTCTCTATATTCACACCTTCGAAAATAACATCAAGAATTTTACATTTTCCAATCGTACTCTCACTTTCAACTAGAAAAGCAAATAAGCGCTCATAATAGTGCCAATATAATTCACGTTCATCTTGAGGAAAATAAAAAGGTGCCATATTTTTGAATTTTTGAAATTTTTAATTTTTATCTGATTTTTAAGGTTTAAAGAAAAGCTATAAAAACCTAGTCAACCAGAGTGCTTTCGTTTAATTGAGGTTGGGGAAAAAAGTCCCCGGCAACGGCGCCAAAAACTTGACAGACCTAAAACGTATATGGTGTCTATGTACCGCAAGTGTACGGGCCTGTGTAGTAATAAAATATCGTTCTCTCTCAGGGACTTGTGTTGAACTACACATTAAACTAGTTCACTACAAAGGATGCTAGGTCGATCAAAGGCTTGGGTAACGATTTATAAAACTAGATTAAGGAAGCAGAAAATTAAAGGATTCAACCAAATAATTAAAAGAGTTTACGGGAGTCCATCCTAGTCAATCAATCAACTAATCAACAATCCCGATGTAAAGTAACAAGATAATTCGGAGTCTGTAATCTTTCTAGGCCCTTTCAAGCAATCTTTCGATTCGAAGTGAGTTACAGTGATTAAACTAAACATTAATTATAACTATTTAATCTAATCAAAGATAAGAATTGATTATAATTGACCCTAGGCAAGAATCATTATTTCTAACTATTTTCTAACCTATTCAATCTACGCTTTTCCAATTCAAGACTCAAACTTTCATCATATTATCAAGAATATAATACCAAGTAAAAGGCGATTAGCCAGATTTTACTATGACATACAATATACGCAGATTAAACGAATAAAAAGATAACTTAGCACCGAGATTGCACTCAAAATCAACCAAAGGACATCGAGTTTATCCCCCAAACAAAGGAAATTAGCTACTCATAATAAAAAAAAAACTAAGAAAGCGACAATAAAAATTGAATAACAAAACATAAAGAAAATAGAGAAATAACCAAATATTCGAGACGTCGATTTCGATCTCCTTGTGTCACTCAATTCGATCTCCTTCTCCTCCTCTTTTGTTCCTAAACTAATAAAGTGGCTCCCCGAAGGGAGGAAAATAATTAAAACCCTAATCTAAAGTTTTGTGAATTAAAACTAATGAAAACTTTCTGCTTGAATAATAAAAGCGGAGAGTTTTTTAGATAATATAATACGGCGGACGTTATTTTTATAATTGAGACGGAAGAGTCGCGGCCAGCGGGGAGCAACCGCTGCCAGCGTGTCCCGTGGGCTCACGTCTACCGTGCACGCTGCCAGCGTGGCAGCAGCCGCTGCCAGCGGTTGCTTGGTGTCTTGAGGAGCACATGGGCGTTGGGTGAAGGCCGCTGGGCGCTGCCAGCATTTGGGTGAGCTGGGCGAGGGTCTTGGAGGAGTTCACGCTACTGGTGCTGATTGATGAAGGCTATGATGATCAAGCACTTGATGAAGGGATGATGATGCACGCTGGGCCTTGGAGCTATCTTCGTGAGGTTGTGATGGTTTGCTGATGATCATGATGCATGGTACTGTTTTCTTCATGCTGAGCTGGCCGTCACTTGATGTTGGGTTGAGTGCTGAGGTTTGATGCTGCCTGATCATGACTTGGGGTTTGATGTTCAAGCTTTCCTTAATTCTTTTAATTCTCTTATCTGCTTCACTTTCTCTATTCTTCTTCTTATTTTCTCTTTAATTCCTTCATTTTTAATTGGGTCGTGGCTTCTTGCTAACTTTGGGCTTATTTCCTCTTCTCTTCCAAATCTCTTTCTCTTTTCTTCTTAATTTTCTTTCAATTCTTCCTCATTTCCTTGCCTTTTAGGGTGTTTTTATCAAATTCTGTAAAATATACCAATTTCCCAACCAAGTGAAGAATATTACAGAATTTAATATAAAAACACTAGATTATAATAGAAAATAGACTAAAATATACAAGTTAAATACCTAATAATTATTATATAAAAATCACTTATCAGCTGTCCTACATGAGGGTGCATTTTCTGGATTTGGTTGTCGCAGGCGTGACGGGCGATATAGCGGGCGTGACGGGCGGTGGGAGAAAAACCCTATGAGAATCGCCTCCAACTCCTTTAAAAGTGAGAACATGGGTGTTACGGTCGTGACAGGACCGTCATGAGCACGACGGGCCAAGGCTGACCTAAGTTTACGGTGGCGATCGTGACATGACCGTCGTGAGAGCAATGACCTCCTGGTCCGAAAGCTGAAACTCCAAGGCCAAAAGTGGGGATGAGGGAAATAGGGGTCGCGGTCGCGACTAGAGTAGTCGCACCTGCGACATCCTACTCCTTAGCCCTTAACGTCTTTTAGGGCCTGTCACGGGCCTGACAGGGAAAGTCACTGCCATGACAGGCTTGATGCTCCCTTTTTCTCCTTTCTTTTCCTCCTCCTCACCTCTTCTCCGGCCTTGTTCTCCTTATTCTTGCGAATACGAAAAGATAGCCCCTGTAGAAGCTATCACAACCGATCCACTCCATGGCCTTGATCGCTCAGTTCGGCCCCAGGTCGATGTGGAATTGGAGTGATTTGGCCGGCCGATAAGCAACCCGCTTGGCCCTAGGAACAAGGGCCAAAAGGAACCCAGGTTGCTACATAAGGTTTTCCCTTCGCCAAGAAAAAGGCCTCACATCCGTGACATAGTAGGTCACGGCCGTGACTCCCTATTTTGCCGACTTAATTTCAGAGCCAAAACGGCTGAGTTTTGACCTCTTTCCTCAATTGTATATATAGTGAGACTCGTTATTTTCCAGAGGCAGCTTTTAGTTTTAGAGTTTTAGGTAGGGTTTTTGTAAAATCCCTCTTAATACAGGCCAAATGACATTTACTCATTACACCTCAAGAACACTCATGACAAGCCACCTGAAGGACATTCATGCCAGTCGAGGAGTTTTGAAGTGAAAGACAAACAGAGACACCAAATCAGGGAAGTCTTCCATTAAAGCAAGAATCTCATTTTCCTATCTAACTTTCTAATCAGACTAACTGATTATTTGATCTATTTTGTAGGCAATAATCAGTGAAGAAAATTGGAAGGAATCACAAAGTATATCTCGCTGAAGACAACCTAAAAAGGAAGGAAGATTCTGTTTCATTGGAAAGAAGAAGCAAATCAAAGTAAGGAAGAATCATCTCTCAACGGATACAAGCCACAACAAAGTCGCATAAATAGAAGAACCCAAGATTGAAGAAAACCAACGATTCCACGGAAGAAATCGGGTGTTCAAAACAAGAAAAGTGTTCTCTGTTTTGATTGAGTTTTTTTATTCGAGTGAGAAAACCGAGTTTGAGTGAGTTTGTATTTGAGTATAATCGATTCCTTAACGGAACTAGGATTTGGTTGATACTCTTGTAATCGATTCCTATAAGGACTTAGGATCGATCAGTGATTACACCAAAGTTGAGTTTGGTGGGTGTTTTCAAGAAACTAGAAGCGTCCTCTGCAAGGCGCTTGGTTCTTTGTAAAACGTAAGGACATTCACCTTAGGTTGTTCTATTCCATTCTGTTCCAGTATAATAAAGGAGGTTATTCAGTTTATGCTTATTGTCCTTTATCATAAAGTTCACTCCTGCATTATATTAAATTGAATCTCAATCTAATCAGATTGAGAACCTAACGTCCTTTACTAGTGATTATCTGTGCAGAAATTTTCATAACCCTATTCACCCCCCTAGGGTTCTTTCAATTGGTATCAGAGCCTAGTCCACTGAAAATTCATAGACTAACCGCTCTGTGGCAAAGATCATGGGAGATCACAGCATGGGTGACTTAAGTCATGGACGTTCATGAAATAGATCACCTTTGTTGACAGGTGACAACTACAGAGTTTGGAAACACCAAATGGAGATCTTCTTGAGAAATCAAGATGAGGACATTTGGGACATCGTCAACGAAGGAAATTATCCTACCCCTCAAAAGACTGCCGAGGATGGAACGAAAAGCGACAAACCAAGAGCTGAGTATACAGCTGATGAAAAGGAGAAAGCAAAGAAAAATACTCATGCACATTATCTTTTAATATGCAGCCTTAACTCTAACGAATTTGAAAGTGTGTCTAATCTTGATACAGCTAAACAGATATGGGACTACCTCGTCACGACCTATGAAGGAACGAATCAAGTGAAAAAGACCAAGATCAATATACTGGTTCAAAAGTATGAAGGCTTCAAGATGGAAGAAAGTGAATCCATTGAGTCAATGTTCAAAAGATTCAGTGGAGTAATCAACCACATCAAGCCTCTTGGGAAAACTTATACAAATGAAGAACAAGTGAACAAGGTCCTTCAGTGTCTGTCAGACACAAATGGGGACCAAAAGTAACTGCTATTGAAGAAGCCCAAGATCTAGAGACTTTGAAGCTTGAAGAATTGATAGCAAGCTCCTTGCACACGAGATACGACTGTCTGAAGGCAGCCAGACAAAGGACATTTCCCTCAAGAGTACCAAGGAACCAGAAGAAGAATCAGAGGATGATGATGAAGAAACTATGGCTATGTTGGCCAAAGGATTCAAATGTTTATATAAAAGGAATCCTAGATTCTGGGGGCTACCTAAGAGAATCATCCTCCAAAAGATCTTCACCCAAAGGCAAAACTCAAATTAAAGATGATCATGAGAGTAGATGTTTTGCTTGTGGTGCAACAGATCACTTGGTGAGATAATGTCCTCACGTGAAGAAAGTCAAAGAACAAAGTAACTCTAGAGGAAAGATATTCAACAAAAAAGTTATGGTTGCCACGTGGAGTGATAGTGATTGCAGTGAAAGTGAAAGTGAGTCTGAGGAAATTGCAAATCTCTGCCTCATGGCAAAGGACCTTACCGAAGCAGAAGCAAATGATGATGATGAGGTATTCACTAACCTCTTTCTTAAATGTCATGAAAATAACTTAAAACCAAGATTGCTTAATCTGCTTGATTACATTGCGACCCTCACTAACAAAACCCACTATCTCACTAGAATTGCTGAAACAAATTCCAAAACCATAGCAACTCAACATGAGATAATCTAGAATCTCACCACAGACAATGTCAGTATGAGAGATGAAGTGATCCAAAACCGAAAAGAGTTGAATTCCACTCTCAATCAAGAAATAAACCAAGTTCATTCTATCCTTCACTCTGAAGAAAAGACTTTTACAAACAAACCTGGTTCACCAAAAGCCAAGCCAAAATCCTTGTCCTCTCATAAACCCACTAGTACACCAAAACCAAAAACCAAAACCAAGTGGGTGCCAAAGAAGCCAAACAAGCAACCTAACCCTCAAAACAAAGAACCTTCTCTTAGAAAACCTGGCCCAAAGAAAAGTATAATGTCCTTCAGTGCAGGTATGCCTCAAGGCTCACAACGACCTCTGGTATTTGGACAGCGGATGCTCGAGATATATGACTGGAGATCCAACCAAATTCAGAGAACTCAAGGACAACAAGGGTGGAAAGGCAACGTTTGGAGACAAAAGCCAAAGGATGATCCTTGGAGTCGGCAAGGTCGGTAAGGACTCAACCAATTCTATAAATGATGTATATTTTGTAGAAGGGTTAGAGTATAATCTTTCAAGCATTTCTCAGTTTTGTGATAAAGGATACAAAGTTTGGTTTAGCAAGAACTCTTGTGTTGTAGAAAAGGAATCACATGAAATTGTCCTTAGAGGTCATCGGATGAATAATGTGTATGTTATTGACCTTAGTAACTGTACAACGGTTTGTAAGACCTCAGTATTGTCGTTCTCTCTCAGGGAGCTGGCGGCTTTGGTCATAGAAACTAAGTCAATGGTCGGGATGAGATTGCTAAGGTAAGGATATCCGTTTGAAGAGATCACAACGCAAGAAACAAAGCTAAGGTCGGTCAAGGAATGGAAAATGGGCTTCGGAGGCTTTTCGGGATGCAAACGGGAATGAGGAGATGGGTTTTGCAACAAGAGAGTAACGAGAAGGGGGAAATCAAATGGAAACTCAATTAGAAAATACCCACCGGGCTTCCTCTTTCAAGGATACTCCGGATTAACTTCCCCAAAGTCCATCGACAGACCCGGGGGAGTTCAAGGAACGAAATTTCCTAGTTAGTTTCTATTCGCTTTCACGAACTAGAATACTAACTATCCTAATTCCTACTTTCCAACAAGTGTTGGATGTATTCGGGATGCTTTCGCACCCAGATACATCCCACTTGAGGGAAGGATAGGATTGGGAAATTGATATCATAACTAATTACTCACTAATATTGCTAACCGAAACCTAATCACCCATTCACACCCTTAATTACCCCCTAACCCATAGGGTTTCTAGCCACAAATCATGACACTAACTATGCTAACGACATTCAAACCAAACCTAAACATGATTTCTAACATCAAACAACCATAAACAAGCAAGATAATCAAATAACAAGCAAGAACAATTAAAGAACAAGCAAAGTAATTAGCAAAGTAATTAATAAAGGAGTTAAGGGAAGAGAATACTTATCAAAATGTTGTAGATGAACAAGAGAAAGCAATAAAAGATGATCCAACAATCTTTCAATTGTTTGAATCCCCAAATCTTCAATAACAAACACAAATCTCCAAAACCCTAGATTAATCTCTCACTAATCTCTCTCTAAAACTCCTAATTACAAGTTGGAAATTCCCTAAGTCTAACCCTAGATAGATCCCTTAATAAATCGTTAAAGAGATATATATATACAAGTGAAAATTGGTTGGCAAAACGCAGCACTTCAGGCCGAAAACACGCGCAGAACATAGGGAGACCGTGGCCACGGTCATGTTCTGTCCAGCGAAAAAGGTCGGGCGATTTCGAGCTTCGAGAGACCGTGGGTACGGTCTAGGAGACCGTGGCTACGGTCCCCATCGGAAGCAGGTGGTCGCGGGCGCGACCCAAATGGTAGCGGGCGCTACCGTCTTTAGTTGACGATTTAAGGCTGACTTTGAGCACAAGTCGCGGGTGCTACCTCTGTGGTGGCGGGCGCTACCCCCTATGGTAGCGGGTGCCACGCTCAGGGTGGCGGGGCCTACCCTACTCTTTTCGTCCCTTTGTTTCTTCCTTCTTTCCAAAGGCATGTAACACCTATTTCGAGGGTCATAGCAAGTGTTACTTCACTAATGGACACCAAAGCTTGGGAGTGTGGTCCCGGGTCGACTCCGCCTCGGTTTCCGGTCCGGCTCGGCTCGGCTCGGGAAATCACCAAGAATGCTATAAAAAGGCCCGTTTTGCTACGTTTTCGGTGAAAACTCCAAAATCTACAAAATAACTAAAAACGCATTAAAAACTATGAAGTTAAACCACGAAACGAGTTAAAAGCCTAAGGATTTAGGCGGTATTTAGACACAGAATTGGGTCTAAACACCCCCCTACACTTAAACTTTTGCTCGTCCCGAGCAAAACAAAACAAAACAAATAAGAAAACTAAACACCAACTCCTCTGTCGTGGGAGGAAACGAGTACATTTAGCGTATGCACCAAGCCCTTTGAACCCCCCGGCAGCCCGGGTGGACGAGATGGACGTGAGGGTTTGCAGCGGCTATACCCACAAAAGCCAAAGAAAAAGGAGAGAGGGAAAGTGAAAACAAAACCGAAGAAAACAAGAAGAAAGAAAAACAAGGGCTTTGATTCAAAGGATCTCGCAACCAAAACTAAGAAAACGTTATCAAGCCTCCAAAAGGAACCGTTATGAGCGTCTCAGAAACACCTATCTTAAGCAAAAGTCAGTCTTTGAGATTTTCGATGTCCTATACCTAATGTCAAGAAAAACCCCATGTGCGTAAGTGCTAGTGGGTTCCAACCGAATCCAAAAGACTCCAAGGACTCATGCCCGAGCTCAAAAACAACGAAACGAACAAGAGAAGTGTTGCCTTTCCTCGCATTTGGTCGCCCTTGGCTTGGTGAGGGTCGTAGATGATGCAAGGAGAGGCCCCACTCTTATTAGAAGCAAAACTTTTCTTTTCTTTCTTTTTTTTCTCTTTTTTTTCTTTTTGGTTTTTAAAAGTCGGTATTAGCCTTACTTTCGGGAATTGGACGACCCATATAAGGGGTATACCCTCCCAACACGACCTTTTCCATACGCTTCTCCGTCGCAAAGCGATATAGGAGGAGGGTTAAGGGGTATCCAGTGCCGTACCACAAATACCGGGCCCGTGTAGGTTGGCTAAGTGTATGGTGGTTAATGTCATTCAGCGACACACTCCACTTAATCCGGTTATTGTAGCTTTTCTTTTTTTTCTTTCTTTTTGACTTTGCAATTGCTAAAAAGGGAAACAAAACAAGCTCGGACACAAACCCCTAGAATCTCCCGACTTCAACCAGAACGTGAAAGGAATCGAGGGTTTCACTAGACACTTGATGAAGGACATCTAAAGAGATAAGTCGTGACTAGTACCCAAAGACAGGGTCAAAAACGCTCAGACCGGTTTCTTTTAAAGAAGTTTAAGAGCGGCTTCTCAATTTCGACAACAAGACCCAAGAAGCAAAGCAAAAACAAAGCGAAAACAAAACTGAAAGAAAAACTTTTAAGGCTTTCACTCCCTTTTTTCTCCTTTTTCACACGAAAAATTTTCAAATTTTAAGCAAAAACTAAGAAAACAAAGATCAAAACTACTAGGTGATCTACCCCTGAATAAGAATATCTCCCCCCCCCCCCAACACTTAAAACGCCACAATGTCCTCATTGTGGGAAGGTGTCACAAGAAAAGGGTAGAGAACCTACAAAGACAAACAAACAAAAACAACTAGCAAGCAAATGGTGGCGACCCGAGCCCACACGGCTCCAACAGCAATATAATCCCAACACAAACACTCAAAGGGGTTCGCCACCCAAAAGAAAATCAAGCATGTGACGGATCATGATGATATTCAACTCAAAAAGAGAAGAGCGGAGAGATATTACCTCGAGTTCTTCAAAACAAATGATTACTCAATCCCCGATCCGTGATAATCGAGCAAAGGGTTAGGATTTTCAAGTAAAAACAAGCAAGGATCGTAAGATCCGCATGCAAGATTAGAAACAAGAAAAAGAAACTAATAAAGAAAGGAAAAGAAAATAATCAAAAAGAAAGTACGGGTTACCTCCCATGTAGTGCTTGTTTTAGGTCCCTAGCTTAACCTAATTACCCGTTTAATTCTAGAGAGACGTGGTGCACATGAGAGGTACATATTCAACTTCTTCCACCATGATCGCTTCTTCTTCCTTCCTCACCAACTCCTACCATTTTTGGACAACCTCAAGTTGAGTCGTCCCTCCGGTCGTTTGGTTGACCATGAGCGGGGAAGAGGTGATGATCTCTTCGATTTCTTCCAATGTCGCTTCCTCCTCCTTTTCCAACACCTCCTCATCACCTCCGTAAATAGAACAAGGGCCTCCTCCGGTGGTTTGATTTAGTGATGGGGATGAAGAAGTAACTCAGGTTCTTCTTCAAGTGGTTCTCCAAGTTTCAGACACATGGGAACACTCTTCTCAATCTCTATGTCCTCAATATAAACTTCATCTAATGAGATCTCCCTCCTCAAAGGAACAATCTTGAGGGAATCATCACGAGATGCATCTTCAATTACCTCAGGTTCAGAACATAAGGCCTCGGGATGATTGTTGTCCTTCCCATTGTCAGGTTCCACTTCAAGAATATAAACTTCTTCTTTATGCTCCTGAACAATCGTGGTCACTGAATTGACTTCAACACAAGGTGGCATGGAAAATGGCATCTCAGTAGGGAAATTAAACTTTGATTCAATATGTCCTTCATCAATCAAGTGTTGAATCAACCAGTTTGGGAGAGGAATTTGCATTTGGTGGGAATCAAATTGCTCTTCAGGGCATTCACTAGCACTTTCATTCAAACTTATAACTTGTTCTTCCTCCACCTTCTCTTCTACACAATTGACTTCTTCGCCAATCAATTTCTCCTTCTCATCATCTACCACTTGCTCAACCTCCATACCCTCTCCTTCGATTTTATCCTCAATATCTCCTTCATTTTCTTCAAGAACTCCCTCCTCCATCAACTCAGGTTGCTCAACTTCTCCTCCACCACACATGGTTATAACATTCACCTCCACCCCTTGGATAGGAGTAGTTTGGATAGGTGCAAATTGAAATTGGTTGGATTGAGCCAGTTCGAGCTCAAGACTTTGGATATAAGCGTAATCCTCCTCTCGGTCTTCCATGATTCGCTCCAATATCAACTCAAATGAGAATCCTTGAAGTGGTTGAGAAATTTGAGGTTGTGGAAAATCTTGTTGGGTTGGATGGAAGGTTTCTTCTTGAATGAATGGGTGATGGTCAATGGGTTAAAAAGTAGAAGAGTGTTGGTTAGTGGAAAAAATCATAAGAAATGGGATCTGGTTCAACATGGGAAGAAATAATAGCACTCACTTGCTCTAATTGTTGAAAATTGAACACTTGCGCTTCTTGAGCCATTCTCAAATGCTTGAAAGTCTCCTCATTCACTTTTTCTTTTTGCAGTTCATAGATAGAAGCCAAAAGGAGTGCAATAATAGGATGATGCTCCAAAGATAAATCTCCTCCACTAGATTTGTAACCTCCAAAATCAGGAGCATATTGAACAAGCTCATGAAGGAATTGTTCAGCCTCCCCCGCAGTCTTCTTCAAAAATGTCCCTCCGGATGCTATATCGATTGATTCTTTGAGAGAAGCAAAGAGTCCACAATAAAAGTGCTGAAGAAGCATCCAGTTGGGTATATTGTGGTGCAGACACTGACGTTGGAGACTTTTGAATCTTCCCCATGCTTCAAAAAGAGTCTGTCCGGGTTCTTGCTTGAAGCTCATAATATCTTGCCGGAGTTTACATGTTTTATCAGCCGGGAAGAATCTTCGAAGAAAATCTCTCTTGAGAGCCTCCCATGAAGAATAAAATCCAGGTGGGCATATATCAAGCCACATCTCAGCTTTTCCTTTCAAAGTCAGAGGAAAGAACTTCAACTTTAGATACTCCGAAGATATCCCAGGTATATGCATGAAACTAATGCGCTTCTGGAATCTCTCCATATGAGCGATAGGACTCTCGGAAATATCTCCATGAAACGGGTTACTTTCAAAAACTTCAAGAAGACACGGCTGGAACTCAAATACCGCGTTGGGTGGTAATGGTGGTAAGATGATCGGGTTGCCTCCCGTACCCGAAGATGGAACGGCATATGATAGAAGGGTACGGGGTGAATCAGCTTGGACTTCACCCATTGGACCCGAGGCCTCCTACGATGCTCAATAGAACATTAGGGCGTACCTACATGAACCAACAAGAACCAATAGAAGCATCAAATTCATCGGGATTAGCACAAACTAATTTCTAGCGTGAAAGCAATCTCAAATAACCAAAAACCAAGAAACTAAAACTAGGGACGCTGGCTCCCCGGCAACGGCGCCATTTTGTGTAAAGCAGTTTGTAAGACCTCGGTATTGTCGTTCTCTCTCAGGGAGCTGGCGGCCTTGGTCATAGAAACTAAGTCAATGGTCGGGATGAGATTGCTAAGGTAAGGATATCGGTTTGAAGAGATCACAACGCAAGAAACAAAGCTAAGGTCGGTCAAGGAATGGAAAATGGGCTTCGGAGGCTTTTCGGGATGCAAACGGGAATGAGGAGATGGGTTTTACAACAAGAGAGTAACGAGAAGGGGGAAATCAAATGGAAACTCCGTTAGAAAATACCCACCGGGCTTCCTCTTTCAAGGATACTCCGGATTAACTTCCCAAAAGTCCATCGACAGACCCGGGGGAGTTCAAGGAACGGAATTTCCTAGTTAGTTTCTATTCGCTTTCGCGAACTAGAATACTAACTATCCTAATTCCTACTTTCCAACAAGTGTTGGATGTATTCGGGATGCTTTCGCACCCAAATACATCCCACTTGAGGGAAGGATAGGATTGGGAAATTGATTTCCTAACTAATTACTCACTAATATTGCTAACCTAAACCTAATCACCCATTCACACGCTCAATTACCCCCTAACCCATAGGGTTTCTAGCCACTAATCATGACACTAACTATGCTAACAACATCCAAACCAAACCTAAACATGATTTCTAACATCAAATAACCATAAACAAGCAAGATAATCAAATAACAAGCAAGAACAATTAAAGAACAAGCAAAGTAATTAGCAAAGTAATTAATAAAGGAGTTAAGGGAAGAGAATACTTATCAAAATGTTGTAGATGAACGAGAGAAAGCAATAAAAGATGATCCAACAATCTTTCAATTGTTTGAATCCCCAAATCTTCAATAACAAACACAAATCTCCAAAACCCTAGATTAATCTCTCACTAATCTCTCTCTTGAACTCCTAATTACAAGTTGGAAATTCCCTAAGTCTAACCCTAGATAGATCCATTAAGAAATCGTGAAAGAGATATATATATACAAGTGAAAATTGGTAACGCAGCACTTCAGGCCGAAAACACACGCAGAACATAGGGAGACCGTGGTCACGGTCTAGGAGACCGTGGCCATGGTCATGTTCTGTCCAGCGAAAAAGGTCGGGCGATTTTGAGCTTCGAGAGACCATGGGTACGGTCTGGGAGACTATGGCTACGGTCCCCATCGGAAGAAGGTGGTCGCGGGTGCGACCCAAATGGTAGCGGGCGCTACCGTCTTCAGCTGACGATTCAAGGCTGACTTTGAGCACAGGTCGCGGGTGCTACCTCTGTGGTGGCGGGCGCTACCCCCTATGGTAGAGTGTGCCACGCTCAGGGTGGCGGGGGCTACCCTACTCTTTTCGTCCCTTTGTTTCTTCCTTCTTTCCAAGGCATGTAACACCCATTTCGAGGGTCGTAGCAGGTGTTACTTCACTAATTAACACCAAAGGTTGGGAGTGTGGTCCGGGGTCGACTCCGCCTCGGTTTCCGGTCCGGCTCGGCTCGGGAAATCACCAAGAATTTAAAAAGGCCTGTTTTGCTACATTTTCGGTGAAAACTCCAAAATCTACAAAATAACTAAAAACGCATTAAAAACTATGAAATTAAACCACGAAACGAGTTAAAAGCCTAAGGATTTAGGCGGTATTTAGACACAGAATTGGGTCTAAACAGTGACCCCATGACCAATGACCTTACATGTCTCAGATTTGCATCAGATGAATCATGGTTATGGCATCGAAGACTAGGACATGTTAGCATGAAAACTCTTCAAAAACTAAAACAACTAGGTTTAGTCAGAGAACTATTATCACAAAATTTCATTCGTGACAAAGTATGTGAAGCATGCACCTAAGGAAAACAGATCAGAACCTCCTTCAAACCCCTCACTCAAGTGGTCACCTCTAGATGTCTATAACTACTGCATATGGACCTTTGTGGACCAATACCATATAAAAGTCTAGGAGGACGGTCATTGTTGATGATTTTTCGAGATTTACCTGGGTTTTATTTTTGAAAGATAAGACAGAAGCATTCCCTGAGTTTGAAAAGTTGTACAAACAGCTCAAGGTCCTTACAGGACTCAGCTTGATATGAATACGAACAGATCATGGAAGAGAATTTGACAATCAAGATCAATTTGGCAAATTCTGTGATCAAGAAGGTGTTACGCACAATTTCTCTGCCCCAAGGACACCTCAACAAAATGGTGTAGTTGAAAGAAAGAACCGGACTCTTGAGAACATGGCACGAACCATCATCTATGAGAATGATCTACCCCTTTTCCTCTGGGAAGAAATCATAAATGCCTCAAACTACATTCTCAACAGATGCACCATAAGGTCATTCATGAAGAAAACACCATATGAGTTATTCAAAGGCAAAACGCCTAATGTAGCTCACCTCAAGGCCATTGGATGCAAATGCTTCGTACACAATAATGGAAAAAAAGGCTCTAAGCAAATTTGAACCAAGAAGTGAAGAGGGGATCCTAGTAGGATACTCCCTATCAAGCAAGGCCTACAGAGTCTATATTACAGCATCTAAAAAGGTGGAAGAATCTATTCATGTTGTCTTTGATGAATCAGCCACCAACACTATAGAAAGGTCCTCCATAAAGTTCCAAATACATCAGGAAGATGAAGATGAAGACTCACCACGTACCTTTCAATAAGGTCCTTCACCACATCTTAAAGAACCACCTCCAAGGACTGAACTAGAAACTCCTGCACAACCAGGTTCAGAACAAGAGGAAGCTGTAAATGAAGAACAAGGACCATCACAAGAAAATCCTCCAAATGATGTTGGTACAATCACAACTACCACTGAGGATTCCACAAGGACCTTCAGGTTCAAACCTGCTCACCCAGCTGACAACCTTCTATTAGGTCTGGACACAGGTATTAGAACTCGTTCCTCCCTTATAAACTTTTGTGCCTTTCATGCTTTTGTTTCGCAGATTGAACCTAAGGGAACTGAAGAAGCCCTAAGGGACAGCAACTGGATCCTTGCCATGTAAGAAGAACTCAATCAATTTGAAAGGAATACAGTTTGGAAGCTCGTTCCGAGACCAAAACACCATCTTGTCATTGGTGTAAAATGGGTCTTTCACAATAAGCTAGATGAACATGGCAGGTCACAAGAAACAAGGCCAAACTAGTAGCCAAAGCATACAACCAAGAGGAGGGCATTGATTATGACGAAACCTTTGCTCCAGTTGCAAGACTAGAAGCCATTCGGATACTCCTAGCTTATGCATCATCAACTCATATGAAGCTGTACCAAATGGATGTCAAAAGTGCCTTCCTGAATGGGCATCTCAAAGAAGAAGTTTATGTTGAGCAACCTCAAGGGTTTGAACAATAAAATCCAGATACTCATGTCTATAAGCTTCAGAAGGCCCTTTATGGGCTCAAGCAGGCTCCTAGAGCTTGGTATGAAAGACTTGGCTCTTTTCTACTGGATAATGGTTTCAAAAGAGGACTCATAGACAAAACTCACTTCATTAAAACCTCATGTCAGGATTCTATTATAACTCAAGTCTACGTAGATGACATTATATTTGGTGCTACTAATGAAAATTTAGTGAAGGATTTTTCTGACCTTATGAGCAAGGAGTTTGAAATGAGTCTAGTGGGAGAACTAAGATTTTTCCTAGGCTTGAAAATCAAACAAAACAATGATGGCATCTTTCTCAGTCAAAGTAAGTATGTCAAAGAGCTCCTGAAGAAATATGGTTTAGAGAAAGCCAAGCACTGCAGTACCCCAATGTCCTCCACACCAAAACTTGATCAAGATCAATCCGGTAAGGCCATTCCTGACAAACAATACTGAGGTATGATAGGATCTCTACTTTACTTAACTGCTAGTCACCCAGACATAATGTTCAGTGTTTATTTATGTGCTCGGTTTCAAAGTGCTCCTAAAGAACCTCACTTGATTGTTGTCAAAAGAATATTGAGATATCTTGCAGGTACCAAGGACCTTGGTCTATGGTATCCCTGACACAACTCCCTGAACCTCATTGGTTACACAGATGCTGACTTTGTTGGGTCAAGAACAGATCGTAAGAGTACATCTGGAGGGTGCCAAATGCTACGCTTCTCCTTGATATCTTGGCAATAAAAAAAACAGAATGTTGTTGCTCTTTCCACAACAGAAGCTAAATACATAGCAGCCAGTGCATGTTGTGCTCAAATCTTGTGGATCAAACAGCACATGAAGGACCTTGGAGTCGAACTCTCAAATATTCCTATCAAGTGTGACAACAAGAGTGCCGTTCAAATTACAAAGAATTCGGTTCAGTATTCCCGTACCAAACACATCGAAGTGTGACATCACTTCATAAGAGATCATGTAGACAAAGGCCATATTACACTGGACTTTGTCCCCACTCATCAACAACTGGCAGATACTTTTACCAAGGCCCTTCCCACTAAGTAATTCGTAATCAATAGATGGGAGCTTGGCATGTTGCAACTTGATGACCAGTTGAAGGGGAGCTAGCATTCCTCTATACAGGGAGAGCTAAGGACCTCCACCACAAGGTATATTCTAAACTCTACAGGCTCATAAAGGTCCATGACACCATTGTCACGGAACCACGTTGAGCCTCTCTCTATCTCAAATAAAAACCTTGGCAATATGGTTATGCTGGCAGTTCTTCCATAACTGATCAGTTTAACTTTTTTTTAAAAATATTCTATCCCCTTCTCTCGTCATTTCCCTTTTCAAAATATCCCCTTCCCTTTTCCAAAATCGCACGTTTACCTTCCTCTTTTTCAAAAAATCTCTTCAAATCTCTCTCTCTCCCACTTTCCAAATATACGTCCCATCACAATTACACTTCCCCGAACCGTCAATCATTTTCCCCTCTTTCCCATACCACTCACCCTCAATTCTCTCTCCTTCCTTAATTACACCCCCTACCTTCCTAATACTAACTCTCACCCACCTCTATTTAACCCTCCCCTTTTACCCTGTTTACTCTCACCTTCCATCCCTATCCCCACTGTCTCCATCATCACTTACCCCACCATCTCTTTTCTTTCGTCCTTCCTTCCACTCTGTCTTCTTCCAACCATAAAAAAGCGTCCGACCCAAAAAAGTGATGCACCATTTCCACCCACTGGAGTCGCCAAACGACTTCGCTCCCGCAAGTCGTCTCCTAACCCTCCAGCCTCCACTCAATCTAACTAATCCTCCTCCACAGCCCTTGCCATCCAGTCCCAACCACCTGCCATTTAAGCTCTCACCCATGAGCAACGCTTAGAAAACCTTGCGAACCACCAGATACTGTGCTGTGAGAATGTCGACGCAGACTCTCTCCTCAAAGTTTTTCCATCATTTTCGACACTCAAGGACATGGGATGCTTCGCCTTCTTCGATTGTGAATCTGTAATTTACCCCTCCCTAGTTCTTGAATTTTACGCAAATCTCATCCCTAATTCCAAGCATCCCTCTGTGAAAACTATGGTTGCTGGTGTTGAAATCCTGTTGACCCCCTCACAAATCGACCGCATCTTGCACCTTAATCCCAATCTAACCAAACCCCCTCTGTCTCTTCCATCCGACCCTACGCAGGAGCTCCACCGGCATTTTGCCCGCCCAACATAACAAGAAACCTCTCAATACAACGATCTTACATCTGATGCCCGCTTTCTTTACTATACCCTTGTTCGTACCATCCTTCCCCGAGGTACAAACAAGGAGACCATTAATGAAGCCTGTGCCACCTTTCTCCTCAACGTCCTTAATGGCTGCCATCCTGACATTGGCGAGATGGTCATCGAGCACTTCCTTAAAGTCGTTGCCTCACCTTCTGGCCCTCTACCATATGGGAACCTCCTCACCAAGATTTTCCGCCACTGCCATATTCCCCTAGAAGGCGCTGAACAGTCCTCTCTAAATCTGCCCACCATCGGCACTTCCCTCCTCCTTACCCTTGGGTACCAACAAGGTTGTCAGGATCGGGATTTTAGTTAGGATCGATGGGGGTCCTTAGAATCGGGATCATAGGATCAGATCGAGGATCGTAAAATTCTACAAATAAAGTAAAATTGTTATAAGTCACTTGAAGTTTCCCTAGAAAAAACATTGTTTTTCAAAAATTATACAAAAAATAATTATTTTCACCGATTCTAATACGATCCTAACCGAGTCTAGTACGATCCTAACCGAGTCTAGGGAGATTGTGACCATTCTAACAAAAATAGGCTATAGTTAGGATCGAACCGATCCTAACGATCCTGACCGATCCTATCGATCCTGACCGATCCTCACCAATCCTGGTCCGATCCTGGTTCGATCCTAACAAGGTAGCGATCCGGGAACGAGTTGGATCGTTTGGTCATTTTTGGATCGTAGGATCGTACGATCCTACGATCTGGATCGCGATTATAGCAACCATGGTCCGTACCAACAGCAACCAAATGGCTCCCGGCTTCATCTTGATGAAGTCAAAGCTGTGGATGCCTCTAGTTCAGCTGCTGCTGCAAAAGATGCATCAGACGTCCTTCAAGGTCAAATTTCCCATATTCTGTCTGCTTTCGAGGCCCTTCACCAGGAGGTTTGGGCGCCTCACTTCTAAAGGATGATGTCCTTAGGTTTTACAAAGAACCAAGCACCTTGTAGAGGACGCTTCTATTCTGTTCCATTCTGTTCTAGTATAATAAAGGAGGTTATTCAGTTTATGCTTATTGTCCTTTATCATAAATTTCACTCCTGCATTATACCAAATTGAATCTCAATCTAATCAGATTGAGAACCTAATGTCCTTTACTAGTGATTATCTGTGCAGAAATTTTCATAACCCTATTCACCCCCCTCCCCCCTCTAGGGTTCTTTCAGTTTTATTTATTGTTTACTCCCAATTAGGAGAACAATTTCATTATTTTCTCTCTAATCTATATTAGATTGCTTTGTTTTGTGATTTTAATTGCTTTGATTAGTGTTGTTATGCTTGACTTTGGTAGAATTATGTTGGATGTTGAATCGGTTATTGAAATAAAGATAGTTATAAATATGTGTGGCCAATTCCCTCTAGGTTTGCAGGGTACTTAAGGCCCCTAATGGAGGATTAGGCTTGGATTAATGGGATTAGGGTGATGTAATGAGGTGATTAAGTGTTGCTCCCTCTGTGTCCACTTGATGTGGAGGATTTCAGTGCCGAGAGGTTATAAATCCTTCCCCAAACATTGAGTTGGGAATCTAGGTCGGAGTAATTAATTCTTAATCTGCACTAGCGTAGGATTTTGGAACCGATTAGATTGGATTGCGTTTGAATATTATCAAGGGTCGTCATATGTGATAGTGATGACGGGCTTTGGGAAGTAAGCATCAATTTATACTCGGGAGAGGGAAATTGATGCTAGTTTATCCTTGCAATCCTCACACTTGATAACCGAATACCGATAATTCCTAAAACTACGAAATATGTGCTTAGTTCTTCACTAGGAGGCTCGGTAATACTCTCGAGCCCTTTTTCCTTTAAATTATGGCTTTTCTTTTTATCTTTGGTCCAGTAGTTTATCGAACATCAAAATGCTTGAACATCAAGCCTAGTTGGTGAGAGCTCGATAGACTCTTAGGTTTGGAAGCCCTATCTCCTTGTGGGGAAGATATAAAAACTCGGTTGTACTGCAACTGGTAAATAATGAACCTTAAAGAAAAAGAAAACACCGGCCCATATATTTAAGTTTTAGGTAAGATTACGAGTCCAAGAGTTAGAAAACTCTCAGACTCGCTTGTTCGAAAACAAACTCTACTAAAATCGATTTGAAATGAAAGAGAGTGAGGAGAAGTTTAGAAAAGTTTTACGATGTTATATTCATGTCATGTAAATGTAAAAGCTTTTTACAAGAAATGTTCAAGCATAAACAAAAAGTGATTACATGATTATAAAATGATATCAAACATGATCACTCTAACCTTACTTACCCACAAAACATGCAAGAGATGAGATCAGTTGGAGGGGAGAAGATTTCTCATTATATACGATGCATTATCATATAAAATTACTACTATTAGAATCGTAATGTAAAATATTATTCTAAAAGTATAATATTACAATTATTAAGAAAACATTATACAAGAAACTAACAACCAATTCTAGTATCCTACGTCCTACCCATACATCCAATAACGAAACAACTTACATTCAAAATTAAAATGAAACCTACGGAAGAAATCACTCTACTTCAAACTCCTCCATTGTAAAAGTACTGGAATCCACTGATTAAACATCTCAAATCCCAGCAAACCAAAGCAAATAGCAACCACCTGTCTTCACTTTTCACACCACCTCATCCATCTTTTATACATCTGCGTTATCGTCCACCCCCTATCTTCCCCCAAGTCCACTCTCTCTCTCTCTCTCTCTCTCTCTCTCTCTCTCTCTCTCTCTCTCTCTCTCTCTCTCTCTCTCTCTATATATATATATATATATATATATATATATATATATATATATATATATATATATATATATATATATATATATATATATATATCTCCCTCTCCAAATTATGTTTTTCTATTTGAAAGAAAATAATTTTAATGCTTCAAACTCTTAGACCCTTATAGGCCTGCAATAGCAGTAAGAGAAGGAATAAAATAATTGACTCCCACTCAAATATAAATTCATCATTTATTTCACCCCAAATTCAAAGAAATCTTTACTTTCTTTCTCTTCAACTCAATTCCACCTTAGAAAATATAATGAATAACGATGGTAAAAGTCATTTATTTAACTCGAATAGCACGCATAAAGGAACTTATAGTTATGTCTAAACTGGTTTTCTTCCCCTAGAAATGGAATAACATGAATTGGAATAAATTTATTAGAACGAAGAGAAGTGGATCTTGAAGATATGGTGGGAAAGGGCAGTGGTGCTCTTAGAGGAGAGCCCTTCCAATCAGTGGGGAAGTTTGCAATTTCAATTTTTGATCTACATATGGCAATTAAAATAGGGAGAGAAAGGCAGTTAATTGTAGACAATAATCTTTTCCAATTTTTTAGGGATGAAGGATGAAAGTGGCTAATTCAAATTTGAAATGTGGGTTTTACAATGCAGTTAGCAAGATTCAACAAGAAAACGGGATGGGAGGAAGGAAGAAATTACATCGCAGGACCAATTCTTTGTTGGAAAGTTGGATTCCAATAATCCGTACTTTCAACTTTAGTATGCCAATAATCCCTATTTTGTTTTTGTATTCTGATGGTCCAAAAAAATAAAACTGTATTATAGTGGTATATTGGTACCAAATTTACCTACACTTCTGTTTTAAAAAAAAAAAATTCATTCCTGCACCGCATTATTTTGATTTTTTTTTATTTGTGTCCCTAGAAAGGTTATAAAGTGCAGTTACTAAAATAATTTCTAAATTATTTTTTTGAGACTCCGAGCAATTATTATGATTTTTAAAGGAATAAAAGTGAAAAAAATCATAAAAATTGAAAATTTTGGGACAAATAATGTAAATTCGTTAAAAACCGTGAGAAAATGTTGTGCTAAGTTTTGAATCAAATGCAAGTCAAAATCTATTATTTTTAGAGTATAAATTCTGTGGTGTCCCACCAAAATACAATTTTTATTTTTTTGGACCACCAAAATATACAAACAAAGTAGTGATTATTGACATACAAAAACTAAAAATAGGGATTATGAAAATCCACTTTTCCTTCTTCTTTATTATATGAAGATATATTGTTGATTCTGAAATGTTGACCGCAAGCGCACGTGTAGGACCCCGGGAAAAGGGGGCACCCCCTTTTCTCCGTGATGCGCTACTTAAACGATCGGGAACCGACTAAGGTTGCTTAATCCTTAAATAAGGATATTTTTTATTTTATGAAATTCGTTTTCGGGGTGGTGAAATTTTATTTATTTTACAAATCCGCTTTTATTATTTAAATATTTGAAATTACGCCAAAAATATATTAAATATAACTTAAAACCGGCCCAAACAACAAACTCAGGCCCAAAAGAAAGCAACCAGACCGCCAAGAACTGTCAAAACCCATGCTGGTTTTGACTGGACTTGGGCTGGGTCGTCCACTTTCCTTGGCCAAAGAAAATAAGTTAGAAACAGTAAAACCCGTGCGGGTTATATAGTTTCATGGCCCATTTTCTCTCGACTTTAGCCTTGAATGTAATGAATGGGAAATGTTGTCATTTTTAAGTATTTTTAGTGTAAATTCCAATATTAAATAATTAAACAGATTATAAAAAGAATAAAAAGAGTCGCCAGCCGATTTAAGGAAACCGACAAACCATAAAATTAAAAATAACTCCGGTCTACGAAACTCGACTCTAAGTCCGGGGGTAAGGTTACGAATTCTCGAATTATAAGAATTCTCGAATTCGCCTATTAGAAAACAGACTCTACTAAAATCGACATTAAAATGAAAATAGAGCGGAGAGAAGTTTAATTAATTTCGCAACTTTATATTCTTAACATGCATTATAAAACAAGATTTTTATTTACAAAATATGCACAAGTAATGGAAATGAAATACGAATTACACAATTAAAACAACAATAACGAAAGAAACATAGGGCGAACCTCGTTAGTTTAGGAATCTGAATGCGCCGATCAAAATCTTGACTTCCTTTGACTGGGTGGATGAAAGGATGAGTATGAGGATGATAGAAGGGTGATATGTGGATAATGATGTGATGAGAATTTGGTAGAATAAGAGGATGATAATAAGAGAATGGATAATAGAGAGAGTTTAAGAGAGTGTAGGTAGGATTATGATAATAGTTGGTGAAAATGAATGGAATGGAGGGGGGTATTTATAGGTGATGAGGGTAGTGTTTAGGATGGTAATGGACGGAGACACATCCCAACAATCATGCCCCTATCCCCATGCAATCACCAAGTCAAGCTTTAGGGTCAACACACATGGGCTAATATCATGGGATAATGATCAAGGTTTTTGGCGTCGGATTTTTGAAGATAAAACCCACGCGGGTTTTATAATCCTTATACACGGATTGCTGACGTAGGCATGCAAAACGACGCGCTTAGGCCTTAGAAAACCCGCGCGGGTTTTGAAGTGCCTAGGCTGGGGCGTGCCTTGGGCCTATCCTGGTTCTGGGCCGTTCTCTTCAACTAAAACTCGTGCGGGTTTTAATGTTTGTAATGGGTCGGCTTGATTTGAATTGTTTGCATTGTTTGCTGCATTGGCCCAATGATGTATCCGGCTCTTTTGACAAGTCGGAATTATATCGGTGCAAATCCCGGTGTCTACAAAGAGCCCCCACTGTATTCGAGTCCGAATAGGACGAAGGTCGAAGTAGACTTGATGTCTGTCTTGACGCTGGCGGTGGTCTTTTATATGGCGACCAGGTGATGTTGCTGATGATGATGTCGTCGGTAACCTTTAGGTGGCAACCGTTAGACGACTAATGCTGAGGGTGTCATTGGAAACCTTTAAGTGGAATCCGTCTGAACGACTGCTGCTGATGAGGAGGTCGTCGGTAACCTTTAGGTGGTAACCGTTGGACGACTGATGCTGAAGAATGTCGTTTGGAGACCTTTAAGCGGAATCCGTTTGAACGACTACTGTTGCTAATATCGTTAGAGTCCTTTATGTGGAACCCGTTGAACGACTGTTGCTGACGACATCGTTGGAGGCCTTTAGGTGGCAACCGTTGGACGACTGTCACTATCGACATCGTTGGAGGCCTTTAGGTGGCAACCGTTTGACGAATGTCGTTGATGGTGCTCTTTTATGTGGCAACCGGATGACGGAGGGTCCCTTTTAGCGGTAACCCGATGATGGTGCTCTTTTATACGGCAACCTGACGAGGGACGGTCTCTTTTAGCGGCGACCAGATGATGGTGTTCTTTTATGTGGCAACCTAAAAATCATCAGAAAAGTAAGTATTAGCTTTCGCAAAAATGTAAATGGGTTCAGATTTTCACCTGAATCTTGGGAACCCTTGGGCTACGGTCTTTGGGCCGTTGAAAGATGTTGGGCCGTAGGATCTTGGGCCACTTGAAATTGGCTTTTATTGGTATAAAACCCGTGCGGGTTTTCTAAGATCTATTGGGTCATTGAACGGCGCTGGGCCGCCAGAATTGGGCCCATAGAGCGTCCAAAACCCGCGCGGGTTTTGGTTTTGTTTTTCTTTTTTTTTTTCTTTTTCTTCTCCTCGTGAAGGGTATCAAAGGTGGGCCATGCATTTGTGTGGATGAGAATGTGCCACGCAGCCATGTCTCCTCTTTGGGTGGCAAAGTGATGACCTTTGGATTTTCGACCAATGAAACGCTTTTGGCATCTCGAGGCGGGTCCTAGAAACGAGCGGTTTATATTCACTCATCATTTCTATAAATACCAAGCTTCATTCACCTCATTCACTCACACCTTCAACTCTTTCTTATCTCTCTAACTTCTCCTTCTCTCTCTCTAGAAAGTTTGTTCTTTGAAGATAATTTGAGTTCTTTGGAAGATGCATCCCAGAGGTCATAGGAATCCTCTTCTTCCACATGCGGTGGCATGGTCCCATGAGATGTCTTCACGTCGCAACTTTATTCCAGGGGAGAACGCCGACCCTTCGGACCTTACTATTCAGCCTTGGAACCATGCTTGGTTCTACCGTTCCCATGGCAAGGTAATTTCCAAAACCTCTCTTTTTATGCTTAGTTTAATTAAAAAATGAGCAAGCACGAATTTATTTTTCATGTCTTGTCGATTTTTCATTATTTTAAGCATGCTTGCATGTCCTCATGATGGCTCTTTTTATGCATTACAAACGATAACCCAACTTGAGAAACGGACCAAACCCGACCCATGGGAAAAACAGTGTGGGTTTTATGCATGCTCGGCCCAAAGAAAATCGGCCCATTAGGAAAGAGAAAACTCGTGCGGATTTTCTGGCCTGTAGGCCGCCAAAAGGAACATCGGGCCTAGATGTGCGGCCCATCAGAGAACAAAAACTCGTGCGGGTTTTCGTTCTGCTGGGCCGGCTCATTTGGGCCGTATGGGATTTTTTTTTCTTTTTTTTTTGTTTTCGTTTTGCGCTTTTTTTTTCTTTTTCCAATTTATTTATCTTGTGGGCCATGGCTGTGAGCCCAGTGTTGGTGTTGGGTCCAGCTAGGGCCCGAAAGAACATACCCTGGCCTAATGTATTTAGGTGAGCCCCCAACTTTAACTGGCCCCTTCTGTTTGCCTTCAGGAGGACAACTTGAAAACCCCTGGTGTCCTAAAGGATCCTCTTAAGGTAGCTGCCTCTATTCCTGGGAACTTTATTGAACACCTTGACCGCGGCGGGACTTATGTTGTTCTGGCAATGTTTGGTGGCTTGGAAGGGTCGCACATACCGCGTCGTAAGCCGTGCCATAGCTGAAAGGTTTTGGGACACCACCAACTCCTTTCATCTACCTGTGGGTGAGATGACGGTTACCCCTACAGATTTTGTCATGATCACTGGTCTTCCGTGGGATGGGCGTGATGTAGTTTTTGATGCTGGGATTCCACCCATGGTCTTGGATCTTCCGTCCAGTCGATGTCGTTTAGCGAGGCCGGCCGTGGCCTTTCCAACCTTGCTTACGCGCACTTCGAGGCGGCCATTCGTGACGCCAACTTCTAGAACTTGCCTGGGGATCAACACCGCTTCATTTTCTTAGCGTACATCATTTATGCTACCCTATTCGCCAACCGCGCTGATAACATCACTTTGACGTGGCTTCGGAATCTTCTGGACTTAAATAATGTCCGGAACTTCAACTGGGGCAAGGCGGCTTACGCGAACTTCATCCTCTGGCTTCGCCGTGGCGCTAGGCTTTCACAAGATACTGATCCGGTTTACCTCCACGATTCTCATACTCGCTATCAGTACGGCCCTTCTCTGTGGAAGGTGCTCAAGGTATGTCCTTGAGACTCTTCTCTTTGTAGTTTTGCTACTCTTTCGATCCTTCTTTGACTTTATATTCATGCAGTCATGGGCATATGAGTATATTCTGTCTTTGGGCATTCGCTCCAAGAAGAATAAGACAGTCCCAACTGCTGAACGTTGGTCTATCGAGGCCGTTCGTGGGAAGAAATTCCAGCCGGGTAGTCTCGATTGCATTCGTCGTATGTTGGATAATCTCACCCCGGTATTTCTTTGTACCTAGCGCCTTTACTTATTTTGCTTTTATTCTTGAAGTGATTCTCGTTCTTTCATAGGACCATGTGAACTGGCGTCCATGGGCGGAGTTTGACTTGAGCGGATTGCCTACCCCTTTACAAACGGTGGAGCATGATACTCGCCTCCGCATCCTGATGGAGGGACCCTCAGGCTTCATATGGTACTTGGGGGAGAGAGCTACGAGACAAATCCTGGGTGGATATCTCGGCCTTATACCCCAGGATCCTCAAGAGCACATGTTCGAGCCATGGCGCATCGCTCCGGGTGCATTGGGAGATTGGCTTCACGGCCAAGACTTCGACAACTTTGTGCATAACGTCCCACAGGAGCAATTTGATGAGGAATTTCAACGCTACTTGAGCCGTTTAGCGCCCCGGGTGGTAGGTATCTTCTTCCTTTGGATTTTTCGTTGTGTTTCTGGCTGATTCCTAATCGTAAAGTTTGCAGCTGGGGCCTTATGCTAAGGTCGCTGAGGCGGAGGCTCCACCAGCGAGAAGAAGGATTGGTGGTTTCTTGGAGGTAGAGACTAGCAGTCAATGCTCGGCACTCCGAGAGTTTGATCGGAAACTGATAAGTCTTCATGTTGCTTCTGTTTCTCCTTTATGTCATTTATACATGTCTAACCTTGGCCTCGTCATCTTTCAGCCAAGATGGGATGTCTTCCGTCAAGTGACCAAGGAGTGGAGTACTATACTGAAGCACATTGACCGGGCATTTACCGTCTGAGGCAGGTATCGCGGGAACACCACCAGAAGGGCTGATGTGGAGGCCGATGCAAAGTTCGTTCCTCGGGATCGCCTTCGGCGTTCTACTGCATGGGTCCCTCGTACTGAGCCCCCACGTCGCTCTTCGGCAAGGGAGTATTCTTCCCGGGGTCGATCTCGGGAAGAGGTTGGTGGATCCTCTCGTCCTCCCTTAGCAGTTGTGCTAGAGGGTCCCGGCAAGGGCATCATGATCGAGGGTCATCATTCAATTGGGTCCCATCATAGCAGATCTGGCAATAGAGGTCGCCGTCCTATGGAAGAGGACATGGCTCAGATGTCCTTGGAGGAATAACTTGGCCAAGGGGGGTCACATCACAGTGTTGGGTATGGTGGCGATACCCGACCTCATTCCTACTGGGTGGAAGATGTTTCGGTGTCAAGTGCTACCAACTAGCCTTCTCATTCTCGCCGTACTCCGGCTTCAATGCGTTCTGCTCATCGTGGTCGGGAGATTGTGGTGAGGGACCATGATTCAGGTGCATCCGTAGGGTATCCTGGCGGTCAAGCCCTAGCGGATGACGCTACTTCATGTCATGCACCATATGACGCCTCCTCTTTTGGCTCTGGCTCTTATTCTGCTGGATAGCCAGTCCCGACCCCTGGAATGGGTCCTTCATGGCCTACGAGTACGCAAGAGTGGTCTGCACCCCAACATTCTTGGCTAGGAGGATCTACCTCTTCTGGTTGGCTAGCCCCCGGTTACGAAACTGGTCGTGTATGGCCTACCCCTTCTGTTGAGTGGCACATTCCTGACCATTCGTATCTAGCCGGTTCGTAAGAGCATTCCATATCATCCCCGTCGAGCGTGCATCCTTCTGAAGTTCCCTTGTCTGGGCCACCGCAGACGGCTCCTGGCCCTGACTACTATTCTTGGGACACCTATTTCGGCATTGTTGGTGCCTCCAAAGCTTGGACTTCTCACGGTGGTGTCAACCCGGTTGAAGACAACGGCGATTCGGGCTCCCTGTAGTGATCAAAATTGATGACAAACAAAGACTCTATGCACATTTGTTTTTTAGACTTTTGTTATGCAGGACTAACTTGTACTCTCTTTTTTTTTTATTTTAATGCAAGACTCTTATGAATTTTATTTCTTACTTTATATGCAAGACTTGGAGAATGCACGATTTTATTTTATTAATGCATATCTGAACGACTTTCTACATGATGGGATTAATCCCAACTTAATACCGCTTCCCCAAAAAGAAAACAAAATAAAAGAAAACAAAAACCTAAGTGTCAGAGTAAACTCGAGCAAAGAAAATTTTAGAACCGAGCACCATTGGGTCAATGTCCAAAACATTAAAAATACACGAACGGGCCAATTCAATTACAAGGCCCAAATATAATCAGAAATGGGTGGGCTGAGTTGTGGAGAAGCGGCCCATGTTGATAGAAAACCCACGCGGGTTTTCTCTTCAGCAGGCCATGGGCCTGGGCTTGAGCAAGCGTGCGCGCGCGGATCTGGGCACATCAAAACCCGCGCAGGTTTTGATACTGCGTTTCTTTTTTTTTTCTAGCCGTTGCAAATGGGCTAAAATCATGGGATATGGAGGGAAACGGCTATGTAATCGTTGCTGGTTGCATTTTCTCCATTTTTTATCATGAATGGAGGTGTATAAATACCCCATGTTATGCATATAATCATCACTACTCATCACTACTTCCAAGCCTTCATCACATATTCTCCTAAAACTCAAAGAAAACTTCCCAGTTCTCATGGCATTCGAGAAGAAACTTGCAACTTGGATGAGTACCTTGTCCAAAGAAGTGAAGAAAGAGCTCGGAAGATACAAGTTAACGAGCTTGATGAGTCTTCGACAAGTGAGGATTAACCACGATTTTCTCCGTGCGGCGGAGACTTTTTGGGATCCGAAGATGCATGTCTTTTGCATTACGTGGAAGGAGTTATGTCCACTTCCGGAAGAATGGTCCTCCATCCTAGGGAAAAATCACTTTGCTCGGCCGACGTCGCCTCCAATGCCAACGGACATCCCTAAGCAATACAAGGAGCTCTTATGTCTTCCTTCTCGGATCATCGGAAGTGCAATATTCGGCTAAAAGATACACTTCTAAACCATAGTTGAATATTTTCAATCTCCCGATACCTTGGAATACGGTCCTGTGATACGAGTGCAAGCGCTCGTATTATGTCTCCTTGGCGATTTTTATTTTTATCATGGCGGCAAAAGAACCGGACCAGCGAATTTGATCCAAATCGTCGATGACATATCCCGAGGCTACAATCCCGTGCCTCTAATGTTAGCGGAAACCGTGATGGGCTTCGATGATCCGAATCTAGAACATGACTTTCGAGGGAGCCCATTGCTACTTCAGGTATTTCACTCTCCTTTTCATCCCTGCCTGATTTCTGCCTCTACTGTCTGCAAAACCCGCGCGGGTTTTGTTCTTTTTTTTTTTGTTGGTTAGTTTGGGGATAATTGGCATGCAATCTAACCCTGGCTAACTGTTGTCTAGATCTGGTTAATGGAGCACTTGGGTCTCATTGAAGAACCCCAGACTTCATCGGCGTTGGCGAACTATTGTCAGAGAAAGAGGAAATATGCCGAGCTTCGCTCAGTAACAGAATGGATCGCATTCTTGAAGGAGCCTCGGGAGATCTTATGGTGGATCGAATGGTGGCACATTTCCGAATATGTGTCTCATGACTTCCGCAATGCCTACGTGTGTCTTGCCGGTTTGACGCACATGACCTTTTATTTTCCGGCGTGAGTGAAGCGCTAGATGGGTCGCAAGTAGGACATTCCTGAGCTCCTGTGTGAGACTCCTGATCAGTTGAAGCTTCGAGGCTCGGTGATTGAGTCGTGGTTGAAATACTGGGAGAGAAGGCCAACTCTCAAAGCCCCTCCAAAGATACACATGTCTCATATTGTTGATGCTGACTAACATGGATGGTTGATTGCTGCTGTTGAATCTCGCCGCGCTGGTGAAGCGAGAAGCAGACAAGCATCTGCAAAGGAAATACTAGGTCCTCGTACATCGGGAAATAACCGTCTGGGCGCGAGAGACTCGGTGAAAGATAGACTCTGCCCGAGAGTGGAGGCACGAAAACCAGGCAGGCGGTCCTATAAGCCCAAAGACATAGAGAAAGCTCTTAACGGACCGAGAGACACGGAGATTGACCATGAGACAACTGGCGAAGTAGAGAAAGTGAAGCAAGATTAGAAGATGGACTAAAATGAAGGAACTGAAACTGCTTTGCCAGAATAGTCTTTTATTTAATTATGCCTTTTAAATTTTCTTATGTTACAAGTAGTGTACTTGCATTATTGATTAATAAAGAAGAAACATTGTTCACAATTATTGTGTTCTTGCAAACTTTATTCTCCTTATGAGCATTTGTTAAATATATCCCAAGTGTCTGAAAATTGGTTTTCCAGTTACTTGGTTATATTAAGCATAGTATCGCTTGAGTTTATCCAAATTCGTGGGCTGAATTATATCTTCTCCATCCATAGTAGCAAGTCGAACTGCCCCTCCTGGCAAAATGTCCTTAATCATGTAAGGACCCTTCCAATTAGGTGCAAATTTTCCCCTTGGATCTTGTATAGGTGTCCTCATCTCCTTAAGCACCAAATCACCTACTTGAAGTGAACGACTTTTCACCTTCTTATTAAAAGCACGAGTGATCCTATTTTGGTATACTTGCACATTATGCAATGCCCTTAATTGCCTTTCATCCATCAACATTAGCTCCTCAAACCTTGCCCTAGCCCATTCTGCTTCTGGTAATTGACTTTCGGCCACAATTCGTAGCGAAGGGATTACTACTTCAATTGGTAAGACTGCTTCCATCCCATATACCAAGGAATATGGTGTTGCACCCGTAGCAGTTCGTAACTTCGTATAGAGGTCCGATATCCCTACAGGGCAAATGCTAATTTATCAGGCCAATCCTTGTAAGTAACAACATTTTCTTAATGATTCCAGCCACTGTCTTATTGGCCGCTTCCACAGCTCCGTTAGCTTGAGGCCGGTCTGGCCAAGATCGGTGATGCTGAATTTTGTAAGTGGCGAGCAAAGTTCCCACTTCCTTCTGAAAATGACTTCCATTGTCACCGATGATCTCATGAGGCACTCCATATCGACATATAATGTTTTGAAGGATGAATTTGGCCACTTGCTTGGATGTGAGCTTGGCAAAAGAGGCTGCCTCTACCCACTTAGTGAAGTAATCGATGGCGACCAATATGTACTCATGTCCTCCTGTTCCAGTTGGGTGTTGTATCTTGCCAATGATGTCGATACCCCATACCGAGAACGGCCATGGAGATGTCAAAGTAGTTAAGTATGATGGGGGTTGATGCTGTAGATTGGCATACTCTTGGCATTTGTGACACTTTCGAACGAATTCTAAGCAATCTGCCTCCATAATAGACCAATAGTAACCAGCCCTTGAAATCTTCTTTGCCAGCATACGTCCATTCATGTGGGGACCACACTCTCCTCCATGTACGGTGGCCATGACTTCCTTGGCGCTCTTAGCATTGATGCATAATAAATTAATGCCCGTAGGTGATTTCTTGTAAAGGCGATCTTGGATCAAGCAGTATTGTGCTACTAGAGACCTAACCGCTCGTTGTCCTCGAGCATCCAACTCAACTGGATATTCTCCTTTCCGAAGAAAATTGAATATGTCATGGAACCATTCCTCAATTTCTTCCTCTTGTGCCTCCACGTTGCAAACACATGTGGGTTCAGACTGTCGCTCTACTACTATTGGTAATTGGAGCGTGCCTGATGGTATCGATATCATTGAAGACAACTTGGCTAGGGCGTCAGCTAACTCATTGTGTTCCCTTGAGAGGTATTGGAAGCTGATTTGCTCAAATTGGTCAGCAAGTCCCAAGTGCTTCTGTTGGTATGCCATAAGACATTTATTCTGGACCTTCCACGTATTTTTAGCCTGATTAATGATGAGGCTAGAGTCTCCGAAGACTTTTATGTGACGTATTCCCAAGGCCAATGCAGCTTGTAAGCCCTTGATGCATGCTTTATATTCGGCGGCATTGTTAGTAGCATCAAAGTCCAACTTCACAGAAATAGGGACATGTACCCCTTCTGAAGAGATCAGTAGTACTCCTACTCCGCAGCCCATTTGATTGGAAGCTCCGTCGAAATACATTTCCCATGTTATCTCGTCAGTGAAGAATACATCCTCATCTGGGAATTCCAAGTGAGTGCTTGGAGGTTCCTGTGATGGTGAAGCAGCTAGGAAATCTGAAACAACCCGTCCTTTGATGGATTTCTGAGGCATGTACTGGAGATTGAACTCTGAAAGCATCACCACCCATCGAGCAATGCGGTAGTTGATGGTAGGTTGCTCCATGATGAATTTAATAGGATTATTCTCAGCTATGACATATGCTATATGTGAAAGCATGTAATGCCTTAACTTCTTGGTGGCCCACCCTAGTGCAAGAGCCATTTTCTCTATGTCTGCGTATCGACTTTCATAGTCCAAGAACTTCTTGCTCAAGTAGTAGATGACGCTCTCCTGACCTTTAACCTTCTGAGCCAGGATAGCCCCCATTGCAGAGCTAGTCACAGTAAGGTAAAGGAGTAGAGGCTCATCTGGTACTGGCGGCATAAGGACTGGAGGATGTTAATACTCCTTGATTTTGTCAAAGGCCGCTTGACATTGATCGTCCCATTCTATTTTGCTTCCTTTCTTTAGCTTCTTGAACAAAGGTTCACAAGTCATGGTGAGCTTTGAGATGAACCTGCTGATATATTGAACTCGTCTTAGGAAGCCTCTGATCTCTTTTTCTGTCCTGGGAGGTTGCAGCTCTTGTAGCCTTTATCTTTGAAGGATCAACTTCAATGCCTCGTTGGCTAACCACATAACCCAGCAACTTCCCAAAGGTGACACCGAAGGTGCACTTTGCTGGGTTGAGCCGCATTTTGTATCTGCGAAGTCGGAGGAAAAACTTGCGAAGGTTAGGAATGTGTCCTTCCCTTGTTTTGGAGTTTACGATCATGTCATCCACATAAACCTCTACCTCTATATGCATTATATCATGAAGTAGGGTGTTGGTTGTCCGTTGGTATGTTGCCCCAGCATTTTTGAGACCAAAAGGCATCACCACATAACAGTATGTTCCCCTGTAGTGAATGAGGTTTTCTCCATGTCTTCTTCTGCCATTTTGATTTGATTGTAACCGGCATATCCATCCATAAAGGATAGGAGCTCATGTCCGCAAGTGTTATCCACTAACACGTCGATATGAGGTAAAGGGAAACTATCCTTGGGACTAGCTTTATTGAGGTCTCGAAAGTCCACGCACATGCGCACTTTCCCATCTTTCTTGGGCACCGGAACAATGTTAGCAATCCATTCATGATATTGGACTGCTTTGATGAATTTAGCGTTAAGCTGCTTGATTACTTCCTCCTCAATCCTCTTAGCCCATTCAGGCTTGATCCTCCTAGCCTTTTGTCGAACCGGTTTTGCATTAGGAAGCAAAGGTATGGTGTGCTCCGCAATTTCCCTGTCAATCCCAGGCATGTCCTCGTAGGACCATGTGAAAACATCCACAAACTCTTTGAGAAGCGCCGTGAATGCTACCCATTCTTTCGCTGTGAGTGAACTACCTAACTTCAACTCCCGAGGTTGCTCTTCTGTGCCCACATTTATGGTGATGGTATCTTCCAACACTGTCATTTTATGCTCATGTTTATTAGAAAATTCTTTTAAGGGTTCATTAAATACCAGATTATTATTAGCGCAGCAGTTTAGGGAAGAGGGGAAAGAAGAATCAGAGTAAGCAGAAAGGTTCATCTTATTGAATGCAGAAAGGAATACATCGCCAGCAGACTCAAGACCAGACTCACTTGACTCTAGACCCTTAAGACCTGACCCTATGTCCTTGGGAACAAACTCTCCTACAGATAAAGCAAAATTATTCTCCTCAGCATCGACCCACGAGACCACCTTAACTTCTCCGTCTTCAGTAATCATGGAACTTGGATCGAAGCTTGGGTTGGACAAAGCAGCAATAACAGCATCAGCTTCAGACTTCTCTTGGACGGCTTCTTGTCCAAACAGCATGCCAAAAATGTTGCTCCCAGTAAGATGAGTCCATTCTAATGGAGGTTGTTTGTCCCGAGCGAGAACAAAGACAGTAGCCATATTAATGGAGCAATCACCGAAGACTTCGAATCCAGCAACTTGAATTCCCTTGTTCTTCAGGTAAAAGGGCTCAGGGAACCCATAGTAGGGGAAGTCATCACCTTCCCTAACAAATTGCCCATTCAGAGTAAGTGGATAGGGCTTCATTTGGAATAAAGTGTGAGGATTATCCATCCTCTTCTGTTCAGTTATAGCCATCTTTGCGAGCCTGATCTCCTTCTCAGTTGGCTTGTAGCCTAAGTCGAACCTTCCCTTCTACTTGAAGGTCTTGAACACAGGCGGAATTTCGTTCTTTGGATTCTTGCCCAGTGGCATTCCAGGGAAATAACCTTATTTCTTGAGCATAGCATGTACCTTGGGATTTGAGTAGGGATCGAAGTCCAAAGGTGCTTCATCCTGGCTCATCATCGCCACAAGCTCAAAATTGTGGAGTTCTTCATCCATTGAGTTGTGCTCCACTTCAAGAGTTGACTGTTTAGGAGTGAAAACAACATTGATAGATTCTCCCGAGATGGTGATCACTTGACCTTGAACCAGCATTTTCACCTTTTGATGTAGAGTGGATGCTATAGCGTTACACTCATGAAGCCATGGCCTCCCTAATAGTAAATTGAAAGAGGCTGGAATGTCTAGCACCACAAATTCCACATTCCGAATGACGCTGCCAGTAGTGATTGGCAACACTATAGATCGGACTGATTTCCAAGGCGAATTGTCATATGCCCTTAGTTGTACACCGATTCTGAGCCAAGTGTTGTTGTTGAACTCCTAACTTTTGCGCCGTCCTCCAAGGGCACACATTTAAAGTTGAACCGTTGTCAACCAGAACCAGTGGGATAGTTTTGTTGGAGCATTGCACTGTAAGATACATGGCTTTATTGCGAGATGCTCCTCCTTGAGGCAGATCTTCAATCCCAAAAGTAATCATCTCCTGTTGGATAGTAACATAAGCAAGTCGTAGGGGATACCATGAGTGATGTAAGAGCATCCAACATCTTCTGTCTATGAGCATGTGACGTGCTTATGAGTTGCCATACGGTAACCTCTGCCCTTGTCTTTTTGAGTTGAGAAAGAAGAGGATCTTCAGGGGAGACCTGATTTTCATTGACGACCATTGGTGTTGGATTAGGAACAGTCACTGGGGTGGTGGTGTTCCTATGGTTGTGGCGGCCAGCCCGAGTAAGAAATGCCACATCATCCGGTTCATCCTACTCCATCCATTCTGTCTCAGAATGCTCATGCTCATCATCTTCATCACTATCCCAAATTCCATGGATGAAAAGACCTTCAGGAAAACCAACTACTTCGGGGATAAGTTGGCCTATTTCTATAATCAAAGTAGAGGGATCGAAGCTGAAATCCCCGCAGAAAATAGCATTTGCATGCTCATGCATAGGATTACTTTGATTGTTAGGTTTCTTGGCAGCTTTTGGCTTTAGTAATGTCCCTGCCCTAATCATATCTTCTATTTTGTTCCTGAGAGTCTAGCATTCCTCAGTGTCATGCCCTCGGCAATGGTGATAGCGGCAAAATTGGTTGGCATCCCAGTTTCTGCCTTTGATTTCTGGCTCTTCTTTCGGTAAGGGAAAAACCAAGATACCCTTCTTGACCAAATGGTCGAGAGCCTGAGAGTAAGGGACATCCAATGGAGTATAGGTCTCGTACTTCGGCACATAAGGCCCCTTGCGCTGGATAGAGTTAGTCTCCATAATCTTAGGAGGGTGGCTAGCCGCACTAGTGGCCCTCCTGTTGGAGCTGGACCCTTTCCATCCAGGCGAAGTGGTCTTATCACGGTGCATCGCCTCTAGTTGGACACAGATGTCCTTTAGGTAGTCAAAGTCTTTAACGACATGGTACCCCAAATGTTTGGATATACTGCTCTTGGGTCCTTGCTTAAAGGTAGATAACTGCAAGCGGAGAGGAACTGTCTCATTGATGTGGGACAATTTTGTATGCCATATTTCAAAGTAATCCATAAAGGACTCATCTTCTCATTGCATCATGGCGGATAGGTCATCCACCGTAGCTTGCTTCTTCTGGATGCAGGTGTAATGGTGGATAAAAGCCTTGAACAATTCACTCCAGTTGGCTTTGATTTGACGGGATAATGCATGATACCATACCTTTGCTTCGCCATCTAGAGTGGATGGGAAGACGGTAGAATATAAGTCAACAACAATCCGGTTTAAAGGTGCCAGCCTCATGAACTCCTCAACATGATGAATAGGGTTCTCAGAAGGTTTGAACCTAATACTTGGCACTTCAACTTTGTCAGATATCTTCAGAGTTGGCTGAACAGGCAATTAAACCTCCAAGCATTTGTCAGCAAAGGCCGGCACAGAACACATTGCTTTGGTGAGGCTTTCTAGCTTCTGCTCAAGGGCTTTAACAACGGGGTCCCTTGTAGGTTTTGATACTTCAGGCGTGTTAACCTTAGCCTTAGATATCCCTATTCCTCCAGAGTCTGAGAATGTCTTGATGATTTCAGGTTCAGACTCATATCCTTGCACTTCTTCGTCATCCTCTTCAACATTCAGCCCTAACTTGGTGTTGATCTTAGTGATGACCTGCAACATACCATCCATCACTTGTTGTTGTTCACTTAGCCTTTTGCTCATCTTCTGCTCCTGTTCTAGGGTATTAGCAAACACAAGTCCTTGCATTTTGGTGTAGAGCTTGTCCAAATGCTTCGTGATGTTGGCTTCGGTGCTTTGGATAGGGACTTCTTGGAATTGCTCTCCAGACATGATGCAGTCGCTAGTTGCAGATGGATTGTAATGTGGGTTCGGAATCAAACGACCAGTTCATGGATCTCGAATGCGGGCTCGGAGTAGATCACCAATGATGCCTACATGGAAATTCAAAGTTAGAACACTCGATGACATACTCTGACACGTACTACCCGATGCATGCATGCCCTAAAAGACCTATATGATCCTAACTGACTCGATACATATATGCTGACGCAAAGGACTCACCCACTTTTCGGGAGTGCATGACCTAACTCTATATGGACCTATGGACAGAACATTATAAAGGGCCGAATAAAGTCAAATATAGCGAGCGAGATATAAACTGATAGGTTCAAGTCAGTGTTTCTCAATTTGGATGGGCCCAAACCATAGGCCGACTGTTTTAAGGAGAATCCATAACTTGAACTAGCAACTTAGACAGCTCAAGCCACAATGATTATTATGAGAACTATAATAATGCTTAACAAGACTGACGACCCACTTTTTTTATCCTCTTTTTTTATTTTTTTTACCTTATTTTGCATTTTTTTTCTTTTTTTTCTTTAGTCGAGGAAAAAGGATATTGCAAAGGATTTGAATAAAGTCAACAATAAGCGAGTCATAATTAATTTATAGGTTTAGTCAACAAATCCAATATGGTTGGGCCTTACAACGAGCTGGCCATAAATGCGGTGAACTCATTAATTAAATCGACAAATTAATTTTCTCGAGCTTAGTGACTATTATGCAATCTAAAACGCTATCCATTAACTTTGTTGGACTTTTTTAATTAATTTTTTTTGGACCTTTCGTTAAGAGAATTTTGTAAAGGGCCATATAATATCATTAAAGGTGAGTCGATTTTTATTTGTTAATTAAAATAATTACCCTTCAAGCATAAATGGGCCCTTCCACTTGGGCTAACCATGATGCCTTTTGGGTTAATTATTCCAATTAATAAATAATCATTTTCTCAACCCAATGAATTTTACATGGACTAGAACAAAACCTCTAAACTAGGGTCGACTCTAAAACAAAAGAAAAAGGAGGGGAAGGGGTACACATAGCACATAGCATACACATGAGGGGATACCCTAAACCAAGGTTCTATGTTCATGGATATTTCTATGGTTGGATTACATGGCCTACCGCACGTTTTCATCTCCGTGCTCCATACCCTAGGGTAAGGAGTGTGAGGTATTTCTCAAAAAACTTCAAAGAAGCCCTATAAGTGTAACGCGGGGAGAGAAGGCACCAAATGCTTGGCGATGTAGGGTGCATCCCATAAGTAGTGGCTCGCCCGCTCTCGAGGGAATCACCTAGGTATAACTTATCCGTCGCCTTTGTGCTAACGTGTCAAAAGACGCGATTAGTGGCCCGGTATGCAAAGGATGCCTAAAAAGAATTATAAAATCGCGAAAATAATCAACTTCTCCCTTTTACAATTTCAAATTAATTCGATTTTTTCAAATTTTACCCTCTTTTTACGTTTAAGTCCCCAGTGGAGTCGCCAATCTGTAGGACCCCGGGAAAAAGGGGCACCCCCTTTTTTCTGTGATGCGCTACTTAAACGATTGGGAGCCGACTAAGGTTACTTAATCCTTAAATAAGGATATTTTTTATTTTATGAAACTCATTATCAGGGTGGTGAAATTTTATTTATTTTACAAATCCGCTTCTATTATTTAAATATTTGAAATTACGCCAGAGATATATTAAATATAACTTAAAACTGGCCCAAACAACAAACTCAGGCCCAAAAGAAAGCAACCGGACCGCCAAGAACTAACAAAACCCGCGCGGGTTTCGACTGGACTTGGGCTGGGCTGTCCACTTTCCTGCGCCAAAGAAAACGAGTTAGAAACAGTAAAACCCGTGCGGGTTTTATAGTTTCATGGCCCATTTTCTCTCAACTTTACCCTTGAATGTGATGAATGGGAAATGTTAAGTCATTTTTAAGTATTTTTAGTGTAAATTCCAATATTAAATAATTAAACAGATTATAAAAAGAATAAAAAGAGTCGCCAGCTGTTTAGACCCGATTTCGTGTCTAAATACCGCCTAAATCCTTAGGCTTTTGACTTGTTTTGTAGTTTGTTTTAATAACTTTTAATGCGTTTTAGTTACTTTTGTAGTTTCCGAAGGGTTTCACTCAAAACGATTCCAAATGGGCCAATTTTGCACCAATCTTGGGAATCCCGAGACTCCCTGAGATTCCCCGAGCCCTGGTCGTGTCAAAGGCAGAGGATTAGAAGGACCGGTCATGTCGAAAGGCAGCGGAAGCGGAGGCAACGGCTGAAGAGTACTCTGAAGGGAACTGTGGCCGAGAGAGTCCGTGGCCACGGTCACATCGACCGTAGCCACGGTATGATGGAGCCAAGACCAAAGTGAAGAGGCCTTGCACCCGAACTAGACCGTGGTCACGGTCACTTTTACCGTGGTCACGGTGGGATCTTCACCCTGCCTAAGGAAGAAGTCGACCAGACTAGGCCGTGGCCGGTCTCCCAAGACCGTAGCTACGCGCGGTGCGAAGGAGCGAAAAGTTGTCACCTATCGCTTGACCGTGACCACGGTCCATGGGACCGTGCCACGGCACGATGCGTTAAGAGAAGAAATCGCCTTACGCAGACCGTGGCCACGGTCACCTTGACTGCGCTTACGGTTCGGGCCGATTTTGCTGTTGTGTCAAATCAAATGATGAGTTCTGAGTAACAATCTTGATTACTATTTAATGTATTTAGGTCATTTTAGCTGAGAAGGAGATTAGACAGCAGCATTACCTATCTTTTATGATACTTTAGCACTCTTTATCACATTTTGAAGTCTTAGATTAGAGGGATTAAGGAAGATCTTTGCTGAGATTATTAGTTCTTGTATTGGATTCTCTTGATTATTATTTGAAGTTTGAAGATTATTCTCGACTTTGGAGCATTGGAGCTTTATTATTCTGAAGTTTTCTCCCTTGTCATCACAATCAATGAGCATTTCTTAACCTTTCTCTCTCTAATTTATTGCTTATTTACTAATCTCTGTTTTGTTATTATTAATATTGTTGGTGTTATTGAATGTTTATTGTTGTCTTGTTTACTCTTCTTAGCATGAATGAAGTTGTTGATGTTATTATCATGATAGTTAGGATGTTAAGTGGCTAGAACCTTAATGGGTTAGGGAGATATTAAGGGTGTGAATGGGTGATTAGGTTTGGATTAGCAATATTAGTGAGTAACTAGTTAGGAAATCAACTTCCTAATCCTATCCTTCCCTCAAGTGGGATGTATTTAGGTGCGAAAGCATCCGAATACATCCAATGCTTGTTGGAAGGTAGGAATTAGGATAGTTAGTATTCTAGTTCGCGAAAGCGAATAGAAACTAACTAGGAAATCCCGTTCTATTAACTTTCCCGAGTCTGTCTATGGATTTCGGGGAAGTTAATCCGGACTAACCTTGAAAGAGGAAGTCCGGTGGGTGTTTTCTAACGGAATTACCATTTCATTTCCCTTTCTCGTTACTCTCTTGTTGCGAAACCCATTTCCTCATTCCCGTTTGCATCCCGAAAGTCTCCCGACACCCATTGTTTCACCTTTTTTACTGAACATAGCGTGTTTGTGTTGTTTTCACCCTAAAGTCTTTCATCCTTTCATGATCATAAACCATACCTAGAGTCAACTAGTTGCAGCTAAGGCCCCTAGCTCCCTGTGGAAGAACGATAAAACCGTGGTCTTACAAGCCACTCGACTAACAAAATGGCGCCGTTGCCGGGGAGCAAGCACACCTAGCTTAGCTCTTTGTCTTTAGGTTGTTTAAGATCATTTCACTGCTAGAGATTTTGTTATCCTTGGTTACTGGAAATTTGATTCTTCTGTTTGATCCTTTTGTGCATGCGGACTCGCTCTCGACGAGGCCAAACTCCTCTAACTCCACCGAACCCAAATCCGGAGAGTATTATTCGACAAGCTAACGCCGGTTCGAGACGAGCTAGACAATAAAGGGAGCGAGAGACGATCGAAATTCCAATGGCTGAAGGAGAGCAAATTCCACCCCGTACCTTAGCATCATATTCCTTACCATCGTCGGGTACGGGAGGCGATCCCATCACATTACCAGATTTACCACCAAATGCATCGTTCGAGTTCAAGCCATATTTATTGGAGATATTGGAGAACACCCCGTACCATGGAGGAGAGCATGAAAATCCTATTGATCACATCAATAGATTCGAGCAACGCATCGGCTTCGTACAAATGAATGGAGTTTCCGCCGAATACATGAAGCTAAAGTTTTTCCCTCTTACCTTGAAGGGGAAAGCATTATTATGGCTCAACACGTGTCTGCCCGGAACTTATTCAACATGGAATGCCCTTAGTCGCGACTTCCTTCAAAGGTTTTTACCCAATGATGAGACGTGTCGGTTGAGGCAAGCCATCATGAGCTTCAAGCAAGAGCCCGATGAGTCGTTATTCGAAGCATGGGGGAGATTCAAAGGTCTCCAACGGAGGTGTCCACACCACAATCTTGAGGATTGGTTATTATTGCATCACTTCTATTCCGGATTGAGTAGCTCTTTGCGAGAATCCATCGATCATGCCTCGGAGGGTATGTTCCTCAAGAAGACGACGGAGGAAGCAAACGTATTTCTTCACGAGCTATCTCAAAACTCTCCTCATTGGGGAGGCGGTCGTGGTCCAAGAGATGGTCCTCCTCTAGAAAGCAACCCTACCATTAAATTTCTCATGAATGCCGTTCTTGAGATGCAACAAAAGGCAGCTTTGGAGGAAACCATGAGGCAAGTAAAGGCGGCTCAAGAAGTACCTATGCTTATTCCGGATGCCCAAGTCTTGGTATGTGATTTTTGTGGAGGGCCACATTCTTCGAAGCAATGTGAAGAGTATCAAACCGAGCAAGTCCAAGCCATCTATCCCAACAATAACCTCTCCTACACCAATCAAACCCCCATTCGTCCCAATGGGAATTACGCCTACAACCAACAAGCTCCCCTAAACCAAAACCCGCCCCCCGGTTTCCCAAATCAAAATCGCTGCCAATACCATCAAAATCGCCACCAAAATCCTCACCAAAGTCAATCTTCCCAAGCACCCAAACCACTACAACAAGAAACCCTTGACCAAACCCTCCAAAAGTTGGCCCTAACTCAAGAGAAGATAGCCTTATCTCAAGAAAAGATGGCCTTAGACTGAGAAAAAGACCAAACTCGCATTAAGAACCTCGAGTTACTTTTGGCCCAATTGGCACAACAATCTCAACCTATCCAATCTTTGCCTAGCCAATCCCAACCTAACCCGAAGGGGCAACTTAATGCGATTACTTTGAGGAGTGGTAAGGAGATTGATGGACCTAGAATGGTGGGAGAGGAGGTCTTGGGTGACAAGGAAGGTGACGTGGTGGATATCTCGGAGGAGGAAGATTTGTTGGAGAAGCGGGAAAGTGAGTTAGTATTGGGTGAGGAAGTTGAGAGAGCACATAAGGATGAATTGGGAGAGTCTAGTAAAGAACAAGAGGAGATGGAGAAGTTAAGGAAAGGGAAAGGAAAAATGGTGGAAGAAGAACCAATCCAGACTATTGAGAAGCCAAAGTTACCACCGGTCCCTTTTCCCGATCGGTTAGCAAAGCCAAAATCCGATGCAAAGTTTTCCAAATTTATTGAGATGCTCAAGAAGCTTCAAGTGAACATTCCATTTCTTGATGCCATTTCTGAAGTCCCGTCCTTCAAGAAGCATTTGAAGGAGCTTTTCACGAGCAAGAGAAGAATTCAAGAGAAATCTACGATCCATTTGACGGTGGATTGTAGTGCAATTATCGATAACAAATCACCAGAGAAATTAGCCGACCCCGGAAGTTTTTCTATTCCATGCACCATTGGTGATATGCAGATTGGTCGTGCCCTTTGCGATCTAGGAGCAAGTGTAAGCGTCATGCCTTATTCGATTTGCAAGAAGTTAAATCTCGACGATCTAGCTCCTACAACAATTAACCTCCAATTGGCCGACCGTTCTGTGCGAAGACCTTTGGGAATATTGGAAGACATCCCGATTCAAGTGGGGCGGTTTTTGATTCCTTGTGATTTTGTGATCTTGGAGATAGAGGAAGACAACAACATCCCTATTATTTTGGGAAGGTCGTTCCTTGCTACGGCGGGAGCAATATCGATGTGAAGAATGGAAGCATGTCGTTGAATGTCGGGAATGAAAGCATAATTTTTCAACTTGAGGGGTTAGCAATATTAGTGAGTAACTAGTTAGGAAATCAACTTCCTAATCCTATCCTTCCCTCAAGTGGGATGTATTTAGGTGCGAAAGCATCCGAATACATCCAATGCTTGTTGGAAGGTAGGAATTAGGATAGTTAGTATTCTAGTTCGCGAAAGCGAATAGAAACTAACTAGGAAATCCCGTTCTATTAACTTTCCCGAGTCTGTCTATGGATTTCGGGGAAGTTAATCCGGACTAACCTTGAAAGAGGAAGTCCGGTGGGTGTTTTCTAACGGAATTACCAATTTCATTTCCCTTTCTCGTTACTCTCTTGTTGCGAAACCCATTTCCTCATTCCCGTTTGCATCCCGAAAGTCTCCCGACACCCATTGTTTCACCTTTTTTACTGAACATAGCGTGTTTGTGTTGTTTTCACCCTAAAGTCTTTCATCCTTTCATGATCATAAACCATACCTAGAGTCAACTAGTTGCAGCTAAGGCCCCTAGCTCCCTGTGGAAGAACGATAAAACCGTGGTCTTACAAGCCACTCGACTAACAAAATGGCGCTGTTGCCGGGGAGCAAGCACACCTAGCTTAGCTCTTTGTCTTTAGGTTGTTTAAGATCATTTCACTGCTAGAGATTTTGTTATCCTTGGTTACTGGAAATTTGATTCTTCTGTTTGTTCCTTTTGTGCATGCGGACTCGCTCTCGACGAGGCCAAACTCCTCTAACTCCACCAACCCAACCGAGAGTATTATTCGACAAGCTAACGCCGGTTCGAGACGAGCTAGACAATAAAGGAGCGAGAGACGATCGAAATTCCAATGGTCAAGGAGAGCAAATTCCACCCCGTACCTTAGCATCATATTCCTTACCATCGTCGGGTACGGGAGGCGATCCCATCACATTACCAGATTTACCACCAAATGCATCGTTCGAGTTCAAGCCATATTTATTGGAGATATTGGAGAACACCCCGTACCATGGAGGAGAGCATGAAAATCCTATTGATCACATCAATAGATTCGAGCAACGCATCGGACATCTGAATGAATGGAGTTTCCGCCGAATACATGAAGCTAAAGTTTTTCCCTCTTACCTTGAAGGGGAAAGCATTATTATGGCTCAACACGTGTCTGCCCGGAACTTATTCAACATGGAATGCCCTTAGTCGCGACTTCCTTCAAAGGTTTTTACCCAATGATGAGACGTGTCAGTTGAGGCAAGCCATCATGAGCTTCAAGCAAGAGCCCGATGAGTCGTTATTCGAAGCATGGGGGAGATTCAAAGGTCTCCAACGGAGGTGTCCACACCACAATCTTGAGGATTGGTTATTATTGCATCACTTCTATTCCGGATTGAGTAGCTCTTTGCGAGAATCCATCGATCATGCCTCGGGGGGCATGTTCCTCAAGAAGACGACGGAGGAAGCAAACGTATTTCTTCACGAGCTATCTCAAAACTCTCCTCATTGGGGAGGCGGCCGTGGTCCAAGAGATGGTCCTCCTCTAGAAAGCAACCCTACCATTAAATTTCTCATGAATGCCGTTTTTGAGATGCAACAAAAGGCAGCTTTGGAGGAAACCATGAGGCAAGTAAAGGCGGCTCAAGAAGTACCTATGCTTATTCCGGATGCCCAAGTCTTGGTATGTGATTTTTGTGGAGGGCCACATTCTTGGCGATGTGAAGAGTATCAAACCGAGCAAGTCCAAGCCATCTATCCCAACAATAACCTCTCCTACACCAATCAAACCCCCATTCGTCCCCATGGGAATTACGCCTACAACCAACAAGCTCCCCTAAACCAAAACCCGCCCCCCGGTTTCCCAAATCAAAATCGCTACCAATACCATCAAAACCGCCACCAAAATCCTCACCAAAGTCAATCTTCCCAAGCACCCAAACCACTACAACAAGAAACCCTTGACCAAACCCTCCAAAAGTTGGCCCTAACTCAAGAGAAGATAGCCTTATCTCAAGAAAAGATGGCCTTAGACCGAGAAAAAGACCAAACTCGCATTAAGAACCTCGAGTAACTTTTGGCCCAATTGGCACAACAATCTCAACCTATCCAATCTTTGCCTAGCCAATCCCAACCTAACCCGAAGGGGCAACTTAATGCGATTACTTTGAGGAGTGGCAAGGAGATTGATGGACCTAGAATGGTGGGAGAGGAGGTCTTGGGTGACAAGGAAGGTGACGTGGTGGATATCTCGGAGGAGGAAGATTTGTTGGAGAAGCGGGAAAGTGAGTTAGTATTGGGTGAGGAAGTTGAGAGAGCACATAAGGATGAATTGGGAGAGTCTAGTAAAGAACAAGAGGAGATGGAGAAGTTAAGGAAAGGGAAAGGAAAAATGGTGGAAGAAGAACCAATCCAGACTATTGAGAAGCCAAAGTTACCACCGGTCCCTTTTCCCGATCGGTTAGCAAAGCCAAAATCCGATGCAAAGTTTTCCAAATGTATTGAGATGCTCAAGAAGCTTCAAGTGAACATTCCATTTCTTGATGCCATTTCTGAAGTCCCGTCCTTCAAGAAGCATTTGAAGGAGCTTTTCACGAGCTAGAGAAGAATTCAAGAGAAATCTACGATCCATTCGGTGGATCAGAGTGCAATTATCGATAACAAATCACCAGAGAAATTAACCGACCCCGGAAGTTTTTCTATTCCATGCACCATTGGTGATATGCAGATTGGTCGTGCCCTTTGCGATCTAGGAGCAAGTGTAAGCGTCATGCCTTATTCGATTTGCAAGAAGATAAATCTCGACGATCTAGCTCCTACAACAATTAACCTCCAATTTGCCGACCGTTCTGTGCGAAGACCTTTGGGAATATTGGAAGACATCCCGATTCAAGTATGGCGGTTTTTGATTCCTTGTGATTTTGTGATCTTGGAGATAGAGGAAGACAACAACATCCCTATTATTTTAGGAAGGTCGTTCCTTGCTACGGCGGGAGCAATATCGATGTGAAGAATGGAAGCATGTCGTTGAATGTCGGGAATGAAAGCATAATTTTTCAACTTGAGGGGTTAGCAATATTAGTGAGTAACTAGTTAGGAAATCAACTTCCTAATCCTATCCTTCCCTCAAGTGGGATGTATTTAGGTGCGAAAGCATCCGAATACATCCAATGCTTGTTGGAAGGTAGGAATTAGGATAGTTAGTATTCTAGTTCGCGAAAGCGAATAGAAACTAACTAGGAAATCCCGTTCTATTAACTTTCCAGTCCGTCATGGATTTCGGAAGTTAATCCGACTAACCTTGAAAGAGGAAGTCCTGGTGTTTTCTAACGGAATTACCAATTTCATTCCCTTTCTCGTTACTCTCTTGTTGCGAAACCCATTTCCTCATTCCCGTATCATCCCGAAAGTCTCCCGACACCCATTGTTTCACCTTTTTTACTGAACATAGCGTGTTTGTGTTGTTTTCACCCTAAAGTCTTTCATCCTTTCATGATCATAAACCATACCTAGAGTCAACTAGTTGCAGCTAAGGCCCCTAGCTCCCTGTGGAAGAACGATAAAACCGTGGTCTTACAAGCCACTCGACTAACAAAATGGCGCTGTTGCCGGGGAGCAAGCACACCTAGCTTAGCTCTTTGTCTTTAGGTTGTTTAAGATCATTTCACTGCTAGAGATTTTGTTATCCTTGGTTACTGGAAATTTGATTCTTCTGTTTGTTCCTTTTGTGCATGCGGACTCGCTCTCGACGAGGCCAAACTCCTCTAACTCCACCGAACCCAAATCCGGAGAGTATTATTCGACAAGCTAACGCCGGTTCGAGACGAGCTAGACAATAAAGGGAGCGAGAGACGATCGAAATTCCAATGGCTGAAGGAGAGCAAATTCCACCCCGTACCTTAGCATCATATTCCTTACCATCGTCGCATGCGGAGGCGATCCCATCACATTACCAGATTTACCACCAAATGCATCGTTCGAGTTCAAGCCATATTTATTGGAGATATTGGAGAACACCCCGTACCATGGAGGAGAGCATGAAAATCCTATTGATCACATCAATAGATTCGAGCAACGCATCGGCTTCGTACAAATGAATGGAGTTTCCGCCGAATACATGAAGCTAAAGTTTTTCCCTCTTACCTTGAAGGGGAAAGTATTATTATGGCTCAACACGTGTCTGCCCGGAACTTATTCAACATGGAATGCCCTTAGTCGCGACTTCCTTCAAAGGTTTTTACCCAATGATGAGACGTGTCAGTTGAGGCAAGCCATCATGAGCTTCAAGCAAGAGCCCGATGAGTCGTTATTCGAAGCATGGGGGAGATTCAAAGGTCTCCAACGGAGGTGTCCACACCACAATCTTGAGGATTGGTTATTATTGCATCACTTCTATTCCGGATTGAGTAGCTCTTTGCGAGAATCCATCGATCATGCCTCGGGGGGCATGTTCCTCAAGAAGACGACGGAGGAAGCAAACGTATTTCTTCACGAGCTATCTCAAAACTCTCCTCATTGGGGAGGCGGCCGTGGTCCAAGAGATGGTCCTCCTCTAGAAAGCAACCCTACCATTAAATTTCTCATGAATGCCGTTCTTGAGATGCAACAAAAGGCAGCTTTGGAGGAAACCATGAGGCAAGTAAAGGCGGCTCAAGAAGTACCTATGCTTATTCCGGATGCCCAAGTCTTGGTATGTGATTTTTGTGGAGGGCCACATTCTTCGAAGCGATGTGAAGAGTATCAAACCGAGCAAGTCCAAGCCATCTATCCCAACAATAACCTCTCCTACACCAATCAAACCCCCATTCGTCCCCATGGGAATTACGCCTACAACCAACAAGCTCCCCTAAACCAAAACCCGCCCCCCGGTTTCCCAAATCAAAATCGCTACCAATACCATCAAAATCGCCACCAAAATCCTCACCAAAGTCAATCTTCCCAAGCACCCAAACCACTACAACAAGAAACCCTTGACCAAACCCTCCAAAAGTTGGCCCTAACTCAAGAGAAGATAGCCTTATCTCAAGAAAAGATGGCCTTAGACCGAGAAAAAGACCAAACTCGCATTAAGAACCTCGAGTTACTTTTGGCCCAATTGGCACAACAATCTCAACCTATCCAATCTTTGCCTAGCCAATCCCAACCTAACCCGAAGGGGCAACTTAATGCGATTACTTTGAGGAGTGGCAAGGAGATTGATGGACCTAGAATGGTGGGAGAGGAGGTCTTGGGTGACAAGGAAGGTGACGTGGTGGATATCTCGGAGGAGGAAGATTTGTTGGAGAAGCGGGAAAGTGAGTTAGTATTGGGTGAGGAAGTTGAGAGAGCACATAAGGATGAATTGGGAGAGTCTAGTAAAGAACAAGAGGAGATGGAGAAGTTAAGGAAAGGGAAAGGAAAAATGGTGGAAGAAGAACCAATCCAGACTATTGAGAAGCCAAAGTTACCACCGGTCCCTTTTCCCGATCGGTTAGCAAAGCCAAAATCCGATGCAAAGTTTTCCAAATTTATTGAGATGCTCAAGAAGCTTCAAGTGAACATTCCATTTCTTGATGCCATTTTTTAAGTCCCGTCCTTCAAGAAGCATTTGAAGGAGCTTTTCACGAGCAAGAGAAGAATTCAAGAGAAATCTACGATCCATTTGACGGTGGATTGTAGTGCAATTATCGATAACAAATCACCAGAGAAATTAGCCGACCCCGGAAGTTTTTCTATTCCATGCACCATTGGTGATATGCAGATTGGTCGTGCCCTTTGCGATCTAGGAGCAAGTGTAAGCGTCATGCCTTATTCGATTTGCAAGAAGTTAAATCTCGACGATCTAGCTCCTACAACAATTAACCTCCAATTGGCCGACCGTTCTGTGCGAAGACCTTTGGGAATATTGGAAGACATCCCGATTCAAGTGGGGCGGTTTTTGATTCCTTGTGATTTTGTGATCTTGGAGATAGAGGAAGACAACAACATCCCTATTATTTTGGGAAGGTCGTTCCTTGCTACGGCGGGAGCAATATCGATGTGAAGAATGGAAGCATGTCGTTGAATGTCGGGAATGAAAGCATAATTTTTCAACTTGAGGTGTCATTGAAAGGTCCTTTGTATGGGGACTCATGCTACGCTATTGATATGATGGATTTTCTTGTTGATGAGTATATTGAGGACTCCCATTTCCTTGAATCTATTTGCGACGATCCCTTGGGAGCTTGCTTATTGGAATCTTTCCAATTTGAGACCGACGGCACCGATATTGCTTTCTTCACCAACCTTCTTGACTCTTCACCCATGCATGCGGAGATTATTATTGATGAACCTTATATGGAGTGCATGGAGATTCAAGATGTGATCTACAAAGGTATGTCTTCCTCTCAAATTCAATCTTCTACTCCTTTAGAGCTTAAAGCTTTACCCCCTTCCCTCCAATATGCTTTCTTGGATGATGAGAAATCTTATCCTGTCATTGTGAATGCGAATTTGAATGATTTTGAATTATCCAAGTTGCTTGATTTGCTTAGAAAACATAAGGTTGCATTAGGCTATAAAATAGAAGATTTGAAAGGTTTATCCCCTTCCATATGCATGCATTCGATTGACTTGCTAGAAGATGCCAAGCCTACTAGGCAACCCCAACGTCGTTTAAATCCCAACATGCAAGAAGTGGTTAAAAAGGAAGTAGTAAAGTTGCTAGCTACTGGGATCATCTTCCCCATCGCAAATAGCGAATGGGTAAGCCCGGTTCAGTGTGTACCCAAGAAGGGTGGATTGACCGTAATTGAAAATGACAAGAAAGAACTAGTTAGTACCCGGACCGTCACCGGTTGGCGGATGTGTATCGATTACCGCCAATTAAACAAAGTAACAAAGAAGGACCATTTCCCCCTTCCCTTTATTGACCAGATGTTAGAACGGTTGGTGGGTCATTCGCATTTTTGCTTTTTGGATGGGTACTCGGGGTGAAGTGGATCTAGTTCTGAATTGGGAGAAATGCCACTTCATGGTGGAACAAGGTATCGTTCTGGGTCACTTAATCTCTTCTAAGGGCATCGAAGTAGATAAGGCCAAAGTTGAGGTTATAGAGCGCCTACCACCCCGCCTGTTAAGGGTGCGTAGTTTCCTTGGGCATGCCGGCTTTTATTGCCGGTTCGTCAAGGATTTTTCAAAAATTGCTCAACCTCTAACAGACCTCTTGTGCAAAGATGCCCCTTTCATTTCACTAATGAGTGCCTTGAGTCGTTTTATAGGTTGAAGCAGGCTTTGATTTCCGCTCCGGTAGTTCAACCTCCGGATTGGACGCTACCCTTCGAGATTATGGCCGACGCGAGCGACTTCACCGTGGGAGCGTGTTTGACCCAAACAGTAGACAAAAAGCCAAGGGTCATCTATTACGCAAGCCATGCGCTTGATAGCGCCCAAAGGAACTACATACCACGGAAAAGGAGCTTTTGGCGATCGGTTTTGCGCTCAACAAATTCCGGCAATACCTCATGTTCTCTAAGGTGGTAGTCTACACGGATCATGCCGCTATCAAATACTTGATGGGAAAGAAGGAGACAAAACCGAGACTTATACGGTGGGTCTTGCTTATGCAAGAATTTGATTTGGAAATCCGCGACAAGGCGGGCACGAAGAATGTCGTAGCCGATCACCTTTCGAGGATTCTTGTCGACTTGGAAGACACCCAACCGATTGTAGATGCTTTTCCGGACGAGCGACTCTTGGCTATCAACTCGCATCCTTGGTATGCGGATATTGTGAATTATTTGGCGAGCGAAATGATCCCTCAACACTTGAACCATCATCAAAAGAAGAAATTCCTCCACAACATGAAGCATTACTTTTGGGATGACCCTTTCCTCTTCCATCTTGGAAATGACGGGATGTACCGGCGATGTATTCCCGAGAGTGAAGTGCAATCTATTTTGACCCATTGTCATGAATTTCCGTGAGGTCACGCGCCCCAAAAAGACAAGTAGGGTTTTGCAAACCGGCTATTGGTGGCCGACTCTTTTTCGTGACGCCCACTTGCATGTCAAGCAATGTGATAGGTGTCAAAGGTCCGGTAACATCTCCCAGAAGAATGAAGCGCCACTGAACTATATTCTTGAGGTGGAAGCTTTCGATGTGTGGGGATTGGACTTCATGGGTCCTTTCCCGTCGTCGAGGGGTTTCCAATACATCCTAGTGGCGGTAGACTATGTCATAAAGTGGGTCGAGGCCATACCATGTGTAAGATGCGATGGGAAATTCGTTTCGAAATTCTTGAAAAAGACCCTATTCCCAAGATTTGGCATTCCACGGGTCATCATTAGTGACAACGGTTCCCATTTCATTGAAAAGAGATTCGAGTCTCTCTTGGAGAAGTACGGCATCAAGCATAAGAAGGGACTTCCTTACCATCCACAAACACAAGGTCAAGTGGAAATATCCAACCGTGCCATCAAGGAGATCTTAGAGAAGACGGTTAGCTCTTCAAGGAAAGATTGGGCAGAAAAATTGGAGGAAGTCTTGTGGGCATACCGCACCGCTTTTAAGACACCGATCGGTACTACTCCTTACCGTCTTGTCTACAGGAAGGCATGTCACTTCCCCGTAGAACTTGAGCACAAAACCATGTGGGCAATCAAGAAGTTGAACTTCGATCTCAAGGCGGCCGGAGGTAGTCGGTTATTTCAATTAGAAGAACTTGAGGAGTTGCGGCGTCATGCATATGAGAACAACAAGATTTACAAGGAGAGAACGAAGGCATGGCATGACAAGAGGATGAACTGACGTGAGTTTGTGGTAGGCGATAGGGTTCTCATTTTCAACTCAAGGCTGAAGTTATTCTCTGGGAAATTGAGATCACGGTGGTCCGGACCATTTGAAATCGTAAGAATTCTTCCCGCCGGAGTAGTTGAGTTGAAAGATGCCCAAGGAAAGTGTTTCAAAGCAAACTCATCGAAACTCAAACCATACATCATGGGCGAGGAATATGTCGGGACGGTTGTGACATAACTCTCGGATTTTGAAGATTGAAAAGCATCGGAAAAGGTCGAGCTAGGACCTACAAAACAAGTACCCGGGAGAGGTATGAACTACTTCCCCCTCTTTTAGTGTTTTTCTTTCAATTTTTAGTTCTTTGATTTTTATTTCCTTTATTTTTGTGCCTTTCTTCTTCCTTTGTCTTATCTTATTAGAAAAGATTTTTGAGTTAAAAAAAAATCAGAAAAGTTTGAAAAGAAGAAAAAAAAATCGTGAGTGGTTCTATGAGAGTCGGGGTTTGAAAGTGTTCTTGAGCGATTGGAGAGTGTCCTTGAATGATAATTGAGCGAAAAAGAAAAGGGAATGGATGACAAGAGGGTAGATTTTAGGACTTAACAATTTTTCTCCAAGTTTTGAGCCTTGTAGATGCTTGAGATGAACCGCAAGGGACCGTGCCCACGGTAGAAGTCACCGCAGCCACGGTCAGCATACTCAAAGTTGCTCCTAGTTTAGTCAGGCCGAAGGTCACCGTGACCAAGGTTGAAGTCACCGCAGCCACGGTCTCATCGTAGCATGATTCTTGGAAATTTTAGTCCCGAAGTAGACCGTGACCACGATGAGGTTCACCGCAGCCACGGTCTCCGCCCTGTTTTTTCCCTTCTTTTTCCCTCACCCGAATCACACCGTGCCCACGGTCAAATGGACTGTGGCCACAGTCTGTCGAAAAAACTGCGATATGTCGGGACTTCAATCTCATTTCCCCTCATTTCTCTTTCACCTTCTTCCTCACCCTCACACTCGAAAACCTCCCTAAAACCCTATAACACCGATTCTCTTCCAAAATCTGACAAATCTCTCGCCAATTCCTCCATTTCTTCTCCATCTCTCCTGCATATCGTGCCCTAGCTGCGCCGCTCACCATTTTCGGTCTTCTTCAAGCAAATTTCAGGTCTATTGTTGCTTGTGGGGGTCGAAATTAGCAAGAGGAGTTACCCATCACTTCAATCCAGGTATTCCTTGTTTGTTGATGCATCCAAGTTCGATTTCCTAGTTGATTTTGGTTGTTGTGTGCGCATTTCTCTGCCTAGATCTAGGGTTCTTGAATTTTGAACATTAGAATGATGAAACCAAAAAGGGGTCGACCTAGGAAGCTCCCTCTATCACCACCATAGCTGCCATCTTCTCTCGAATTGAGAAGCACTCAACCATCTACGTTCATCAAAAGTTGTCCCCGTGCCAAGGTTACTTTTCGTCGTGAACCACACAAGACTCGCTATGATGAACTCCAAGAGCAACACATCTACACTCCAGTGATTTTCTGTGATGAGACAATCAACACTCTTTACTGTCGGTCCAGTTTCGACACTCTCACTCAGGTACTTGGCTGGAAAACACTTCTCAATATCAAGGAACCAATCATAGACCAGCCCGTACTTGAATTCATGAGTTCACTTCAAGTCTTTAGTGATGGGTACCCTGAGGCCATTTTCAGCTATAGAGTGGGTGATAGGGAGCTAGAATGTTCTGTTCAAGAGTTTTGCCAAGCTTTGGAATTACCAGAGGATGGGGTATACTTCTGGGAGTGTGAGGAATTCGATGAACAAGAAGCGTGGAAGCGGTTAACTTGTTGGAGAAGAGCACCTGTTGACTCCGAAGAAGGTCAAAGTTCATCGCCTCTAAGGAATCTCGAGCACAAGATTTTTGTAATCCTACTGTCAGGTTATTCTATTTGGTGATTGCTAATTCAGTGTTTGGGCGAGATGAGGAACGATCACATGTTCGTCCGGACAATCTCTTCATAATTTACAATACTTTGAAGGGGCACCTAGTGAACTTAGGCTCATGCATCCTACATTGGTTAGGGGAGATGAGTAGAACTGATAACTTCACCAACCTGGGAATGGGCCATATAATATGTCACTTCCTCCGGAAGCAAGGGTTTGGTGATTACCTGGGATTATGGAAGCCGCGCTATGTCCCTATCCCCATTGATAAGGGGCTGTTGATCGAAATGGAGATAATTTCTGAGCGCCATTCACGCATCGTCTACCATCATGGTTATGGCGATAGGAAAATCCGCATTCCTCTCGACCCCACTCATGCCGAAGAATGGCTTGATATTGCAAATAATGAAAATTGGTCGTGCGGACAATTTTATTGTTGGCCGAGGATAATTGGCGGTGCACCTATCCCCATTTCTAGTTTATTGGAAGAGTTTGAGGAGAATACCCATGAAAAGATGCCAGAGAGCTCGGCACAGCATGGCGATCTGAACCGAATCACTTCTAAAATCAAAGGCTTGAGTATTGAGATTCGTGAGCAGAACAAACTTCTCCTTTCCCAGGTGAAGTTGCTCGAGGATCAACAAAAGCAGCTTGTGAACATCCAACGACACCTGTAACACCACGAAGAGTACTTCCGCCAACAAAACCGCTTCATGCGCGATTGGAGTTTCCATCATTACACTGTTGAGGGTCGTATCCCAGCACCTCCAGACTATGTGAATCCCTATTACCCATCCTTCTTTCCACCACAACCCTGTCCTCCGCCGGGAGGGTCCACTTGAGGACCGTTTGTAAGCACCCCCACCCGACCTTTATCATTGTTCTATTTACTTTATTTTGTGAAGTATAAGTGTGGGGGAGTGCTTCTTCGGGGTTTTGGAGTTGCGATGTCTGGTGGTTTTGGATTGTAGGTCTCTCGATTTCTTTTGGCATGAGCTCGCATATTTTGGGGATTGTTCGGTTAGGTTGCTCGAGTTTTTCCTTGTCTTGTTTGTTTTTCATGTATGGTTGTCTTAGGGTTGTTGGTTGGTTGTTTGATGGTTGTCTTATGGTTGTTTGTCGGTTGTTTTTGGTGGTCAAGATGTTGTTTAAGCATTTCTCGTTTGTATCTTGGGCATTGATGGGATGTAACCGAATGTTTTTTGTGATGAATGCAATGATTTAGTTATTTCGGTTAGCGCGTATCGAGTTTCGCCCTTATTTCCCGCCTCAACCAGTGAGATTCGGGGATAAGGTAAGTCACTGGCAATGTATATATTGTTCATATTTTCAGTTTTTCATCTTTTCAATTTCTTTTCATAATCTCTTAAGTTAGATTTTCCTTTCTTTTGCTTTTGGTCTCGCATGCGAATTCTATAATTGAAAAGTCGTCTTTTACTCTAACGTTGATCTGACCCTCATGAACGACGACTTCGGATCGCTATTTTCAACGCTTATGAAGAGGTTGAGGTAATATCTTTCCACCTTACTCTTTTTATGTGAATCCTTATCATGATCCGTCGCATGCTTGGTTTTCTTTTGGGTGGCAAACCCCTATGAGTGTCTGTGTTGGGATTTCGATTGCTGTTGGAGCCGTGTGGGCTCGGGTCGCCACCATTTTTTCTACCTGCTAGTTGTTTTGTTTGTTTGTGTTTTGTAGGCTCTCTACCTTTTTCACGCGACACCTTCCCAAAATGAGGACATTGTGGAGTTTTAAGTGTGGGGGGGGAGATATTCTATTTCAAGGGTAGATCACCTAGTTATTTCGTTCTTTGTTTCCTAGTTTTTGCTTAAAATTTAAAAATTTTTGTTTGAAAATGGAGAAAAAAGGGAGTGAAAACCTTTTCGTTTTTCTTTTCGTTTTGTTTTTTGTTTTGCTTTGTTTCCTGGATCTCGTTATCGAAGTTGAGAAGCCGTTCTTAAACTTCTTTCTAAAAGTAATAGGTTGGAGCATTTTTTCGACCCTAACTCGGGTTCTAGTCGAGACTTATCCTTAATAGACTCCCTTCATTAAGTGTCTTGTGAGACTCCCGTTCCTTTCTCGTTTTGTTGGGAACCCGGAGATTCTAAGGGCTTGTGTCTGAGTTTGTTTTGTTTCTCGTTTAGCAAAAGAAAAAAGCGCAAAAAGAAAAGAAAAGAAAGAAAAAGAAAGAAGAAAGCTTTCATAAGACATAATAACCTAAATAAGTGGAGCGTGTCGCTGAAGACATTAACCACCATACACTTAGCCAACCTACACGGGCCCGGTATTCGTGGTACGGCACTGGATACCCCTTAACCCTCCTCTATATCGCTTTACGACGGAGAGGCGTATGGAAAAGACCGTGTTGGGAGGGTATACCCCTTATATGGGTCGTCCAATTCCTGAAAGTAAGGCTAATACCGACTTTTAAAAACCAAAAAGAAATGAAAAAGAGAAAAAAGAAGAAAGAAAAAAAAAAGTTTTGCTTCTAAAAAGAGAGCGGGGCCTCCCCTTGCATCACCTACGGCCCTCACCAAGCCAAGGGCGACCAAATGCGAGGGAGGGCAACACTCCTCTTGGTGGTTTCGTTGTTTTCAAATTCGGATGCGAGTTTTTAGAGTCTCTTGGTTCCCGTTAAACCCTTGTTGTGCTTTTGCTGTGGGGTTTCGCTTATTACAAGGTGTAAGGAGTCAAAAATATTCAAGATCGACCTTTTTCTGAGTTTGGTGTTTGTGAGATGCTCCTAACGGTTACTTTGGGAGGTTTAATCGCGTTTTCTTAGTTTGGATTGCGAGATCTTGTGAATCAAAGCCCTTGTTTTTCGTTCTTTTTGTTTTCTTCGGTTTTGTTTTCACTTTCCCTCTCTCCTTCTTTGGCTTTTGTGGGTACAGCCGCTACAAACCCTCACGAGTCCATCTCGTCCACCCGGGTTGCCGGGGGGTTCAAAGGGCTTCGTGCATACGCTAAATGCACTCGTTTCTCTCTCACGACAGAGGAGTTTGTGTTAGTTAGTTTTGTTTTGTTTTGTTTTGCTCGGGACGAGCAAAGGTTTAAGTATGGGGGGGTGTTTAGACCCGATTTCGTGTCTAAATACCGCCTAAATCCTTAGGCTTTTGACTTGTTTCCTAGTTGTTTTAATAACTTTTAATGCGTTTTAGTTACTTTTGTAGTTTCCGAAGGGTTTCACTCAAAACGATTCCAAATGGGCCAATTTTGCACCAATCTTGGGAATCCCGAGACTCCCTGAGATTCCTCGAGCCCTGGTCGTGTCAAAAGTAGAGGATTAGAAGGACCGGTCATGTCGAAAGGCAGCGGAAGCGGAGGCAATTGCTGAAGAGTACTCTGAAAGGAACTGTGGCCGAGAGAGTCCGTGGCCACGGTCACATCGACCGTAGCCACGGTATGATGGAGCCAAGACCAAAGTGAAGAGGCCTTGCACCCGAACTAGACCGTGGTCACGGTGGGATCTTCACCCTGCCTAAGGAAGAAGCTGACCGAACTTGACCGTGGCCACGGTCTCCCAAGACCGTGGCTACGGCGGTGCGAAGGAGCGAAAAGTTGTCAGCCCTAATCGCCTAGACCGTGACCACGGTGCATGGGGACCGTGCCCACGGCAATGCGAAGCAAAGAGAAGAAATCGCCTGCCTTACGCAGGACCATGGCCACGGTCACCTTGACCGTGCCCACGGTCCCCTGCGGACCAGTTTTGTCTGTTGTGTAAAATGATGAGTTTTGAGTAACAACCTTGATTACTATTTAATGTATTTATGTAATTTTAGCTGAGAAGGAGATTAGATAGCAGCTTTACCTATCTTTTATGATACTTTAGCACTCTTTATCACATTTTGAAGTCTTAGATTAGAGGGATTAAGGAAGATCTTTGCTGAGATTATTAGTTCTTGTATTGGATTCTCTTGATTATTATTGGAGGTTTGAAGATTATTCTCGACTTTGGAGCATTGGAGCTTTATTATTCTGAAGTTTTCTCCCTTGTCATCACAATCAATGAGCATTTCTTAACCTTTCTCTCTCTAATTTATTGCTTATTTACTAATCTCTGTTTTGTTATTATTGATATTGTTGGTGTTATTGAATGTTTATTGTTGTCTTGTTTACTCTTCTTAACATGAATGAAGTTGTTGATGTTATTATCATGATAGTTAGGATGTTAAGTGGCAAGAACCTTAATGGGTTAGGGAGATATTAAGGGTGTGAATGGGTGATTAGGTTTAGGTTAGCAATATTAGTGAGTAACTAGTTAGGAAATCAACTTCCTAATCCTATCCTTCCCTCAAGTGGGATGTATTTAGGTGCGAAAGCATCCGAATACATCCAATACTTGTTGGAAGGTAGGAATTAGGATAGTTAGTGTTCTAGTTCGCGAAAGCGAATAGAAACTAACTAGGAAATCTCGTTCTATTAACTTTCCCGGGTCTGTCTATGGATTTCGGGGAAGTTAATCCGGACTAACCTTGAAAGAGGAAGTCCAGTGGGTGTTTTCTAACGGAATTACCATTTCATTTCCCTTTCTCGTTACTCTCTTGTTGCGAAACCCATTTCCTCATTCCCGTTTGCATCCCGAAAGTCTCCCGACACCCATTGTTTCACCTTTTTTACTGAACATAGCGTGTTTGTGTTGTTTTCACCCTAAAGTCTTTCATCCTTTCATGATCATAAACCATACCTAGAGTCAACTAGTTGCAGCTAAGGCCCCTAGCTCCCTGTGGAAGAACGATAAAACCGTGGTCTTACAAGCCACTCGACTAACACCAGCCGATTTAAAGAAACCGAAAAACCATAAAATTAAAAATAACTCTGGTCTACGAAACTCGACTCTAAGTCCGGGGGTAAGGTTACGAATTCGAGAATTATAAGAATTCTCGAATTCGCCTTTTAGAAACAGACTCTACTAAAATCGACATTAAAATGAAAATAGAGCTGGGAGAAGTTTAATTAATTTCGCAACTTTATATTCTTAACATGCATTATAAAACAAGGTTTTTATTTACAAAATATGCACAAGTAATGGAAATGAAATACGAATTACACAATTAAAATAACAATAACGAAAGAAACATAGGGCGAACCTCGTTGGTTTAGGAATCCGAATGCGCCGATCAAAATCTTGACTTCCTTTGACTTGGTGGATGAAAGGATGAGTATGAGGATGATAGAAGGGTGATATGTGGATAATGATGTGATGAGAATTTGGTAGAGTAAGAGGATTATAATAAGAGAATGGATAATAGAGAGAGTGTAAGAGAGTGTAGGTAGGATTATGATAATAGTTGGTGAAAATGAATGGAATAAAGGGGGGTATTTATTGGTGATGAGGGTAGTGTTGAGGATGGTAATGGAGGGAGACACATCCCAACAATTATGCCCCTATCCCCATGCAATCACCAAGTCAAGCTTTAGGGTCAACACACATGGGCTAATATCATGGGATAATGATCAAGGTTTTTAGCGCCGGATTTTTGAAGATAAAACCCGCGCGGGTTTTATAATCCTTATACACGGATTGCTGACGTAGGCATGCAAAATGACGCGCTTAGGCCTTAGAAAACCCGCGCGGGTTTTGAAGTGCCTGGGTGGGGCGCGCCTTGGGCCTGTCCTGGTTCTGGGCCGTCCTCTTCAACTAAAACCCGTGCGGGTTTTAATGTTTGTAATGGGCCGGCTTGATTTGAATTGTTTGCATTGTTTGCTGCATTGGCCCAATGATGTATCCGGCTCTTTTGACAAGTCGGAATTATATCGGTGCAAATCCCGGTGTCTACAGCACGGTGTCCACCTGCAGTATAGTCCGACAAATACGGGTCGATCCCACGAAGACAGTAGTATCAAACTAACCAATAAAAATTAGCAAACTAATACTAACTAATTAACAATTTAAACTAGTTTAACTATGAACTAAGGGGAAAGAAAAATAAATAAAAATAAACTATTACCCAAGACTCAACAAATAAAATAGAGACTAATATTAGTGAAATTAATTAACTTGACTCTCTAATTTTTCTAAAAAAAACTGATTAGATTTAAATCTAGGGAATTAATTATAAAAGACAAAAAGTGAGCCAAGTATGTGGACCTAATTAAAATAAGCAAATAATAGAATAAACAAAAGAAACAAGAAAAGAAAAATAAATAAATAAAATAAAAACTGGGTTGGACACTACTGGACACATCAAATGAATGTCCACATTACCAATGAGCACTACACCAACTTGCTAGTTGCTAGCAGACAAACGTAAGAAAAAATAAAGGATAAAAAAAACAAAATTCACCAAGAAAGAGATGGTTGTTGCTGCAAATGGGTTCTATGCAATAAAGAAAAACAGAGCAAACAAAATGGGTTTGAAACAGAGGCTTGAGTATCCAAAACAGAGAACTGAAAACGTGGAAGAAAAAATGGATATCAAACTAAATCAACTCAGAATATTGATACCACAATCTGAAAAATTACAACTTGTAACTGGAGCTAAAATCTGAAGGCAAAAACACAATTTCAATCTGGAAAAAAAAAATAAACTTTCGGTACAAGAAGGAAATTGAAAGAAGAAAAATTGATTGATGATGAAAATTGATGTCCCTACCCATCTATTTATATACAGATTCAACCCAATTTAACTACCCATACCCCCACAAAATCTGGATAATTGGTTGACCTTGTTCCTCGCTAACTGATATGGTCATGGAAGTCGACGCTCAAGATCTTCGGCAACCGTTGAGTATGACCGAAAAAATCGCAGGAAAATTGGTCCTTGATGAACTGATTCGGTGATGATGATGATGGTTGATGATGGTTGATGATGAAGGATGATGATCGATGATATGATGAACGATGGAGATGATATTTGATGATGAAGATGAGTAAATGGGGATAAAATGAAAAGAGGGTGGGGCACGTGACACCCCTTTTGACCACCTTTTTTATTTTATTTTTTTTCTTCTTTTCTTTTCAACCCAATTTAAATCTTGGTCGGTCCACATCTGTCCAATCAAGCCCAAAAACTTCTTTTCCAGTCCATTTTTCCAACTTTTATTATCAACATGCAAAATTTAAATAATCTGCGTAAAAATTCTAACTAATATCTCTTTTGAGCTAAATTAAATATAAAAGTGTAGACAAAATACCGAAAATTTTTTGTCTGAACATATATAGATGTGAATGGAGCGATTGAGTTTACGATGAGCAAGTGCTGTGGGAGATTTTTGTGTATTGGAGCTTGTGTTGAGAGTAGAGTTTTGGTGCACCAAAGAACTAAATTTCAAGGAATGAGTTCTGCGAACTCTTTTCCATTCTTGGAATGCATGTGTTTATCTTTTATTTTTTATTTTTCGACAAATCATATTCTGACGTATGTTAGTAGTATAATATATTTTTAAAGGATTATTAGATAACAATAATACCAACTTTGAGGGTATTGAGCGATAATACCAATTTTGTTGGACACTAACAATATCAATTATGGGCCTATTTTCCACTAATAGTACCACACCGATTTGGTAAGTGTTCGACTCGACGACAAGACGAAGTGTCGCCTAATTGTTTGTGCTGGAAGCCGGAGCAAGTGAGAAAAAATGTTGATTGTCACCCGCTTTTGTCAATGAAGCAACATTGATCAATTTAGCTAAAAACAATTAAAGTTTTATATTTACATTATTGTTTTGCTAAGTTGATTAGTGTTGCTTAGTGGCAAAAAAAAAAAATATAGGAGTTAACATTTTTTCAATTTGATGCAGCCTCCAGCTCGGAAAATTAGGCGACATATCATCTTTTTCCTAAGTCAAAAAACCTACCAACTCAGTGTTGTACTATTACTAGAAAATAGACTCACAATTGGTTCTACTAGTGTACAATAAACTTGTTAGTATTATTATGTGCCAATACCCCCAAAGTTGGTATTATTGTTATCCAATAACCCTTTTTTAAAGAAGAAATATTTTAAATTGAAAAAGTAGGAATGAGTTCCTATTGTTATAATAAATGAAATGAAGTTCTAAAAAATAAAAATGATGGATGGTGTAGAAGGGATAAACCCCATTGACATTCCAAAAACTTGTTCTTGCTGTAACTACCATACTTCCCAAAACTTCCAAATAGTGAAGTTGAATATGAATGACAATTGACCATGTACCTAAAAAAAGATGAAAAGGAAAAAAAATGATTTTCGGATGATAATATACTAACATTTGAGGCTATTGGATTGTAATATACCGACCTTTACTATTAGACAACAATATCTCTGACCTTTATAACTACGTGGCATTATTATACCAATAATAAGTAAGGGGTGGTGAACCGATTTTCATGCTGACGTGGCTGGCGGGGGAAAACATGCCCCAACCCAATAACCCAGTTAATCCCTTCGTTTTTTCTCAATAACCCACATTACAAGACATTAGTTGATTGTGTGTCACGTTAGTACGGAGACTGGTTCACCACTCCTTTAGTCACTTTGTTGGGGCTGATCATTTTTAACGTACGTTATGAGAAAAACGGAGGGGTTAATGGGACTACTGGATTTGGGCCGACTATTTTTCCTCTATCTGCCATGTCAGCATGGAGAACAGTTCACTAGTCACCATCCTGTTATAGTGGTTTGTTAGACCGGTTTTTATCGTTCTTCTCAGAGAGCGAGGGGCCTTGGTCATAGAATCCTAGGTCAAGGTCAGGATCCAGATCGCTAGGGTAAGGAAATAGGTTTGAAAGTGGTCACAAAGCAACAAATAAAGCTAAGGTCGGTCAAGGTATGAAAATGGACTTCGGAGGCTTTTCGGGATGCAAATGGGGATAAGGATTTGGGTTTTGCAACTAGAGAGTAATAGGGAGGGAGAATCAAGTGGCAATTACGTTAGAAAATACCCACGGAGCTTCCACTCTCGTGGATAGTCCGGATTAACTTCCCTAAAGTCCACCTGTGGACTTTTTCCTCATCGTTCGGGCTTCCGAACGTCCACGTGGATTGGGGGTGTGATTTGATGATTCGTGCTGGGGTTTAACCTTTGAAAACTCTTTAAGGAATTAGTCATATATTTCATGAATAATACTTTGTAAAATCACTTTCCCTTTACTTATGCATTTTATGAGTCATTGAATTAAACCTTTAAGAGTGAACATCCACTTATTCCAAACTCTTCTAAATTTAACTCTATTTGCTCATTTAAATGTTTAGGCTCGGAAGAGAGTAATTTATGCAAATATTATTTAGAAATATAGGAAGAAAACCCTAAAGTTACATCGATACATTGTAAAACCATGTTAACCATAGTTTATGCAATCTTCGATGTGTTTTGGTTCGAAATGGGAGTCGCCACCCAACTTTTTAAGGGAAAAGTCAAGACAAAACCAAGAAGAAAACAAAGAAGACTCCCCCTGCAAAACTCAAGAATGGATTCGGGTCGGGGGTAAGGTTACGAACTCGAAAAGTAAAGACTTTAAGAGTCCGCCTCTCACAAAAGGAAAGACTCTACTAAAAATTTAAAATGTGCTTTTGATAACATTTGGAAGGGAGATAAATAAGAACTTTAGGGAAAGAAAGATACATCATATACAACAATTTATTTACATAAAAGGGAAATACTTAAAAGCTTATATTGTGACCTTTCTTTAGGGAAAGCCTTGCCTAGCCCTTGAAGTAATAGCCTCTGGACGCCTTGAATACTCCTCTTGAATATGCCAAAATGGTGCCAAAAATGGATGGAGAAAAATATAGAAAAGGGATAAGAAAAGGGGTAGGAAAAGGCTCTTTTTGTGGTGTTTTGAGTAGTAGAAAGGTTAGGCTTTTTGTGGAGTTTTCAGGGTTTTATGGAAGGATAATGGAAGGAAGATGAGAATGGAGATAAGAGGGCTTAAAGAAGTGCACAAATGGAGATAATAATGGTAGGAAAGTGATGAAGAAGGATAGGAAGAAAGGCTCTTTTTGTGATGTTTTAGGATAGTTTTGTGATATTTTTGGGAGGTTTTATGGGAGATTTATGTGGAGATGAGGGAGGATAGGAAGAGAGTATGGATTAGGGAATTGAAGAAGGTGGAGGAATGAATATTATGATGGTAAGAATATGGTGGAAAGATGATAGAAAAGGTATAGGAAGAAAGGGCTTTTTTGCGGATTTTTAGTGGTGTTTTAGGATGCTTTTGTGAGGGTTTTATGTAAGAATGGTGGGGATAGTACGAGAGTATGGATTAAGGGGTTTAAGAGGATGAGGATAGGGAGATTAGGATAGTAAGAGAATGGTGGACAGGTGATAGGAAAAGAGTGGTAGAATGATGATATTAGAATAGAGATTAGTAGGGAGTGATGAGAGGGATGAGAGAATGGATGAATGAGAGTTTAGGGGGGAGGATGAGTGAATGATTGAGTCAGTTTTGCTTCACCAAGAGGAGGTATTTATAGGCTTTAGGAGGAGCTTAAGATACATGCATATATGCACATTCATCCACTCTTGCAAGTCGTAGTCAAATGCACAAGTCACTAGGCAGCAAAGGGGGGTGTCTTGGAGTGGACGACAACTCGTGGTTGAATGAATCACGTGTGGATGAGATGAAGGCCAACCGGCCTAGGGAAAGGGGAGCTTTGACTCGATCTTGGTTCATGTATTCTTGGACGGTGAGGGAGTGAATGTGATGTACACGAAGTCAGCTTGTTCACACTGGACGGTAGAGGCTTAATTGCAATCTTTATGCATGTTGTTGTGAGGTCTTGAACTTGAGACCTCTTGGAAGTATTTTGCATGTGATCTTTACTTAGCTTTTGCATGGCTTGCGTGGCTAAATGAAGCTTAGTTGCTTACGTAAAGATCATGCATGCAATAGGATAGGAAATTCACATGTAATGGTGCATGTAATGGTGCATGTGTACTCGTCCGAACTTGTGCATGTAGAGTGCATGCGAACAAGTGTCTTGGCTTATCTTTGGCTTGGCTTCCCTAATTTCCTTATTCTAACCAAAGTGCATAAAGAGGAAATAATAAAAATTACACTAACGGTATATAAAACTATGCTAAAATCCAGAAGTCTGAACTGACTTATCGATCGACTTCTCCTTCTTTACTTTTGCTTTGTTTATATAGATTTGCTATATATTTATGTGCCAAAATCCGGTGTCTACACCACCACGGACCCGGAGGGTTAATGAAACGGAATTCCCTAGTTACCTAGTTCCACTTTCGTGGGTGAGCATTAACTATCCCAACTCCAACCTTCCAACACAAGTGTTAGATGTATTCTAGAGCTTTCATACCCAAATAGATCCCACTTGAGGGAAGGAAAGGAGTGGAAAATTGATTTCCCAACTAATTACTCACTAATTTTGCTAACCCAAACCTAATCACCCATTCACACCCTTAATTACCCCCTAACCCATGGGGTTTCTAGCCAGTAATCGTAATCAAAACCGTACAAACAACATCCAAACCAACCCTAAGCATGATTTCTAACATCAACAATCACAAACCAAGCAAAACAATCACAATAGCAAGCAAGAACAATTAAACTAGCAAGTAATTAAGCAAAGCAATTAATAAAGAGTTTAAGGGAAGAGAATACTTATCGAAGTGCTGGAAATTAACAAAGGAAAGCAAAGGAAATGATGATCCAACAATCTTCCAATTGATTGAATCTTCGATCATTGAATACAACCTAAAATCCACTAAACCCTAGATTAATCCAAGCTAATCTTCCACTAATCTCTCTCTAAAACTCACTAATACATAATGAAAATCTAATTCTCTACTTGATAATAATAAAATCGTCCAAAGGAGTATATATACAAAGCAAGGTTGTTGCCCAAAACACAACCGTTTTGGCCCAGAATAATCGCTGAAAACCAGTAGGTCGCGGGCGCGACCTAGGAGGTGGCGGGGGCGACGAGTGAGAAAATTGCCTAGCGATTCCAGGCTACGTAGGGTTGCGGGCGCGAACTGGACACGTCGCGGGGGTGACGTCCTTCTGGCCAGCCTGGGTGATTAGCGTCTGGTGCGGCGTAGCGGGCGGCACGTGAGATGTAACAGGCGCTACAGAGGTGTAGCAGGTGTCACCTGCTGTGTAGCAGGTGCTACGGAGCTGCTTTCTTCCCTTTGCTTCCTTCCAAGGCTTGTAACGCCCGCTACAAGGACTGTAGCGGGTGTTACCTCATTGAGCAGCACCAAAGTTGGAGAAGAGCTTCCCAGGTCAGCTCCGCTTCGGCTCTCGGCACGGCTTGGCTCGGGAAATCACTCGGGATTCCCTAAAAAGCCTCATTTTAGTCCGTTTTCCTTGCTTTTGCTCCAAAAGTGCGAAAACCTACAAAACAACTAAAACACTAATAAAAACGATGAAAAAGACTTGGAATCGAGCAAAAAATAACAAGCCAAAAGGCGATATTTAGGCCTAAAATCAGGCCTAAACACATCCCTTAGTCACTGTTGATATGATAATCTCACATAAATATAAATATAAAGATTAAGAATATTGTTATCTAATAATACAGATTGATATATTACAATTTGGGAAATTGGATTCTAATAATATGAACTTTTGGCCATATAAGACTTAATAATACGAACTTTCGATTCAATGATGAATAATACGAACTTTGACCCCTTGCTGCCCCCAATAACACGCCACCGAGTTAAGATTAATTTGACTCGGTGGAAGTCTGACGTGGCGGCGGAGGCACGCGCCTGATTGTTTTGATTTTGCCACGTCATTCACATTGACTTAAAAAATAATAGGAAGTTTACCCTATGTTGCTCTGAATAATACGAACTTTTTTCTCTCCTAAAAATCTCAGATCTCATTTTTACTTCTTCATCTTCTTCAATCCTCCCCCTCTCTCTCCTCCTCCATCAGAATCAAACCCAGAAAACTTCATTAGAAAGCAATTCTTCATCAATCTTTCACCAAAATTACATGAACTTAAGTGGTTGAAACCCTAACCCACAAGAAAGGGTCCTAAAATCTCAAATTGCAAATGTATTTCAAACCTAAAATCTCAAATTGCAAATGTATTTCGACATTCCAGCATGAAAAACACAAATCGCAAACTACAAATTGCCAAAACAGTCAACTTCCAAATCGCAAACACATCCCGACCCTCCAGCATACAATCATAAACCCCCAAATTACAAAACACCCAGCTTTGAAATTGCAAACAAAATCTGACATTGAACCACCAAAAAAAAGCAAAAAACACACTATCCAAGTAGAAGTGGATGGCATGAAAAGGCAAAGAAATGACATACCATTAAAAGAAGATGAGGAAGGATTAGGTCTAGGAAATTGAAGGGTTGAAGCAGAAGAAGGTGAATAAGAAGAAGAAGGTTGAAGGAAAGAGTGCTTGTTTAGTCCAATTTTGTGAACTGGGTAGTGGGTATTTGATGAATTAGGACCCTTTCTTGTCGGTTAGAGTTTCAATCACTTAAGTTCATGTAATTTTGGTGAAAGATTGATGAAGAATTGCTTTCTAATGAAGTTTTCTGGGTTTGATTATGATGGAGGAAGAGAGAGAGGGGAGGATTGAAGAAGATGAAAAGTAAAAATGAGATCTGAGATTTTTAGGGAGAGAAAAAAATTCGTATTATTCAGAGCAACATAGGGTTTTATTTTTTTTAAGTCAACGTGGATGACGTGGCAAAGTTAAAACAATCGGTAGCGTCCGCTCACATCGTCAGATCACGAAATCAAATTAATCTTAACTGGCGTACAGACATTGAGGCAATAAAGTCAGATTATTCATCACTGAATCGAAAGTTCGTATTATTAGAATCCAATTTCCCTTACAATTTAATAGCACAAAGGTGGGTATACTGTGATCTAATATTTGCTGATAAAACGGAAAGAATCAATTCATGTTCTGGGTTTTAGAAAGTCGAAACCCTACCGAATCAAACTTCAAGAAGAGGCTTCTCCATGCCGAGAGTGACACAGTTACGGCCCTTGACCTTGAACAGCAAAGTTTTTCTCGTTGGTCCACAATCTTCCTTGGCATTCACTGAATCTGCCTCCATCTTCAAACTCTATACTAAAATGGATCTTGGTAGAAGTCCCAGTATCAGAAGCAGCAATGGCTACGCCACTTTCTTATCGAGGCCGAGGCCGAGGTCCATTTCGAGCTCTTTCTCTCCTCCACGGAGACGGCAAACTAGGACTCCTCACTCTGTTGACGGGACAATCACTTTGCAGGAGTGGCAGGGCTGGGGCACTACCTCCACTCTCCCCGCCATGGTTGTCGACTCCATTCATTACTTGAAAGCTTTGGAGACTGAGACTGATGCCCTTATGAGCTTTGGTGGCAATGGCGGTAGACTCGTGGTTTTCTCTCTTTCTCATTACTCAATTTCTGTTTTACTGTCTTCTAACTTTTGGGTTGTGTACTATCTTTCGTTCTGGTGGTTAAAGAGCTGGAGTTTTCAGGGGTTTCTACTAATTATTAACTTGTCTTTCTAGTTTCGTTAGATTTGCACGATTGCATTGTTGACGGTGTTAGGGCTTTGGGTTGGGACAAACGAGATATTTAAAAGTCAAAATTGTGAAGCTCCCATGCAAATAGGATTATACTCCCTAAGTACCATGCTTCAGTGCACCAAGCATGTTTTATTCCTATAAGGGTTTATGAGTTTTGTAGTGGAGTTTATGAAAATTTTTCATGAGGTTCATGAGCATTATGGTAGAGTTTAGGATTGCATCATCTGTTTATAAACATTGTATTAGTGTTTTTAGTGGCATCCCATTATGAATGAGCTCTAGCAAGCTCTTTGTTGATGAATATCCTGTGTTTTTTAGTCAAGGTTAGATGGGCATTTATTGTGGAAGTTTAGGAGCATATATAGTAGTTTTGTGAACAACTTTTGTTGAAGTTTATGAGCACAAGTAGCAACTTTTATGAGTATTTTATGCTTCTGTGCTCCCGGAACATAATCCTAGCTTTGGGCTTCTCAAGTAACATCCATGAAATTATGCAATGCAATGACTTGGGCTGTGTGGTTGAATGCTGGGAGGATAAAATTATTTAATAGAATGCCGTTAAGTGAGTATGCTTTTGAACTAATCATTGTAATGACCTATTTTGGAACTCCAGAAAACATCTTGCATGTAGCTGGTCTAGTCCTCTAAGAGTGTGCTGATACCAAGCTCGCAGAAAAAATAGTAACTACATGATGAAGTGGAAGTTCTACAAGTGTTGTAGTATTTTGAATGAAGATATTCATTTTTCGCCACACTAGGTGGCTGTTAGATGTGAAGTTAACAATTCTCAATTCTTGAATTTTTTGTTTGTGAGGTTTTGACAAATTTCCATAATTTTTGTTTTTTCTTGACAAGCATTGTTGGTGCTTGTGGCCTCCTTAGTACATGTAATGGTTTTTAGAGCATTATTTTAGTGAAAGGGATGATGAGGTCATTAAGTTTTGTGTTTCATCTCCCAAAATGGGAAGTACTTTTTTCCGAAATCTTTACCATCTCGGCCTTTTTTTATTCATTTAGATTTGTTTTTAGTTAGTTTACCCACTCAATTCCCTCTGGTTGAAATTTGCCCTGAATTATTTCCCTCACAAAGTGATGTACTTCTCTGCAAGAGAGGCAATCAAGGTTGAAATACTTCAATCAAGTCAGCTAAGGCAGTTTGCCAATGACTGATGAAGGTTTTTTTTTTTTTTGTTTTTTTTTTTGCCCTCAAGGTAAGATACAAACCACTCTAGGTTGTCCTTTTCACAAGGAATCAACCTAAAGCATCCTCAATTACAATGGTTTTGAACTCATCATTACAAGGGTTATACCAAAAAGTAGGATGTTAAACACTATGGCCTTTTTTTGCTAACCAATCTGCCGCCCTGTTTCCTTCTCGGTAAATATGATTTATTTTAAATCTTTCAACCCTATGTAGAAGGTTCTTGATGTCTTGAACCAGCGTCTCTATCATCCATGGAGTTTTGCAAATCCCTTTAACCGCATCAATGAGGATCTTGATATCACCTTCAAGATGAACCCACTTGTATCCCGCCAGTAAGGCTGCCTGAATACCGTTCGTCAGTGCCAAAGCTTCCGCCACTAATATTGGCGCATTCCAACAATTAAACATTGAAGCCAAGGTCATCCTTCCACTATGATCCATTATGATAAAGCCTCCAGCCGCATTTGAGTTCATTCTATAGCCATCAAAGTTTAATTTGTGCCAGCCTCTCGAAGGCTTAGTCCATTTCAATCTGGCTGGTCGCCTACTGGTTCCACCTTGACAATCTTGCGAGTTCTCCTGAAAGTCCGCATTCAATTTGTGTCAAATTCTCCATTCTGCTGCAGCTCTCTTTGCCCTAATGAGAGTCTGTATCTGATTAAAACTCTCATTTCGAATGGCTGTACCATTTCGTGACTTCCATAAGCTCCAAATCAACGCCACTACACGGTCTATGTTGCCGCCATAATCACCAGTATTGATTAACTCAAGTAACTGCGGTAATTCATAGCCATTTCTACCATCAGGACGGTGTTTGATCCAACCATGACTAACTGCCACCCTCCAGAGTTCCTCCGCTACAGGACATTTTAAAAAAAGATGATCCCTCGATTCCTTCTCACCCTTACATAAGGGGCATACATTATCTAGCTGCATACCCCTTGTCCTAAGAGTGGTCTTGGTCGGCAAAGCATTGTGGCACAGTTGCCAAAGGAAAACCTTCAGCTTAGGTTGAACATTTAGATCCCAAATCCATCTCATCTTCCAAGCTTCCCTTTCCGGCGAAATCCAGTGAGCCAACCAGGTTGCCGACTTAGTGGAGAAGTTTCCATTGCCCGTTAGACCCCAACACATCATGTCGTCCATATCGTTAATAGGGATTGGGATGGCCAAAATAAGGCGAATCGTCTCATCACTACCAAAGAGGCCAACCGATTTCTATCCCACGATTTGTTGGAAGAATGAGGTCTGCAACCCTGAGCTCCTGGTCTATGTTATCCAGGTGCTGAATTTTTTCAAGTACCAATAGATTTTCAGGGGCACACCAATTGTTGGTCCAAAATTTGATCTTGCGGCCATTACCCAATTTCCATCTAAGACCCTTGGAGGAAAGGGGTCTTATCTGTAGGATGGACTTCCACGCCCAAGAGTCTGATTATTTTGCATCAATATTTAAAAGGTCTGAACTTTGGATGTATTTGGCCCTCATTCGGTCGACCCAAAGCCCACTACCAAACAGTAGTTTCCAGCAAAGCTTGCACAAAAACGCGTCATTGACTGCCTCCATCTTCCTCAGTCCCAATCCACCATATATTTTTGGGAGGCAGATTTTGTCCCAGGCCACAAGGGGAATCCCCCTATTTGTGTTCAGATCCTTCCAAAAAAAATTCCTGCTAGTTCGATTTATTTGACGAGCTGTATCCTTAGGAATTCAGAAACACTGCATAGTGTGAGTTGGCATAGATTCGATATGAGATTGAATTAGTACCTTTCTACTTGCTTTTGAAATGAATTTCGATTTCCAATTCTGCAGATTATCCGCGGCCTTGGCCACCAAATCTGCGAAACAACTCCTGGTCGGTCTACCTTTAAAAACTGGGCAGCCAAGATATTTTCCAAAATTCTCTTAGTGCCTGATACCAAAAATACCTGCAACATTTTGCTTAGTGCGGGCATCAGCATTCTTTGAAAAGGTTATGGCAGACTTATTGAAGTTAATTAGTTGACCTCACAGGCCACAGTAACGACTTAAAATAGATTGTAAGCGAATACAAGATTCCTCGTTGGATTGGTAGAAAGCAAGACAGTCATCAGCAAACAGAAGGTAAGGGATGCGGTCCGCCCGCAGTGCGATTTTAAGCGAATACAAGATCTTGGTCTGTTCATTTCCTTCCTCAATAGTGTTACTAAAGCTTCCATACATATTATAAATAAATAGGGCGAAAGTGGGTCACCTTGTCTAATGCCTCTTGATGGGTTGAAGAAGCCGCAGGGTTCACCATTAACCATCACTGAGTATGATACCGTCGTTACACATTCTTTGATCCATGAGATCCACGTTTGGTGAAATCCAATCTGGTCAAGCACCTGGAACAAAAAATCCCACTCCAAACGATCATAAGCCTTTTCCATGTCTAATTTTAGTCCACCCAACTTTTCTTCCCTTTAGTGTTCGCAAATTTATTAATAATTTCATGGGTAATTAAAATATTATCATGAATGGACCGATTGGGGACAAAAGCACTCTGGACCGGATCAATAATTTTATCCAGAACAAGTCTCAATCTATTTACAAGGATTTTTGCAATGATTTTATACAAGCTGTTACGAAGACTAATAGGCCTAAAATGCGAAGAAGTAGACGGATTATTATTCTTTGGAATTAACGTAATGAGAGTATGATTTACTTGTTTCAAGAGTTTACCATGCCTAAAGAAGGCTTTTATAGCTCTGCATAGATCATCCTTCACAACCTGCCAATGGTTTTGAAAAAAGGCAATACCAAACCCATCCAGGCCCGGTGTTGTATACTTATTTTGTTCAAACACAGCTATTCTTATTTCATCTTCAGAAACCTCCTTTATCAACATTAAGTTGTCATCATTGGAGATACACCTTGGGAGATCAATGTTTATTCTTCTATCTCTAGCTACCTCAGTTTGGAGCCTCATTTTGAAATCTCGAATTAATGTATTCCTAATGATGTCGGGGTCCTCCGACCAGAAGGTATCGTCAATTTTGAGCTTATTAATAGTAACTCTAGCTTTCCTTGCTCTCATAGTCATAAAGAAAAATTTCGAATTTCTATCACCGTTCACTAGCCATTCTTTTCTAGCCCATTCACCCCAGTACTTTTGGTTAAAAAGATGGAGTTTCTCTCTTTGCTTAAGAAGTCTGATATGCCAATTATTTAGATGGGCACAGTTTGGATTTTCCTGCAGTTTTTCTTTCATAAAACTTCAACTTGGTTTTACAAGTAGCAAGGAAGGCTATTTATAAATTGCCTTTCATGGCAAAACCTTCCTTAGTCATTGCGAAAGGTTTAAACATGATTAAAACCAAGGCCATAGCAACATAGTTAAGCATAAATTAAGTAATAATTAAACTTCTAATGATAGTTGCAATTGGGCAAAGACATAACATTATTTTGATTTGACATGCTAGGCTTATTAGCCTATTTTGCAGCTGCCTTGGAAAGTTGATGACGAAAACTTTTTTTCGGCTAGCCAATAGGAAACAAGCTGCCGCCCACCTTGAAAGGTCCTTGCTGGTTGGAAAATTCCAAGGATATTGGATGACTTTCCCCAATAGGTTGTAATATCTCATACTAGAGGAAAGTCCTTCCAAAAGTTTTCCACCATTGATGCAATCGGATAAACAAACCCAGACTTGAAATCGAGTCTATTATGGAGGTTGGCAGCGCAACCGTCAAGGTCCTTGGCGAGGACTTTTCAGTCCTTGGGGACTTGATTTTCTTGCTTGGTTGTTCTGATGGCTTTGGATGCTATGAGGCTAGCCTTCTTCTTGCTTGTCTTGATCACCTTGACCTAGGGTGGTCACCTAAGGATAGACCTCCATCATCCTTCCTTTGTTGGAAAGGATTTGCGGTTGACCAAAGGCTCGTCTTTAAGGTAAGGACTTAAATTGGCCACATTGAAAGTTGCTAAAACTCCATAATGATCAGGCAAATCAACCTTGTAGCCGTTGTCATTAATCTTCTAAAGGATCTCGAAAGGACCATTTGCCCTTGGCATCAACTTGCTCTCTCTCTCTCTCTCTCTCTCTCTCTCTCTCTCTCTGACAGGAATCTCTCCTTCCTTAAGTGGATTCAAACTAAGTCTCCTGGTTGGAAACTTATCTTCTTCCTATGCTTGTTGGCTTAAGCTTGATGAGAAGCATTGGACTACTCAATCTTAGCCTTAACCTTCTCATGCAACTTTTGAATTTCTTCCACTGTTTTGATGTTGTCCACACTTGACTTCTCGGGCAAGGTCCTTGGTAACACATTTAAGGGTCTTAGAGGGTTTAATCCTATTGACCACCTTGAATGGAGATAGCCTTGTAGTTTTGCTGGGAGCCCCGTTGGCGACTTCCGCATGAGTTGAAGATCCCAGGCCTTGGTTTTGGATCTAATCAAGGCCCTCAACAAGTTACCCAACGTTCTGTTGGCGACTTCTGTTGGCCCATTAGTTTGAGGATGTCAAGTTGTGCTGTACTGGAGCTTGGTACCCATCTTCTTCCATGAGGTAACCTAAAAAGGGTTGAGGAACTTGGTTTCCCTAACGGATACAATGGACCTTGGAATACCGTGAAAGCTTTGCAACCTCACTAAAGTATACCTCCGCAATGAAGGTGACATCATTACTCTTGGAATATGGAATAAATTGAGCCACTCTCAACCACCACAAAAATAAAATCTTTGCCACTCAATGTCCTTGGCAACTTAAGAACAAGTCTCAACTCATGGTGAGTTGGGCATGGGTAAAGGTGTGTACAAACCTTGGGGTAACGGGTGCCTCTTAGCTATTTGGCAAGTGGCAGATCTCTTCATAACATCTTAAGGTCCTTGTTCATCCTTGGCCAATAATAATGTTCCTGAGCATCGTCAAGGTCTTGGATTCTCCAAAGTGACCTGCTAAAGATCTTCCGTGCACCTCTCGGATCAACAACTCTCTTGTTCCGCTCCTTGGAACGCACATTTAGGCACCCTTGAATAGGCATGTCCTTGACAATCTTTATACAATTCTCGAAAATCCTCGTCGTCAACAAACAAAGACTTTAGATGTTCAAAACCTAGATACAAGCATCTAGTTGAAATAACAGCAAATACCTCCCGAATAAGGTATCAACGCTTTGGTTCAACTTCCGTGACTTGTGCTTGATGGAAAAATGGAAGGATTGGAGGTATTCAACCCACTTAGCATGGCTTGAGTTGAGCTTGTGTTGGCGTTGGATGTACTTCAAGACCTTGTGATCAGTGTAGTATGAACTCATTGGCAACCAAATAATGGCTCTAATGTTCGAGGCACCTCACAATGGCATAAAATTCTTTATTGTATGTTGATTACTTCCTTCTTGAGTCACACAACTTCTCACTAAAATAGGCCAAAGGGCAATCTTCTTGAATCAACACTCCTCTGATGTCGACGATGCCAGATGCATGACACTCAACCTCAAACACCTCAATCATTGGCGCCATGATAATGCTGAAATCCTTGATGGATCTCTGATAGATGCGAGGCAAGGCCATGAAAGCTCCTCACATCATGAATGCTCTTTGGAACTGGCTAGGACTTGATGACTTCAATCTTGCTCTCATCCACCTTGATTCCTCGGGGAGTCACAATGTAGTCGAGACAAGTGACCTTGGTAAAAAAGAGAACTTCTTGAAATTGCCAAAGAGATTGTCCTTCTCAAGGACACTGATGACTTGAAACAAGTGACCTTGGTGTTCTCTTTCAGATTTGCTATAGATCAAAATTTCGTCAAAACAAACAACAAATTTACCAATGAAGGGCCACAACACTTGATTTATCAACTTCATGAAGGTACTTAGGGCATTGGACAGGCCGAAGGGCATAACAAGCCACTTGTAATTACTTCCCTTGGTGTTAAATGCAGTCTTCTACTCATCCCCTTCTCTAATTTGGATTAGATAATAGCCGCCTCTCAAGTCAATCTTGGAAAGTACACATGAGGCATATAACTCATTGCATTTTCAAGCCTTGTTATAGGATGCCTGCACTTGACTGTGATTTTGTTAATGGCTCGGCTATCCACACACATTCTCATACTACCATCCTTCTTTGGCACTTGCAAGGTCAGAACATGACAAGGACTAAGGCTTTCTCTCAGAAGGCCCTTGGAAATGAGCTCATCAAGCTGCATTTGAACCTCAATTGTGTCTTTGGGGTTTGTGCTATATGCTGGTTTGTTTGGTAACATTGATCCTGGCACGAGATCAATGTGGAGTTCGATGGATCTTTTAGGTGGCAAACCAGGGGGAATATCTTCTGGAAACACATGGGCGAATTGCTCAAAGAGGGCATTGGCCATGGGGTGGATAGTTGTTGGTAAGTTGGGATCTTCAAGGTTCATGAGAATCCTGTCCTTAAAGGCTCTAAACTTATAAAGTGAGGCCTTGAGGACTGATTCTCCTTGGATAAGGTTCATTGATGGCTTATTTTGTGGAGTTGGTGGGGGCTTAATGGGGCCAAGGTTATTTTCTTTTCTCCTTTTTGGAAACGAATAGGTATTCAAATACCCATCTTGCTTGCCCTACTGCCAAACAACCAAGGACTTCCCAATAAAATATGTCAAGCATCTATAGGTATAATGTCACACCAAACTTCATCCAAGTAATTCTTTTCAATTGAAAAGGAAATCGAACATCAAAAGTTAACTTGTAAACCTTTACCTTGATCTAGCCATTGGGTGTTGTATGGTTGAGGATAGGGAGAAATCTAGAGGTTGAGCTTATTAAACATGCTAACGGAAGCCACACTGGTGCAATTTCCTTTGTCAATGATCATTGAGTGCACCTTCCATTGGAAAGTGCACCTTGTCGGGATGATGTTCTCTCTTTGATCGTCCTTGGGGTCTCTTATATTGCTTAAGATCCTTCTTAGAACCAACAATTCTCTTTCATTAGCTTGTTCAACCACATCCTCTTGTCCCTTGACATAAAGCACTTGTTCTTCCTTAATTTCCTCAATTGGAGTAGCTTCATATTCTGTCAAGGTGATGATTCTCCTGGTTGGACACTCAAAAGCAATATGACCAAGTCCTTGAGACTTAAAACACCTTCTGCTGGTAGTGTTCCCATGGTTGGGCTTGTTTTGTGGAACTTGGGAATTTTGTGGGGTGAAGGTCGAAGGCGTTGGGGTTAGGGTTGGGTAAGAGCTCCCCTTGTTAAAAGGTTGACTCTTGGGAAAGGGTTTGGAAAATTTCTTTTTGATAGGTTTGGCCTTTTGTTGTTGGTGAACTTTATGGGCAAGGATAGAGACCTCACCGAAAATTGAGTATTGTTGTAATTCAACCACACGAGAAACCTTAGGATCAAGGCCTTCTAAGTACCACATAATGGTTTGTTCCTCGGGTTCTTACAAGTCACACTTCATTAAGAGCTCAAACTCCCTAGTATACTCTTCTACACTCAAGGACCCTTCGTGGAGGTTATAGAGTTGGGAATAACTGTATTGAAAATAGGACGGGGGTAGAAGTTTTGTCCTTGAGTTTTGACTTCTTTTTGCCGAAGTTTTAGTTTCCCTTTCTCTTTTTAGTCTTAGCATACTTTCCAAGTAAATTAGCATACTTTCTAAGCTTTTAAGGGAACAAGTTTTCCTTTTTGCTTTCAGGGATCTCCTTGTAGTAAAAAATCCTCTCAACATTGCTCAACCATTTGATGAACTCATTTGGATCCAACTTTCCTTCAAATTTTGGAATGTTTGACCTTAACATCGAGATAGCCCTGGTGACTCCTTCGGCTTCTCCTTGGTCTCCTTTCTTGTTCCTCTTCAGAATCTCCAAAGCGGTTGTCATACTCTCCTTCTTCGGCAAACTCTGAAGAGCTTGGTGGAGGTGTACCTTGAATCACTCTCTTCTTGGCTTTGAGAGATTCAGCTAGATGCTTCCTCAAATAATCATTTTAAGCCCTCAAATGATCTCGATCATGCATCAACTTCCCTAACTTTTCTTCCTAAGTTTGATTATTACTCATGTTGATGTTCAAGGCTAGTGTTTTTTGTGGACTAATGTGTTTTGACAGAGAATGTGTTTAGACCAATTGCACCAGACCTAGGAGAAACCCAAGCTAATATGATGTACCTCTCGGTCGATGAGAAGCAATCAAAGGTTGAAGTACTTTAATCAAGTCAGCCAACGCAGTTTGCAGTGACTGACCAAGGTTGGTTGATGTATTTGCAAGGAATGAAATTTGTGGAAATGGATAAAGCTAACACTTTCCTAGATATAGAGGTACCATTAGGAAGAATGTTAGGGCCGTTGAACCCTCCTTAGGATATAGAAACACCACTAGAGGAAAAGGAGTAAGACTCAGCTAGATGACCACTCTAATTGGCCTAATTAGAGATAAGCTAGAGAGAATTTGAGGGGGTGACAAAGGAGCTATGCTCAACTTCTTTCATACAACTTTAACTTGGTTTTACAAGCAACAAGGAATGCTATTTATCAATTGCCTTTCCTGCCAAAGCCTTCTTAGTGATTATGAAAGGTTCAAACATGATTAAAACCAAGGTCATTAGCAACCCAGTTAAGCATACATTAAGTAATAATTAACTTCTAATGATAGTTGCAATTGGTCAAAGACACAACATTATTTTGATTTGACATGTTAGGCTTATCAACCTATTTCAGAGCTTCCCTGGAAAGTTGATGATGGAAACTTCTTTTCGGCTAGGAAATAGGAAACAAGCTGCCGCCCACCTTAATAGGTTCTTGCTGGGTGGAAAATTCCAAGGACATTGAACGACTTTCCCAGCAGGTTGTAATGCCACATAATAGAGGAAAGTCCTCCCAAAAGTCTTCCATCACTCATGCAATCTGATAAATAAACCCGGACATGAAACGGAGTCTGTTATGTGCAACCGTCAAGTTCCTAAAGCCATCAAGAATTAAAGTTAAATTTTAATAAGAGAAGAGGGCCTCACTTGAATTACAAACGAGTGCACGCAAGTATAAAAAAGATCTAGTGTTCCTTTGGAAATTGGTGTTATGGTTTGGATTATAATGGATTGAGGTTTATTAAGTTCGCATATATTCCGTATCTTTGAGGCAATTGTCACACAACATGTTTCAAAAACAAGATTAATTAGTTTTGTCTATAATCTATCATGGGATAAAGCTTGCTTGTAGTCCACCCCAACCTTTTTTTTTTTTGGGGGGGGGGGGGGGGGGTTGGATCTGTCTTGCTGAGTGATCTGGCTAAAATTGTTAACTTTTGTTTTGGTTTCCTTTGGTGTAGGAACCTCTTAACTCATCTCTAGTGATGGCCGTGGGACATAAGTTTTGTAAACAATATTTTTTACTTTTTGGGCTTATAAACATTAAACATTTACATAAGTTTGAATTTGCTAGCAACACCCTATTTGCTTCATGTCTCTTTTCATTATACAGGCAAGTGTAGTGGCATAATTAGAGAAAATCTTGACAGTTTTTTTGTTTTTTTTTTTGGATCCAAAGGCTTTATCATAGTGAAATTAATTGCGTTAAGTGGGACAATGTGTGGTATTGTAAAGTCAAGGGTTGCTTCATGTTAGATATCTTTGTGAAATGAATGTATCACTTAAGGGTAAATGACTAAATGGCTTTGGAGGTTAGCCAAACATGGGGTTGCTTTATGGAGAAAGCTGATTGTGATTAAGTATGGAGTTCAAGGACATGGGTAAGAACACTTCTCTAGCCCATTGGGTTGGTTGTTGGAAGTCTCTTATGGGTAGTTTTGATAAGTTCATTGTTTCGGTCTATGTTGCATTTTAAAGTGCAGAATTGTGATAATTTCTTATTTAGGCGTGGTTTGTGGTTTGGAGACCAACCTCTAAAGCGTCAATTTCCGGTTCTTGTTAGGATGGCGCAACTAAAAAGGCATATGTTCAGGATGTAGTATCTTGGAATGATAGGCAAAACCATTGTAACTAAATTTCCCAAGAAGTCTGAATGATTGGGAAGAAGTGTGTTCAATTTGTTGGCTTTGCTATCTAATATTTAAGTAGCTTTTGAAGGCAATGATTAAATCCTTTGGTCCCTAACACAGTTACACAAGTAGGTAGTTTTCAGTGAATAATCTGTACAAAAAGATGTTTAAGGAGTTGCTTGAGAGAGACTTTATTTATCGAACTATTTGTTAGTCTAGAGCTCCCACTAAAGCTTGCTTTCTTTCTTAGGAGGCCACCAAAGGTAAGATTCCCATTGAAGATATGCTTGAAGGGAGAAACTGTGTTGGCTAATAGGTTGTCTTTTTGTGTTGAGCAATGGTCCATTAATCACCTGAGCCCAGTGAGTTGATTCAGACATTAACTCTTGCTCGGCTGAAAGGTCACGGCGTTCAGCTCGACTCATTTGAAGGATGGCTCTAGCTAAACCTCTTAAGCAAAAGGCCAAAGCAAAAAGCTCAAATAATGTAATAGTAGTTTTTTTTTTTAAACACTTTTTACGGGATTGCTTGTGATGCCTACTTATTAAGTGTTCAAAAGCTCCGACCCCTCTTCACTATCTATGTGGGACTCCCACAAGGTCACAACATCAGAGCAAAAGTTGAAAGTTTCTTTTATTTTCCAATCACACAAAAAATTGGAGTTGTCAACCAGTGTGGGACTTGAATGTCTGATTTTTTTTTTGTTTGCCTGCTGTTTGTACTTGGATTTTGAAAGTTTTGTGTCTACATTTAGTTTTTTTTCACACATGTATAAATTAGACTAAATTAATTAATTAAAATTTATTTTGTTAAATTTATCCACAATCCATCCGTAGTCCATAATCCATAATCCATATACATAATTGATTTAATTTCAGCCATGTTTACAAAATTGAAACTATATTAACTGTTGCTACTCTTCATAAAAGATGCCAATTTTTAATTTTTTTGTCTCTTTATTCAATTTATTTTTACATTTATTTAAATTAAACTAAATTAATTAATTAAAAATTAATTTGTTAAATAGTTCAAAATCCATAATCCATTTGATTTTGGCAAAGTTCATAAAAATTGCAACCATGATAACTCTTACTACTCTCCATAAATGATACTAGATCCTCTCATCTTATATTGAGACTCAATATGGAATCTTTTAACTTCTTAAAACTCCATAAAAGGTGAAAAATTGTGAATTGGCAAAAGCAACACTTCTTAGTTCCTGCTATATCTCGATATGGTTGGTTTACTCATGTGTGTGGTCAATCACCCTGGATAAAAATTTACAAAGATGCTCTATTTACCAACTTCATCGAAGCATCCTCTCTTTAAACTGTCAACAACCATCTGGATAGCCTAATTATGGTCTTTCGTTGGCCAATTGTCCCTACTTCTTAGCTCCTTGTCATGTAAGTTTCATTTTCATATACCTTGTTCATACATGCATCCTCTATGTTGTCTACACAAGTCTTTAAGGTACCTGACTTCTTCATATACGATCATATTTTCGGCTAGTTTGTAATTTCACCAAAGGGCAATTACTATATTTTCATAAATGCATATAATTTGTTATAATACAATACTTTCATTGTAGACCCACTTTTCGGGGTTGAAGAGATCTAGATGTAAGCAATTTTACATTGATAAAAATCATTACTTGGAGATGGAGGTAGTGACAGGATAATTTGGTTTAGGCCTTTTGGAACCTTGCCCTATTTGAATTATATGGATCAAGATCTAGATCCAACCTATATCCATTGGATCCAAAAAGTTAGACCCTTTGGATTTATGCGTCCTTAAGTGGATCCTTAATGGGTATCAATTGGATCCAACTCATGTATATTAGATTTGCATTGCAACTATGAAATCAACTTGGACAGAATAACCTTTACAAGCTGAAATTGAAAAGGATTTGTCATAGTAAGGAAGTACAATAAAGTTGTAGTTAGGCTATGACATTTACTACCTTCAGCCAAAAGTTCTTACTCCAAAGTTATTAGCTTTGCGAAAATAAATTCCCTTACATCTTCCTATTGCTGTCCAGACTTCCTCAAAATTAACGTTATTGCCTTTGTAACAGCCACAACCTGATGGCTCTTTGAACTTGATTGAACCTTCCAGCTGTTGCAGTATGGACCTAATCCTCAATATAAGTCACTTTTGTCTTCCATGTTATGGCTAGTATGATGTACTCTTGAGACATTGTTCCTTATCTACTATTCTAGCACCAGCCTTAGCTGGAACAAAACTACAAATTTTGTTTCATTAATCAATATGAATATCCAATTTGAGATATTCCTTTTGTTTCATTTTGACTTCAAGATATCCAATTTGAGGTATCCATTTTGGTGTTCATGAAAGCTCAATCATAAGCATAGTCCCTTTAAGCTTATCCTTGTAACACATGTTTTCATCTGCACCTTTCCTTCTCCAGCAAACAACAAACAAGAACAAGAAAACAAATGGGTAAAAAAAGGGAAACTAGAAAAAGAAAAGATGCACAAAAGCAAGCCAATATTTTCAGAATGTAAGCTGAAAGTACTCAAAAAGAGGAGGTTTTTCATCGTACCTAAAACCTAGAAGAAGGTGTAACTTTGGCTGAAGATGGGCTTGAACGAAAAGGGTTTTAGTGGGATTTTAGATGGGTCTCCACCCTTTGGCATTTGGTTTTTTCTTTGATGGGGGGTTTGGGTACAACAACTAGGGTTAAGCTGTGTTACTTGGACTCGGGACACGGGTGTCTGACACGGACACGAATCCAAGGGACCGGCATGGCATCCCTAAAAATTGAAGACACGGGGACACAGTTTCCAAGGGTCCGACACAGCAGGGGGTACACGACCCATAATTTGCATAACATATTTAATTATATATTAAAAGAGATTATTTAAAAAGCAAGTAAGTTGCATAACAGTGTTAGAATTATTTTACAACTACATGTATTTTGATAATGAGAAAGGCCCAAACCCATTTATCAATGCAACAACCCACTTGCATTACCAAAAAAAAAGAAAAGAAAATAAATGTAAGTTTAAGAAACCCTAACAGAGCTTCTATTGTATTACCTCTGTCGCACAAGCCCTAAAGCACACAACGACTGCGTCTCTCTCTCTCTCCCCCCCCCCCCTCCTTTCTCTCCATGTAATTTGAAAGAAACCCTCAGAACACAACTACTGAACTGCTGCAGCACAAGCCTCCCCCCACTCTCTCCCCCCCCTTCCCCCCCTCCCTCCCTCCCTCCATGTGATTTGAAAGAAACCCTACAACATGCAACTTCTACTGCCACGCAATCCTTTCCCTACAACTCTGATCTCTCTTTTTCTAAGCATCAACACCATTGGTATACTGTTAATTGGTCAAATCTATGCACTCAACCGACCTCCACCGTGCCTGCCACCATGTCTGAGCTTTCTTGCCGGGTTAGACACATGTCAAATGTCGTGTCCCGTGTCGGGTCGGGTCATGTCGACCTGGGTACGACACCCTCAAATCGCGAGTCCGGGTAACATAAGGGTCAACGGATGATTGTGTTAGTGGCTTGGTTTTACTGGGATTTTGATGGGTCTCTACCCTTTGCCATTTGGTTTTTTCTTTGATGGGGGTTGGGTACAACAACTAGGGTTAACCGGTTAAGGGATGTTTGTCTTAGTGGCATGGAGAAGTTTGAAGAAGAGTTGGGTTCTTAGTGAGGAATTTGAATCGTTGGACACGATTTGATGGTTCACTTTGGAATGAAAGTAATTACCCAAATTTTTTAGCACAAGGCTAGACCACTAAATGGCTTCAAACTTCATTTTTTGGGAACCGTGTGTAGTTGATTTCAAAGTTTTCAATTTGGTACAAAGGTTACCATTTTGGGTTTTATTGAATATGATCATTGTAGGGAGCTTTAGGGGTCTGAGCTATATATATTACATGCACCCGGAACATGTGCTCTAGATATTTGTGATTGAACAATTATACTAATAAGAGTGAACAACTTAATATATGTGGGTGAACTATCGTAATGTCTGGAGCACATGCTGCGGGTGCACCTAATAAATTGCAGGTTTGAGGCCTTTTGGTTTTTGCTTAAGCCTCCTCTTGTGTATGTAGGCCATCCCCTTGATGTCATTTAATACATATTTGATTAGTGATTACTCATCAGAGAAGCTTCTGCTTAATTGTTGCCTTTTCCTTTCACTGAGCCTCTAATGCTGTCCAGCTTTTCCCTCCATGTGAAAGCAATTTGATAACTTTATTCTTTTAAGAACTTCTGTCAGGATTTATTCATTGTGTTGTGACATTTTGATGGCACATGAGTCATTCTTAAAATATGCAGAATAGAGCACATGGGAGATATTACCAAAATCTGGTTTCGTTAAAGGCCAGATCTTATTTCTTCAAAGGCCCATTTTGGGTTGAGCCTATTTTGATTTTACTTATCTTCATTGCAGGGAGATTTTAAAATGGAGGAGGACAAGAAACACAGGGCAGCATACAAGGCTTTAGGTGAGTCAGAAACGAAATTTCAGTTCTTTTCAGCTCGACAGATTGCTTGTCGCTTGCTTGGAAGTCGAGGATACCTCTGCCAGAAGGTAGGCACTTCATTGATTGTTTACATTTTGCCCAGCATTGACATGCCGAGCTATCATTTTTGTGGTGGCTCAAGGATTAGAATAGGGAGTAAAAGTATGATGGTATGGCCACCATTTACTACATTGCCTGGCATGTCTTCTTTGTTGGGATTTGCATATCATATTGCTGTTCTTAATGAATTACTCTCCATTTCAGTGCTGGCTTGCACTTGATGATTGTATGTGTTCAAAAGTCAAACCTTGCCCCCTTTGGCGTAGAATACGTTTTTGGGTCTATATGCATCCTAAGGTCAGTTTTCTTATTTATGAGTCATGATAAAGTCCTTGCTTCATAGGCTGGTGAGGTAACAATTATCTGTGAATTATAATCTCTATTATACTCTATAGGATTTTCTACGACAAAACAACACTGGAAAGATGTTGTGGCAAGTTTTTGGTGTTCAAGCAGCAACGCTATGTCTCTTTGGTATTGTTGAACATGAAGACATGATGTGGAATGAATTCAAGAAAGCAGGTGCTGTTCATTCATCTCAACAGTTCTGCCATAAAATATCTAATTCTTTTCATGAGTAGTGACTCTATTGTCAGTCTGTTAATCTGGGGGATAAATGGTTTAATGTTGACCTAGTTCATCTACATCTGAGTTAATCTTGCATGGTTGCTAGTCAAAATCATGGACCCAGCCTATTTTTATTCTGTCAATAATGCGTCTACGAAAATTGAATCATCTCTCTTTTTCTGTCACTCCTGTTATGATGGAGGTAGTTCATTCTCTTGCACTGAGCTAGCCAATGTGCCAATGGTTTTGTTTTACTTGCACATATCTTAACATCTTTTACTGATGAATTTTAAAATTGAGTTGCGGGGTTCCTCTTTTAATGATCAATATATCCAATTATCTGTGCATGTAGGTTGTTGCTTATTGATGTAATGGATGGGGCTACCTTATTTTCAATTTTAGTTGTTACCATCTCTCTCTCTCTCTCTCTCGTGTATGCACCCATAAAAGGACTTGAAAAGGAGGGAAATTCCTTTTTTTTATTTTTTACTGTTTCGAAGCCTTATTTCTATCCTTTTGAAAATTTAACTGCTGTATGCTTTAAAAGAGGTGCCATGAAATGCAGGTGTTACCCATTGGATATATTCACCACATCCATACCCATAATACATGTTGATGGACAGTAACTTGTTTATATTTAATAGAATTGTTGGATGCATCAAATTCTTTGTGGCTTTTGTATTTGTAAGTTGCCTTAGTAAACTGTCGTTAGTAGCAGTGGATTGCGTATTTCACTTACTGACTTATTTTTTTTACTGGTAATTACTTTCAGATTAATTGTTTTATATTAGTTCTTCTTCTTAAATGTATTTCTTTCAAGTAACACTTTTGAATTTAGAAAATTGTGTACTTGGGAATAACATAATTGTAGAAGTTTGATGTAATTTTATAATGCTCTCTAAGGTTGGTATCTAAAAATAACTGAGCTTATTGGTTCTTTTAAAGGAATGATATTGCAATGTTGGCTGAAACCCATGCATGTATAATATACTGAAAAATTTGACATGCAAGTCTCTAATTTTTTTCCTTTTCTTATCAGGAGGCTTTCCTAAATTGTTAGTTCTGATCTTATAGTCACATTCGTAGGAAGAAGCAAGGTATGGTGCCTCTATCCCAATAAGTCTGGGGAGCCAAAGTCTGTCCAAGATTACTTCACAAGTGATGCAACATTGTCAACGGTACTTGATATGCCAATAATATGATATCTGGTTTAATGCTGTTAATAGAGTGATTGAATTGTGCTTGTTATGGTGAATGTTGTAGGTTAGGTGCTTCAAATTCAAGGAGCAGCCAAAATCTTATTGATATCATAACTACTAGGATTCCAGAAATATTTGACTGTTTGAAAGTCATCTGTTCAGTGGTCTTATCAAATAGCATTGAAGAATGATATCTATTTATGGTGCTATTTTTAAAATTCAAGTTGATAATCTGACTTCTTTCTTCTGCTGGAAGGTTCTCTCTCATTCTCTCTGGTTCCCTTTCTCTTTAGTGTTGCTCAGCTGTGCACAGGAAATATAACTCTGGCCATGTACTTCTGAAGTGGGGAGTTGAAATTTGGTGATGGATAATCAGAGTAGACTATGAAAACCTTGGCCTTCTCATGTGGTGCTAGTAACCCTTCCTGGTTGATGTCAAAAATGCCATTATTTTTGTATTTTCGTGCATTATCTGCCATTTATTAGGAAAGCACAACCACAAGAATTCTCTGTTGTCACATGATCTCTCTCAGGCCACGTGGCTTGCATTTGATGTGACATTTTAAGTTATAGTGCTGTAGTCTTGTAGGCTTTATCTGTAATGCTACTTTTATGCTTCTTTACAGGCTAATGCAGATGATATCCTAAACTTTATTCTGATTGATGGTACGTGGAACAATTCTGCAGCCATGTTTAAGCGTTTAAAGGTAGCTTTGCCTGTATCATTTGTTGCAATTATCATTGTCACTGTCATTGCCTGCATAGACCAGCTTAGTGGTTGAATCTGCCATATTTTCTCTATGATTTACCTTCTTGAACTCACCTTGAGTTTTTGTAGTTTTGTTCTCTAAGTTTTCTCTACATGACTGTGAACATTATGTTTCTATTGAAGTATCCATCTTCATGACATTCAGATGGTGTAAACCTCAAATTGGTTTGCTTGCCTTTTTGCAAAATGCTCATAAAAGTAAACCAGGATTTGACTTCATTCATTATCCATTCTCTTCAAACTATTTATGTGGCTTATATTTGGCATGCACTTCGTTTGTGGAGTGGTCATACTGGACCGCGTTTTGCAGAGGTATTTTCTCCAGCTGCAATTACCACATTGTTTTTCTTTGATAGCACTTGAAGTTTACATCATTACCTTGTTAGCTTTTTTTTTTTTTTGGGTATTTACTATTCACCGTTACATAATCTTTCTCAGGATCGAGCAAAGCTGGTTTGGGGGAGCGATGACATATCTTGTGTTTCAGTAGCAACAGGGCCTTCAGTGATGCACAAACTTAGGTAATTTAGCCGCTGCTGTTGGCTCAGTTATTCTTTCCTTATTGCTTACGCTTACAACTTGTTTGGTCAAATGTAATCAATCGTGTAATCACAATTACATCGTTATTTGTACTACAATGTTTGGTTGCATTTTGGACATTATAGTCAAAATTACATCATAAACAAAATAACATCGACTAATGTAACTGTAATAACACTCACCTACCTATGTTATTTTAATTACAATGGTAAAAATACTCTCTTATCATACATACCCTGTATACCGTAAATTATACCGTACACCATGGATGACTAGCGTAGGTCCACTGCATGCATTAAAATAAGTCAAACTGTTTATGTGATGAATTTGTGTTAAAAATGGGTGAATTAAAAAAATATTGATGGATTTTGCAATAACATTAATAAATTTACGAAAGGAATTTGGATTCTGATAATCTCAATTTTTGGCAATTGGATGATAATAATCCCTACTTTGTTTTTGTACGCCAGCGGTCTCAAAAAAGAAAAAAAAAAGTTTTCACAATTGCAGTCAGTTATCTCTCTCTCTGACATGCCCATTCTTTTTCTTCTCATGTACTAATTTCTCTCTCTCACATTTGCATCCATCCATCTCTCTCTCTTGAACACACCCATTTTGTTCTCACACTTTTTCGCATTCACACCCACACTCACACTTGCTCACACATACGCGGAAACTTGCAAAACTAATTACATGTGCATTATCTATTTTAAGTAATGAGACACGATGATGTAATCACTTTTACATTGCGTTGCATAGTTGATTGCAATACACTTAAATTCAACTAAACAGTTATGAGAAAGCTGAGTCTTTTATCATCTTATACACTTGCCTGCATTGGTGCAGGTCTCAACCATCGTGGGATCGGACCTGTACAGCAGCAGCAGCTGCAGGACTTCTTTCAGAATTGCATGTTCTTCCACAATTCAGTCCATATTGTTTAGACAAACAGGCTGGGGCAGTAGAAGATGCTCTGGAAAGTTTGTTGGAGGCGCTTACTACTCGGCGTGTTCGCATGGGCAGATCCATAATTCGTAAAATTCGGAATGGTTCCAACATCTGTTGAGACTTGACCTGGCTTTTCAACTGGGGCCTCATTGAGCAGCTGCTTTAGCTGTTAATGTGACTGAGGTATCACAAGATGCCTTCAAACTTGTATTTGGTCAATGGGTGATTATTTACTTTATCTATCTTTTAGGTATATCAGCACAATAGTCCAAGGTGATTTATATGCCTAACTAATATGATTGATTTTTTTTTTTTTAAATTTTCTTATCCACCCAAATGACTGTATTTTACGCTTTCTAACAACCAACTACCGAGTATTGTTGAACATAGGATACAGGGTCTCCAAAGTTTTTGCAGCAAATTCTGAGTCCCTCTTGTTCTGGCAATACATAAAAGTTTGTGTAGCTCTTACATTGATTCATATTTTAGCATGCCATCACAGAAGTGTCAGCAACCCAGTATGATTGTAGATGTTGGACTTTATCCTCAGGCTTTGCATTCCAAAGTCATATCCTCAACCGGTGTCCATCAAATCAAGACTACTTTGATTCTCGTCCTATCGTCGGACTCAATCAAAGTGGGGGCTTTGAAGATACCGGGATTTTGACGCATAAAATAATATAAAAAAAAAGAGCGGAAGAAATAAAAGAAGTTCGATAAATGCATGCATTTTACATGTATTTTGTTCACCTAAAGCTACATGCATGATCAAATGTGGTCCATCCTAGCTACATGTACATTTATTTTTTATATAAAAATGGAGCCATGCAAACCCTAAAAGTAAGTGCCAGAGGTTGCGAGATCGCACCCTCGCAAGAGCATCCTGAAACACCTCTCAAAAGCTAGCTAGACAATACAATCACTCCGTCCAGTGTGAACCACCTATTCCCTAGGTTGGTTGACTCATCAACCCACCGTCCATGCATGCATGGACGAGGAGGGATCCATCCCCCCTGCCTGAAGGCCGGTTGGCCTTGGACGCTCCGCCCACACGTGGTCAATTGACCACGTGCCACCGTCCAAGCTAGGTGAACTCCCCCTACTGCCTTGGTATTCTGTACAGCTCGGAGATTACTATGTATGCATGCATGCATACATGTATCTCTCTACTCCTCTTAGCCTATAAATACCATCCTATTCCAAGTCATTTTCACTCACCAATTCACTCATCAACTCATAATCCAATTCACTCATCATCTATCCCTCTCTACTCATTCTATAATCTCTCATCCTCTCTACTCCTTATACTTTCATATCATCTCTCTTATCATTCTACTACTATCCTATTCTTCTATCATCTTTGTTACCACTATTATCTTCCTAATTTTTCCTTCACAAAAAGCCTAAACACTTATCCTATTCTATCCATCCAAAACTTCACAAAAAACCTTAGCCTAAACACATCCCAAAACTACAAAAAAGCTTTCTTATTCCCCTCTTCTTATCATCTTTTTCCATCCTTTTTTCTATCATCCTTTTGGCACTTGGAGAGTAAGGTTTTAAGGTATCAAGGAGGATTCATCAAGCATCAAAAGGCTAGGCAAGTTTTTCCCGACAAAGTAGCAATGTAAGCTTCAAAGTGCTTCTCTTTTCTTGTAAATAATTGTGTATTTGTACTTTTTTTTTTATCTTATATATTACATTCTTGTTGCATGATTCAATGAAGTAATTTTATAAAGTATTCATTCATTTCCTTTCCAAACTTTATTAAAAACATATTCTTTAAACTTTTAGTAGAGTCTTTCCATTTGTGAGAGGCGAACTCTTAAGGTTTACTTTCCGAGTTCGTAGCCTTACCCCCGAAACCATTCTTGGGTTTCGCAGGCGGAGTCTTTCTTTCTTTCTTTTCCTTTCACTCTCTTCCAAGCTTAACATTTAAATGAGCAAATGGGATTAATTTTAGAAGAGTTGAGAACACGTGGATGTTCACTCTTAAAGGTTTGATTCCATGACTCATAAAATGCATAAGTAAAGGGAAAGTGATTTTACCAAACATTATTCATGAAATATATGATAGACTTCCTCAAAGAAGTTTCAATGGTTAACCCCATCACAAATCACCGAATCACACCCCTATCCAAACGTGGACGTTCGGAAGCTCGAACGGCGGGGAAAAATGTCCACAGCAACTTCCTAAAGAATACACAACAATTACATGGTGACTTTAAAACAGAGACTTACCCATGACATGGGTTTTTTAAAAAAAAAGACTTTAAAAACAACAGGTTGACTTAAGAAAAGACTCACATATGACATGACCTTGCATAAAACATCTTAATGACTGAACGACATTTACACACTGACTCTAAAATAGAGACTTACCCATGACCTGGGTTTACTTAGACCGTATATTATACCTCCTAATGTATAAGACAACTATACTCTAACTCAGGAAATGACTCAACTATGATACAGGCCTGCCGGTTCTAACCCTTATGAGACGTCCTAAAAAAAATGAAAGACAATTATTTACTGACTTAGGAACGCTTAGCGAGTTGACACAAGTTGGAAAGCGCAAGTGAGTGTTTCTCAATTTGGATGGGCTTAAACCACAAGCCGACCGTTTTAAGGAGAATCCGTCACTTGAACTAACAAACTTGTGTCAACTCAAGCTATGTTGGCTATTATGCGGACTAGAATAATGCTCGACATATTACAACCTAACTTCTAGACTTCCATTTGCACACTCTTTTTTATTTAAGACCGAAGATATCTATTTATTTAACTCGTGAAAGTACATGTCGTAAAGGACCGAATAAAGCCATCAAAAGGCGAGTTAAAACAGGCTTATAAACTTAATTATTAATTCCACCATGGATGGGCTTACCAACGGGCCGACCATTGATTCTTTTAGACTTAATAATCAGATTTATAAGTTTATTTTCTCTAACCTTGAGACTATTACGCGAGCTAAAATAACATACACTGACTTTATTTTATTATTAATCATTTTCTTTGGACCCAAAATAAGAGAATACTGAGAAGGACTGAATAAAATCATTAAAGGTGAGTTAGAATGAACCGATAAATAGGGTCAATTAACCTTTAAATGGATGGGCCTCACAACCAAGCCGACCATAAAATTTAAGATTAATTAATCGAGTTTATAAACTCATCTCTTCTTAAACCCAACAATCATTACGTGGACTAAAACAATACCTCAAAATTAGGTCAGACTCTAATGAAGACTCAACAAACACAAACACAAACACATATTTACACTTAACAAAGACTCAGAACACGTGTTAACCAAAAACCTAAGAAAGACTCAAAGCACGTGTTAACAAAAACCAAAAAAAGACTCAAAGCACGTGTTAACAAAACCCTAACAAAGACTTAAACGCATGGCAAAGACTCAACATTGTCAAACACGTGGTACAGGCTCAACAAACTGAAACACGTGGTTACACAAACACATACACATGCGCAGACACATACAGACACACATTCACACACACATATACATGCACACACACACATGCACACACATGCACACACACATACTCATGCACAGACACATACACATGCACACACACATACACATGCATATGCACAGGCACAAAACATAGACTACAACACACTTTATCTCCCTTACGATCTATCTCTATATGGACCTTAAGGACAACTGATCATTATAAAGGACCGAATAAAGCCAAGTATGGCGAATCAGGACTGAATAAGGAATCACGAGTCAGTTGTTTCTCAATTCGGATGGCCCCAATTACTGGCTGATCGTTTTAAGGAGAATCCGTAACTCAGAAAATTTATCAGTCCAACTCAAGCCATACCGACTATTACGCGGGCTAGAATAATGATCAACAGGAGTGACAGTCTACTCTTTCTATACATTTTTTTTATTCTATTTGTTTAGGAAAGTGGATATCGTGAATGACTGGATAAAACCAACAATAGGCGAGTCGTAATTAGTTTATGGACTTAATTGCTAAATCCAATATGGTTGGGCCTATCCACGGGCCAGCCATAAGTATGATGGATTTGAAAATTATTTCGATAAATGAACTTACTCCAGTCCGGTGGTTATCATGCTGTCTAAAACTTTATCCACCAACTTGTTTTGGACTTTTAATCAGGTTTATTGGACCTAAGGCCAACTAATCATTACAAGAGGCCAAATAAGGTCAAGCATGGCGAATCAAGCCTAAGTCAAGGAGCACAAATCAGTGTTTCTCAATTTGGATGGGCCCCATGACAAGGCCGCAAGCGCACGGTGTACGTAGTAGCACGTCAAGGTCGATCCAACAGGGACTCAATCAGCAGCACGGAAAACTAATCTCTATCACGATTGCTAAGCTAATCAGATTTGGGTTTTGGAAAAGGTTTAACAATTAAATAAACTAATAAAGCAGAAAAAAATAAATCAAAGGTTCTATCAAGAGAGAAAGACTTCTAGGGAGATGCTAACCTAACAACGAGTTCGATTACTAAAAACCTAGCCTGCACAATCATACATTCAAGAATGAATCAAGAATCAACAACCTCTGAATTCTATCGCCCTTTCGATGCTAAATAGAATTATTCTAAACAACCTAATCAACAACTTTCGTCTGCCTTTTAGATTAATCAGAATAGAAGGCCTTAAAAAGTCAGGTTATCTAATGATTCCCTAGTTTACTACTCCTTTTTCAACTTTCGTAAGCCTAGGTAGACAGGTTGGTAGTCAGATTACCCTAATTCACCTTTCAGTACTTCTTAGGTTAATCTCAAACTCATGAATATTCGAGCGCTCAGAGAACACACATGAACATGGAGAACACAACCTTCTATTGATTCTAATCAAGAATTCATGCACAAACTAATAACAAACAATCAAACTACATTGTTTCGGGTTGCAAAACCCTAGAATTCAAGAAATCTACTCGCTCCTATTCAATGAAAACACAAAACAAGTTCCAAACATCATAATCGAATCTCAAAACTAAGAAGGAAATCAAAAAGAAAGAATAGAATTGCGAAGAATACAACCCGTCGAGCCTTTCGATCCCGGGGTAGAACCTTCTCCGCGAACGTCGCTCCTTTCCTTTGCGAATCTTGATCTTGGTTTCTCTTGAATCGATTCGGTCTTGAATCTTGATGGTAGGGAAGAAGAGTAGAATGGAAGTATTAGGGCTCTCTTTTCTCTTCTTGACGGCCAAAGAACGAAGGAAAACTGATAAATAATGAATCAATTTCGAAAAACCGTCGCTTCCTCCCTTTTCTACTCGCGAAAATAACCGACCTGCATAGGCAGTTCGCCTTGGTCCGTACAGTCCGTACACCACGGACCGTGGTGTTCACCACGGGCTGCCCGAGGTTGCCACTGTCCCGCTTCTTTCTTCTTTCCTTTGCCAAAATGAGCTGGACAAGTCCGCCACGGACCGTGGCCACCACCACCACGGCCGCCAAGGTTCTTCTTTGCCCGGCTATTCCTTACTCCGTTCCGTCCCAAATTTGTACCACGGTTTGGGTTTGACATGTAGAGGTCCGTGGTATATTCACTCTTGCCTGAAGTTGAGAGAAAGTTGGTGTTTTGGCCTCAAAACCTACAAATTCACATAAAAAACAACAACACCAAGTGTAGTAGGGAAATTGGAATAAAAATCAAGATTCACACACAAAATTATCCCTAATTCATTATTGGAAACCCCCAAAAACATAGTCATGAAACGCAGTTATCAAATCCCCCCATGCTTACTCCTTGCTTGTCCCCAAGCAAGTACAAGACTCAAAACAAGATGAAAAGACTTGAAAAGGAAAAGAAATCTACTGACACCTCCTCCAATAAAAAGGGAATATTAGAAAGCCAAAACAAGCATACACAGAGAGACTCCCTAGCGAGATTAAGAATCAAATTGAAACAAAAATTGTTGTTCGAAATAGAATCACAAGCCAGGAAGCAACACAACTAGTCTATCTTAACTCAAATGCAATCAAAATTCATTCACATGTTTGGCGAACTAGTTGGGATCAGTAGGACCTCACTTTAGGGTATGTGAATCACTCCCCTCATGTGTTTGCAAAAACGGTTCACTCAAAACCTTCAACCAATGTAAACAACCTACCATAAGCTTGACAAGACTCTCGATTCTCTACCGCTATAAACAACATGCATAAAAGTTAATCATGAGGACTTTTCAAGGGTTGTAATTTGGCTTAGGTGTAGGGTAAGGAGGGAAATCATTTTGGAAATGTGGAGCTAAAAGCCAAGGACCTAAAGAGCAACATTCCCAATACATAAAGCACAACACCTCCTACTTCACTCTTCGATTAAGCTCAAATATATTCCCATCAAAGAAAGGTAAGGGGAAAGAGTCAATATAAGCAAGAAAACCACCACACTAATCACCTTATTCTTCAAAGCTTTTCTCTTTTTTTTTTTACTTTTCATTCTCTTTTTTTTTGTGGTGAATAGCATAGATACATAAAGAAACGACTCATTCCCCATCAAACAAATTTCAACCTTGAATGAAAAGAGGGATAAATAATGATTATGAACAATGCTTCCTTCATCAAGTAAACCAACCAAAGTTACCAAAACCAACCAAAGTTACCAACAATTAGACTCCAAAACTGCCCCCCAACTGAATTGTTGCTCCACTAACTTGGCTAAAGGGTGAAGAATTAAGAACATACCAAGGGTGCACACTTATAGGGTAACAACAAGACATGAAAAAAGGTTAGTAAAGGGCTAGCAAAAAGAAGTCAAGATGCCGGATGGCTTTTTGGCTTTGTGGCTACAAGATGGGCCTCAATCATATTAACATAATGCACAAGTCAAATGCAGTTTCAAAGAGAATCAAGTCAAGTTCTAGAGATGCAAACATGGTAAGGTCACACTCAAAAGAAAATGAGACTATAAAAATGATAGTCTTTTAGGCTCAAGAAGTCTCACGGGTTAACTTACCACAATCACAAGCAACTAGTTCCTTTGATGTACCAAACATAAGAACTTTACTATCATACACATGAATTGATCAAGACTAGATGAATTACAAACAAGACAAGCAACCTAAGTCAAACAAACAACAAAGTCTCTTTCATCATCCACATCAAGCCAAAAATCCCATGAGTATACACTTGCAATGACAATCCAAACACACACCTCTTAAAGGCGAAAGACTATCCTATTTTTTTTTTTTAAAAAAAGAAAAAACTTTTAACAAGAAAGCAAGAAAACTACTCATATATGCAACCTACATGCAAATTCAAAGCCTAACAAACAAAAAAAGAAACTAAGAAACATGCAACTATAGGCGTTAGTCTCACTCAAGCACATGATTTCAAGACAGTCAACCCAAATCCCCCCATGCTTGGACAAAGCAGCGTCCGTAATGCATTTCGAGTAAGGGTAACATGCACAAGAAGGAAATGACATAATGCATCACACTCTAAAAAAAAATGCAGAAAATTAAAGGAACGAAAAAAAATCCTAATAAAGCAATTAAACGCTTGGGATGCCTCCCAAGAAGCGCTAGTTTAACGTCTTAAGCTAGACGAAACTCACCTCAGATGCAGTCAAAGCCCTTAGAAGCTTGTCAAACTCCGCAGCATGCGGTTCACAAGCCTGCATATAAGAGAGCAACAAAATACTCACAGCAAAGAACGTTAGTTGCTCTCTCTCAAATTGATCAAAAGTACTAGAAAAATCAAAAGAATCAAAATAAGTAGTCCACATGATTTTTCTAGCTGAGTCCTCTAGGCATTTACAATATGGATCAAGATAGGGATGAAACCCTTCTAAAGTGCCTAGGGACAAATCAACAACATTGTTGGTCCCCTCAATCACAATCACATCACAAGAGTTAACCACACAATCCACATCAGCATGAACATCAATGGTCTTTTCACAAGGCATGGGCTCCTCAAGATTCTTAGGGGCAAGGGAAGGTGGTGAACAAGGTGTAGAAACATGGAGTACATCAACAGATTCCTCGCTTGAAGGATCCAATCCACCCACAAACCCCTCACAAGACTCCTCATCAATATCATCAATTGACTCATGACAAACATCATCATCATACCTAGCATCAAACCCATGGGAATCACTCACCTCAAACCCCGTCGACTGAGAAAAAGGTAAGGATGCATTATGAAAAGCAAAGACACCATCAGTAGTGTCTCTAGGTAAGCTAGGATGAGAAGGAGCAACAGTTGGCAAAGATGACTTAGAAGGGTAAACTATTTCATCTATTTTCTCTAGACAAGCTTCCAACTTATCTTGTTGCTCATGCATTGCCCTCATCAAAAAAATCAAGTTTGGCTAAAACAGGGCATGTAGAATCATCATGGTCAAGAGAATTACACAAACGACAAGAATGCACACAATGGGGTTGAGTACATAATCTAGCATGAGATGCACAAAGATTGGGGAAAGAGGATGCACCATAATAATTTTCAAAATCACGAGTATCACGTGCAAGCCACTCAAGCAAACTCCAAGCTTCATCAATAGTTTGAGTATCATAGAAACCAAAATACTCTAATAGAGTACGTGTCTCACTATTCACCCCCAAAGCAACAATGTCAAGAACATCTGATTTCCCAGGCACAATACCACATGGAACAGGACATGCAAGTAATCTCTCAAAATAGTGCCAAAATAATTCCTGCTCAAATTGGGGAAAATCAAGAATTGCCATTTTTTTTTGTATTTTTTTTAAAAGAAAAAAAAAATCAAAGATAAAAAGAAAAGAAAAAGAAAGAAAAAGAAAACAGCCTAGTCAACCTAAGAGAATTCGTTTACCGACTGCTAGGGACAGAGTCCCCGGCAACGGCGCCAAAAACTTGACAGGGCCGCAAGCGCACGGTGTACGTAGTAGCACGTCAAGGTCGATCCCACAGGGACTCAATCAGCAGCACGGAAAACTAATCTCTGTCACGATTGCTAAGCTAATCAGATTTGGGTTTTGGAAAAGGTTTAACAATTAATTAAACTAATAAAGCAGAAAAAAATAAATCAAAGGTTCTATCAAGAGAGAAAGACTTCTAGGGAGATGCTAACCTAACAACGAGTTCGATTACTAAAAACCTAGCCTGCACAATCATACATTCAAGAATGAATCAAGAATCAACAACCTCTGAATTCTATCGCCCTTTCGATGCTAAATAGAATTATTCTAAACAACCTAATCAACAACTTTCGTCTGCCTTTTAGATTAATCAGAATAGAAGGCCTTAAAAAGTCAGGTTATCTAATGATTCCCTAGTTTACTACTCCTTTTTCAACTTTCGTAAGCCTAGGTAGACAGGTTGGTAGTCAGATTACCCTAATTCACCTTTCAGTACTTCTTAGGTTAATCTCAAACTCATGAATATTCGAGCTCAGAGAACACATGAACATGGAGAACACAACCTTCTATTGATTCTAATCAAGAATTCATGCACAAACTAATAACAAACAATCAAACTACATTGTTTGGGTCAAAAACCCTAGAATTCAAGAAATCTACTCGCTCCTATTCAATGAAAACACAAAACAAGTTCCAAACATCATAATCGAATCTCAAAACTAAGAAGGAAATCAAAAAGAAAGAATAGAATTGCGAAGAATACAACCCGTCGAGCCTTTCGATCCCGGGGTAGAACCTTCTCCGCATGAACGTCGCTCCTTTCCTTTGCGAATCTTGATCTTGGTTTCTCTTGAATCGATTCGGTCTTGAATCTTGATGGTAGGGAAGAAGAGTAGAATGGAAGTATTAGGGCTCTCTTTTCTCTTCTTGGCCAAAGAACGAAGGAAAGCGATAGATAATGAATCAATTTGAAAAATCGCTTCCTCCCTTTTCTACTCGAAAATAACTGACCTGCATAGGCGGTTCGCCTCGGTCCGTCTGATCCAGTACACCACGGACCGTGGTGATCACCACGGGCTGCCCGAGGTTGCCACTGTCCCGCTTCTTTCTTCTTTCCTTTGCCAAAATGAGCTGGACAAGTCCGCCACGGACCGTGGCCACCACCTGCTGCCAAGGTTCTTCTTTGCCCGGCTATTCCTTGCTCCTTTCCGTCCCAAATTTGTACCACGGTTTGGGTTTGACATGTAGAGGTCCGTGGTATATTCACTCTTGCCTGAAGTTGAGAGAAAGTTGGTGTTTTGGCCTCAAAACCTACAAATTCACATAAAAAACAACAACACCAAGTGTAGTAGGGAAATTGGAATAAAAATCAAGATTCACACACAAAATTATCCCTAATTCATTATTGAAAACCCCCAAAAACATAGTCATGAAACGTAGTTATCACCCCATCCTCAGGCCGACCGTTTTAAGGAGAATCCGTAATTTGGGCTACCGACTTAGACTTAATTCGAGCCATGCTGATTGCCATGCAGACTAAAATAACGATTAATAGGACCGACAACCCTTCTTTCTACTTCATTTTTTATTTATTTAATTACCGGAAAACAGGTATCATAAAAGACTGAATAAAACTAACAATGGGAGAGTTATAATTGATTTATGGACTTAATTAACAGATCTGATATGGTTGGGCCTAACCACGGGCCGGTAAAAAGTATGATAGATTCGATAATTAACTCGATAAATTAATTTACTCTAGCCCGGTGATTGTTATGTGGTCTAAGACTTTACCCACAAACTTTGTTTTGACTTTAATCAGGTTTCATGGACCCTAGTTAGAAGAATGTTATAAAAGGCCATGTAGAATCATCAAAGGCGAGTTGAGTTTACTTTATGGACTAGGGTAATTAACCTTTATAAATAAATGGGCCCAACCACTGGGTTAACCATAACTTTTGGAGTTAGTTAACCTAGTTGTAAACGTGACTCTTCTTAGCCCAATGACTACTACACGGACTAGAACAACGTTCCTAAACTCAGGTTTGACTCTTTGCAACAAATTTTAAACACATAGCACATAACATACATATGAACAAGGGAATCCTAACCAAGGCTCTATATACAAAAGGGTTATTGGCTTAGATAGGCTTATCGGCTCATGTACTCGCCCCGGTGCATTCGTGTTGTAAAATCAACTCGAAGAGTGATGCATGAGTGGATGTGGTGAATAATTCTCATCCGGTGTGAAGTTCACCATTAGAGTATAGCCGGTCCTGTATCCCACGGGTAATTTTTGTAGGAATTCTAAACCTAAACCGTCGCTTTAAGTGCAACCCAACCCACATACGTGACCGAGAGGTAGCCCGGTATATGCAATGTATTTATGTCTGAAAGAATGACCTAATACTATAAAGCAAGAATTTATTTTTTTTCCAAATTTTGAAAGCGCACTAAACTTTTTTCAAGTTTTACCCACTTTTAAAATTCCCCAGTGGAGTCACCAAAAATCCTATGGACATTTTTCTTCGCCGTTCGGACTTTCGAACGTCCAAGTTGGATTGGGGTGTGATTCGGTGATTTGTGCTGGGGTTTGAACCTTTGAAAAAGATCCTTTAAGGAGTTTTAATTACATATTTCCGGAATAATATTTGTAAAACTACTTTCCCTTTACTTGTACATTTTATGAGTTGTTGGAATTAAACCTTTAAGAGTGAACGCCCATTTATTCCAAACTCTTCCAAATTTAATCCAATTTGCTCATTTAAATGTTAGGCTCGAAAGAAAGCAATTTGTGCAAGCATTATTTATAAATATATAAAGAAAAGCTTTAAAGTTGCATCAGCGTGTCGTAATACCATGTTTTACCGTAGTTTATGCAACCCGATGTGTTTTTAGTTCGAAATGGGAGTCGCCACCCGACTTTTTAAGGGAAAAGCCAAGACAAACCATAGAGAAAAGAAAGAAAGACTCTGCCTATGAAACCCAAGAGTGGATTCGAGGAAAGACTTTACTAAAAGTTTTAAGTGTGCTTTTATAAGATTTGGAAAAGAGAATAAATAGGAACTTTATAGAATCATTTCATTGATCATGCAAAAATATGAATGAAAGAAAGAAATATATAACATGTACACTTTATTTACATAAGGAAGAAACAATTAAAAGCTTACATTGTGACATTTCTTTAGGGAATCCTTGCCTAGCCTTCGTAGAAGCCTCTTTGGATGCCTTTGAAAGTCTTGAATACTCCTCTTGAAGATGCCAAAATGGTGCTTAAAGTGGATGGAGAAAGGTATGGAAAAGGGGTGAGAAAAGGGTAGGAAAAGGCTCTTTTTGTGGTGTTTTAAGTAGTAGAAAGGTTACGCTTTTTGTGGAGTTTTGGGGTTTTGTGGAGGAATAATGGAAGATGAAATAAGAATAGGGATGAGAGGACTTTAGAGAGTAGAGAAATGGGGATGATAATGGTAAGAAAGTGATGGAGAAGGTGATGTACATTTGGAGACTAAAGTACATCAAGGAGGAAATCAAGAGGAAATTCAAGCATCTATTGAAGAAGAGGTTAGGTCATTATTATCAAATCATACTATGAATGGCTTCAACAGGCATATGGGATTACTTTGTTCAATATCTCAAGATCTATAATCCTATTGAAGACGAAGTCTAAGAGGCAAATGAAGGTCTTTGGAATATCTTTCTTATGGTTTTTGAATCACATGATTTGGAGTAGAATTGAGTAAGTTATCATTGTTTCTTTTTTAGCTACGTATATAGGAGTCTTTTTTTAGTTTGTGATGTCATCTTTGTATTGAATGATGTAAGCTTGTAATCCTTATTTCTTGAAAGGAGGGTCACGCCTAAGGGGTCCTAGAATCACTATAAATAGACCCTTTGGGAGCCTTTTGTAACACACATTATTCAATATCAATCAAATACAAATCAAAACACATATGTTGTTTTTCTCTCTAGTTTCAAAACTAGAATTGTTGTTCTCTTGAGGGAGGATTACGAAATCTCTACTTCTATTCTAGGGTTGGCATCCTTAGAAGGTGAAGGGTAGAATTGGAGGAACCATTGGAGTGGTGTGCCTATATCTCCATTGAAGTATCCAAAGCCATTATCAATCGTTCTATCTTAGTGAGTTTCAAACTTTGTTCGTTTGATCTTTTCTTTCACATCTACATTGTTTCATTCATAATATCATTCGTTCATAGCCTAAACAGCCAGAAACTTACGTTCCATAACATCCATTCACACGTTCATACATTCATTCATAAACAACCACTTAAAGATCCTAGTCTTGTTGTGTGATTTGATCATTTTGATCCTATCATACCTTAAAATTGGTATCAGAGCCTACGAGATTGATTCTCGTGGTTCTTGTTACCATCTTTTTGCAATCTTTCCCCTACATCTTCATCACACCAAAAGCCCATAACACATCCCACACAAAACTCCACAAAGAACCCCAAAACCAAACACATTCCCTCACCAAACCATAGCCAAACACAAACCCCCATGTCACCTACACCTAAAACCCCAAAACCGTGAGTCTTGAAGGATCTTTCTCGCCAAGATTGATTCTAAATGGCTAGTGCAAGCACTTCAACGAATTCACCCACGGATCCCCAAGAGGATATAGAAGAAATGAAGCAAAGAATCGCTTATCTCACCGACCAATTAAAAAGGTATATGCATCTTTAACATAGAGAGATGCATGATGATTCTCGTGTTGGGAATCCCCAAGATGACGAAGAGGACACATCAAGTGAAAGGAGTAGACGTCCAAGAAGGGAGGAAAGGTTCGATCTCAAGGTGGAAATACCGGACTTTGAAGGGAATCTTGATCCGGAGGTTTTCTTGGATTGGATGCAAACCGTGGAAAGAGTCTTTGATCTCAAAGACGTGATTGATGATAAGAAAATCAAGTATGTTTCCTTGAAATTACGAAAGCATGCAAGCATTTGGTGGACAAACTTGCAAAAGAAGCGAGAAGCTAAAGGAAAGTATAAGGTACGTTCATGGGATAAGATGAAGAAGAAGCTTCAAGAGAAGTTCTTACCACCTAGTTACCTACGTGACAACAACTACAAACTTCAAAAGTTGATCCAAGGAGGAAGAAGCGTAGAGGAGTACACCAAAGAATTCAAGCATTTGCTTTGGAGGTGTGACCTTAAAGAGGATAAGCCACAAACTTTGGTACATTATCTTATTGGTCTTGATGATTGGATTAGACATATTGTTGAGTTGTAACCATACAAAACTTTGGATGAGTTGAGTTCTTTATCACTTAAAGTTGAAAGGAAAAGGAGAAATAAGGTAAAGAAGTCTTGAACAAGTACCAAACTCCACAAAAATCCACCTACCTTACACGCCCATTCCCTACACAACAAAGACCACCCATATCTTCCAAACCACCCTACGTCAAAAGCACCCCAAATAAGCCCCAAACCACCCTCAAACCCACTGTCCCCGAACCAAGAACCCTTGCCCCAAGGAGATTTTTCGTTGCCAAGGTTTAGGTCACTATGCTTCGGAGTGTCCTAACAAGAGGGTAGTATCTTTGGTTGAATACCAAACGTCATTATATGTACAACCCGAAGGTGATAACGATGTATGTGAAGAAGAAAATGAGGAGAATAATGAAGAAGAAGAGGAGTATGTAGAAGAACCGGATAATGGAGAGTTGCTTTTTGCAAGGAGAGCCTTGAATGTAGCTCATGTGCCGAATGACCAAGTACAAAGGGAGGCTGTCTTCCACTCTCGTTGTACCATCAAAGGAAAAGTATGCTCCTTGATCATAGATGGAGGGAGTTGCACCAATGCTGCCTCTACAATAATGGTCAAGAAGTTCAATTGGAGGCTAGCCCTCATCCCACACCTTACACTTTACAATGGCTAAGCCAAGGCCAAGGCATTCGTGTGGATCAAAGAGTCTTGGTAAGTCTTTCAATTGGAAAGGGTTATAAAGATTCATTATGGTGTGATGTTATTCCTATGGATGCTTGTCATATTTTGTTGGGAAGGCCATGGTTATTTGATAGGAGTGTCATACATGATGGGAGAGCCAACACTTATACTCTCACCCTCAATCGAAAGAAGATCACTTTGACACCTTAGCACCATCGTCTATATCTCGGCCTAAGGAGAATGAAAGCAATATTGTGACGTTTATGAAGGTAGAATATCATGAGTATGAAGAGCATAAGAGTCTTATTCTTGCAAACTTGGAGGAAAGCAAGACCCCACCAAGCAACCACCCATTCTTGAATCCCCTTTTGGAGCGATTCTCTCATATGTTCCCTAAGGAGATGCCTCATAGGTTACCACCAAAACGAGAGAGTTCAACACAAAATAGATCTTGTCCCAGGATCTATGCTACTAAACAATCCGGCCTATAGAATGAATCCAATGAAAACAAATGAAGTGCAAAGACAAGTGGAAGAGCTATTAGCTAAAGGTTTGATTCGTGAGAGCCTTAGCCCTTGTGCTGTTCCCGCCCTATTGGTACCAAAGAAGGATGGGTCACAAAGAATGTGCATAGATTGTCGTGCCATCAACAAAATCACAATCAAGTATAGGTTTCCAATACCTAGACTTGAAGATCTATTGGACGAGCTACATGGAAGCATGGTATTTTCCAAGATTGATCTTAGAAGTGGATATCATCAAATAAGGATCCATGAAGGAGATGAATGGAAAACGGCTTTCAAAACTAAAGAAGGATTATATGAGTGGCTTGTGATGCCATTCGGTCTTATAAATGCACCATCAACATTTATAAGACTCATGAACCGAATCTTGAAACCTCTTATTGGTAAATGTGTTGTTGTATACTTTGATGACATTCTTGTGTGTAGTAGAAGTGAAAAGGAACATGTGAAGCATTTGGAGTCGATCATGCTCATTTTGGAACATGAAAAGCTCTATGGAAACTTGGAAAAGTATCACTTCTTCACGTCCAAAGTTGTGTTCCTTGGATATGTGTTATCCAAGTAGACGAAGAGAAAGTGAAAGCTATCAAAGAATGGTCAACACCTACTACCATTCATGAGGTACGAAGTTTTCATGGCTTTTATCTTTTTTATAGAAGATTCATCAAGAACTTTAGTACTCTTTTATCTCATATGACTGAATTGATGAAGAATAAAGAGTTCCCTTGGAATGAAGCCGCAAATAAAGTTTTTGAGTTGATTAAAGACAAGCTATGTAACACCCCTATTCTTGCATTACCTAGTATCTCTAAAGTGTTTGAAGTTGAATGTGATGCAAGTGGAGTTGGGATAGGTGTTGTTCTATCTCAAGAAGGTCGCCCAATAGCTTATTTTAGTGAAAAGCAAAGTGAAGCAAAGAGGAAGTATAGTACATATGACAAAGAATTCTATGCCATCATAAGGGCATTTAAGCATTGGAGACATTATTTGTTGAGTGGAGAATTCATACTTCATAGTGATCATGAAGCATTGAAGTCCATACAAGGACAACATAAGTTGAACCCTCATCATGCCAAATGGGTAGAGTTCCTGCAATCTTTTCATTTTATGATTCATCAAAAAGCGGGTCACTTGAATAAAGGAGCCGATGCTTCTATATGTTGGTTCATATACTTGAATATAGAGTGCTTGGACTTGAGCATAGTAAAGCATTATATGAAGAGGATGAAGATTTCAGAGAAGTTACCTAGTTTGAGGACAAACGCTTTTCAACTAGGGGGAATGATATACATTTAGAGACTAAAGTACATCAAGGAGGAAATCAAGAGGAAATTCAAGCTTCTATTGAAGAAGAGGTTAGGTCATTATTATCAAATCATATTATGAATGGCTTCAACGGGCATATGGGATGACTTTGTTCAATATCTCAAGATCTATAATCCTATTGAAGACGAAGTCTAAGAGGCAAATGAAGATCTTTGGAATATCTTTCTTATGGTTTTTGAATCACATGATTTGGAGTAGAATTGAGCAAGTTATCATTGTTTCTTTTTTAGCTATGTACATTGGAGTCTTTTTGTAGTTTTTGATGTCATCTTTGTATTGAATGATGTAAGCTTGTAATCCTTGTTTCTTGAAAGGAGGGTCACACCTAAGGGGTCCTAGAATCACTATAAATAGACCCTTTGGGAGCCTCTTGTAACACACATTATTCAATATCAATCAAATACAAATAAAAACACATATATTGTTTTTCTCTCTAGTTTCAAAACTAGAATTGTTGTTCTCTTGAGGGAGGATTACGAAATCTCTACTTCTATTTTAGGGTTGGCCCTTAGAAAGTGAAAGGTAGAATTGGAGGAACGATTGGAGTGGTGTGCCTATATCTCCATTGAAGAATCCAAACCCATTATCAATCGTTCTATCTTAGTGAGTTTCAAACTTTGTTCGTTTGATCTTTTCTTTCACATCTACATTGTTTCATTCATAATATCATTCGTTCATAGCCTAAACAACCAGAAACTTACGTTCCATGACATCCATTCACACGTTCATACATTCATTCCTAAAGAACCACATAAAGATCTTAGTCTTGTTGTGTGATTTAATCAGTTTGATCCTATCATACATCAGAAGGATATGAAAAAGGTAGGAGAAAGGAACTCTTTTTGTGGGTTTCTAGGATAGTTTTGTGATGTTTTTGGGAGGTTTTATGGGGGATTTATGTACGGATAAGGAATGATAGGATAAGAGTATGGATTAGAGGTTTAAGAGGACGAAGATATAAGGATTAGGATGATAAGAAAATGGTGGAAAAGTGATAGAGAAATGGTGTAGGAAAAAGGGCTTTTTTATGGTGTTTTTGGGATGTTTTGGTGGTGTAAGGCTAGCGGTGGTGTTTATGTAAGAATAGATGGGATGAGGGTTTAGAGGCTTAAGGTAAGGATGGAAATGGAGATTATGGAGGTAATAAGGTGGTGGAAAGATGATAAAAGTGGTGTTTGAAAGATGATAGTAGAATAGTGTAATAACCCAACACTAATTAGACCCTAACCCAGTCTAATTAAGTTAATAAATCAAGTTAATTAACCAACATCGCGCATTTCAATTCAGTTAACAGCTTGTGTTTTTGCAGGACTCGAACAGAGCAACGACCGACATCAGCTTAGTATATTATTTATTTAAATTACTCATGTGACAATTTTCACTACCCAAATTATTCTCAGAATATTTGGGTTACTTACCTAGCCAAGTTTTATCAAGTCGATCGATTTGTCGGTATTATTAATAGTAGTGATATTATTATTATTATCATCATACCTTTTTATTCCTCAATTTATTGAAATTTCAATTTATCCCACCTCTTTATTTTATCCCAAGTCTCCGTTTTCATTATTTTAATAGAGTTGGGCAATAGTAGGGGGGAAAAATATTGTATGGGAAGAGTTGGGTAAGGAAGTACTAATATTAATTAGTGGGCCATAAAATTACAAGCCACATCCACCTACAGCTATTTCTCTCAAACATGTAGTGTACTCAGGCAAACAAAATAAAAATTCTTCTCACTCTTTCCCTATCTCTCTGTTGATGTCCACCGCATATGCCGCCAGCACCGGACAATCATCTGCCTCACCGCCACGGTCGCTCACGACGGCCACCACTAGCCGCTGCCAGGTCGCCGGCCGACCGACCTCCATCTCCCTTCTTCCTCCTTGTCTATCTTCCACTCTCCCTCGAAGGTATAAACCCTAACCTTCCCAATTCAAATCTGAAATTCATTGTCTAATTTACAAATTTAATTATTTTTCCTATCAAATTTAAGTATTTAGATGGAGTACACTTTGAATTACCAATTGGTTTTGGGTTGGGTTGTGTTTATAAGCTATGCATGCTATATGTTTGATGTTATCTCTCAATGAAAAATTGAGAACTTGATGTATAAATGTATAATATCAAGTTAGGTTGGTCTTGGATGTTGATTGCATGTTATCTTGGTGTCAAATTTTCTTACTATAAAAGTGTTGTTATTGGGTATAAATTGCATGTGGTTAAAAGCATGTGAAATTGAATCAAGTGGTGAAAATTGGGTGTTAGAATGTTAAACTCAAGTAAGATTATATTGGGAGTTATTGAAGAAGTGAATATTAGGCCTTGCATGTATCTTTAGGTAGCTTGTAATGAGAAGTAATAGAGACTTTGCTGCTATTTGGTAATGTTTAGCCATGAAAGAGCATTTATGAAAGGTAATACTAAGGTTTAAACGCGGTAATTTGCCAAGAACACTTTAGATGTCATATTGGGGCCCAAATGAGTAATCTGAGTGTTCCGGGGCACTTAAAGCACTCCATAATCAAAATTATGTTGTAAAATGATAGCTTTAAGTAATGTCTTCCATTTGGGCTTTGAATTTCGGGATTCCGATATATATAACTCAAGTTTTAGCGGTTTTAATTTGGGTGCACCCGTTTACACGTTTTTCTGGGGCAGTAGGTTCGTGAGCATTGTTAGGTATCGAGGAGGTTTTATTAGTCTAAGGGTTCAACATGAATGTTGTAGTATGCTCTACAAGCTTTGCGGAATGGGTTTTTATGAGTTCATCGGATGTCGGAGTGAAAAGTTATGACCCGCCAAAGTAAGGCTCCCAACCATGTCCAAACCCAGAATTTTAATTCGCCAAACCTTTTTCAAAGCCAATTTCCGGTGTCTTTTAAATACTTTATGATTTTGAGGCCAACATCAAAGTTGTAGATCACAACTCAAGCTTTCCATATATTGCTTATTCGCACCCAACCGATGTGTAGAACTTAAGTTATGATTTTTTCAAAGTATCGCTCCCGATTATTTATTACCGCAGGCCAGCCTTGGTATATCTTAAATTTGAAGCCTTTACATTCCTTTTTGGCCTTAACTCTTATATGAAGAATTGTAGAACTTATTTTTACCTTTCCGAAAAGTCCTCTTATGAAACTTTTAAAGGTCAATAGAGGAAGTTATGCCTTCCACAATTTTACTGCAAAGTCCCAAAATTCTTCAATCATTTAATTAAAAGTTTCCTTTTATTAAGCTAATTAGGAGATTCCTCCTTACTAAGAATCCAAGTTAATTCTCTTTAATGTTCTTATCCCAAGTATGATTCAAGAGGTCGTTGCTGCTCCCTGTTTGAGTCCAATCAAAGTTTCGAGCCGTTTTAAATGCAGTTCAACTTTTATGGGACGCATATTGCCTGTACCCTCCTTAAACTCTTTTATTTGAGTTTAATAAGCAAGTGTAATGAGTATCATGTGAATGAATAAGGTTTATTGGTTTTATCACGTAATTATGGCCCCAATCCATGTTATTTGTGCCATAGAGCACTCCCACAGTAATTACTTGACAAAGTGTCAACCCATCCGGATTTCCCGATCGGTCCGGGTATGCGCATATGGAGGCTTAGACCGATGATCGCAAAGCAGGGGACTATTAAAGATAATAATATTACCAAAAAAGTTTTATTGTGCTTGTTATTTTTTGTTATTGTTATTGCTATTGTTTTACTGTTTGCGAAATGAATTGAAATGCGTCAAATAAAGTGAAGTGCTTAAGTTTATTTACTGTATAGGGGTATGCGTATTGAGTTTTGACTCATTTACGAATTGTTTTATGTTTTGTTTTAGGTGGTGCCTCTAAGATTAAGTCGAATAAGGCAAGCTCCGATAAAGAAGTTAGTTAAGCAATAAAGGAGATATGATTGACATACTTATTTATGAGGATTTGAGGTGGAGGTGCTTCCGCAGTTTGCTTGTGTAAATTATAAGTGATTTAAGGTTTTTTATGGAAAGTTAAGGTTATGTATGTTGTCCAAAACTCCTTTTTGGAATTGTTGTGCATTGTTTAGAGTCATACATATATAGTTGGTGTTTAGTTGTGATTGATATGCCTTGTCCATATTTGTGGACGGCGGTAATACCTTCGGATTATATTTCCGCTGCGCTAATCATTGGGTTATGACTTGTTTAGTGATAATCAAGTGATTATGAATATGGGGGTGTTACAATTATGGTATCAGAGTACAGATTCTAGAGTTGTTTTGAGTTTTAGGACACTAATGAGGAAAGACATAATGGATATGAATCGTCTTTTTTGGGATGTGAATAGTTGCTTTCCTATATGATTGAGTGGGGTGTATTTTGAATACATAAGTGAAACTAAATGTCAAGTTATAACTATAGCAAGTAAGTGAATAATAGGAGTGGTGGTATAAATCAAGGGCGAGTTATGATTCCGGAATGTATGTATGCTTGATGGATTAATCAAGTTAGCCAAGTTGGTTTTATAACTCAAGTTGAAGGTTGAACCTTAATTAAGTGGTCTTGTGATCTATGGTGGGGAGTTCCCTATTTGGAATGATTTTTAAGTTAATTACCATAGTTTTTTTGAATAATATAACTAAGTTTTATCAAGGTGAATTATCCACTTACGCCTTCTCGTCTTCTTTGGTAGATGATCCTTTCAAGAATACAAGACCTCAACTCCATGTATCACAACACGTTGTTTAAAGCGTATCTCATGTCTAATAACGTTCCTGTTGGACACTTGAGCTAACTTCAGGGACTCATACCACAACTTCACCATCCTACACAACTTAGAAAAATATAGAGCAAGACTTTAGGCCTTAAGAGCCTGGAACGTGATCACTTCTAAGCCATTAATGGAAGGGTGAGTACCTTTCATATTCTTTTTATGGATAATTGGTTTAAAGATTGAGATTTGTGTGTATTGGTTGTTAATGATTGTAGTTTTGGCTGTGTGGCCCCTTATCGTATCCAATTGAGGTTAAAATGTCTTTTGGAAGGTTTGTATTGAGACATATAATTTAGTCCATATTACAGAGGAAACTCTGCCGAAATTTCCTTAGGATATTAAGGAAAAAGAAGTGCTTATGGGTTCCAATTGTTAATTTGGTTTTAAGGGCTTTCTAATAGTGGAACTGAGGTCTTTATGGACATAAGATCTACTTTAGAAGTATAATCATAGGCATAAGGATCTTGATTTTCTTTGGGGCGCTATTAATATTATGATATCCATGAGCAATGAAGAACTACAGAGGAAGGTATAGACTTTGCAAGGGGAATAGTATGGATGTAACATATATGTTTTGTGCAAAAAAAAGGGAGACTGATATTATCATGTGAATATAGTTTATTTGAATATGTATGGAAGAATTACTTTGGGTGATATCTAGCATGATTTTGGGATTTAAAAACCTCGCCCTCATCCTTTATGTTCAAGCCTTTTTTACTTAACCAACATAATCTATTTCCATTACATGAACTAATTGTCTTATATTCATACTATTTCCTCATGATGAGTTTTCCTTCGTTATCATATTTGTGAATCCTAGTTAAGCAATCAATATCTTATCCATTTATATAGCATCAACTACTCCCCTTTATCATATGATCCTATTAGAAACTTAAATCCAACCTTACATATTCATGCTTGATCATTTGTCGTTGCTCACCTTTGTATGACCCAATTATTAGTTTATATCACTCATGTTGACCTATCTATTATTACATTGGATATATTCTTACTCTCATCCCAAGATGTATCCTTACCATCTTTGTCACTAAATCAATTCTTTCATGGTTATTGCCTTTCTTCTCAATTATTATCAATCCATATTTTTTTTATTGTTGATTAACTCCATTTACTTTACATGACTCATCACTTGGCCTATCTTTTCTTTCTCATGAGTGAGATCATTATCCTCTCTGAGTAATTAGTCCACTGAATTCAAAATCTAATCTCATTACCTGTTGTAATTAATTCAAGCTCAATAATCTATACCCTTGGGTTGCTTCAAGTAGTTACTGATAACTATCATTCTGAATAATTTTTTATTGTTACTTATTATATCCATTATGGATCCCTAAATCTCAAGTTCCCATACCAACTTTGATTTCTTATCATTTATACTATATTGACTATTCATTCATCACGATCATTGTTTGTTCTTGTTCTGAAGATCAAAAGTATGCCCCAATATTTTCTTTTCCAAATTAATTCAAATTAATTATTCCTTATTATATTTCTTGTTTATAGAGTCGTTGTAATCTTTATCATTTCCGTTCATATTTTATTAATCATCTTTCATATCCAGTATTTACTTTGAACTTACAGGTTATCCACATTTCACCATGAAATAGTAAAGTCATCGTTGTAGACCTTGGCTCCATCATTTCTCTAGATATTCATACATATAGTTATCATCTATGTTATCTTTCTACCCTCCCATTATCTTATTTGTTCTCCAAACCCATTTATTTTTACTATAATTATTTCTTTTATTGTCATCAATTTTGGGAGAGGAGTCTTAGTGACCATGAAATGAGATGAACTATGGGGAATTGAGTGTCTTATGAATAAGTTCAATGAAATAAGGGGAGTGAGATGCATAACATTTTACAAGAGGGTTTTTATGACTAATAATGGAGAGTCGAGCAATATGGGTTAACTTATTCAAATAGTTTTTAAAGAAAAACAAAAGGTTCTTTGGTTCTAGACAAATTGAGATTAAGTTATATGGTGAGTTAAGAACGTATATTACTTGGAGAGCGCTTGGGTCATTTTGAAGGAGAGTGGTAGCAATGTGGACAAATCGTATTTGACATATACCTACACAAAGGCAGTAACTTATTCAAATAGTTATGAGACAATATGAGTGTGCAGTACAAGGATGAGCACAACTCAAGTACTTATTCAGGAACGGTGACATTAAGTAAAGTGAGCCACAAGATCAGGGCAACATGCCGAAAATGGTGTCAGTTCACACATTTCCATTGAGTAATGACTTCTATCAAGTTTCGAGGGCGAAACTCTTTTTAATGGTCGTATACTGTAATAACCCAACACTATATAGACCCTAACCCAGTCTAATTAAGTAAATAAATCAAGTTAATTAACCAAGATCGCGCATTTCAATTTAGTTAACAGCTTGTGATTTTGCAGAACTCAAACAGAGCAACGAACGTCATCAGCTTAGTATATTATTTATTTAAATTACTCATGTGACAATTTCCGCTACCCAAATTATTCTCAGGATATTTGGGTTACTTACCTAGCCAAGGTTTATCCAGTCGACCGATTCGTCAGTATTATTTATAGTAATGATATTATTATTATTATCAACGTACCTTTTTATTCCTCAATTTATTGAAATTTCAATTTATCCCACCTCCTTATTTTATCCTAAGTCTCTGTCTTCATTATTTTAATAGTGTTGGGCAATAGTAGGGGAAAAAAATATTGTATGAGAAAAGTTGGGTAAGGAAGTACTAATACTAATTAGTGGGCCTTAAAATTACAACCCACATCCACCTACTGCTATTTCTCTCAAACGTGTAGTGTACTCAGGCAAACCAAATAAAAATTCTTCTCACTCTTTCCCCTTCTCTCTGTTGTTGTCCACCGCATATGCCGCCAGCAACGGACAACCATCTGCCTCACCGCCACCGTCACTCATTCCGGCCACCACTAGCCGCTGCCAGGTCGCCGGCCAGCCGACCGACCTCCATCTCCCTTCTTCCTCCTTGTCTATCTTCCACTCTCCCTTGAAGGTATAAACCCTAACCTTCCCAATTCAAATATGAAATTCATTGTTTAATTTACAAATTTAATTGTTTTTCCTATCAAATTTAAGTATTTAGATGGAGTACACTTTGAATTACCAATTGGTTTTGGGTTGGGTTGTGTTTATAAGCTATGCATGCTATGTGTTTGATGTTATGTCTCAAAGAAAAATTGAGAACTTGATGTATAATATCAAGTTAGGTTGGTCTTGAATATTGATTGCATGTTATCTTGGTGTCAAATTTTCATAACTATAAAAGTGTTGTTATTGGTATAAATTGCAGGTGGTTAAAAGGATGGGAAATTGAATCAAGCGGTGAAAATTGGGTGTTAGAATGTTGAACTCAAGTAAAATTATGTTGGGAGTTATTGAAGAAGTGAATATTAGGCCTTGCATGTATCTTTAGGTAGCTTGTAATGAGAAGTAATAGAGACTTTGCTGCTGTTTGGTAATGTTTAGCCATGAAAGAGCATTTATAAAAGGTAATACTAAGGTTTAAACGCGGTAATTTGCCAAGAAGAACACTTCAGATGTCATATTGGGGCCCAAATGAGTAATCTGAGTTTTTCGGGGCAGTTAAAAACTCCATAATCGGAATTATGTTGTAAAATGCAATCCTAAAGTAATGGCTTCCCTTTGGGCTTTGAGTTTCGGGATTCCGATATATAAAACTCAAGTTTTAGCGGTTTTAATTTGGGTGCACCGGTTTATATGTTTTTCTGGGGCAGTAGGTTCGTGAGCATTTTTAGGTATTGAAGAGGTTTTATTAGTCTAAGGGTTCAACATGAATGTTGTAGCATAGTCTAAAGCTTTCCGGAATGGGTTTTTATGAGTTCATCGGATGTCGGAGTGAAAGGTTATGACCCGCCAAAGTAAGGCTCCCAACCATGTCTAAACCCAGAATTTTAATTCGCCGAACCTTTTTCAAAGCCTATTTCCGGTGTCTTTCAAATACTTTCTGATTTTGAGGCCAACATCAAAGTTGTAGATCATAGCTCAGGCTTTCCATAGATTGCTTATGCGCACCCAACCGATGTCTAGAACTTAAGTTATGATTTTTTCAAAGTATCGCTCCAGATTATTTATTACCGCAGGCCAGCCTTGGTATATCTTAAATTTGTAGCCTGTACATTCCTTTTTGGCCTTAACTCTTAACTGAAGAGTTGTAGAACTTATTTTTACCTTTCCGAAAAGTCGTCTTATGAAACTTTTAGAGATCAATATAAGAGGTTATACCTTCCACAATTTTACTGCAAAGTCCCAAAATTCTTCAATCATTTAATTAAAAGTTTCCTTTTATTAAGCTAATTAGGAGATTCCTCCTTACTAAGAATCCAAGTTAGTTCTCTTTAATGTTCTTATCCCAAGTATGATCCTAGAGGTCGTTGTTGCTCCCTGTTCGAATCTAATCAAAGTTTCAAGCCGCTTTAAATGCAGTTCAACGTTTAAGGTACGTATATTGCCTATACCCTCCTTAAACTCTTTTATTTGTGTTTAATAAGCAAGTGTATTGAGTATCTTGTGAATGAATAAGGTTTATTGCTTTTATCACGTAATTATGGCCCCGATTCATGTTATTTGTTCCATAAAGCACTCCCACAGTAATTACTTGACCAAGTGTCAACCCATCCGAATCTCCCGATCGGTCCGGGTATGCGCATACGGAGGCTGAGACCGATGATCGCAAAGCAGGGGACCATTAAAGATAATAATATTGCAAGCAAAGTTTATTGTGTTTGTTATTTTTTGTTATTGTTATTGTTATTGTTTTACTGTTTGCTAAATGAATTGAAATGCGCGAAATAAAGTGAAGTGCTTAAGTTTATTTACTGTATATGGGTATGCCTATTGAGTTTTGACTCATTTGCGAACTGTTTTATGTTTTGTTTTAGGTGGTGCCTCAAAGATTAAGGCGAATAAGGCAAGCTCCGATAAAGAAGTTAGTTAAGCAATAAAGGAGATATGGTTGACATACTTATTTATGAGGATTTGAGGTGGAGGTGATTCCGCGGTTTGCTTGTGTAAATTATAAGTGATTTAAGATTTTGTATGGAAAGTTAAGGTTATGTATGTTGTCCAAAACTCCTTTTTGGAATTGTTGTGCATTGTTTAGAGTCATACATATATGGTTGGTGTTTAGTTGTGATTGATATGCCTTGTCCATATTAGTGGACGGCCGTAATACCTTCGAATTATATTTCCGTTGCGCTAATCAGAAAGGTTATGAGTTGTTTAGTGATAATCAAGTGATTATGAATATGGGGGTGTTACAATTATGGTATCAGAGTACAGATTCTAGAGTTGTTGTGAGTTTTAGAACACTAATGAGGAAAGACATAAAGGATAGGAATCGTCTTTTTTGGGATGTGAATAGTTGGTTTCCTATATGATTGAGTGGGGTGTATTTTGAATACATAAGTGAAACTAAATGTTAAGTTATAACTATAGCAAGTAAGTGAACAATAGGAGTGGTGGTAGAAATCAGGGGCGAGTTATGATTCCGGAATGTATGTATGCTTGATGGATTAATCAAGTTAGCCAAGTTGATTTTATGACTCAAGTTGAAGGTTGAACCTTAATTAAGTGGTCTTGTGTTCTATAGTGGGGAGTTCCCTATTTGGAATGATTTTTAAGTTAATTACCATAGTTTTTTTGAATCAAATCACTAAGTTTTATCAATGTGAATTATTCACTTACGCCTTCTTGTCTTCTTTGGTAGATGATCCTTTCAAGAATACAAGACCTCTACTCCATGTATCACAACACGTTGTTTAAAGCTTATCTCATGTCTACTAACGTTCCTGTTGGACACTTGAGCTAACTTCAGGGACATACCATAACTTCACCATCCTACACAACTTAGAAAAATATGGAGCAAGACATTAGGCCTTAAGAGCCTAGAACGTGATCACTTCTAAGCCATTAATGGAAGGGTGAGTACCTTCCCTATTCTTTTTATGGATAATTGGTTTAAAGATTGAGATTTGTGTGTATTGGTTGTTAATGATTGTGGTTGTGGCCGTGTGGTCCCTTATCGTATCCAATTGAGGTTAAAATGTCTTTTGGCAGGTTTGTATTGAGACATATAATTTAGTCCATATTACAAAGGAAACTCTGCTGAAATTTCCTTAGGATATTAAGGAAAAAGAAGTGCTTATGGGTTCCAATTGTTAATTTGGTTTTAAGGGCTTCCTAATAGTGGAACTGAGGTCTTTATGGACATAAGATCTACTTTAGAAGTATTATCATAGGCATAAGGATCCTGATTGTCTTTGGGGCGCTATTAATATTATGATATCCATGAGCAATGAAGAACTACAGGGGAAGGTATAGACTTTGCAAGGGAAATAGTATGGATGTAAAATATATGTTTTGCGGAAAAAAAGGGAGACTGATATTATCATGTGAATATAGTTTATTGAATATTTATGGAAGAATTACTTTGGGTGATATCTAGCATGATTTTGGGATTTAAAAACCTCCCCCTCATACTTTATGTTCAAGCATTTTATACTTAACCAACATACTCTATTTCCATTACATGAACTAATTGTCTTATATTCATACTATTTCCTCATGATGAGTTTTCCTTCGTTATCATATTTGTGAATCCTAGTTAAGCAATCAATATCTTATCCATTTAATATAGGATCAACTACTCCCCTTTCTCATATGATCCTATTAGAAACTTAAATCCAACCTTACATATTCATGCATGATCATTTGTCGTTGCTCACCTTTGTATGACCTAATTATTAGTTTATATCACTCATGTTGACCTATATATTATTACTTAGGATATATTCTTACTCTCATCCCAAGATGTATCCTTACCATCTTTGTCACTAAATCAATTCTTTCATGGTTATTGCCTTTCTTTTCTATTATTATCAATCCATATTTTTTATTGGTGATTAACTCCATTTACTTTACATGACTCTTCACTTGGCATATCTTTTCTTTCTCATGAGTGAGATCATTATCCTCTCCAAGTAATTAGTCCATTGAATTCAAAATTTATTCTCATTACCCGTTGTAATTAATTCAAGCTCAATAATCTATACCCTTGGGTTGCTTCAAGTAGTTACTGATAACTATCATTCTGAATAATTTTTTATTGTTACTTATTATACCCATTATGGATGCCTAAATCTCAAGTTCCAATACCAACTTTGATTTCTTATCATTTATACTATATTGACTATTCATTCATCACGATCATTGTTTGTTCTTGTTCTAAAGATCAAAAGTATGCCCCAATATTTTCTTTTCCAAATTAATTCAAGTTAATTATTCCTTATTATTTTTCTTGCTTATAGAGTCATTGTGATCTTTATCATTTCCGTTCATATTTTATGAATCATCTTTCATATCCAGTATTTACTTTGAACTCACAGGTTATCCACATTTCACCATGAAATAGTAAAGTCATCGTTGTAGACCTTGGCTCCATCATTTCTCTAGATATTCATACATATAGTTATCATCTATGTTATCTTTCTACCCTCCCATTATCGTATTTGTTCTCCACACCCATTTATTTTTACTATAATTATTTCTTTTATTGTCATCAATTTTGGGGGAGGATCATTAGTGACCATGAAATGAGATGAATTATGGGGAATTGATGGTCTTATGAAAAAGTTCAATGAAAGGGGAGTGAGATGCATAACATTTTACAAGATGGTTTTTATGACTAATAATGGAAAGTCGAGCAGTATGGGTTAACTTATTCAAATAGTTTTTAAAGAAAAACAAAAGGGTCTTTTGTTCTAGACAAATTGAGATTAAGTTATATGGTGAGTTAAGAACGTATATTACTTGGAGAGCGCTTAGGCCATTTTGAAGGAGAGTGGTAGCAATGTGGACAAATCGTATTTGACATATACCTACACAAAGGCAATAACTTATTCAAATAGTTATGAAAGAATATGAGTGTGCTGTACAAGGATGAGCACAACTCAAGTACTTATTCAGGAACGGTGACATTAAGTAAAGTGAGCCACAAGATCAGGGCAACATGCCAAAAATGGTGTCAGTTCACACATTTCCATTGTGTAATGACTTCTATCAAGTTTCGAGGGCGAAACTCATTTTAAGGGGGAAGGGGTAGACTGTAATAACCCAACACTGATTAGACCCTAACCCAGTCTAATTAAGTAAATAAATCAAGTTAATTAACCAAGATCGCGCATTTCAATTTAGTTAACAACTTGTGTTTTTGCATGACTCGAACAGAGCAACGACCGTCATCAGCTTAGTATATTATTTATTTAAATTACTCATGTGACAATTTCGACTACGTACCCAAATTATTCTCAAGATATTTGGGTTACTTACCTAGCCAAGGTTTATTAAGTCGACCGATTCGTCGGTATTATTAACAGTAATGATATTATTATTATTATCATCGTACCTTTTTATTCCTTAATTTATTGAAATTTCAATTTATTCCACCTCCTTATTTTATCCTAAGTCTCTATCTTCATTATTTTAATAGTGTTGGACAATAGTAGGGGGAAAAAATATTGTATGAGAAGAGTTCAGTAAGGAAGTACTAATACTAATTAGTGGGCCTTGAAATTACTACCCACATCCACCTACTGCTATTTCTCTCAAACATGTAGTGTACTCAGGCAAACTAAATAAAAATTCTTCTCACTCTTCCCCCTTCTCTCTGTTGATGTCCACCGCATATGCCGCCAGCACCGGACAACCATCTGCCTCACCGCCATCGTCGCTCACGCCGGCCACCACTAGCCGCTGCCAAGTCGTCGGCCGACCGACCTCCATCTCCCTTCTTCCTCCTTGTCTATCTTCCACTCTCCCTTGAAGGTATAAACCTTAACCTTCCCAATTCAAATATGAAATTCATTGTCTAATTTACAAATTTAATTGTTTTTCTTATCCAATTTAAGTATTTAGACGGAGTACACTTTGAATTACCAATTGGTTTTGAGTTGGGTTGTGTTTATAAGCTATGCATGCTAAGTGTTTGATGTTATGTCTCAATGAAAAATTGAGAACTTGATGTATAATATCAAGTTAGGTTGGTCTTGGATGTTGATTGCATGTTATCTTGGTGTCAAATTTTCTTAACTGTAAAAGTGTTTTTGTTGGGTATAAATTGCATGTGGTTAAAAGGATGTGAAATTGAATCAAGTGGTGAAAATTGGGTGTTAAAATGTTGAACTCAAGTAAGATTATGTTGGGAGTTATTGAAGAAGTGAATATTAGGTCTTGCATGTATCTTTAGGTAGCTTGTAATGAGAAGTAATAGAGACTTTGTTGCTGTTTGGTAATGTTTAGCCATGAAAGAGCATTTATAAATGGTAATACTAAGGTTTAAACGCGGTAATTTGCCAAGAAGAACACTTTAGATGTCATATTGGGACCCAAATGAGTAATCTGAGTTTTTCGGGGCAGTTAAAGCACTCCATAATCGAAATTATGTTGTAAAATGATAGCCTTAAGTAATGGCTTCCATTTGGGCTTTGAATTTCGGGATTCCGATATATATAACTCAAGTTTTAGCGGTTTTAATTTGGGTGCACCCGTTTATACGTTTTTCTGGGGCAGTAGGTTCGTGAGCATTTTTAGGTATCGAGGAGGTTTTATTAGTCTAAGGGTTCAACATGAATGTTGTAGTATGCTCTACAAGCTTTGTGGAATGGGTTTTTATGAGTTCATCGGATGTCGGAGTGAAAAGTTATGACCCGCCAAAGTAAGGCTCCCAACCATGTCCAAACCCAGAATTTTAATTCGCCAAACCTTTTTCAAAGCCAATTTCCGGTGTCTTTTAAATACTTTATGATTTTGAGGCCAACATCAAAGTTGTAGATCACAACTCAAGCTTTCCATATATTGCTTATTCGCACCCAACCGATGTGTAGAACTTAAGTTATGATTTTTTCAAAGTATCGCTCCCGATTATTTATTACATGAGCCAGCCTTGGTATATCTTAAATTTGAAGCCTTTACATTCCTTTTTGGCCTTAACTCTTATATGAAGAGTTGTAGAACTTATTTTTACCTTTCCGAAAAGTCCTCTTATGAAACTTTTAAAGGTCAATAGAGGAAGTTATGCCTTCCACAATTTTACTGCAAAGTCCCAAAATTCTTCAATCATTTAATTAAAAGTTTCCTTTTATTAAGCTAATTAGGAGATTCCTCCTTACTAAGAATCCAAGTTAATTCTCTTTAATGTTCTTATCCCAAGTATGATTCAAGAGGTCGTTGCTGCTCCCTGTTCGAGTCCAATCAAAGTTTCAAGACGTTTTAAATGCAGTTCAACTTTTAAGGGACGCATATTGCCTATACCCTCCTTAAACTCTTTTATTTGAGTTTAATAAGCAAGTGTAATGAGTATCATGTGAATGAATAAGGTTTATTGGTTTTATCACGTAATTATGGCCCCGGTACATGTTATTTGTGCTATAGAGCACTCCAACAGTAATTACTTGACCAAGTGTCAACCCATCCGGATCTCCCAATCGGTCCGGGTATGCGCATACGGAGGCTTAGACTGATGATCGCAAAGCAGGGGACCATTAAAGATAATAATACGGCAAGCAAAGTTTTATTGTGTTTGTTATTTTTTGTTATTGTTATTGTTATTGTTTATTGTTTGCGAAATGAATTGAAATGCGCGAAATAAAGTGAAGTGCTTAAATTTATTTACTTTATAGGGGTATGCCTATTGAGTTTTGACTCATTTGCGAACTGTTTTATGTTTTGTTTTAGGTGTTGCCTCAAAGATTAAGGCGAATAAGGCAAGCTCCGATAAAGAAGTCAGTTAAGCAATAAAGGAGATATGGTTGATATACTTATTTATGAGGATTTGAGGTGGAGGTGATTCCGTTGTTTGCTTGTGTAAATTATAAGTGATTTAAGGTTTTGTATCGAAAGTTAAGGTTATGTATGTTGTTCAAAACTCCTTTTTGGGATTGTTGTGCATTGTTTAGAGTCATACATATATGGTTGGCGTTTGGTTGTGATTGATAAGCCTTGTCCATATTTGTGGACGACGATAATACCTTCAGATTATATTTCCGTTGTTCTAATCATTGGGTTATGAGTTGTTTAGTGATAATCAAGTGATTATGAATCTGGGGTGTTACAAATAGAGATTAGAGAGATGAGAGGAATGAGAGAATGGATGAATGAAAGTGTAGGAGAAGGAATGGGTGAATGAATGATTGAGTTTGGCTTTGGCAAGAGGGGGTATTTATAGGTGAGGGAAGGCTTAGGAGATACATGCATGCACATCACATACATCACCCTTAACAATCACGTGGTCAATTGTGATTGACCCAACCAGATTTCTAGGTGCTAAAGGGAGTGTATGAGTTGACGGCGGAGTTGGGAGGCTGAATCTATGGTGTGGACAAGCTCAAGGCCGACCGACCAAGGGAAAGGGGAGGCTTGACTCGAGGTTGGTTCACGTATTCTTGGACAGTGAGGGAATGAATGTGACATACACGAAGTCAGCCTACTCACACTTGGATGGTGGGAGCTTATTTGCAAGCTTTATGCATGTTTTTGTGAGGTCTTGAACTTGAGACCTCTTGGAAGTATTTTACATGTGATCTTTACTTAGCTTTTACATGGCTTGCATGCCTAAATGAAGCTTAATTGCTTACGTAAAGATCATGCATGCAATCGGCTAGGAAATTCACATGTAATGGTGCATGTGTGCTCGTCCGAACTTGTGCATGTAGAGTGCATGCGAGCAAGTGTCTCGGCTTATCTTTGGCTTGGCTTGGCTTCCCTAATTTCCTTATTCTAACTAAAGAAACTAAAGTACATAAAGAGATAATAATAAAATTTACATTCAAAAGCAATATAAAATCTATGCTAAAATCCGATGTCTGAACTAGCTCATCGATCGACTTCTTCTGCTTTATTTCTTCTTTGTTTATATAGATATGCTATATATTTATATGCCAAAATCCGGTGTCTACAGAACCTGTAACGTGGTTTTGTGGACCTCAGTTTTGTCGTTCTCTCTCAGGGAGCTGGCGGCCTTGGTCATAGAAACTAAGTCAATGGTCGGGATGAGATTGCTAAGGTAAGGATATTTGTTGAAAGGGGTCACAGAGCAAGAAGAAAAACTAAGGTCGGTCAAGGAATGGAAAATGGGCTTCGGAGGCTTTTCGGGATGCAAACGGGAACAAGGGAATAGGTTTTGCAACAAGAGAGCAAGAAGGAAGAAAATCAAATGGCAATTCCTTTAGAGAAAACCAACCGGGCTTCCTCTTCCGAGGATAGTCCGGATTAACTTCCCCAAAGTCCACCACGGACCCGGAGGGTTGAGGAAACGAAATTCCCTAGTTAGCCTCTATTCACTTTCATGAGTAGAGTACTAACTATCCCAATTCCAACCTTCCAACTCAAGTGTTGGATGTGTTCGGGGACTTTCGAACCCAAATACATCCCACTTGAGGGAAGGATTGAAGTGGGAAACTGATTTCCCAACTAATTTCTCACTAAAATTGCAAACCCATGCCTAATTACCCATTCACACCCTTAATTACCCCCTAACCCATAGGGTTTCTAGCCACTAATCATGATACTAACTAAGCTAACATCATCCAAACCAACCCTAAGCATGATTTCTAACATCAAACAACCATAAACAAGCAAGATAATCAAATAGCAAGCAAGAACAATTAAAGGAGCAAGAAAGTAATTAGCAAAGAAATTAATGGAAGAGTTAAGGGAAGAGAAAACTTATCAAAGTGCTGTAGATGAATAAGAGAAAGCAATAAAAAGATGATCTAACAATCTCTCAATTGTTTGAATCCCCAAATCTTCAAATATCACAAACCCTAGAATAAATCTCTTACTAATCTCTCTCTAATCTCTCCCTAAAATCCCTAATTACAAGGTTGGAAAATGTCCAAGTCTATCTCCTCCAAAAACTCCCAAGAAATCGTTCACAAGGGATATATATACAAGTGAAAATCATTGGCCAAAACGCAGCACTTCAAGCCGAAAACACGCGCAGGACATAGGGAGACCGTGGCCACGGTCTAGGAGACCGTGGGTACGGTTTCGTTCTGTCCAGCGAAATTTCTCTTTTCTTTTTAGAAGCAAAAACTTTCTCTTTTCTTTTTGGGTTGGATTTACCAACGAAATTTTCTTTTCTTTTTCTCTCTTTTTTTTTTTCTTTTTAAAGGTCGGTATTAGCCTTACTTTTGGGAATTGGACGGCCCATATAAGGGGTATACCCTCCCAACACGGTCTTTTTCATTCGCCTCTCCGTCGCAAAGCGATATTAGATGAGGGTTAAGGGGTATCCGTGTCGTACCACTCATACCGGGCCCGTGTAAGTTGGCTAAGTATAGGTGGTTAATGTCATTTAGCGACACGCTCCACTTAATCAGGTTATTGTATCTTATGAAATCTTTTTCTTTCTTTTTGAACTTTGCTTTTGCTTTTATTAAACAGGAAAAAGGAAAAAGGAACAAGCTCGGACACAAACCCCTAGAATCTCCCGGTTTCAATCGGAACGTGAAAGGAATCGGGGGTCTCGCTAGACACTCAATGAAGGGAGTCTAATTAAGGTGAGTCTTGACTAGAACCCGAGACAGGGTCGAAGATGCTCAGACCGGTTACTTTTAAAGAAGATTAAGAACGACTTCTCAAATTCGACAACAAGATCCAAGAAACAAAGCAAAACAAAGCGAAAACGAAAACTGAAAGAAAACTTTTAAGGCTTTCACTCCTTTTTTTTCTCCTTTTTCACACAAATTTTTTTTCAAATTTTAGGCAAAAATTAAGAAAACCAAAAACAAACAACTAGGTGATCTACCCTTGAAGCAAATATCTCTCACCCCCCCCCCCACACTTAAAACGCCACAATGTCCTCATTGTGGGAAGGTGTCATATGAAAAAGGGTAGAGAACATACAAAAACAAACAAACAAAAACAACTAGCAAGCAAGTGGTGGCAACCCGAGCCCACACGGCTCCAACAACAAGATAAACCCAACAAGCACATATTAGGGGTTCGCCACCAAAAGAAAAGTCAAGCATGGAAAAGGATCATAGGATATTCAACTCAAAAAGAGAAGAGCGAAGAGATATTACCTCGAGTTCTCCAAAACAAATGATTACTCAATCCGCGATCCGTGAAAATCGAGCAAACGGTTAGGATAATCAAGCAAAAACAATCAAAGCTCGTAAGATCTGCATGCAAGATTAGAAACATGAAAAAGAAACCAACTAAGAAAAGAAAATAACTCAAAAGAAAGAAATAAAAGTATGGGTTGCCTCCCATAAAGCGCTTGTTTAAGGTCCCGAGCTTGACCTAATTACCCGTTTAATTCTAGAGAGACGTGGTTCACAGGAGAGGTACATATACAACTTCTTCCACCATGATCGCTTCTTCTTCCTTCCTCTCCAACTCTTACCATTTTTGGACAACCTCAAGTTGAGTCGTCCCTCCGGTCATTTGGTTGACCATGAGCGGGGAAGAGGTGATGATGTCTTCGATTTCTTCCAATGTCGCTTCCTGTTCCTTTTCCAACACCTCCTCATCACCTCCGCAAATAGAATAAGGGTCTCCTCCGGTGGTTTGATTTGGTGATGGGGATGAAGAAGTAACTTAAGTTCTTCTTCAAGTGGTTCTCCAAGTTTCAGACACATGGGAACAATCTCCTCAATCTCTATGCCCTCAATATAAACTTCATCCAATGAGATCTCCCTCCTTAATGGAACAATCTTGAGAGAATCATCACGGGATGTATCTTCAATAACCTCGGGTTTGGAACATAAGGCCTTGGAATGATCATTTTCATGTCCATTGTCGGGTTCCACTTCAAGAATATAAACTTCTTCTTTATGCTCATGAACAACCGTGGTCACTGAATTGACTTCAACACAAGGTGGCATGAAAAAGGGTGTCTCAGTAGGAACATTAAACTTTGATTCAATATGTCCTTCATTAATCAAGTGTTGAATCAACTAGTTGGGAGAGGAATTTGCATTTGGTGGGAATCAAATCGCTCTTCGGAGCATTCATGGATATTTCCTCCCAAAATCTCTTCTTCAACCTTAGCTTCCTCAACCGCAACTCCCTGCTCAACGTTCATCTCCATCGCATTCTCTACTTTTCCTCCAAAACACTATCCTTTACCCAAGAAAACTCATCAACCTCTTCCCCACTCCCTAGATCGAAAAAATTTACTTGTACCATTGGAGTCGGTGAAGGTTGAGTGGCTTGAGAAATTTGGGGTGGTACAATGTCCTGTTGAGTTGAATGGGAGGATTCTTCTTGGACAAATGAGTGGTGGTCATAAGGTTGAGAAATGGGGTTGAATGTAGGATTGATAAACGTGGTATAGTCATAAGCATGCTCTCCAAAAGAATGGGAGAAAAGTGGGTTGAAATATGAGGGATAGATAGTGTTCACACGCTCTACTTGATTAAACTCCCCACATTGATGCTCCGGATGTGGACCCAAACACAACTTACGAGTATGCATATTAAGAACAGAAGAAGATGTAAGGGTTTGCACACCTTGGGCCACTCTCAAATGCTTAGAGGTCTCCTCATTTTCCTTCTCTTTTTGTAATTCGTAAACTGAAGCCAAAAGGAGTGTAATAATAGGATCATGCTCTAAAGATAAATCTCCTCTACTAGATTTGCAACCTCCAAAATCAGGAGCATATTGAACAAGCTCATGAAGGAATTTGTCGGCCTCCTCCGTAGTTTTCTTCAAAAACATCCCTCTGGATGCAATATCGATTGATTCTTTGAGAGAATCAAAGAGTCCACAATAAAAGTGCTGAAGTAGCATCCAGTTGGGTAGGTTGTAGTGCGGGCACTGACGTTGGAGACCTTTGAATCTTCCCCATGCTTCAAAAAGAGTCTTTCCGGGTTCTTGCTTGAACCTCATAATAACTTGCCGGAGTTTACATGTTTTATCAGCCGGGAAGAATCTTTGAAGAAAATCTCTCTTGAGAGCCTCCCATGAAGAATAAAATCCAGGTGGGCATATATCAAGCCACATCTCAGCTTTTCCTTTAAAAGTTAGAGGAAAGAACTTCAACTTTAGATACTTCGAAGATATCCCAGGTATATGCATGAAAATAATGCGCTTCTCGAATATCTCTATATGAGTAATAGGACTCTCGGAAATATCTCCATGGAACGGGTTGCTTTCAAAAGCTTCAAGAAGACACGACTTAAACTCAAATACCGCGTCGGGTGGTAATGGTGGTAAATTGATAGGATTGCCTCTCGTACCCAATGATGGAACAACATATGATAAAAGGGTACGAGGTGAACCAGCTTGAGCTTCACCCATTAGAACGCGAAGACTCCTACAAGAAATGAAGAAGCATCAAATTTATTTGGATTGGAACAAACTGATTTCTAGCGTGAAAGCAAACTCAAACAACCAAAAACCAAGAAACTAAAACTAGGGGCGCTGGCTCCCCGGCAACGGCGCCATTTTGTGTAACGTGGTTTTGTGGACCTCAGTTTTGTCGTTCTCTCTCAAGGAGCTGGCGGCCTTGTTGAAAGAGGTCACAACGCAAGAAGCAAAACTAAGGTCGGTCAAGGAATGGAAAATGGGCTTCGGAGGCTTTTCGGGATGCAAACGGGAACAAGGGAATAGGTTTTGCAACAAGAGAGCAAGAAGGAAGAAAATCAAGTGGCAATTCCGTTAGAGAAAACCAACCGGGCTTCCTCTTCCGAGGATAGTCCGGACCCGGAGGGTTGAAGAAACGAAATTCCCTAGTTAGCCTCTATTCACTTTCGTGAGTAGAGTACTAACTATCCCAATTCCAACCTTCCAACTCAAGTGTTGGATGTGTTCGGGGACTTTCGAACCCAAATACATCCCACTTGAGGGAAGGATTGAAGTGGGAAATTGATTTCCCAACTAATTTCTCACTAAAATTGCTAACCCATGCCTAATTACCCATTCACACCCTTAGTTACCTCCTAACCCATAGGGTTTCTAGCAACTAATCATGATACTAACTAAGCTAACATCATCCAAACCAACCCTAAGCATGATTTCTAACATCAAACAACCATAAACAAGCAAGATAATCAAATAGCAAGAAAGAACAATTAAAGGAGCAAGAAAGTAATTAGCAAAGCAATTAATGAAAGAGTTAAGGGAAGAGAAAACTTATCAAAGTGCTGTAGATGAACAAGATAAAGCAATAAAATGATGATCTAACAATCTCTCAATTGTTTGAATCCCCAAAGCTTCAAATATCACAAACCCTAGAATAAATCTCTTACTAATCTCTCTCTAAAATCCCTAATTACAAGGTTGGAAAATGTCTAAGTCTATCTCCTCCAAAAACTCCCAAGAAATCGTTCACAAGGGATATATATACAAGTGAAAATCATTGGCCAAAACGCAGCACTTCAAGCCGAAAACACGCGCAGACATAGGGAGATCGTGGCCACGGTCTAGGAGACCGTGGGTACGGTTTCGTTCTGTCCAGCGAAATCTGTATGGCGATATTTTCCTTCGAGAGACCGTAGGCACGGTCTGGGATACCGTAGGTACGGTCTACCTGCTGTCTCAGCGAAGAGTTGCTTTGGCGATTTTTTGATCTTTGAGAGGCCGTAGGTACGGTCCCCTGGACCGTAGGTACGGTCATGCTCGGCCCAGCTGTGGTAGCGGGTGTCACCCTTGACTTCCTTCCTCTTGTTCCTTCCTTCTTTCCAAGGCATGTAACGCCCGCTACGAGGATCGTAGTGGGTGTTACCTCACTAATTTACACCAAAGGTGGGGAAACTGGTCTCGGGTCAACTCCGCCTCAACTCTCGGTCCGGCTCGGCTCGGGAAATCACCAAAAATGCTCTAAAATGGCCCTTTTTACCACGTTTTGAGTAAAAACTCCAAAATATACAAAATAACCAAAAATGTATTAAAAGTTATAAAATTAAACCACGAAACAAGTCAAAAGCCTAAGGATTTAGGCGGTATTTAGACACAAAATTGGGTCTAAACAGAACCCAAGGTTCGAATCCATGCTGAGGACATTGTCGAAGAATGTCCTTAAATGTTTCCCAAGCATCATATAATGGCTCGTCAGGTTCTTATTGTGTGAATGTCGGAATTTGATTCCTCAAACTAGTGAGGTTGCTTGGAGGAAAATATTTCGCCAAGAACGTGCTGGCAAGTTTGTCGAATGTCGTGATCGAGTTGGGAGGAAGTGAATCAAGCCACTCCCAAGCCTTGCTTACTAAAGAGAATGAGGAAGTGAATCTTCCGTTTCTTGATATTCTTGTTGTTCTTTTTCCAGTCTTGCTCCCTTTCTTCTCTCTCGGAAAGTACGCTCGATTTTCGGGTCGTACTCGAAAGAAAAGTCTTTTTGTATAAACCTGAAAAAGACAAAAACAAAAATACCAAGCGTAATCAAAAGTCATAATAAAGAAAAATAAATAACCTAGTCAACCAGAGTGCGGTCCATTCAATGGCAGCTGGGGAAACAAATCCCCGGCAACGACACCAAAAACTTTGACAGGCCCTAAACGTATTAGGTCTGTATACTGCAAATGTACGGGTCTGCGTAGTAATAAAATATCGTTCTCTCTCAGGGATTTATGTTCAACTACGCACTAAACTAGTTCACTGCAAAGGATGCTAGGTCGATCAATGGGTTGTTGTAAACATTCAGAAAACTAAACTAAGAAAGCAGGAAATTTTAGGGTTTTAACAGATAATTAAAAGCGTTTAGGGGAGTCCACTCTAGTCAATCAATCAACTAATAAACAATACCGGTGTAAAGTGATAAAAAGATTCAGAGTCTATAATCTTTCTAGGGCCTTTCACAGCAATCTTTCGATTCGAAGTGAGTTACAATGATTAAACTAAAGATCATATTTTTATGGTTATTTAATCTAATCAAAGATGGAACTGATTATAATTGACCCTAAGCAAGAAACCATTATTTCTAACTGTTTTCTAGTCTATTCAATCTTCGTTTTTCCAATTCAAGATTCAAACTTTCGTCATATTATCATGAATCTAATACCAAGTAAAAGGCGGTTAGCAAGATTTTACTATGACAGATTAATTACGAAGATTAAACGAACTAAGGAATAACTTCACACCGAGACTGTATTCATAATCAATCAAAATACATTCAGTTTATCCCCCTAAAAAAGGGAATTAGCTACTCATAATACTAGAAATAAACAAAACACAAACTGAATGTAAATTGGAAAACATAGAGAAAATAGAAATAACCTGGTATTTGAAGTAGCGGAATCGATCTCTTCGTATTACCCGAATCAATCTTCTTCGTATCCTTCAATCACTTACAATAATCTAAACTACTAATAAAACCTAAGAACTAAACTTTAATGAAAGAACTAAGAAGTATCTCTAAAAGCTCTCTAAAAACTCTCGGTAAAATCTTCTATGTCTTGAACGATTGGCGGACGACTTCTTTTATAATACACGATTAGGGCATTAGGCGCTGGCAGCACTTCCTAGGCACTGGCAATGTCTAACCCAAATTTCCAAAAGCTCTGCCTCCGCACGCTGGCAGCGCTTGAAAAACACTGGTAGCGCTTTGTGGATATTTTTCCTCGCCGTTTGGGCTTCCGAACGTCCACGTGGATTGGGTGTGATTTAGTTGTTTGTGCTGGGGTTTAACCTTTGAAACCTCTTTAAGGAATTAGTCATATATTTCATGAATAATATTTTGTAAAATCACTTTCCCTTTACTTATGCATTTTATGAGTCATTGAACTAAACCTTTAAGAGTGAACATCCACTTGTTTCAAACTCTTCTAAACTTAATCCAATTTTCTCATTTAAATGTTAGGCTCGGAAGAGAGAGATTTTCTTCAAAGATTCTTCCCGGCCTATGAAACTTGTAGACTCCGGCAAGCTATTATGAGCTTCAAGCAAGATCCTAGAGAGACTCTTTTCGAAGCCTGGGGGAGATTCAAGGGTCTCCAACGACAGTGTCTACTTCACAATTTACCCAATTGGATGTTACTTCAGCACTTTAGTGTGGACTCTTTGATTCTCTGAAAGAATCAATCGACATCGCATTCGGAGGGACATTTTTGAAAAAGATCGCGGAGGAGGCTAAAAAATTCCTTCATGAGCTTACTCAATATTCTCTCATTTAGGAGCTAGCCGATCAAGAGGTGGAGGTTCATCTTTGGAGACCTACCCTACTATTAAAATTCTCATGGCTATCGTCCTTGAGATGTACCAGAAAAAGGCGTTTGAAGGAATGACCAATCGATTGGAGATTTGCCATGAGACTCATGCTTTTGCCCAAAACATCCTACACTATTCTCCCAGTTACAAAAACCAACATGTTTGACAACCTACTTATCACCAAACCCCAACCTCATGAATTTCAAACATCTCAAGAGTCCACTATAGAGAAGTTGCTAAAGCAGATTGTGGCGAATAGGAAAATGACAAGGCTCGCCTAGCAAGTCTTGAGAACCGATATGCCCAAATTGCTCAGCAAGAGTACACTCATCAACCAATTCCTATCCAACCTCCACCTACTCAAATTGTGCAAGTAAATTTTGGTTATTTGAGGAGTGACGAGGAGGTTGATCACCCCTCTTGGGTGGAGGAGAGTCTTTTGGTGGAAAAAGAAGAAAATAAGGTGGAGATAATGAGGACGAGGAAGTGATGGTTGAGGAAGCCAAGGGTGTAGATGAGGAGAAGTTGAATAAGGAAAGGGAGGAAGAACAAGAAGAGATCTTGGAAGATCGTGAATGCCCTGAGGAGCAACTCACTCCCCACCAACTTTCAATTCCTCTCCCCAAATGGCTAATTCAGCACTTGATTGACGAAGAACACATAGACTTAAAGCTTGATACTTCAAGTGAGAAGCTTTCTTTCAAGGGATCTTGTGTTGAAGTTAATTTAGTGGCAAAGGTCGTTCATGAGCATCAAGGAGAGGCATACTTTCTTGAAGTGGAACCCGACGATTGGGGTGAAAACAACCATCCCAAGGTCTTATATTCTTAACCCAATAGATTTGGAGATTATTTTCAAGATAACCCCCTCATTATCGTTCTGTTGAAGAGGGAAATCTCGTTAGATGAGGTTTACATCGAGGGCGTAGAGATAGAGGAGGTTGTTCCCAATGGCCCGAAACTCGGAGAACTACTTAAAGAAGAGCGCAAGTTGTTTCTTCATCCCCATCACCCAATCAAACCACCGGAGGAGAATCTTGTTCTATTTGTGGAGGTGATTAGGAGATGTTGGAAAAGGAGGAGGAAGCAACGTTGGAAGAAATTGAAGATATCATCATCTCCTCCCCACTCATGGTCAACTAAACGACCGGAAGGACTACTTGATTTGAGGTTGTCTAAAGATGGAAGGTGTTGGAAAGGGAGGAAAAAGAAGCGGGTATGGTTGAAGAAACTGACAATGTTCCTCTCATGTGCACCACGTCTTTCTAGGATCAAACGGGTATTTAGGTCGAGCTAGGGATCTGAAACAATCGCTCTATGGGAGGCACCCCGTATTTTTCATTGATTTTCTTCCTAGTTTTAAGTTTTTCTTTTTCCCTTCAATTTTTCTAATTTGTTTCTTTTTCTTCTTTCTAATTTTCTTGCTAGTTTTCTTTAGGTTTTCTCTTTTTCTTATCTTTTTGGTTTTCTTTATTTCTTTATTTTGTATTTTTGAGGTATTAGTTCTAGGATCAAAAGAAAAAGTTAGAAAAAAAAGAGAAAAATGATGTGAAAAAGAGAAAAGGAGAAGGAGCTGAAAAATAAGAGAATTGAAGTTGGGAGTGAACGAAAAGATGAGTGAGTGAGTTTTTGAAAAGAAAATGAGTGTTTAGGGAAAGTTTGAGAGTTAAAGAGTTTTAGAGTTAAGTGTGAGGGAAGTATCGAAAAATGAGTTTAGAAGGGAGAAAGTTTTAGGAGTTAGATTATTTTTGTAGTATTGGAGGTGTTTAGAAGAGGGCCAGAAGGAGTGTAGCAGGCATTACATGAGGTGTAGCAACCACTAAAAGGAAGCAAACAGCAGCAGCGCACCTCTCTCGCAGGACATCGCGCCCACGATGTATTCTGTAGCGCCTACTACAGACTATTTCAAGCTTTCCTCCGGAGCGAGTAGTGAACGCGATGAGCTGGCCAGCAACTCCAGTTCTCTGATTGGTCGCGCCCGGCACAGAACCTGTAGAGCTCGCGACCAGACACTTTCAGCGTCTTCTGCCCTAATAAATCTCTATCCCTTTTCCATTTCTCTTATTTCCGTTCTCATATTTTCGAGACCCTCTTTCTCCCTAAACCCCAACACCCGCGACAAACTCCCTCACCCACTCATTCATCCATCTCAAACCTCAATCCCATCCTCCTCCTTTCTCCATTTTCGAATTCCGGACCTAAATCCTCTCAATTTCTATTCCATTTTGCAGCTGGGAACTCAAATTGATCTAGAACTCAGTTCAAGTGTGCAAGCTCAGCAAACATTCGTTCTTCACAGCCAAGTGAGGTAATCTCTTGTGATATTGTGTGAAATTCATTTCTACTCACTTGTATTGTGTTAGGTTGTTGTGTTGTTGCATTGTGGTTGTTAACACATAGACACGCACGCTTGTTCCACACATTAGACATCACTGTCCTTTGTCTTTCTTCAAAGTGTTCGGCTACTGCTGCAAATTCATCTCCAGTTCTATAGTTTGTGGTAACCTCCTAGCCTTTGCTAGTCCATTCCGATTTTCAAGCTCATTTGGTGTGTTCTTGTGCTTGGAATTTTTCAATTTTCTTTGAGTTCGGGCACCACAATGAGTGCATTTCATAGAATTGCATCGTCCAATATCACACTAGTTTAACGCAATGAGTAGAAGCAAGCACTCATGCGTAAAAGAAGCCCCTCCACCACCAGGACCATCTTCTTCCGGAAGGGATCGCTATAGGGCTCAGCCAGCCACTCTAATTCAGAGTAACCCAAGAGCTAGGGTCACTTTTCGGGATGACAATCACAAACAATTGTAAATGAAGCTCCAGGAAAGAAAAATCTGCGCACCCGATGTTTATGATGCGGCGATAGTCAAAGCCATAAAACCTAGTTTCCGACATTTCATACGAACTCTGGGATGGAAAGATTTCCTCAAGATCGACGAGTCGATCGTCGATTAGCCTGTCCTTGAGTTCTTAAGCTCATTATGGGTTGACAAGGATAGTTCCCAGGAAGCTACGTTTGGGTATAGGGTGGCAAATCAAGGGAGGAAATGCACGGTCAAGGACTTGTGTGAAGCGTTGGGTTTACCTACTGATGGCAAGTTCTATGATCGGTGTGAGAACTTCAATGAGCAAGAAGCAATGCAGAAGTTGACGTGCTAGAGAAGGGCGCACGTCGAATCAAGGGATTGAAGAATACGGTATCATTGCCCCCGTAATTCGAAGGCGAGGGACTTTTGTAATTTGTCCGTCCGCATTCTACATAGGATAGTGACGAGTTCGGTATTCGGGCGAGATGATGGGCGACCTAAGGTACGGAAGGATGACCTGTTTGTCATTTTCAATATCGTCGCAGCTCACCGAGTAAACACGGGGTCTTGCATCCTTCACTGTCTCCGAGAAATCAGCTCGGAGAACCGGCCCACCACAATAGGTACAGGCAACATCATTTGTCACTTTCTCCGACAGCAAGGATTTGGTGATTGACAGGTGGACGCCGAGGTATTTCCCGGACCCTATAGATTTGGTGCGGCTACAAAAGATGGGCAACCTAGCTAAGGACCCGACCCATATCCTCTACTTGCACGGGCGCAGTGAGCACGAGACTTATGTCTATCTTGTCCCGGAGCGAGTCAAAGAGTGGCTCGACTTCACCAATTCCAACAATTGGTCGTGGGGCCAAGACTATGGTGGCAAGCAAAAGGTTGGTGGCCCCTGGAGAAGGAGAGGAAGAGGAAGAGGAAGAAGGAAGAGGAGGAGTATGCCGGCCAAGGTGAAGCGAGTGGAAGCGAAACTCAACCATGGGAAGCTTCATTAGGGCAACTCAGCTCTCAATTCGAGCAGATGAGAGTAGATCTTTGAGAGCAACGAACCTTACTCCATAGTCAACACAATATGTTGGAGACCCAGCAAGAATTGTTACGTGTCCAACAATCCACGCTTAACAATGTGCATGCACATCTTCAACGGCACGAGGAGTACGTGCTTCCAGCAACAGAAACAGTACTTCAGAGACTATGGGTATTACCACTACTCCGTCACAAACTACGGCCCAGCATCGGATGATTATATAAAGCCCCACTACGCCACCTACTTTTCGTATTATCCATATCCTCCCCCGGGAGGACCCGACCAGTGAATTGTAAGCATCCCCGCCCCCACTTTACTCTCTTAATTGTTTTAATATGCATTGATAATGTTAGATAAGTGTGGGGGGGTGCTTTATAGGGAAGTTTGGGGAAGTCTGTCGCTTGGTTTGGTTTTGTTGGGTTCGTTGTCCCCATGGTTTGGTTGTCTCGCATTTATCGCTTCATCTTCCATCTTCCTCTGGCATATTCTTAGTTGTTTGAGTCGTGTTCCCTGGATTATTTGGTGGGGATGGTATGGTTTGCATCAGATTTTATCATTCATAGGACAGGGTAGGTGAGTTGTTCCACCCTCAATGAGTGAGATTCGGGGTTTAGGTTAGTCCTTGTCAATGTACATGTTGTAAATATTTCAACTTTTCTTTTGTTCTTTAGTCACTAGTGTCTTGTATATATTTTTGTTTTTCTTTTAATCTTGCATGTGAACATTCATATTTATAATGATTCCCTTGATTATCTCTAAGCTAAAGTATGATGTCTTTTGGATCACGGATCGAATTGTTCTAATTGAAGATTCCGAGGTAACTTCTTTCCGCCCTCTTTGAATGTGTATATACCTTTGATCCAATTTGCATGCTTGATTTTCCTTTTGGGTGGCGAGCCCCTTTGATTGTTCGTGTTGGGATTATTTTGCTGTTGGAGCCGTGTGGGCTCGAGTCGCCACTCGCCAACACTTTTACTTGCTAGTTATTTTTGTGTATTTGCTTTTTGTAGGTTTTCTACCTTTCTTGTGACACCCTTCCCACAATAAGGACATTGTGGCGTTTTAAGTATGGGGGGGAGACATTTATGTTTAAGGGTAGATCACCTAGCATTTTTATTTTTGATTTTCTTAGGTTTTTGGCTAAAATTTGAAAATTTTTGTTATGTTTAAAATTTGATTTTCTTATGTTTAAGAGGAGATATTTTCTTAGGGTAGATATTTATGTTTAAAATTTTTAAGCGTTTGGAAGTTGAAAACCCTTAAGATTGACAATGATTTGGATAAGGTGTTCTTGATGTGCTCATTTCCGTTCAGTTTGGTTGATTAGCATTGTTTTCTTTACGGTTGATTGCGTGTTTCTTTTGCCAAGCAGTTCTTTCTTTCTTTCTTTTTTAACCTTTGTTTTGTTTTTCACCTTTCCTCTCTCCTTTTTCCTTGGCTTTTGTAGGTATAGGCGCTACAAATCCTCACGAGACCCATCTCGTCCTCCTAGGCTGCCAGGGGATTCAAAGGGCTTGGTGCATACGCTAAATGCACACGTTTCCTCCCACGGTAGAGGAGTTGGTGTTTAGTTTTAGGTAGTTTTTGTTTTGTTTTGTTTTGCTCGGTACGAGCAAAAGTTCAAGTGTGGAGGGTTGTTTAGGCCCGGTTTTAGGCCTAAATAACGCCTATCGGCTTGATATTTTGGCTCGATTCCGAGTCTTCTTCATCGTTTTTACTAGCTTTTTAGATGTTTTGCAGGTTTTCGCACTTTTGGAGCAAAAACAAGGAATATGAGCTAAATCGAGGCTTTTTAGGAAATCCCGAGTGATTTCCGTAGAAGCCAGAAGCAGGCTTAACCCGAACACCTTCCCCATTTTTGGTGCAAAACAATGGCGTAACACCCGCTACAACCCTTGTAGAGGGCGTTACAGCCTATAGAAGGAGGACAGGGGAATATGAGCTAAATCGAGGCTTTTTAGTGAATCCCGAGTGATTTCCCGAGCCGAGCCGAGAAGCGAAGCCGAACCAAACCGGGAACACCTTCCCCATTTTTGGTGAAAACAATGGCGCAACACCCGCTACAACCCTTGTAGCGGGCGTTACAGCCTATAGAAGGAAGACAGGGGAAGAGGGCAAGAAGACGTCGCGGCCGCTATTACTGTGGTGCTGCCCGCAACCAACACTTAGTCGCACCCGCTACGGACAGTGTGTCGCCCCTACCCCAGTGCCAACACGAATCGCCCAGCAGCGCCAGCTCGCTGTCGCACCCGCGACCTATCGCTAAACTGAATTACCTAGGTATTTTTCTCTCGATCGAGCACGCTACAGATGAGGTCGCGCCCGCGACCTACTGGATTTCTGCGTAATTTCTCGGCCAAAACGGCAGTGTTTTAAGCAACAAACATGCCTTATATATATACTCTAAATGACGATTTTATGATTATCAAGCCTAGAATTAGGTTTTCATTGTGTATTAGAGAGTTTTTGGGTTCCATTAGAGAAAGATTAGCTTAGCTTTAATCTAGCTTTAGTGGATTGTGGATTGTAATGAAGATTTGAAGATTCAACAATTGAGAGATTGTTTTGGATCATCATTTCCATTGCTTTCCTTTGCTCATTTACAGCATTTGATAAGTTTTCTCTTCCCTAGAACTCCACTTTTCTTTGTTAATTACTTGCTTGTTGGATTAATTGCTTTACTTGCCTCTTGATTGTTATCTCTTTTCTTTGATTGATTTTGGTTGTTGGATGTTAGAATTCATGCTTAGGGTTGTGTTTGTTGATGTTAGTATAGTTAGAATCATGATTAGTGGCTAGAAACCTCATGGGTTAGGGGGTAATTAAGGGTGTGAATGGGTAATTAGGAACAGGTTAGCAATTTTAGTGAGTAATTAGGTGGGAAATCAATTTCCCACTCCAATTCTTCCCTCAAGTGGGGTGTATTCAGGTCCGAAAGCTCCCGAATACATCCAACACTTGACATTGAAGGTTGGAGATAGGATAATTAATGCTCACCCACGAAAGTGGAAGGAGAATAACTAGGGAATTCCATTTCATTAACCCTCCGGGTCCGTGGTGGACTTTGAGGTAGTTAATCCGGACTATCCTCGAAAGAGGAAGCCCGGTGGGTATTTTCTAACGGAATTGCAACTTGATTTTCCCCTCTTGTTGCTCCCTTGTTGCAAAACCCATCTTCTTGTTCCTGTTTGCCTCCCGAAAAGCCTCCGAAGCCTATTGTCTGATCCTGACCTGATCTTAGTTTTATTTGCTGCGTTGTGATCCTCTTTTCGGCCCGTTCCTTACCTTAGCAATCCCGACCATAGCCTTGACCTGGACTCTTTAGCCAAGGCCCCTCGCTCCCTGAGAAGAACTATAAAAACCGATTAATACTAACCACATGTACACATAACACCCAACAAATTGAGTGAGCCAAGCATGTTCGGCCGCATACTCGGGCATAGGCCACCCAGAGGAGCTTGACCCACCAAGCCATGAATGTTAAGGCACCGACCAGTCTTGCAGACTAGTTGGCCAAGAAGACCCCACAATAGGTGTATGTACGGGCTACCCCTTGTTATAAGTACCGAACCCATGTTGTACAACTCAACCTCCTAAGGAGGGAGTGATAGGGTTTGCAGGATGCGAAGTATCATCATCTGTTGGGGCTTGAGCACCAGGGAATCCTAGAGATGCACCTGTATCGTGATCCCACACCACTATCTCTTGGCCGCAACGACCAGATCGATGTCGAAGAAGGAGTCCGACGACAACGAGAAGGTCGATAAGTAGTGCTGGATTCTAAAGCATCATCTACCCGGAATGAGGGGGGCTCGGGTGTCATCACTATATCTTGCATTGTGGTAAGACCCCTCGAACTAAAAGGCTCCCCCAATGAAATATGAGCCATATCCTCCTCCATACATTGTGAGTGATGAGAATGAGGCTCGGATCAACTTCTGCGAGAGCCAGTAGAACCCTAACCCTCAATCAGCATGCCCTTACCGCGACCTTCAGGAATGGATGCCAAGGGTGAGCGGGAAGAACCACCAACCTCCTCATGAGACCTAGCCTGAGAGGTAAACTGGCCGGCTGAAGAACGACGGGGTAGCTCCATGCGGGGAGGGGGAATGTTCGAACGCCGAGGTGATACCCAAGGCACGAACTCCATATCAGCCTCTAAATCACCACACCAGCCACAACCCCTTGGTATCGCCTGGCACTGTTGGCGGAAATATTTCTCAATGGTGCTCACCTTCTTGCCCATGAAACGCAGCGGACACCATCTCGGTTGAAGAAAAGGAGAGTGGGGATCGATTAAGGAATCAGAAAATTCACATGAGGTGAATGATAGTAATCAGGAAAGAAGAATTACCGGTTTTCGGTCAAATTTCTCTAGCAAGGAACAAGAGCTACTCCATTCCACCTCCTGGAAATCGCCTATTTTTTCTTCTGCCTCATGAATATCTTCCTTAGGAGCTTTATGATAACGCCTCAGCCGATAGATTAAGGAATCATTAGCAAATCTAACATAATAATGCGAAAATAAAAGAGAAATACGTACATCCTGAAAGCCAAATGGTTGAGGTATCGGTTGAGTTCATCGTCGAAATGATCTATTGGGACATCCTTAATAAACTGCTGAAAGTCTTCCCCCAAAGGGCATTTTCAAAGGCTCTTGCCTCCTAACCCCATGGGTCAAACATCTTCTCTAGAGGATCTACAGGGATGAGAGAAGGATGGCATCCTAGGATTTGCTAGCAACCCGCTCCTCGAGGTATCAAACATGACCCAGGGGGCTTTCGATCAGCAAGCAAAGACGCATATCGTGCTTCACCAAGTGCAAGAGGGCTAGCAGCCCAGCAAGGTCGAAACTAGCCCAGGGGCGCCAATTCATTGGGGCCTACAGAAGAAAAAGGGTTAGAATTAGACAACAGGGAAGTTGCGAAGAAGAGAGGAAGAAGGAATACCGGTGTGAGGTTGTCTAGGATGCATCGGACTTCATTCAAGCTACCCACTTTAAACTTCTTGACTTGAATATTTTTGACGATCAAACGTTCAACAGCCGGAACCGTCCTGCCTTTATTCTATAGAATGTTAAGGGGCCGAATGTATTCATAAGCCCAAGACTACACGAGAACACACCATGCTCATAATTAATAAAAGAACATCAAAAGAAAAGTGTGAAGAGTCTCAGGTGGTTACCTCGAGCACCTTCTATAAGCTAAGACCATATTGGAAATGGGGTTGCGCGGGATAAGTAATGACAAGCTCATTATTCTCAAAGACTCGCACACCGCATCGAAGACCACAAAAGAAAGCAGCATAAGCCGCCTTGCCCCAATTCAAGTGTCGAATGTTCTCAAAATTCAATAAATTCGCTATCTAAGGCAAAATGATGTTATCACCGCGATTGGCAAAGATGGTATTAGAGATGAAGTAGGCCAATGTTTAGACCCAATTTTGTGTCTAAATACCGCCTAAATCCTTAGGCTTTTAACTCGTTTCGTGGTTTAATTTCATAGTTTTTAATGCGTTTTTGGTTATTTTGTAGATTTTGGAGATTTCACTCAAAACGTAGCAAAACGGGCCTTTTTATAGCATTTTTTAATTTCCCGAGTCGACCCGGTACCACTTTCCTCACCTTTGGTGTCAATTAGTGAAGTAACACTTGCTACGACTCTCGGATCAGGCGTTACATGCTTCGGAAAGAAGGAAGAACAAAGGGAAGGAAAGCCAAGGCGTAGCCCCCGTCACGAATGGCGTAGCACCCGCTATGCCCAGAGCACATTTGGAGTCGAGCTACACCGTACCCAAGGTGTTGGTGACCGTAGCCACGGCGCCGCGAAGGAGAAATTGCCTGGAGTGTCTTCGCTGATCACGCCCGCGACCCCCCTGCTGGGTTGCAATTCCTCGGCTTGAAACGCTGCGTTTTGGCCAACTGTTTTCACTTATTTAAATAGCTCTTTTGCTGCGATTTTGAGGGAGTTCGATTCGGGAGGCATCTAGGGATAGACTTAGACAATTTCCAGCTTTGTAATTAAGGGTTTTGAAGAGAGATTAGTGAGAGACTAATCTAGGGTTTTGGAGATTTGTGTTTATTATTGAAGATTTGGGGATTTAAACAATTGAAAGATTGTTGGATCATCTTTTTGTTGCTTTCCTTTGTTCATATACATCATTTTGATAAGTATTCTCTTCCTTTAACTCTTTTATTAATTACTTTGCTAGTTGCTTTGCTTGTTCTTGATTTCTTTACTTGCTATTTCATTGTTCTTGCTTGTTTATGGTTGTTTGATGTTAGAAATCATGTTTAGGTTTGGTTTGGATGTTGTTAGCTTAGTTTTTATCATGATTAGTGGCTAGAAACCCTATGGGTTAGGTGGTAATTAAGGGTGTGAATGGGTGATTAGGTTTGGGTTAGCAATATTAATGAGTAATTAGTTGGGAAATCAATTTCCCACTCCTATCATTCCCTCAAGTAGGATGTATTTGGGTTCGAAAGCTCCCGAATACATCCAACACTTGTCGATGGACTTGGGATAGTTAGTATTCTATTCACGAAAGCGAATAGAAGCTAACTAAGAAATTCCATTTCATTAACCCTCTGGGTCTGTCGATGGAATTTGGGAAAGTTAATCCGGACTATCCTCGGAAGAGGAAGCTCGGTGGGTATCTTCTAACAGAATTGCAACTTGATTCTCCTCCTTGTTATTCCCTTGTTGCAAAACCCATTTCCTCATCCTCGTTTGCATCCTGAAAAGCCTCCGAAGCCCATTTTCCATTCCTTGACCGACCTTAGTTTTGTTTCTTGCGTTGTGATCCCTTCAAACCGATATCCTTACCTTAGCAATCTCATCCCGACCATTGACCTAGATTCTATGACCAAGGCCGCCAGCTCCCTGAGAAAGAATGATAAAAACCGAGGTCTCACAAACCACGTTACACAAAATGGAGCCGTTGTCGGGAGTCAGCGCCCCTAGTTTTAGTTTCTTGGTTTTTGGTTATTTGAGTTTGCTTTCACGCTAGAAATTAGTTTGTACTAATCCCAATGAATTTGACGCTTCTATTGGTTCTTGTTGGTGCATGTAGGTACGCCCTAATGTTCTACCGAGCATCGTAGGAGGTTTCAAGTCCTAATGGGTGAAGTCCAAGCTGATTCACCCCGTACTCTTCTATCATCGAGTACGGGAGGCAACCTGATCATCTTACCACCATTACCACCCGACGCGGTATTTGAGTTCAAGGCGTGTCTTCTTGATGCTTTTGAAAGCAACCCGTTCTATGGAGATATTTCCGAGAGTCCTATTACTCATATGGAGAGATTCGAGAAGCGCATTAGTTTCATGTATATACCTGGGATATCTTCGGAGTATCTAAAGTTGAAGTTCTTTCGTCTAACTTTGAAAGGGAAAGCTGAGATGTGGCTTGATATATGCCCACCTGGATTTTATTCTTCATGGGAGGCTCTCAAGAGAGATTTTCTTCAAAAATTCTTCCCGGCTGATAAAACATGTAAACTCTGGCAAGTTATTATGAGCTTCAAGCAAGAACCCGGAGATACTCTTATTGAAGTATGGGGAAGATTCAAAGGTCTCCAACGTCAATGTCCGCACCATAATCTACCTAACTGGATGCTTCTACAACACTTTTATTGTGGACTCTTTTATTCTCTCAAAGAATTGATGGATATTGCATCCAAAGGGACATTTTTGAAGAAAACTACGGAGGAGGCCGACAAATTCCTTCATGAGCTCGTTCAATATGTTCCTGATTTTGGAGGTAGCAAATCTAGTGGAGGAGATTTATCTTTAGAGCATGATCCTATTATTACACTCCTTTTGGCTTTTGTTTACGAATTGCAAAAAGAGAAGGAAAATGAGGAGACCTCTAAGCATTTGAGAGTGGCCGAAGTTGTGCAAACCCTTACATCTACTTATGTTCCTAATATACATACTTGTAAGTTGTGTTTGGGTCCACATCACGAGCATCAATGTGGGGAGTTTAATCAAGAAAAGCGTGTGAACGCTATCTATCCATCATATTTCAACCTACTTTTCTCCCATTCTTTTGGAGAGCATGCTTATGACTACGTTTATCAATCCTACATTCAACCCCATTTGTCAACCTTATGACCGCCATTCATTTATCCAAGAAGAATCCTCCCATTCAACTCAACAAGACATAGTACCACCCTAAATTTCACAACCACCCCATAAATTCTCAGCTGAGTTGAGGTTGATGAAGATGATGGATGACCAAAAGAAAAACCAAGCCTACATTCAAAGTCTCGAACTCAAACTAGCTTAAGCTACCCAACCTTCACCGACTCCAATGGAACAAGTAAATTCTATCGATCTAGGGAGTGGGGAAGAGGTTGATGAGTTTTCTTGGGTAGAGGATAGTGTTTTGGAGGAAAAAGTAAAGAATGAGGTAGAAACGAATGTTGAAGAGGGAGTCATTAAGGTGAGGAAGCTAAGGTTTTAGATGAGGAAGTAGTGGATGAGAAGATGGAGGAAGAACAACAAAGAGAAGAGATTTTGGTAGGAAATATCCATGAATGCTCCGAAGAGCAATTTGACTCCCACCAAATACAAATTCCACTCCCCGAATGGTTGATACAACACTTGAAGGATATAGAGCAAATAGATCTAAGGCATGATGTTCCGATTGAGAAACCTTCTCTCATGCCACTTTGTGTTGAAGTCAATTCAATAACCACAGTTGTTCATGAGCATAAAGAGGAATTTTACATTCTTGAAGTGGAACCCGACAATGGGAATGAAAGCGATCATTCCAAGACCTCATGTCCCGAATTTGAAGATGCATCTCGTGATGATTCTCTCAAAATTGTTCCATTGAGGAGGGAAATTTCATTGGATGAAGTTTATATTGAGGACATTGATATTGAGATGATTGTTCCCAAGTGCTTGAAACTTGGAGAACCACTTGAAGGGGAGCTGGAGTTGCTCCTTTATCCCCATCACCCAATCAAACCACCGGAGGAGACCCTTGTTCTATTTGCGGAGGTGATGAGGAGGTGTTGGAAAAGGAGAAGGAAGCGACGATGGAAGAAATTGAAGATATCATCATCCTCTCCTTTTCTATGGTTAACCAAACGACCGGAAGGACATCTTGACTTGAGGTTGGCAAAGGACGGTAGGAGTTGGAGAGGAAGAAAGAAGAGGCGAACGTGGTGGAAGAAATTGAATATGTACCTCTCATGTGCACCACGTCTCTCTAGGATAAAACGGGTATTTAGGTCGAGCTAGGGACCTAAAACTAGCGCTCTATGGGAGGTACCCTATAAGTTTTGAGCCTCTTATTTCAAGTTTTAGTTTTTTTTTGCATTTTTCTAATTTTATTTCTTTTTCTTCTTTTAAATTTTTTTCCTTTTAGTTTTCTTTAGGTTTTTCTATTTTTCTAGTCTTCTTTTTAGTTTTTCTTTATTTCTTCCTCTTGTAATTGAGATATTAGTTTTAGGTTCAAAAAGAAAAGGTTTGAAAAAAAAGAGAAAAAAAATGATGTGAAAAATAGGAAAAGTTGGAGTTCAAAAATAAGAAAATTGAAGTGGGAGTGAAAGAAGTAGTGTGAGTGAGTGAAGTTTTGAAAGGAATGTGAGTGTGGAGGGAGTTTGAGAGTTGGAAAATCTTAGATTGAATGTGAGGAAGTATGAAAAATGATTGTTGAAGTGTGGAAGTTTTTAGTAGTTGGTTTTTGTTGGGTAAGGTTACGAATTCGAGAATTATAAGAATTCTCGAATTCGCCTGTTTAGAAAACAGACTCTACTAAAATCGACATTAAAATGAAATAGAGCGGGGATAAGTTTAATTAATTTCGCAAGTTTATATTCTCAATCATGCAATATAAAGAATGGGGTTTTTGGTTTACAAAATATGCACAAATAATGTAAAATAAAGTACAAATTACATGATTAAATAATAATAACGAAAAGAAACACAAAAGCGAACCTCTTTGATTTAGGAGCCCGAATGCGCCGGTCGAAAAACCTTGACTTCCCTTGACTTGGTGGATGGAAAGATGAGTGTGAGAATGGTAGTAGGATAGTATATGAGTGATGATTTTAGTAGAATGATGGTATTAGTTGATGGAATTTCAGTAGAATAAGGGTGGTAGAGGATGATTGCTGATGGGAGTTTGAGTATAATGGTGGTGGTTTATGAGAGTTGTTGATGAAGAATGAATAGAATGGAGGGAGGTATTTATAGGTGAGGGAGTTGAGGTTTAGGAGGGAAATGGAGGGGATACATACCTTGGATCATACCCTCCATCTCCATGCAATCACAAAATCAAGGTTAAGAGTCAAACACATGGGTTAATATCATGGGGGTGATCAAGATTTTTGGCGGCGGATTCAAACAGAAAACCCACGCGGGTTTTATAATATCCAGGCACACGAATCGCTGACGTGGACGGCAAAACGACGCGTCTAGGCAGTAGAAAACTCGCGCAAGTTTTGAAGTCCCTGGGCTGGGGCGCGCCTTAGGCTTGTCCTGGTCTTGGGCCGCCTTTGCTTATAAAACTCGTGCGGGTTTTGATCTAAGTACGGGGCCACTTTTTATTGTTGTGCTTGCTCCGCTTATTGGCCCAATGATCCATCTTGGTATCGGCCCAAATGATTTATTGAACTTTTGATAAGTCGGGATTATATCGGTGCAAATCCCGATGTCTACAGAGAGCCCCCACTTTGATCGAGTCCGAATAGGATGAAGGTCAAAGTAGACTGAAATGCTATATGCTTGATGTCTGTCTTGATGCTGGACGTGCTCTTTTATATGGCGACCAAGTGATGTTGCTGATGATGATATTGTCGGTAACCTTTAAGTGGCAACCGTTGGACGACTAATGTTGAGGATGTCGTTGGAGATTTTTAAGTGTAATCCGTTGGACGACTGACGCTGATAAAGAGGTCGTCGGTAACCTTTAGGTGGCAACCGTTGGACGACTGATGCTGAAGAAGAGGTCGTCGGGAACCTTTAGGTGGCAACCGTTGTACGACTGATGCTGAAGATGTCGTTGGAGACCTTTAAATGGCATCCGTTTGAACGATTGTTGTTGATGATGTCATCGGAAACCTTTAGGTGGCATCCGTTGGACGACCGATGCCGAGGATGTAGTTGGAGACCTTTAAGTGGCATCCACTCGAACGACTGTTGTTGCTAACATCGTCAGAGACCTTTTTGTGGAATTCGTTGGACGACTGTTGCTGACGACATCGTTGGAGGCCTTTAGGTGGCAACCGTTGGACGACTGTCGCTGATGATGGTGCTCTTTTATGTGGCAACCGGATGATGGTGCTCTTTTATGTGGCAACCGGATGATGTCTGGTCCCTTTTTAGCGGCGACCTGAAAAATGACAAGAAAATCAAGTTTAGTTTTATCGACATGTGAGGAGGGTTCAGATTATTTTACCTGAGCCTTGGAAAATCCTAGGTCGCAGTCTTTGGGCCATTGGTTTTGCGTCGCATGGCTTTCTTTGAGTGGGTTGTGGGACCTTGGGCCGCACCGTAGCTGGAATAAACCCGTGTGGGTTTTATAACAACTACTAGGTTGTTGAAAGATATTGGGCCGCAAGAATGGGCCTGTAGATCACCCAAAACCCGCGCGGGTTTTGACTCTTTTTCTTTTTCTTTTTTTTTTCTTTCTTTCTTCTCCTCGTGAAGGGGATCAAAGTGGGTCCTATTTTTGTGTGGACAAGAACGTGCCACCCGACTTGGTCTCCTCTTTGGGTGGCAAAGTGATGACCTTTGGATTTTCGGCCAATGAAACACATTTGACATCTGGAGGCGGGTCCTAGAAACGAGTGGCTCACATTCACTCAACATTTCTATAAATACCATGCCTCATTCACTTCATTCATTCACATCTTCAACCCCTCCTTATCTCTCTAGCTTCTTCTTCTTTCTCTAGAAAAATTTGCTCTTTCTTTGACTTTATATTCATGTAGTCATGGACATACGAGTACATTCTGCCTTTGGCTATCGTTCCAAGAAAAATAAATCGGTCCCAGCTGCTGAACGCTCGAATACTGAGGCTATTCGTGGGAAGAAATTCCAGTCAGGCAGTCTCGATCGTATTCGTCGTGTGCTGGACGACCTCACCCCGGTATTTCTTTATGCATAACGTCTTTATTTTATTATGCCTCTATTCTCGAAATGACTCTCTTTCTTTCACACGATGAAGTGAATTGGCGTCCATGGGTTGAGTTCAACTTGGGCGGATTGCCCGCCCCTTTGCAACTAGTGGAGCATGATACTCGCCTCCGCATCCTGATGGAGGGACCCTCGAGCTTCATATAGTACTTGGGAGAGAGAGCTACGAGGCAAATCCTGGGGGGATATCCCGGTCTTATACCCCAGGACCCTCCATAGCATATCTTTGAGCCATTGCCCTTGACCCGGGTGCCCTGGGAGATTTGATTTGCGACCACGACTACAACAACTTCGTGCATAACGTTCCGTAGGAGCAGTTCAATGAGGAATTTCAGCGTACATGAGCCGCTTAGCTCCCCGGGTGGTACATATCTTCTTCCTTTGTCTCTGTCACATCTTGGCTGATTCCTAACCATAGAGTGTACAGCTAGGGCTCTATGCTAGGGCCGCTGAGGTGGAGGTCCCATCAGCGAGAAGAAGGATCGACGACTTCTTTGATGTAGAGACCAGCAGTTAATGCTCTGCACTCCGAGAATTCGATCGAAAACCTGTAATTCTTCATTTCATGTTGCTTCCTTTTAACCCATATGCCGCTTATGCATGTCTAACCTTGGTCACATTATCTTCCAGCCAAGATGGGCTTTCTTCCGACAAATGACCAAGGAATGGAGTACTATGTTCAAGCACATCGACTGGGAATTCACCAGCTCAGGCAGGTATCGCGGGAATACCATCGGAAGGGCTGATATGGAGGCCGATGCAGAGTCTGTTCCTCGGGATCCACCTCGACGTTCTATTACAAGAATCCCTCGCACCGAGCCCCTACGTCATTTTTCGGCAGGGGAGTATTCTTCCCGGGGCCGATCTCGGGAAGAAGTGGGTGGGTCCTCTCGTCCTCCACTAGCAGTTGTGCCAGAGGGTCACGGTAAAGGTATTATGATGGAGGGTCACCACTCAACTAGGTCACATCATAGCAGATCCGGTAGCAGGGATCGTCGTCCTCCGAATATGGAAGAGGACATGGCTCAGATGTCCTTGGAGGAGCCACTTGATCAGGGGGGTTCGTATCAAAGTGTTGGGTATGGTGGTGATACCCAGCCCCATTCCTATTGGGTGGAAGATGCTTCGGAGTCAAGTGCTACCTATCGGCCTTCTCATTCTCATCGCACTCCAGCTTCAGTGCGTTCTGCTCGACGTGGTCGGGAGATAGTGGTGAGGGACCATGATTCAGGTGCATCCGTATGGTATCTTGGCAGTCAGGCCCTAGCGGATGACGCTACTTCACGTCCTGCACCATACGTCGCTTCCTCTTTTGGCTCTAGCTCTCATTCGCTGGGTCGCCTATTCCGACCCCTGGGACAGGTCCTTCATGGCCTGCGGGTACCCAAGAGTGGTCTGCACCTCAATACTCTTGGCTGGGAGGATCTACTTCTTCTGGTTGGCCAACCCCCGTGATGTATGTGCAGACCAAAAGAAATCAGAGTGCACTGGCCTCGACTACACCAAGGACCTTACTGTCCTGTTTTCTGTTCAACCTAAGCTTTTCCTAAGGATGGAATAGCATCAAGGAACAAAAAACAAATAAAATAAGATAGAAAACCTGTTACTCTCACTGATACAGACCACACCACAGCAAGAAGCACAAGGGCGGTACTCAATTCATGTACTGGATACAAACCACACCACCAGAACATGCACCGAGCTCTACTTAACACCTTCTAAGCTTGCCAAAGCTTAGTTATAGACAAGTAGAAACAATGGAGAGTTTTTAGAGACACTCACAAACACACAGGAGCAAGCTCGACTGGTTTCTCATTCATTCACTCAAAAGTTGAATGCAAAAATACAATAGGAACTGCTTATATTGCTACTTTCAGCAAGTAGCTGGCTGTATCGACTGATTAAGGCATTCTTAAGCATTAGGAAACCTCTAATATACTACTAAGCTAACTTAAGATACATAAGAAAGCTGTTTAATACTTAATTACATCAGATTATATAAAAGAAAATAGCAAAAGAAATAAAAAGGTTCTTTGTTTGGATCGGATCGGGTGCCAATGCTTATCAAGCATTAGTCATGCTTCCACTAAGTGTATTATAATCTTCTTTTGGCTGCTGAAATGGCTGGTGATATTAGCAACTAAGGACATTCGGTTATTGAAAGGAAAATGACCGAATGACCTTAATACTGTTGAAAATGCTAACACTGTCCCAGCTGCATGGTGTTGCTTGCACTGTATAATCCAACATGCTGTAGGAATTGCCCAAGGACATCAGTCACCTGCACTCCTCGAATAGTAGTAGTAAATGACCTTAGGGACATATGGAAACCACCAAATGCCATTGCCTTGAGTTGCTGCAACTTATAATAGACCTTAAGATAACCTGAACCCTGATTTCATAGGTTGGGGTTCTGCCAAGGTCCAATTGCACCAACTGGACTTAGGTTCTAAGGCCAAGTCTGCCTTCTGCACGGGATCCTGGGGTTATCACCTTACTTCCTTTGAATACTTCAAAATTCCCCGAGGACCTTTCTGCTATAACACCTCATGCTTGCTGCAGGAAGGACTTGATCCCTCCTGAGTTCCCAGCTAAGTCCCATTGGGTGAAGGACCTGCTGAGGACCTCAGGACAGAAAGTCCTCTCTTCCTTCCTTGCTGTGCGAACTGTCATTGCTGGTGTAGATGGACCTCCATCACCCCAGTTATGGAACTGGTCCTGTATGGCCTACCCCTTTCGTTGAGTGGCACGTTCCTGACCATTCATGGCTAGCCGCTTCACAGGAGCATTCCATATCGTCACCATCGAGCGTGCATCCTTCTGAAGTTCCCTTGTCTGGGCCACCACAAACGGCTCCTGTCCCGACTACTATTCTTGGGACACCTATTTTGGCACGGCTGGTACCTCCAACGCTGGGACTTCTCATGCTGGTAATAATCCGGTTGAAGATAGCGGCGATTCGGGCTCCTTATGGTGATCAGACTGGTGTCAAGCAAGACTCTATGCACTTTAGACTTTTTTATGCAAGATTTTTGTACTCTTTTTTTTTATTTTAATGCAAGACTCGTTATGAATTTTATTTTTATTTTATATGCAAGTCTTGGTGAATGCACGACTTTATTTTATTAATGCATGTCTAAATGACTTTCTACATGACGGGATTAATCCCAAATTAAACCCGCTTCCCTAAAAAGAAAAGAAAATAAAAGAAAACAAAAAACTTAAGTGTTAGAGTAAACTCGAGCAAAAAATTTCAGAACCGAGCATCACTGGGTCAATGACAAGATCCAAAACATTAAAGATACATGAACGGGCCAATTCAATTCACAAGGCCTAAATATAATCAGAAAACAGGTGGGTTGAGTTGCTGAAGGCCGGCCCACGTCGCTAGAAAACCCGCGCGGGTTTGCTCCTGCAGCAGGCCGTGGGCCTGAGCTTGGACAGGGGCGTGCGTGGGTCTGGGAATATAAAAACCTGCGCGAGTTTCGATTTTCTTATCCTTTTTTTTTAGCCGTTGTGGATCGGCTGAAATTATGGGATATGGAGGGCAACGGCTATGTGATCCTTGGATGATTGCTTTTCTCCATTTTTTGATCATGCATGAAGGTGTATAAATATCTCATGTTATGCATATGATCATCACTCCGCATCATTAATTCAAAGCCTTCATTACATATTCTCCTAAAACACAAAGAAAAACCTCCCAATTCTCATGGCGTTTGAGAAGAAGCTTGCAACTTGGATGAGCACCTTGTCCAAGGAAGAGAAAAAGGAGCTCAGAAGATACAAATTGACAAGCTTGTTGAGTCTTCGACAAGTGAGAGTCAATCACGACTTTCTCCATGCGGCGGAGACTTTTTGGGATCCGAACATGTATGTCTTTCATTTTACTTGGAAAGACCTATGTCCGCTTCCGGAGAAATGGTCCTCAATCCTAGGGACAAATCATTTTGCTCGGCCGACATCACCTCCAACACCAACTGACATCCCCAAGCAATACAGAGAGCTCTTATGTCTTCCTTCTCGGGTCACCGGAAGTGCACTATTTGGCGAAAAGGTACACTTTCAAACCATTGTTGAATATTTTCAATCTCCCGATACTTTGGAATATGGCCCAGTGATACGAGTGCGAGCGCTCATATTATGTTTCGTCGGCGACTTTTGCTTCTACCATGGTGGCAAAAGAACCGGACAGGCGAATTTGATCCAAATTGTTGAAGACATGTCTCGAGGCTACAATCCCGTACCTCTAATGCTAGTGGAAACCATGATGGGTTTGGATGATCCGAATCCAGAACATGACTTTCGAGGAAGCCCCCTGCTACTTCAGGTATTTCACTCCTTTTCACTTCTGCTTGGTTTCTGCCCTACTGCCTGTAAAACCCGCGCGGGTTTTGCATCATTTTTTGTTTGGTTAGTTTGGGATAATTGGCATGCAATCTTATCCTGGCTAACTTTTTGGACAGATCTAGTTAATGGAACACTTGGGTCTCATCGAAGAACCCCGAACTTCATCGGCGACCTCCACTCCGTAACGGAATGGATCGCATTCTTAAAGGAGCCTCGCGAGACCACATGGTGGATCGAATGGTGGCACATTTCTGAGTTCGTGACCCATGATTCTCGCAAGGCCTATGTGTGCCTTGCTGGCTTGACGCACACGACCTTCTATTTTCCAGCGCGAGTGAGGCGGCAGATGGGTCGCAAACATAATATCCCCGAGCTATTATGTGAAGCTCTCGGACAATTGAAGCTTCGAAACTCAGTGATAGAGTCGTGGCTAAAATACTGAGAAAGAAGGTCAACTCTTAAAGCCCCTCCAAAGGCACACGTGTCTCATATTGCCGATGCTGAAAGAAGGCCAACTCTTAAAGCCCCTCAACGAACCTAGAGACATGGAGATTGACCATGAGACAACTGGCGAAGTAGAGAAAGTGAAGCAAGATTAGAAGATGGAATGAAGGAACTAAAACTGCTTTGCCAGAATAATCTTTTATTTAATTATGCCTTTTGAATTTTCTTATGTTACAAGCAGTGTACTTGCATTATTAATTAATAAAGAAGAAATATTGTTCAAAATTATTGTATTCTTGCAAACTTTATTTTTCTTATATACATGAGCATTTATTGAATGTATCCCAAGTGTCTGAAAATTGGTTTTCCAGTTGCCTGGTTATATTAAGCATAATATCGCTTGAGCTGATCCAAATTCGTGGGCTGAATTATGTCTTCTCCATCCATAGTAGTAAGTCGGGCTGCTCCTCCTGGCAAAATGTCCCTAATCATGTAAGGACCCTTCCAATTAGGTGCAAATTTTCCCCTTGGATCTTGTATAGGTGCCCTCATCTCCTTAAACTCCAAATCACCTACTTGAAGTGAACGACTTTTCACCTTCTTATTAAAAGCCCTAGTGATCCTGCTTTGGTACACTTGCACATTATGCAACGCCTTCAATCGTCTTTCGTACATCAATATTAAGTCCTCGAACCTTGCCCTAGCCCATTCTGCTTCTGTCAATTGACTTTCTGCCACTATCTTTAGCGAAGGAATTGTTACTTTAATTGGAAGGACTGCTTCCATGCCATAGACTAGAGAATATGGTGTCGCACCTGTAGCAGTTCATATAGAGTTTCGGTATCACCACATGGAAAATGCCAACTTGTCAGGCCTATCTTTGTAAGTGACAACCATTTTCTTGATGATTCCAGCTACTGTTTTATTGGCTGCTTCTACAGCTCCGTTAGTTTGAGGTCAGTATCGCGAAGACCGGTGATGCTGGATTTTATAAGTGGCGAACGAAGTTTCTACTTCCTTCCGAAAATGACTTCCATTGTCAATGATGATCTCATGAGGCACTCCATACCGGTATATGATATTTTGAAGGATGAATTTGGCCACCTGCTTGGATGTGAGTTTGGCAAAAGAGGCTGCTTCTACCCACTTAGTGAAGTAATCGATGGCGACCAAGATGTATTCATGCCCTCTTGTCCCGGTTAGGTGTATCTTGCCAATGATATCGATACCCCATACTGAGAATGGCCATGGAGATGTCAAAGTAGTTAGATATGATGGGGGTTGATGCTGTAGGTTGGCATACTCTTGGCATTTGTGGCACATCCGAACGAACTCTAAGCAGTCTGCCTCCATAGTAGACCAATAGTAACCAGCCCTTTGAATCTTCGTCGCCAGCATACGTCCATTCATGTGGGGACCACACTCTCCTCCATGTACAGTAGCCATGACCTTCTTGGCGCTCTTAGCATTGATGCATAGTAAATTGATGCCCGTAGGTGATTTCATGTAAAGTCGATCGTGGATCAAGCAGTATTGTGCTGCTAGAGACCTGATCGCTCGTTGTCCTCAAGTATCTAACTCAGCTGGATATTCTCCTTTCCGAAGAAAATTGTATATGTCATGGAACCATTCCTCAGTTTCTTCCTCTTGTGCCTCCGTGTTACAAACATATGCAGGTTCAGACTGTCACTCTACTATTACTGGTAGTTGGAGCGTGCTTGATGGTATCGATATCATTGAAGACAACTTGGCTAGAGCATCAGCTAACTCATTGTGATCCCTTGAGAGGTACTGGAAGCTGATTTGCTTAAATTGGTTAGCAAGTTCCAAGGGCTTCTGTTGGTATGCCATAAGACATTCATTCCGGACCTTCCATGTATTTTTAGCCTGATTAATGATGAGGCTAGAATCTCCGAAGACTTTTATGTGACGTATGCCCAAAGCCAAGGCAGCTTGTAGGCCCTTGATGCATGCTTCGTATTCTACAGCATTGTTCGTAGCATCGAAGTCCAACTTCACCGATACAGGGACATGTGCCCCTTCTGGAGAGATTAATAAAACTCCCACTCCACAACCCATTTGATTAGAAGCTCCGTCGAAATACATTTCCCATGTTATTTCATCAGTGAAGAATACATCTTCATCTGGGAATTCCAAGTGAGTGCTTGGAGGTTCCTTTGATGGTGAAGCAGCTAGGAAATCTGAAACAACCCGTCCTTTGATGGATTTCTGAGGCAAGTACTGAAGATTGAACTCTGAAAGCATGACCACCCATCGAGCGATGCGGTTATTGATGATAGGTTGTTCCATGATGAACTTGATGGGATTATTCTCAGCTACGACATATACTATATATGAAAGCATGTAATGCCTCAACTTCTTGGTAGCCCATACTAGTGCGAGAACCATTTTCTCTATGTCTGCATATCGGCTTTCATAGTCCAGGAACTTCTTGCTCAAGTAGTAGATAGCGCTCTCTTGACCTTTAACCTTTTGAGCTAGCATAGCCCCCATTGCAGAGCTAGTCACGGTAAGGTAAAGGAGTAGAGGCTCATCTGGTACTGGCGGCATGAGGACTGGTGGATGTTGCAAATACTCCTTGATTTTGTCAAAGGCTGCCTGACATTGATCGTCCCATTCTACTTTGCTTCCTTTCTTTAGTTTCTTGAATAAAGGTTCACAAGTCATGGTGAGCTTTGAGATGAACCTGCTGATGTATTGAACTCATCCCAGGAAGCCTCTTATCTCTTTTGTTGTCCTGGGCGGCTACAACTCTTGAATATCTTTTATCTTCGAAGGGTCAACTTCAATGCCCTGTTGGCTAACCACATACCCTAGCAACTTCCCAGAGGTAACACCAAAAGTGCACTTTGCTGGATTAAGTTGCATCTTGTATTTGTGAAGTCGCAGAAAGAACTTGCGGAGGTTAGGAATATGCTCCTCCCTCATTTTGGACTTAACAATCATGTCATCCACATAAACCTCTACCTCTATGTGCATCATGTCATGAAGTAGGGTGTTGGCAGTTCTTTGATATGTCGCTCCGGCAGTTTTGAGACCGAAAGGCATAACCACATAACAGTACGTTCCCCATGGTGTAGTGAATGACGTTTTCTCCATCTCTTCTTCTGCCATTTTGATTTGATTGTAACCGGCAAATCCATCCATAAAGGACAAAAGCTCATGCCCGCAAGTGTTATCCACTAATACATCGATGTGAGGTAACGGGAAACTATCCTTGGGACTAGCTTTATTGAGGTCTCGGAAGTCAACACACATGCGCACTTTCCCATCTTTCTTGGGTACCAGGACAATGTTAGCAATCCATTCTGGATATTGGACTGCTTTGATGAACTTAGCATTAAGCTGCTGGATCACTTCTTCTTCAATTTTCTTGGCCCATTCAGGTTTGATCCTCATAGCCTTTTGTCGAACTGGTTTTGCATTAGGAAGCAAAGGTATGGTGTGTTCTGCAATTTCCCTATCAATCCCAGGCATGTCCTCGTAGGACCATGCGAATACGTCCACAAACTCCTTGAGAAGCTCCGTGAATGCTACCCATTCTTCTGCTGCGAGCGAGCGAGCTACCTAACTTCAACTCTCGAGGTTGTTCTTCTGTGCCCACATTTATGGTGATGGTGTCTTCCAACACCGCAATTTTATGCTCATGTTCATTAGAAAATTATTTTAAGGGTTCATTAAATTCCATATTATTATTGGCGCAACAATTTAGGGAAGAGGGGAAAGAAGAATCAGAGTAAGCAGAAAGGTCCATCTTATTGAATGCAGAAAGGAATACATCTCCAGTAGACTCAAGACCAGACTCACTTGACTCTAGACCCTAAGACCTGACCCTATGTCCTTAGGAATAGACTCTCCTACAGATAAAGCAAAATTATTCTCCTCAGCATCGACCCACGAGACCGCCTTAACTTCTTCTCCTTCAGAAATCATGAGACTCGGGTCGAAGCTTAGGTTGGACAAAGCAAAGAATAACGACATCGCCGGACTTCTCTTGGGACTTCTGTCCAAACAGCATGCAAAAAATGTTGCTCCCAGCAAGATGAGTCCATTCTAACGGAGGTTGTTCGTCCCGAGTGGGAACAAAGACAGTAGCCATGTTAATGGAGCAATCACCGAAGACTTCTAGTCTAGCGACTTGAATTCCTTTGCTCTTCTGATAAAATGGCTCAGGGAACCCATAGTAGGGGAAGTCATCACCTACCCTAACAAACTACCCGTTCAGCGTAAGTGGATAGGGCTTCATCTGGAATAAAGTAGGAGGATTGTCCATCCTCTTCTGTTCAGCTATAGCCACCTTTGCGAGCCTAACCTCCTTTTCAGTTGGCTTGTAGCCTAAGCCAAACCTTCCCTGTTGCTTGAAGGTCTTGAACACGAGCGGAATTTTGTTCTTCGGATTCTTCCCTAACGGCATCCCAGAGAAATAACCTTATTTCTTGAACATAGCATGTACCTTGGGATTTGAGTAGGGATCGAAGTTGAAAGGTGATTCATCCCGGCTCATCATCGCCACAAGCTCAAAGTTGTGGAGTTCTTCATCTATTGAAATGTGCTCCACTTCAAGAGTTGACTGTTTAGGAGTGAAAACAGCATTGATAGACTCTCCCCAGATAGTGATCACTTGACCTTGAACCAGCATTTTCACCTTTTGATGCAGAGTGGATGCTATAGCGTTACACTTGTGAAGCCACGGCCTCCCTAGTAGCAAATTGAAGGAGGCTGGAATGTCCAACACCACAAATTCCACATTCCAAGTAACACTGCCAGTAGTAATGGGCAATATTATGGATCTAACTGATCTCCGACGTGAATTGTCATAGGATCGAAGTTGTACCCCGTTTTGAGCCAAGTATTGTTGTTGAACCCCCAACTTCTGTGGCGTCCTCCAAGGGCACACATTTACAATCGACCCGGAACGATGGGATAGTTTTGTTGGAGCATTGCACTGTAAGGTACAGGGCTTTGTTGTGAGATGTTCCTCCTTGAGGCTGATCTTCAATCCTAAAAGTAATCATCTCCTGTTGGGTGGTCACATGAGCAACCAAGGATTCAGGAGTCGTTGTAGGCGGTACTGTGAGTGCCGTAAGGGCATCCAACATCCTCTGTCTATGAGCATACGATGTACATATGAGTTTCCATATGGTGACCTCCGCTCTAGTCTTTTTGAGTTGAGAAAGAAGAGGATCTTCAGGGGAGACCTGATTGTCATTGTCGACTGTTGGTGTATGGTTAGGAGCAGCCACTAGGGTTGTGGTGTTCCTATGGTTGTGGCGGCCAAACCGAATGAGAAACGCCACATCACTTGGTTCATCTTTCTCCATCCATTCTGTCTCGGAGTGCTTGTGCTTGTCGTCCTCATCGCTGTCTCAAATACCATGGATGAACAGACCTTCAGGGAGCCCAACTACTTCGGGGACAAGTTGACCTATTTCTACAATCAAAGCGGAGGGGTCGAAACTGAAATCCCCACAAAAATAGCATTTGCGTGCTCGGGCATAGGATTACTTTGATTGTTTGGTTTCCTGGCAACTTTTGGCATTGGTAGCGTCCCTGCCCTTATCATATCTTCTATCTTGTTCCTCAAAGACCAACATTTCTCAGAGTCATGCCCTCGGCAACGGTGATAGCGGCAAAATTGGTTGGCATCCCAGTTTCTGCCCTTGATTTCTGGCTCTTCTTTTGGTAAGGGTAAAACCAAGATACCCTTCTTGACTAGGCGGTCGAGAGCCTGAGAGTAAAGAACATCAAATGGTGTATAGGTCTCATACTTCGGTACATAAGGCCCCTTGCGTTGGATAGAGTTAGTCTCCATAATTTTAGGAGGGTGGCTAGCCGCACTAGTGGCGGTCCTTTTGGAGCTGTACCCTTTCCATCCAGGCGAAGCGGTCTTATCATTGTGCATCGCCTCTAGTTGGACACAATTGTCCTTCAGGTAATCAAAATCTTTAACAACATGGTACCCCAAGTGCTTGGATAGACTGCTCTTGAGTCCTTGCTTAAAGGTAGATAACTGTAGGCGGAGAGGGATTGTCTCATTGATGTGGGACAACTGCGTATGCCATCTCTCAAAGTAATCCATAAAGGACTCGTCATCCCGCTGCTTTATGGTGGTTGAGTCATCCACCATAGCTTGTTTCTTCTGGATGCGACTGTAATGGTTGATGAAAGCTTTGAACAGCTCACTCCAGTTAGCTTGGATTTGAGGTGACAGCGCATGATATCATACCTTTGCTTCACCATCTAGGGTGGATGGGAAGACGGTAGAGTATAAGTCGACATCAATCAGGTTTAAAGGTGCCAACCTCATGAACTCCTCAACATGATGAATAGGGTTCTCAGAAGGTTTGAGCCTAATATTTGGCACTTCAACTTTGTCAGCTATCTTCAGAGTTGGCTGAATAGGCAATGGAACCTCTAGGCTTCTCGGCAAAGGCCGGGATAGTGATCATTGCGGTAGTAAGGCTGTCTAACTTCTGCTCAAGGGCCTTAACAGCGGGGTCCCTTGTAGGTTTTGACACTTCAGGAATATTAACCTTACCCTTAGATATCCCTATTCCTCCAGAATCTGAGGATGTCTTGATGATCGTAGGTTCAGATTCGTACCCATGCATTTCTTCGTCATTCTTTTAATCATTCAGCCCTAATTTGGTGTTGATCTTAGTGATGGCCTGCAGCATACCATCCATTACCTGTTGTTGTTCATTCAGCCTTTTGCTCATCTTCTGCTCCTGCTCTAGGGTACTAGCAAACATAAGACCTTGCATTTTGGTGTTGAGCTCGTCCAAATGCTTCGTGATGTTAGCTTCGGTGCTTTGAACCTGGATCTCTTGGAATTGCTCTCCAGACATGATGCAATCACTAGTTGCAGATGGATCGTAATGTGGGTTTGGAATCAAACGACCAGTTCGTAGATCTCGAATGCGGGCTCGGAATCGATCACCAATGATGCCTGCATGGAAATTCAAAGTTAGAACACTCGATGACATACTCTGACACGTACTACCCGATGCATGCAAGCCCTAAGTGACCTATATGATCCTAACTGACTCGACGCATATATGCTGACACAAAGGACTCACCCACTTTTTGGGAGTACATGACCTAACTCTATATGGACCTTTGGACAAAACATTATAAAGGGTCGCACAAAGCCAAACATAGTGAGCGGGTCATAAATGGATAGGTTCAAGTTAGTGTTTCTCAATTCGGATGGCCCAAACCACAGGCTGACCGTTTTAAGGAGAATCCGTAACTTAGCCCAAAAATTCACACAGCTCAAGCCACAATGACTAATATGCGCACTAGAATAATGTTTAACAAGACTGACAACCCATTTTTTTTAGCCTTCTTTCTTTTTTTTACTTTTTTATTTATTTATTTATTTATTTTTAGTCGAGGAAAATGGATATTGTAAAGGATTGAATAAAGCCAACAATAAGCGAGTCACAATTAATTTATGGGTTTGATCAACAAATCCAATATGGTTGGGCCTAACAACGGGCCGGCCATAAATGCGATGGATTCATTAATTAAATCGACAAATTAACTTTCTCGAGCTTAGTGACTATTATGCAATCTAAAACGCTATCCATTAACTTTGTTGGACTTTTTAATTAATTTTTGGACCTTCGTTAAGAGAATTTCGTAAAGGGTCATATAATATCATCAAAGGCAAGTCAATTTTTATTTATTAATTAAAATAATCATCCTTCAAGCATAAATGGGCCCGTCCACTTGGGCTAACCATGATGCCTTTTGGGTTAATTATTCTAATTAATAAATAATCATTTTCTCAACCCAATGAATTTTATATGGACTAGAACAAAACCTATAAATTAGGGTCGACTCTAAAACAAAAGAAGAAAAAAAGGGGACGGGGTACACATAGCACATAGCATACAATATGAAGGGATACCCTAAACCAAGGTTCTAATAGTCATGGATTTCTATGGTTGGATTACATGGCCTACTGCACGTTCTCACCCCAGTGCTCTATACCCTTAGATAAGGAGTGTGAGGTATTGCTCAAAGAACTTCAAGGAAGCCCTTTGAGTATAATACAGGGAGAGGAGACACCAAATGCTTGGCGATGTAGGATGCATTACACAAGTAGTGGCCTACCCGCTCTTGAGGGAATCACCTAGGTGGTACTAAAAATATTTATGATGATTTTTGTGCAATTATCGTTTATTTTAAATAACTAAAAGAATTTATAAAAATGATAAAGAGTCGCCAGCCGATTTAAGGAAATCGACAAACCATAAAAACAAAAGTAACTTCGGTCTACAAAACCCGATTCTAAGTCCGGGGGTAAGGTTACGAATTCGAGAATTATAAGAATTCTCGAATTCGCCTGTTTAGAAAACAGACTCTACTAAAATCGACATTAAAACGAAATAGAGCGGGGAGAAGTTTAATTAATTTCGCAAGTTTATATTCTTATTCATGCAATATAAAGAATGGGGTTTTTGGTCTACAAAATATACACATATAATGTAAAATAAAGTACAAATTACATGATTAAATAATAATAACGAAAAGAAACATAAAAGCGAACCTCTTTGATTTAGGAGCCCGAATGCGCCGGTCGAAAAACCTTGACTTCCCTTGACTTGGTGGATAGAAAGATGAGTGTGAAAATGGTAGTAGGATAGTATATGAGTGATGATTTTGGTAGAGTGATGGTATTAAATTGTTGATGGGAGTATGAGTATAATGGTGGTGGTTTATGAGAGTTGTTGATGAAGAATGAATGGAATGGAGGGGGGTATTTATAGGTGAGGGAGGTGAGGTTTAGGAGGGAAATAGAGGGGACACATCCCTTGCATCATGCCCTCTATCTCCATGCAATCAAAAAATCAAGGTTAAGAGTCAAACACACGGGCTAATATTATGGGGGTGATCAAGATTTTTGGCGTCGGATTCAAACAGAAAACCCACGCGGGTTTAATAATATCCAGGCACACGGATCGTTGACGTGGACGGCAAAACGACGCGTCTAGGCAGTAGAAAACCCGCGCGGGTTTTGAAGTCCCTGGGCTGGGGCGCGCCTTGGGCTTGTCCTGGTCCTGGGCCGCCTTTGCTAATAAAACTCGTGCGGGTTTTGATCTAAATACAGGGCCGCTTTTTATTGTTGTGCTTGCTCCGTTTATTGGCCCAATGATCCATCTTGGTATTGGCCCAAATGATTTATTAAACTTTTGATAAGTCGGGATTATATCGGTGCAAATCCCGGTGTCTACAGGTTCCAAGACCGAAGAAGGAGCTCGGGAGGGGTTTGCTAAACCCCCGATGCAAAGCTTTGCCGCGAAGCACCTTCATGAGGTCATTCCGGTGCATGTGGAAGAAGAGGATTCCTATGGCGCCGTGGTTGCATCTTCTCCAGATATTAGAGGCTTTTTTTTGGGAGAGAATATGAAAGAGCTATCTAGAGAGCTTAAGAAGAAGAAGTGTGAGGAAATGAATGAGGGAGGCATGGTATTTATAGAATGAATGGAAGAATATGGATCGTTCGTTCACAGGTCCCACATCAAGATGCCAAAAGCACCTCATTGACCGGAAATCCAACCCTTATCCATATGCCCCTTAAGAAGGGGACAAGGTTGCATGGCCTTCTTAGACTGCTAAAAGAGATTGGCCCAGCCTAAGATTCCGTCAACGAGGGGAAGAAGAAAAAAAAAATTTAACAAAATGAAAAAAGGGAAGTAGGCCGCACGACCTTGGTGAATCCCAAGGAGAGTTGGGCCTCACATCGGCCCAAAACCCAAAGGAAGGCCCGGCGACGCATGGCCAAGATATCTCCTCTTGGGCCGAATCTAACCTCGCGAGCCCAACCAAGTAGTAACTGGTCCTATTCGAAGAAACTAATATTATATCTTTCTATTTTTGTATGCAAGAAGCTCTCCAGCTGCTGTTAAAAGAGCGGTGACATCTACCCTCTTGTCGCCATTAAAAGAGCACCAACATCTCTCCAACTGCCGTTAAAAGAGCGCTGACATCTATCTGCCAGTCGCCATTGAAAGAGCACCAACATCTCTCCAGCTGCCATTAAAAGAGCACTTACATCTACCTTCTAGTCGCCATCAAAAGAGCACCGACGTCTATCCAGTTGTCGTTAAGAGAGCGCTCACATCCATCTCCCGATCACCACTAAAGGAGCACCGAAAACATCATTCGTCCTAAAAAAATAAAATAAAAAAACAATCAGCACCTCATACTACTTTGACCTTCGTCCTATTCGGACTCGATCAAAGTGGGGGCTCTCTATAGACGCCGGATTTTGTACCGGAAAGTTCACGCTGGAATAAGGATCAAAAGCTTGGGGCAACCGCCCAAGGCCATGTGACTTTGCCTAATAAAAGATGGCAGCCTAAGAACCAGCAAAGGCCCAGGAGAAAAAGACCAAGGCCGCACGACCTTGAGCGAGAGGAGACCAGGCCCAATGTAGAAATTCGGCCCAAAGACCTTCCCAAGGTTGCACGACCTACAGAGTTCAAAAGCGGCCCACGCTGGCCGCGTCACCAATCCTCGTGATTACATACTATTGGTCGCACGGCCTTGCTCGGTCGAAATTAAACCATCTAATGCCACGATCCTCGCCTTGGCGCCTTTGACTCATGTAGAGTCAAAGGCCGCACGGCCTTAGCAATGATCATGGGCATGATCTCCCTCCTCTTTCCATCATCACACCTCCATCAGCTCCTATAAATACCCCACTCCATGACCACCGAAATCATCAACTCTTCTCACAATCAACCATCATTTATAATCCTCCCCCTCCCTCTCTAAAAGTTCTCTCCTATTCTTAAAGAAAAGGTCCTAAGGATATTACGATATCGACATTCCAAGTCGTTCAACGCATACATCCCGGTTCTCTACTTTCTCCATTTGTGTCTGTGACCAAGAAAGGTTTGGTCATCTACTTGTTTGTCATTCTGTAATCATGTAATTGTATTGTTAATCACCTTTGTACATTGTCTTGTAAATAAAATCCATGCTTACATGATATGAATATGATGTTGTGAAACTCTTTTAAAACTTCTCTCCGCTATCTTTCGTTTCAAGGTCGATTTTAGTAGAGACTGTATTTTAAAACAGACGAATCTAAGAATCCATAAATTCTTGGATTCGTAAACTTACCCCGAGCTTAGAATTCAGGTTCGTAGACCGGAGTTTACTTTCTTTCTTTTTTTGGTTCGCCGATTTCCTTAAATCAACTGGCGACTCCTCTTACTGCATCTTAACCGGTATAACTCGTCTCTTTGGCTCGTCATATGAGTTGAAACAAATTGATATCCTCCCAACATCCATATTCATGGGCCGACCAAAGGAAAATTGGCATAGAATCAGGCCAAGGTCGTGCGCTCATGGCTGGACTCTAGCCTCTTTTCCAAGGGGTTGGGCATAAATGGGCCCTTGTCCTGATCCCTCTCAAGGTCGAACGGCCTAGGGGTCAGTTCAATAGGCTATTCATCCTCCTTGGCCCGAATCTGGAAATAAGTTGCTATCGATACGTCGTTTGAATGATTTGACTAAATTTTGAGTGAGTTAACACGGATAAGGTTCATAAAAGACCGCAAATATTTTGTAAAAAATAAATATATCCTTATTTAAGGATTAAGCAACCTTATTCGGCTCCCAATCACAACCTAAGTAGCACAACAGAGAAGAAGTTGTACCACCTTCTTTTTCCGGGGTCCTACACATATCAACTCTAATCCTTTCCTTGTTTTGCAATAACAGTAGCAATATCCACTAATTATTGTTTCCGAATACGGTTGTCGGTTAGAATCGATGTTAAATCACCATTTATAAGGGAAACTAGGACTTTTGTCTCTTTAAAGAGAACCAAACTTAACTCTTAAAATAACAACACAAAATCCTTACCACTCCTCTTAAACCCATTGTTGCGCATGAAGGTGTTGAACTTGTTATATCAGTCCCTTTGAGCCTGCTTCAACCGATATAAACTCTTTCTAAGTCTACACACCAAATGGCCCTTCCCTAGAACCTCTAATCCTTTCGGTTGCACCACATACAAGTCCTCTTCCAAATGTCCATAAGAAGTCTATTTTTACTTCCATCTGCTTCAGATGTAAATCCTCAACTTCAGCCATACTCGAGACAAATCTAATAGTGGTTAGTTTAACAATAGGAGATAAAATCTCATTGTAATCAATACTTCCTTTCAAGAAAATTCCTTGACCACTAAGTAATCCTTATATCTCACATCACCATTAGGCTCATCCTTGACCCTATAAACCCAATTGTTCAATAAGTCTTTGTTGCCTGTGGGTAACTTGGTCAGCTCCTAAGTTTTGTTCTTCTTAAGTGAAGGAATCTGATCATGCATGGCATACTCCCACTTAAACCGAGTCTCAACCTACACAGCTTTAATATTGGACTACGGTTCACCAACATAGTAATAAGTAATGCAGAGATGGAGAATTTCTCCTTGGTGTATTACCTCTAGTAGACCTCATTAGTCTCCTTAATTTAGGTGGTATTATTTGTTCATCATCACTTAACCTTTTAGCTAGCTCTTGTGATTTAGACTTATTTGGAGTTTGATCTATAGTTTGTAGAGAAATTTATGCCTCCTCTATTTCTCCTTTTTCCTCCTAAACATTCCAGTCTCAACAGGAACCTCAATAGTCTCTAAGTCGCGCTCCTTAACTCTCATTATGTCCTTGTCACTTGAGCCATATGTTGTCAACCCGTCTTTGTACGACACATTCTCGTCAAAAACAACATCAATGTCTCAATACCTTCTAACCATCCTACCGCAAGTATCCAAAAGAATGAGTGCCAACTAATAAAATAACACTTCTTAGACATAGGGTCTAACTTATTACGCTTGTTAGGGTTTATATAAGCAATACAACTAAAAATATTTAGAAAAGAATTATCAACCTCCTTACCACTTCATGCCTCTTTAGGTACCCTCATATCTAAAGGAATAGATGGACTCATATTAATTAGATATGTTGATATGTTCACTACACCTGCCCAAAAATGTTTGGGCAACCCAACATGAATCCTCGTGCTCATGGCTCTCTCATTGAGAGTCTTGTTCATCCTTTCTGTTATCCTATTATGCCTAGGTGTCCTGGGATTAGTTCTCATCAATCTAATGTCACTCTAAGCACAGCATCTCATGAACTCGTCCTTTTTATATTCACCTCAATTGTCAGTCCTCAAGCACTTCACCTTCAAGCCAGTTTGTGTTTTAACCAATGCTTTCCACTTCAAGAAAAAATCAAACGCGTTAGATTTATTTTTCAGAAAATAAGCTCATACCTTCTAGCCTGTGATCATCGATGATGGTGACATAATATTGAGAACAACCCATGGATTTAACTCGCGTAGAACCTCATACATCATAGTGAACAAGCTTAAGTTTCTTAGGTTTTGGTTCTCTACTAGTTTAGCTGAAACTAACCCATTTTCGCTTATACAGACACAGCTTTCACAAAGCTCCATGTCTACAATTTTCAGATTCTCCAAGGCACCCTTCAATGCCAAGGTCTTCATACCCTTGTGACCTAACCCGCAATGCCATACACAAAAACAAGGAGCATCATTGACATTGGATATCAAATTAGTGTTGTCTTCAGTGGAGTACAAAGTACCAGGCCTCATCCCCTTATCCTCTACCACAGCACCCATCACAATCTTCCACTTATCATTTCCAAATACTGCAGAATAGCCCAAGTCATCTAGTTGATTCACAAGCATCAAATTCCTCTTAATCCCCATAATATATCACACATCCTCCAGCTTTCAAAGGCCACCATTAGCAGTTCTAACAATCACATCTCCTCTTCCTATTATTTCATAATATTTGTCATCTACAAATACACCTTGCCAAAAATATCACTCCTTAAATTACGAAACAACTCTCTTATAGAGGAAACATGAAAGGATGCATCAGTACCAATAACCCATGAGTCGTCCACACTAGAAACACTCAAAATTAAGGCATCAGCAATATCTTTATCTGAATTAACAGAGTCACAATTATCACTGATACCCCTACCCTTCTTATGTCTTCGGCAATCCCTCTTGAAGTGGCCCTTCTCACCATAATCATAACACACAACATTCTTCATGTCCCTAGGCTTGCTTCAACCCCTTGATTTTTATTGCCCCTTATAATTATTAGAATTGCTATTGTTCATCCTACCCCTAACACTAAAAGCACTCCCTAAAGATTTCTTTCTAGAATCCCTTCTACGAAGACTTTCACTTGGTTTTAAGCTCATCAAATTTCATCTAAGTTGAACCTGTAGCACTACTAACACCAGTTAAAACTATATCCCAAGAACTAGGCAATGAAGACAACAATATAAAGGCTCTCAATTCATCATCAAAATTCAATTTATCATAAGCAACTTGTGTCGACACTTTTTTAATCGCATTGATATGATAAACCACTTTCCCATCATCATACATCTTAGTCTCTAATAATTTATGCATAAGATATACCTTATTTATCACAAATGGCTTCTCATGGATATCCTCTAGTGCTTTCAACAAATCCCTTGTCCTCTTCTTGTCTATAATGTTGAATGTCACATCCATGTCAATGCCAATTTGATTGTGGACATCGTATGACGAACAAAGAGGTCCCAATCCTCCTACTTCATGGTGTCTGGCTTTTTCTCCTGCAATGGAAGATGTTACCATTTCTAATACAACATCCTCAATCTGTAACCTCCAGAACGCGAAATCTGTAACCTCCAGAACGCGGAATCTTTACCATTGAACTTTGCAATCTTAATCTTTTCTTCGGATACTATGGAAAAGCGAGTTCTCTAACAAGCCTAAGGCTTTAATATACCTGTTGTTAGGATCGTAGAGACTCAAAAAACCACAAATGATAAAGACCAAGATAAACCACAAATGATCGTAGAGACTCAAAAAAAGACCAAGATAAACCAAACTTTTTAACATGGAAAAAACCAAAAGCGAGAATAAAACACGGAATCAATGCACTAGTATAATGAAAATTGCAAGTGTTTATGAGTGTGACGCCCCGGCCCTTCCCGGGCCGCGGATATTACCTATGACTGTCTCAAGGATCACTGACTGGCCCCACAAATCACCACGAGTCTTTCCAGCGTGCTTCGTCCTCGCTCACACGTTGCCTGGGAAAACTTCCCAAGAGGTCACCCATCCTTTGACTATTCCCAGCCAAGCACGCTTAACTGAGAGATTCCCAACGGATGAGCTACCATAAAAGAAGGTGCACCTTGGTGATATAAGTAGTCATTTCCATCCTTTTAAGCCACACATTAACCACATATCCGGGGTATTACAATGAGATCGCTCACAATCAAACTTTCTCACAATGTGATTGAACAATGACACTCTTGAATATGTGTATCTCTCAATGATGGGGATAGAAAACAATAACCAATCCACTCTATAGTATTTAGGTAATAATTAGGCTAAACTCCCACAACAAATTAAATGACTTTTGCGAATAATATATTGCCTATGACTGACATAGTATGTTTCATGGTGACACAGTCAATGTCTATGGTGACATAGTTCATGCCACTGCTCACCGAAATGAGCTCTCTCAAGCTTGATACAACTCGTGTTGTGTTTGGAACCACCTGTGTCACTTCTTTTGGTCGTCCTGTGCATCACAGGACTCGTACTAAGGTCCTCCAATACCTCCATGAGCTTCTTCAACACCTCCAACACCATAGAAACTGAGCAACGCCCCCATTGGACTCCAGACACACAACACTGCCAAAGTTATCAGTTGTTGCTGCCAATGTTCAAGTTGTTGTTGTTGTACATGTCATGTCTAATGGTGGTAATAGGCAACAGACACCATAAGCAGCACTTGACATCAGGCCCATCCCTCCCCCACTCAATCATCACATAATCCTCCCATGGCCACGACAAGCAACAAAATAAGGAAGACAACCACAAATGATCCACAAGGAGCAACAAAAAAGTAACCCGATCAGAAGATCACCTATAAAGAAGCTGCCTGTAATGAACCTGAGTAATTAAGGATGTACCTATTAATATGATGCTCATTTTGGAAAACTTTAATCCTAATAAACTATAAAGAGTTCCTTTTGCACATTTACTAAACTTGATAATCACTTCTTCTGTAAAGGGTATATTTTGTGTGTATTTTTTGGGGGGGGGGGGTTGGACATGGCTTTTGTACATCTTTCCATTTGGTACTTTGTTCGGTTCACAGTTGGGATGCCAAAACAGAAGGTAGTAGTTACTTCGTACAAAGATCATGTATCCATTATATATTCCCTCAATTTCAATGCATATTTATGTTCATTTCATTCGCACATTTGGATTTCTTTTTTTTTTTTTTTGTCCTCTTCAGTTCTAGTTGAATATGACAATTTAGGCCAATCTTGAAGATTCATTTGCATCTGTTTTGTTGCCCCTTTTTGGTACAATTTCCATGAATGAATGAATGAAACATAGACAACAACAGAACAACAAGTGAAAGACTTAATTTTTTGCATTCGTTCATACTAAATGTCATATAATATGGGTGTGTTTGGTTGGGATGAAATGATTTTCCCATTTTTTGGTGTTTGATATCCGGAAAATGGAGAAAACCATTTTTCAAGAAAATGATTTCCCCCACCCCTTTGTAAATTATTTTCTTGACTCCAACCTAATGAAAATCATTTTCTCCCTCTCTCCCCAACTCTCTCTCTCTCTTCTTTCTTTTTCTCTTTCTCGTTTTTCTCTCTTCCACCACTCTCTCTCTCGTTTTTCTCTCTTCCACCACTCTCTCCTGCACCCGTTTTAATCTCTCTCTCTCTCTCTCTCTCTCTCTCTCTCTCTCTCTCTCTCTCTCTCTCCACCCCTCTCTCTCATATATGCATTTTAATCTCTGTGTCCTTATTGTCAAACATGTGAAAATCATTTTCCCATGCACCAAACACGGGAAAATATCAAATAAAATTCATTTTCTAAGAAAATTATTTTACAAGGTACTCCATTTTCCTATAAAACAGTTTTCTTTTGCACCAAACACATCCTATATTTGAAAATAACCATTACATTATATTAGTGATTCATCATCACCAATTCTTCCTAAGCAACATAGTTCATCCTAATTAAAAATTTGATGTCCAAAAACAATCATCCTTGACAAATCATAAGCCGCCACTACATTAGCCATGAGATTATCCCCAAGAAACCCCAATCTGATGTCCAAAAAATCAATACATAATTAACATCTTCATTTATGCAGTAACTATAACATGCAAGTATGTGCAAACCCCATCAGACACCAACCACGTTAGCACCAAAAGGCATCCCCACTTTGAACCTCTTCTTCTCAACAATCTACACCCTCTTGTGAAATGAGCCCCCTCAATGCTTTGTTCTCAACTTGAACCTCCTCTGATATGTTCTCTAGCAGGTCCTTATCCCGTTGAAGAGTGTTGGCCTTCACAATGTGGGAACTTGGCATTTAGGGTGTGTTTGGTTGAAAGGAAATTGATTTCGGAGGAAATCCTTTTGCAAGAGAAATGATTTTCCAAGGAAAATGGTTATCCTTGTTAAATTTTCCCTTGTTTGGTAGGAGACAAATTGTTTTCCGGAGAATCACCATGTATGTCAACATAAGTAGCGATATATGTTACAAATGAAAACATTTAGAGCTCAAACTTCAGATTTGATCTTTTTTTAATCATTTCTATCGTATTGTAAAATTTCGAGACAAATCGATGAAATTGAATTTTGCTCTTAAATCTCCGTTATATTTAACAAAAAAAAATGTCGACAAAAGTGGTGATACATGTTACAAATGAAAATATTTGGAACTCAAAATTCATGTTTAAGCTTTTTTTTAGTCCATACTATCAAATCATAAAGTTTCGATTCAAACAGTTATGTTTGAATTTTTCGAAGTTTTAGTTTTAGCGGCAAAACATTCTAATCTAGTGTATGTCGCGATAAATGTTATCAGATAAAAATATTTTGAGCTAAAAATTTATATTTGAGCTCTTTCTAATCAATTCTATCGTATTACAAAATTTCGAGCAAAACTGTTGAAGTTGAATTCCGCACTCAATTTTCAGTTACAGTTCGATCTAACAATCAAGGATGGAAAATATTTTTTCTAACCTGAATAAAGGAAGTCAATTTCCTTCTTTTAGAGGAAAATGATTTTCTTTGCAAATGATTTTCCAAACTTCTTTTGTACCAAACACTAATTGATTTTCCTAAAAAGTGTCCCCCTCCCCCCCCCCCCCAACTAAACACATTGTTATGAAGCTTCTTGCACGTCTCATCCATCACTCCACTAGAAAAATAGAGGGGAAAACCAACAATCATCTAGTGTTTGCGACCTTTTGCAACATGTAAATCTTCTGGGTGGCTAGTATCTCCCCCATCTTATTTTCATCCAATCGCTATACCTTAAATGGGAAAACCCCCCAAAACAATGTAGTACTGTTCATATGAACAGTAATTTTGGTACTGTTCCAATGAACAGTACCCCCACTGGCATTTTGGTCCAAGCATTCAAATACCAAGGATATTTTGGTCCAAGAGTCCCAATGATGTGGTCTTTGTTTTCTCTTTGTGTCTGCTTGGTTTGGCGCCACGCGTCTACTACTAGGTTAATGAGCCCACTTTCTACATCTCACTGTCTCATTTACCCTCTTTCTCTCTAAGTAGTCCTTACTGTATGTTGACAAACCAAAGGGCTCTGTATCTCACTGTCAAATTTGTGGGTGTACGAGAAATCAAAGGGCTCTGCATGCTCAAAAATCTCTGTGTGGATATCTGTAGCCTCCATCTCGGATAACATCTCACTCTCTTCTTCGAAATCTCCAGTCTATACATATAGTTTTTTAGTACAATCAATCTGATTAGATGTAGAAGCAGGTTCGTGAGACAAATTTTGTTATATTTAAGTTTTCATCCCTTTTTTCATGTAGTTGTTTCTCACTTTTCTGCCAAGGTAAACTCAATTTTCAATTTTACCTAATTTATTTGTATTTGTTAATTTCCAGTTTAATTTGTTGTTCGCTATTCAATTTCAGTGTTCAAGCGCTAATTGGGTCCGACTGTCGACAATTGCAGACTTCTGTAAGTGTCTAATCTTTCTTTTGAATGTGTATACTTGATTGTGTTTATTCTCTTTTGAATTTGAGGTTTATCTGTATTTTTTAGTTTCAACTTTCAATTGTGTGATTTTGCTTTGAATTCGGGTGCATGTGTGGATATGTTGCCTTCATTCGCTTTCCATACTCATATCTCTTTCACTAATTCCACCTGAATTTTTTTGTTTTCTTTCCTTGTGTTCTTACCCAAATCTCCTTGTTTGCTTGCCTTTTTCCCCCTCTTTCCTGAGTACAACAAAACTTCATATCATGTTAGGGCTTTCTTATTTGTGTCCGATGTTATGAAATAATTGGTTCTGAGATCATTTACTCATTTTCCCCATTTGGCGGGCAGAGGCATGACCTGTGGTTACCTCTTGAGAATGTCAAAATGCGCAAATTATCTGACAACTCTTGACCAAACCCTCCAAAAGTTGGCCCTAACTCAAGAGAAGATAGCCTTATCTCAAGAAAAGATGGCCTTAGACCGAGAAAAAGACCAAATTCGCATTAAGAACCTCGAGTTACTATTGGCTCAATTGGCACAACAATCTCAACCTATCCAATCTTTGCCTAGCCAATCTCAACCTAACCCAAAAGGGCAACTTAATGCGATTACTTTGAGGAGTGGCAAGGAGATTGATCGACCTAGAATGGTGGGAGAGGAGGTCTTGGGTGACAAGGAAGGTGACGTGGTGGATATCTCGGATGAGGAAGATTTGTTGGAGAAGCGGGAAAGTAAGTTAGTATTGGGTGAGGAAGTTGAGAGAGCACATGAGGATGAATTGGGAGAGTCTAGTAAAGAATAAGAGGAGATGGAGAAGTTAAGAAAAGGGAAAGGAAAAATGGTGGAAGAAGAACCAATCCAGACTATTGAGAAGCCAAAGCTACCACCGGTCCCTTTTCCCGATCGGTTAGCAAAGCAAAAATCCGATGCAAAGTTTTCAAAATTCATTGAGATGCTCAAGAAGCTTCAAGTGAACATTCCATTTCTTGATGCCATTTCTGAAGTTCCGTCCTTCAAGAAGCATTTGAAGGAGCTTCTCACGAGCAAGGGAAGAATTCAAGAGAAATCTACAATCCATTTGACGGCGGATTGTAGTGCAATTATCGATAACAAATCACCGGAGAAACTAGCCGACCCCGGAAGTTTTTCTATTCCATGCACCATTGGTGATATGCGGATTGGTCGTGCCCTTTGTGATCTAGGAGCAAGTGTAAGCGTCATGCCTTATTCGATTTGCAAGAAGTTAAATCTCGACGATCTTGCTCCTACAACAATTAATCTTCAATTGGCCGACCGTTCCGTGCGAAGACCGTTGGGAATATTGGAAGACATCCCGGTCCAAGTGGGGCGGTTTTTGATTCCTTGTGATTTTGTGATCTTGGAGATAGAGGAAGATAACAACATCCCTATTATTTTGGGAAGGCCATTCCTTGCTACGGCGGGAGCCATTATCGATGTGAAGAATGGAAGCATGTCGTTGAATGTCGGGAATGAAAGCATAATTTTTCAACTTGAGGGGTCATTGAAGGGTCCTTCGTATGGGGATTCATGCTATGCCATTGATATGATGGAGTTCCTTGTTGATGAGTATATTGAGGACTCTCATCTTCTTGAATCTATTTGCGATGATCCCTTGGGAGCTTGCTTATTGGAGTCTTTCCAATTTGAGACCGACGGCACCGATATTACTTTCTTCACCAACCTTCTTGACTCTTCACCCATGCATAAGGAGATTATTATTGATGAACCTTATATGGAGTGTATGGAGATTCAAGATGCGATCTTCAAAGGTATGTCTTCTTCTCAAATTCAATCTTCTACTCCTTTAGAGCTTAAAGCTTTACCCCCTTCCCTCCAATATGCTTTCTTGGATGATGAGAAATCTTATCCTGTCATTGTGAATGCGAATTTGAATGATTTTGAATTGTCCAAGTTGCTTGATTTGCTTAGGAAACATAGGGGTGCATTGTGTTATAGGATAGAAGATTTGAAAGGTTTATCCCCTTCCATATGCATGCATTCGATTGATTTGCTAGAAGATGCCAAGCCTACTAGGCAACCCCAATGTCGTTTAAATCCCAACATGCAAGAAGTGGTTAAAAAGGAAGTAGTAAAGTTGCTAGCTGCTAGGATCATCTTCCCCATCACAAATAGCGAATGGGTAAGCCCGGTTCAGTGTGTGCCCAAGAAGGGTGGATTGACGTAATTGAAAATGACAAGAAAGAACTAGTTAGTACCCGGACCGTCACCGGTTGGCGGATGTGTATCGATTACCGCCAATTAAACAAAGTAACAAAGAAGGACCATTTCCCCCTTCCCTTTATTGACCAGATGTTAGAACGGTTGGCCGGTCATTCGCATTTTTGCTTTTTGGATGGGTACTCGGGTTTCTTTCAAATTCCAATCAACCCCTGACATCAAGAAAAAACCACCTTCACTTGCCCATATGGGACATCTGCTTATCGCCGCATGCCATTTGGTTTATGTAATGCCCGTGGGACTTTTCAACGTTGTATAATGGCTATTGTTAGCGATTTCATTGAAAAATGCATGGAAGTCTTTATGGATGATTTTTCTGTGTACGGTAATTCTTTCGATGACTGTTTGCTAAATTTGGAGAAAGTGTTAACTCATTGTGAGGAAGTGGATCTAGTTTTGAATTGGGAGAAATGGCACTTCATGGTGGAACAAGGTATCGTTCTGGGTCACTTAATCTCTTCTAAGGGCATCGAAGTAGATAAGGCCAAAGTTGAGGTTATAGAGCGCCTACCACCCCGCCGTTAAGGGGTGCGTAGTATCTCGGCCATGCCGGCTTTTATCGCCGGTTCGTCAAGGATTTTTCAAAAATTGCTCGACCTCTAACTGACCTCTTGTGCAAAGATGCCCCTTTCATTTTCACGATGAGTGCCTTGAGTCATTTTATAGGTTGAAGCAGGCTTTGATTTCCGCTCCGGTAGTTCAACCTCCGGATTGGACGCTACCCTTTGAGATTATGGCCGACGCGAGCGACTTCGCCATAGGAGCGTGTTTGACCCAAACAGTAGACAAGAAGCCAAGGCTCATCTATTACGCATGCCATGCGCTTGATAGCGCCCAAAGGAACTACACTACCACGGAAAAGGAGCTTTTGGCGATCGTTTTTGCGCTCAACAAATTCCGGCAATACCTCATGTTCTCTAAGGTGGTAGTCTACACGGATCATGCCGCTATCAAATACTTGATGGGAAAGAAGGAGACAAAACTGAGACTTATACGATGGGTCTTGCTCATGCAAGAATTTGATTTGGAAATCCGCAATAAGGCGGGCACGAAGAATGTCGTAGCCGATCACCTTTCGAGGATTCTTGTCGACTTGGAAGATACCCAACCGATTGTAGACGTTTTCCCGGACGAGCGACTCTTGGCTATCAACTCGCATCCTTGGTATGCGGATATTGTGAATTATTTGGCGAGCGAAGTGATCCCTCAACACTTGAACCATCATCAAAAGAAGAAATTCCTCCATGACATGAAGCATTACTTTTGGGATGATCCTTTCCTCTTCCATCTTGGAAATGACGGGATGTACCGGCGATGTATACCCGAGAGTGAAGTGCAATCTATTTTGACCCATTGTCATGAATTTCCGGTGGGAGGTCACGGTGGCCCCCAAAAGACGGCGGCAAGGGTTTTGCAAACCGGCTATTGGTGGCAGACTCTTTTTCGTGACGCCCATTTGCATGTCAAGCAATGTGACAGGTGTCAAAGGTCCGGTAACATCTCCCGGAAGAATGAAGCGCCATTGAACTATATTCTTGAGGTGGAAGCTTTCGATGTATGGGGATTGGACTTCATGGGTCCTTTCCCGTCGTCAAGGGGTTTCCATTACATCCTAATGGCGGTAGACTATGTCACAAAGTGGGTCGAGGCCATACCATGTGTAAGATGCGATGGGAAATCCGTTTCGAAATTCTTGAAAAAGACCCTATTCCCAAGATTTGGCATTCCACGGGTCATCATTAGTGACAACGGTTCCCATTTCATCGAAAAGAGATTCGAGTCTCTCTTGGAGAAGTACGGCATCAAGCATAAGAAGGGACTTCCTTATCATCCACAAACACAAGGTCAAGTGGAAATCTCCAACCGTGTCATCAAGGAGATCTTAGAGAAGACGGTTAGCTCTTCAAGGAAAGATTGGGCAGAAAAATTGGATGAAGTTTTGTGGGCATACCGCACCGCTTTCAAGACACCGATCGGCACTACTCCTTACCGTCTTGTCTACGGGAATACGTGTCACTTCCCCGTCGAACTTGAGCACAAAACCATGTGGGCAATCAAGAAGTTGAACTTCGATCTCAAGGCGACCGGAGGTAGTCGGTTATTTCAAGTAGAAGAGCTTGAGGAGTTGAGGCGTCATGCATATGAGAACAACAAGATCTACAAGGAGAGAACGAAAGCATGGCATGACAAGAGGTTGAACCGACGTGAGTCTATGGTAGGCGATAGGGTTCTCATTTTCAATTCAAGGCTAAAGTTGTTCTCTGGGAAATTGAGATCATGGTGGTCCGGACCATTCGAAATAGTGAGAATTCTTTCCGCGGGAGTTGTTGAGTTGAAAGATGCCTAAGGGAAGTGTTTCAAAGCAAACTCATCGAAACTCAAACCATACATCATGGGCGAGGAATATGTCGGGACAGTTGTGACATACCTCACGGATTTTGGAAATTGAAAAGCATCGAAAAAGGTCGAGCTAGGACCTACAAAACAAGCACCCAAGAGAGGTATGAACTACTTCCCCCTCTTTTAGTGTTTTCTTTAAATTTTTAGTTCTTTCATTTTTATTTCCCTAATTTTTTGTGCCTTTCTTCTTCCTTTGTTTTATCTTTTTAGAAAAGATTTTTGAGTTAAAAAAATGAAAAAAAAAGAAGAAGAAAAAAAAATCGAGAGTGGTTCTATGAGAGTCGGGGTTTGAAAGTGTTTTTGAGCGATTGGAGAGTGTCCTTGAATGATAATTGAGCGAGAAAGAAAAGGGAGTGGATGACAAGAGGGTAGATTTGAGGACTTAACATTTTTTCTCCAAGTTTTGAGCCTTGTAGATGCTGGAGATGAACCGAAAGGGACCGTGCCCACGGTTGGAGTCACCGCAGCCACGGTCAGCATACTCAAAGTTTCTCCTAGTTTAGCCAAGTCGAACATCACCGTGACCACGGTGGAAGTCACTGCAGCCACGTTCTCCGCCCTATTTTTTCCCTTCTTTTTCCCTCGCCCGAATCACACCGTGCCCACGGTCAAATGGACCGTGGCCACGGTCTGTCGAAAACCTGCGATATGTCGGGGGTTCAATATTATTTCCCCTTCATTTCTCTTTCACTTTCTTCCTCACTCTCACATTCGAAAACCCTCACCAAACCCTAAACCTCTAACTCTCTTCCAAAATTCGACAAACCCACCACCAATTCCTCCATTTCTCCCAATTTTCTCCTACAACCAAACCCTAGCTGCTGTGTTCGCCATTTTCGGACCATCTTCAAGCAAATTTCAGGTCTCTTATTGCTTGTGGGGGTCGAAATTAGCAAGAGAGTTCCCCATCACTTCAATCCAGGTATTCCTTGACTTATTGATGATTAAACACTAGATTTCTTGTTTATTTGGGTTAAATATGTGAAATTGCTTGTTGGGTCTTCGTTGGGTGAGTAAGTGGAGTTTGGGGTTGAAATTTTGGATTGAAATTGATTGTTGGGAGTGTCTTCGGTGAACTTTTAGTTGAATCTCATGTAAATTGCTTGTGGGTTTGGTTGGATGGATTGATTGAGTTTGGAGTTTGAGTTTTTGGTCGATTTTGCCGAGATTGGGAGTGTATTGCTTGTTTTTGGGATTGAATCTTGTGGTTAATTGTGAATTAGTATTGCTCGGGATTTTTGGAGTATTAGTTGTTGTGTGTTTCGGTGTTTGGTGCTTGATTTTCTTGCAGAGTATCCAATGGGTCGAGCGAAATGTTCCCGGACCGAGCCGGAACCAACCCCCGCCCCATCAACCTCGGTTGAGCCCGATAAAACTCGGTACAAGGGTCAACCGACATCGGTTATTCAATGCGACCCGAAAATTAAGGTCAATTTTCGGGACGATATGCACAAGGCCCGGTATGAGCGGCTAAAGAAGCGGAAAATTTGTGCTCCGGATCTCTATCATGAGGAGACGGCAAGGGATGTTTTCTGTAAACCAAGCATGGACTTCTTCATTAAAGTCATGGGATGGGAAATCTTTGCCACAATCAACGAACCGATCATCGAGCAACCGGTGCTCGAATTCCTTAGCTCTTTGGTGGTAAAAGAAGACGGCACATCCAACGCCTCCTTTTCATACATCGTGAACAAAAAGGAGGTTGAATGTACGCTCAATGACTTATGCAATGCTCTAGGCCTTCCCAAGGACGGCATACCCTACGGCGAGTGCGTCAAATTCGATGAACAAGAAGCTATGAAAGAGCTCACTTGCTGGAGAAGACGTTACCCAAGGGTTCGATCGCAATGAACAAAGTACTATTGCCCAAGCAACTCTAAGGCTAGGGATTTCTGTAATCTGAGCGTCCGCATCTTCCACCGCATCATTTCGAACTCTGTTTTTGGCCGTGACGCCGGGCGTTCAAGCATCCGGAAAGACGACCTCTTCGTCCTCTATAATGCCATCAACGGTCGCCGGGTCAACATCCGGAAATAAGCCTCGAAACCCGGAACATGACTATTGGTATGGGTCACATCATCACCCATTTCCTAAGGAAGCAAGGGCTTGAGTCCTATCTGAGCAAGTGGAGTCCACACTATTTCCCCGATCCTATCGACGGTGTTCGCCTACAAAAGATGGAATTCCTGGAGAAACACAGGACGCGAACAATATATCGTCACGGGAATGAACCCCACAGCGTCGTAATTCATTTGGGCTACGACAATGCCGAACAACGTCTAGATGTCTCCGACCAATGCAATTGGTCGTGTGGCCAAACCTTTGGGGATCGATTTGTGGTGGGTGGTCCCGGGGATCGAGCGGAGGAAGGTGAAGACGAAGACGAAGAAGAGGAGGAAGAAGAGGATGAGGAGGAAGAAGAACAAGCACAAAGGGATGAAGCCGAGCCGATTCAACAACGGGACGCCGCTCTTGAGCGTATCAGCGAGCAACTCCAGGAGCTTCATGATGAGTTTCAAGTCCAACGGGAGCTCATCCAAAACCAGCAACTATTGATCGAAAACTTACAAGGATCGCTTGATCCAACAGGAGACGCTGGCTAGCATCCAGTCGCAGCTCCAACCCCGTCCTCCGCCAGGAGGGTCTGCTTGAGGACCGTTTGTAAGCACCCCCACCCGACCTTTATCATTGTCTATTTACTTTATTTTGTGAAGTATAAGTGTGGGGGAGTGCTTCTTCGGGGTTTTGGAGTTGCGATGTCTGGTGGTTTTGGATTGTTGGACTCTCGATTTCTTTTGGCATGAGCTCACATATTTTGGGGATTGTTCGGCTAGGTTGCTCGGGTTTTTCCTTGCCTTGTTTATCATTCATGTTTGTCGGGTTGTTGGAAGGTTGTCTTAGGGTTGTTTGTTTGTTTTTTTTGGTGGGTTGGACTGTTGTTTAAGCATCTCTCATTTGTATTTTGGGTCATGGATGGATGTAACCAACTGTTATTTGGGATGAATGCAATGAATTAGTTGTTTCGGTTAGTATACATCGAGTTTCACCCTTATTTCCCGCCTCAATGAGTGAGATTCGGGGATAAGGTAAGTCACTGGCAATGTATATATTGTTCATATTTTCAGTTTTTCATCTTTTCAATTTCTTTTCATAATCTCTTAAGTTAGTTTTTCCCTTCTTTTGCTTTTGGTTTCGCATGTGAATTCTATAATTGAAAATTCGTCTTTTACTCTAACGTTAATCTGACTCTCTTGAACGACGACTTCGGATCGCTATTTTCAACGCTTATGAAGAGGTTGAGGTAATATCTTTCCACCTTACTCTTTTTATGTGAATCCTTATCATGATCCGTCGCATGCTTGGTTTTCTTTTGGGTGGCGAACCCCTATGAGTGTCTGTGTTGGGATTTCGTTTGCTGTTGGAGCCGTGTGGGCTCGGGTCGCCACCATTTTCTACCTGCTAGTTGTTTTCGGTTGTTTGTGTCTTGTAGGTTCTCTACCCTTTTCATGTGACACCTTCCCACAATGGGGACATTGTGGAGTTTTAAGTGTGGGGGGGGAGATATTCTGTTTCAAGGGTAGATCACCTAGTCGTTTTATTCTCTGTTTCCTAGTTTTTGCTTAAAATTTAAAATTTTTGTGTGAAAATGGAGAAAAAAGGGAGTGAAAACCTTTTCGTTTTTCTTTTCGTTTTGTTTTTTGTTTTGCTTTGTTTCCTGGATCTCGTTATCAAAGTTGAGAAGCCGTTCTTAAACTTCTTTCTAAAAGTAATCGGTTGGAGCATTTTTTTCGACCCTAACTCGGGTTCTAGTCGAGATTTACCCTTAATAGACTCCCTTCATTAAGTTTCTTGTGAGACTCCCGTTCCTTTCTCGTTTTATTGGGAACACGGAGATTCTAAGGGCTTGTGTCTGAGTTTGTTTTTATTTCTCATTTAGCAAAAGCAAAAAGTGCAAAAGGAAAAGAAAAGAAAGGAAAAAGAAAAGAAAGAAAGAAGAAAGCTTTCATAAGACATAATAACCTGAATAAGTGGAGCGTGTCGCTGAAGACATTAACCACCATACACTTAGCCAACCTACACGGGCCCGGTATTCGTGGTACGGCACTGGATACCCCTTAACCCTCCTCCTATATCGCTTTGCGACGGAGAGGCGTATGGAAAAGACCGTGTTGGGAGGGTATACCCCTTATATGGGCCGTCCAATTCCAGTAAGTAAGGCTAATACCGACTTTTAAAAACCAAAAAGAAAGAAAAAAAAAGAGAAAAAGAAGAAAGAAAAGAAAAGTTTTGCTTCTAAAAAGAGAGCGGGGCCTCCCCTTGCATCACCTACGGCCCTCACCAAGCCAAGGGCGACCAAATGCGAGGGAGGGCAACACTCCTCTCGGTTGTTTCGTTGTTTTCAAATTCGGACGCGAGTTTTTAAAGTCTTTTGGTTCCCGTTAAACCCTTGTTGTGCTTTTGCTGTGGAGTTTCGCTTGTTACAAGGTGTTTTTGAGATGCTCCTAACAGTTACTTTGGGAGGTTTAATCGCGTTTTCTTAGTTTGGATTGCGAGATCTTGTGAATCTAAGCCCTTGTTTTTCGTTCTTTTTGTCTTCTTCGATTTTGTTTTCACTTTCCCTCTCTCCTTCCTCTTTGGCTTTTGTGGGTACAGCCGCTACAAACCCTCACGAGTCCATCTCGTCCACCCGGGCTGCCGGGGAGTTCAAAGGGCTTGGTGCATACGCTAAATGCACTCATTTCTCTCCCACGACAGAAGAGTTTGTGTTAGTTAGTTTTGTTTTGTTTTGTTTTGCTCGAGACGAGCAAAGGTTTAAGTGTGGGGGGTGTTTAGACCCGATTTCGTGTCTAAATACCGCCTAAATCCTTAGGCTTTTGACTTGTTTCGTAGTTGTTTTAATAACTTTTAATGCGTTTTAGTTGCTTTTGTAGTTTCCGAAGGGTTTCACTCAAAACGAATCTAAATGGGCCAATTTTACACAATCTTGGGAATCCTGAGATTTCCTAAGATTCCCCGAGCCCTGGTCATGTCAAAGGCAGAGGATTAGAAGGGCCGGCCATGTCGAAAGGCAGCGGAAGCGGAGGCAACGGCTGAAGAGTACCTTGGAAGGAACTGTGGCCGAGAGGTACTGTGGCCACGGTCACATGGACCGTAGCCACGGTATGATGGAGCCAAGACCAAAGTGAAGAGGCCTTGCACCCGAACTAGACCGTGGTCACCGTCACTCTGACCGTAGTCACAGTGGGATCTTCACCCCGCCTAAGGAAGAAGCTGGCCGAACTAGACCGTGGCCACGGTCTCCCAAGACCGTAGCCACGGCGGTGCGAAGGAATGAAAAGTTTTCAGCCCTAATCGCCTAGACCGTGACCACGGTACATGGTGACCGTGCCCACGGAGGTGCGAAGCGAAGAGAAGAAATCGCCTGCCTTACGCAGGACTGTGGCCACGGTCACCTTGACCATGCCCACGGTCCCCTGCGGGCCAGTTTTGTCTGTTGTGTAAAATGATGAGTTTTGAGTAACAACCTTGATTACTATTTACTGTATTGAGGTCATTTTAGCAAAGGAGGAGATTAGACAGCAACTTTACCTATCTTTGATGATACTTTAGCACTCTTTATCACATTTTGGGAAGTCTTAGATTAGAGGGATTAAGGATGATCTTTGCTGAGATTATTAGTTCTTGTATTGGATTCTCTTGATTATTATTGGAAGTTTGAAGATTATTCTCGACTTTGGAGCATTGGAGCTTTATTATTCTGAAGGTTTCTCCCTTGTCATCACAATCAATGAGCATTTCTTAACCTTTCTCTCTCTAATTTATTGCTTATTTACTAATCTCTGTTTTGTTATTATTGATATTGTTGGTGTTATTGAATGTTTATTGTCATCTTGTTTACTCTTTTAAGCATGAATGAAGTTGTTGATGTTATTAGCATGATAGTTAGGATGTTTAGTGGCTAGAACCTTAATGGGTTAGGGAGATATTAAGGGTGTGAATTGGTAATTAGGTTTGGGTTAGCTATTTTAGTGAGTAACTAGTTAGGAAATCAACTTCCTAATCCTATCCTTCCCTCAAGTGGGATGTATTTAGGTGCGAAAGCATCCTGAATACATCCAATGCTTGTTGGAAGGTAGGAATTAGGATAGTTAGTATTCTAGTTCGCGAAAGCGAATAAAAACTAACTAGGAAATTCCGTTCTATTGACCTTCCCGGGTCTGTCTATGGATATCGGGGAAGTTAATCCGGAATATCCTTGAAAGAGGAAGTCCGGCGGGTTTTTTTCTAACGGAATTACCATTTGATTTCCCTTTCTCGTTACTCTCTTGTTGCGAAACCCATTTCCTCATTCCCGTTTGCATCCCCAAAGTCTCCCGACACCCATTGTTTTACCAATTTGACTGAATATAGCGTGTTTGTGTTGTTTTCACCCTAAACTCTTTCATCCTTTCATGATTATAAACCATACCTAGAGTTAACTAGTTGCAGCTAAGGCCCCTAGCTCCCTGTGGAAGAACGATAAAACTGTGGTCTTACAAACCACTCGACTAACACCCCCCATAGTTAGAGTGTCCTCGGATACAGACTCGTTGGGTGTATACTCAAACCAGAAGTCGTTCTGTCCCCCACTCCCCAACTGCTCAAACCCCTCGCCCTGGGAAGCTCCTATCGGATTGCTAGACTCCCCCCTTTCAAGTAAATATGCCCCCTCCCCCCCCCCCCCAAACCTGCTTAAAGGAACATGTGGATTTGCATACATTTGGCCCAATAACAGTGTCGACCCAATTCCTCCAAAATCCAACAAAACATCCCCATTTTGTACCTCAGTTAATTCACTTTCTTGTCTTTCCCTCTCCCCAAACGAAAACACAGAGGAAACAAATTGGGGGGAGTAATTGACCCCATTATCAAAAGAAAAGACAGAATTGCCCTCAATAGGGTTACCTGAATGTGGACCCGCTGAATTTAGGCGTCGAATAGCATCATGAATAATGCCCCCTTGGTCCTTAGGTGGTCATGTTAGAGAAAAAGGACCTCTTGGAAGCACATGCATTTGGGGATCAGTTGGGCCCCCATTTCCATGCAAAGTAATACCAAAATCCCTCAACGTGCGAGTGTGCATGGTTCTTTGAAGTTCCCCCATGCAGTCATTGAGGAATATTTCCCTTTGAGTGTAACCAATATCGGTACTCCCATGCAGCTCACCCCTACCCCCCAACTCAACACCCCCTCCTCCATTCCCATTCTGCTCCCCTGTACCATTTTCTGCCCCCCCCCCCCCCGCCCTCCATCCCAGCCCCCACATTCCCACCATCCCCCCCTCCATTTTCATCATGGTCACCCCCATTACCGGAACTATCCCCGCCAACAGAATCATCCCGTTCTCCTCCTTCTTCATTTTCTTCTTCACTATCTTCCCCCTCCTCTGAAGGATCTTCAGTGTCTTCCATGGGCTCCGTATCATTGTTCTCCTGCTCCTGCTCCTCTCCATCTCCATCTCCATCCATTCCATCATCCTCGTCCATACCTTCATCCACCTCCATTAACGCCTCCCTACCCTCCCCTAAGATTCCTCCTTGATTTTGCTCAACCCTCCCAATATCCTGTGTCCCCAAAACCCGTTGTCTAACCACCCTTCCAGTCATCTCCCCTACCCCTCCCCTACTCCCCGGACTTCCTCGTCTTCGCCTAACATTGCTTGGTTCCCCTCTCTCCTCTGAGGAGATGTTGATAACTGGCCCAAACCCATTTACCTCTGCCTCTTCTTGATGTATATTTGGTCCCAAATACACATCATGGGATCCAAATAGAAGCTTACATTGAAAAGGAGCTTCAAGCACTCACTATCTCTCACAAATGGAAGATTCTACCAAGGGTAGTCAAGTACTTTGTTCTATAGTTCAAGAACCATAAAGCTAATGAGGAAGTCATCCCAGAGTCGATTGTTCTACATTTCAAGAGCTTTCATTTGGTTTTTGAATCTTGGAATTTGGAGAAGAAACGAGCAAGGTATTCAAGTTTTAATCTAGCTTAGTTCATTTTAGTTCTTTATGATGTAATCATTTGATTAGATGATGTAAGCTAGATCCCTCGTATTTCTTTCATTTCACACGCCTAAAGGGGCCTCTCATTTAGTATAAATAGACCCCTTGGGTGCCTTGTAAAATCATTCATTCAATATGTCAAATACAAAGCAAACACATGATGTTGTTTGCTCTCTAGCTTTTGTGCTAGTTTTCGAATACTATTGAGGGAGTTTCGTGCATTACTACTTCTAGCCTTGCGTTGGCATCCCTTGGTGGTGAAAGGTAGAATTGGAGGAATCTTTGGAGTGGTGTGCCTATATCTCCATTGAAGAATCCAAAGCCATTATCATTCATATCAAACGTGAGTTTCCATTCTTGATTCATTAATCTTGTTTTGTTTCTACTTTGTTTTCAATCACAAGTTCATTCGAATACCATTCAAACATTCAAGAAACTTACATTCCATTCATTCACAATTTCATTCCATTCATTCCATTCGTCCATTCCATTCGTTTACTCATCCATTCATACATTCTTTCATTCAATCTTAAAGAACCACTTAAAGATCCTAGTCTTTTGTATAATTTGATCATCCTTGATCCTATTATACATCAAAAGTGGTATCAGAGCTTAGGAGTTGATTCTCTTAGTTCTTGCACCATCTTTTTACAATCTTTCCATCACAAATTCATCCCCCACAATCTTTCCATCACACGTCCCCCATAAACTCCACAAAGAACCCCCTAAACCCAAACACAATCTAGCCTAAACACATCCCAACTCTCGTCCCTACACCCTAACCACAAAACCGTGAGCTTCTTGTGATCTTTTTGTATCAAGATTGATTCAAATGGCTAGTGGAAGTACTCCAACGGATCCAACCACGACTTTCCAAGAAGATGTAGAATTAATGAAGCAAAAGATTGTGTACCTCACCGACCAATTAAAGAAGTATATGCATCTTCAACATAGAGAGATGCGTGTTGATTCTTATGTTGGGAAACCTCAAGATGATGACGAGGATGCACAAAGTGAGAGAAGTACACGTCCAAGAAGGAAGGAACGTTTTGATTTCAAAGTGGAGATTCCCGAGTTTGATGGTAATCTTGATCCCGAAAACTTCTTAGATTGGATGCAAACTATTGAACGTGTCTTTGATCTTAAAGAAGTTAATGATGAAAAGAAAGTGAAGTATGTGGCCCTAAAGTTGCGCAAACATGCGTCCATTTGGTGGACAAACTTACAAAAGAAGAGGCAAGCTAAGGGCAAGGACAAAATTAAGACATGGAGCAAGATGAAAAGCAAGTTGCAAGGAAAGTTTCTACCACCAAGTTATCTCCAAGATAACTATTACAAATGGTAACGATTGGTTCAAGGAAGTAGAAGTGTGGAGGAGTACACCAAAGAGTTTGAGCACCTACTTTGGCGTTGTGATCTCCAAGAGAATGAACCACAAACTTTGGTATGTTACTTGTTTGGTCTTAATGATTTGATTCGCAATATTGTTGAGTTACATTCTTACTAATCTTTGGATGAATTGAGTTCTTTGGCCTTAAAAGTAGAAAGGCAAAGACAAGAAAGAGGAAAAGAGACCATGACAAAGTACCAAACATCTTACAAACCATCCCAACCTACACGTCCATACACTCCACAACAAAAACCCACAATCCCCACAAAACAACCCTACAACAAAGCACCACAAAATCACCCCCCATCCATTCCAAAACCCCCCGTTCAAGAACCCAAATCATTAGCCTCGAGGAGATGTTTTCGTTGTCAAGGATTAGGTCACTATGCTTCGTAGTGTCCTAACAAAAGAGTAGTGTCTTTGGTTGAATATCAAAGTGCTTTATATGTTGAGCCGAAGTATGATGAAAGTGAAAATGATGAGGAGGTTAATGGTACTATTGGCGTAAATGAGGAGGAAGAAGTAGAGGAAGCGGATGAAGGAGAAATGTTAGTAGTGAGAAGGGCTCTAAGTGTTGCTAATGTACCAAATGATCAAGAACAAAGGGAGAACATCTTTCATACAAGGTGCACGGTTCAAAGCAAAGTTTGTTCTCTAATCATTGATGGAGGAAGTTGCACTAATGCCGCTTCAACAACCATGGTGAATAAGCTACAATTGGAGGTTAGTCCACACCCATCCCCTTACACGATTCAATGGCTAAGTCAAGGGAAAAGTATTCGTGTGGTTCACCGTGTGCTTGTAAGATCCATTGGTAAAAACTATAAGGATTGTATTTGGTGTGATGTAATCCCAATGGATGCTTGTCATATATTGCTTGGAAGACCTTAGTTATTTGATAGGCATGTTACTCATGATGGGAGGTCAAACACCTACACGTTTGTTCTCAACAAAAAGAAGATCACATTGGCTCCTTTAGCACCATCATCTATCATTCAACCTCAACAACAACAAGAGAAGGAGACCAATATTGTGACATTCATGAAGGCCAAGCACCATGAATTCCAAGAGCACAAAGATCTTATTTTAGCTAACTTGGAAGAGGAGAAAGCGTTCCCAACAATGGAGCATTCACATCTCCAACCTCTTTTGGAACGTTTCAAACATTTGTTCCCAAAAGAGATGCCAAAGGGATTGCCACCAAGAAGAGAAATTGAGCACAAGATTGATCTAGTTCCGGGTTTTATGCTCCCCAACAAACCGGTCTATCATATGAATCCAAAATATGCTCAAGAAGTGCAAAGGCAATTAGATGATCTTTTATCCAAAGGCTTGGTACGTGAAAGTATGAGTCCATGTGCCGTTCCCGTTTTACTTGTACCAAAGAAAGATGGATCTCAAAGAATGTGCATGGATTGCCAAGTTATTAACAATATTACAATCAAGTATAGGTTTCTAATACCTAGACTTGAAGATCTACTTGATGAATTACATGGGAGTGTTGTGTTCTCCAAAGTTGATTTGAAAAGTGGATATCATCAAATTCGTATTCATGAAGGAGATGAATGGAAAACGGCATTCAAGACAAAGGAAGGCTTATATGAATGGCTTGTCATGCCATTTGGTCTTACTAATGCACCATCTACCTTTATGCGTATTATGAATCATGTATTAAAGCCTCTTATTGGCAAGTATGTAGTAGTTTACTTTGATGATATTCTTGTGTATAGTAGAAGTGAGAAAGAACATGTAAAGCATCTAGAGTTGGTCATGTATATTTTGGAGAAGGAGCAACTCTACACCAACATGGAGAAGTGCCACTTTTTCTCATCCAAGATCGTGTTCCTTGGATATGTTCTTTCAAGAGAAGGCATACAAGTTGATAAGGAGAAGGTGAAAGCTATTCAAGAGTGGCCTACACCAACATCTATTCGTGAGGTACGGAGTTTTCATGATTTAGCATCGTTTTATAGAAGATTTATAAGGAATTTTAGCTCCATTCTTGCACCTATGACCGAATTGTTGAAAAAGAAAGAGTTTTCATGGAGTAAGGGTGCAAATGAAGCGTTTGAGATGATTAAGGAGAAGTTGTGTCATGCACCTATTCTTGCATTACCTTGTTTTGATAAAGTTTTTGAAGTTGAAGTTGATGCAAGTGGAGTTGGAATTGGAGTCGTTCTATCATAAGAGGGTCGTCCAATTGCTTTCTTTAGTGAGAAGTTGAATGAAGCCAAGAGGAAGTATAGCACATATGATAAAGAGTTCTATGCAATTATAGGAGCTCTTGAACATTGGCGACATTATCTTCTAAGTGGTGAATTCATTCTACATAGTGATCATGAAGCTCTCAAGTTCATTCAAGGGCAACATAAGCTTAAGCCAAGACATGCTAAATGGGTTGAGTACATGCAAGCATTTCATTTCATGATAAAGCACAAGGCGGGACATCTTAACAAAGGAGTGGATGCTTTATCAAGAAGGTACTTACTCACTCATATTCTTGATTCAAGAGTCCTTGGTTTTGAACATATTAAAGAGTTATATGAGAATGATGAGGATTTTAAGGAGGTTTATGAGCTTTGCAAGAAGCATCCCCACCAACTTTATCATATTGAGCATGGATTTCTTTTTAAGGGAAATCAACTATGTATTCCAAAGAGTAGTATTCGAGAATTGTTGATTATGGAGGTCCATGGAGGATCATTGGCGGGTCATTTTGGCATTGAGAAAACTTATTTGATTATGAAAGAGCATTATTTTTGGCCTAGCATGATCAAAGATGTTGAGCATGTGATTAAGAGGTGTAATACTTGCAATATCTCAAAAGCTCATGCATTACCACAAGGCTTGTACACTCCTTTGCCTATTCCACATGGTCCATGGGAAGATGTGAGTTTAGACTTCATTGTGGGTCTACCAAGAACTCAAAGAGGCAAGGATTCAATCATGGTGGTCGTTGATAGGTTTTCAAAGATGGCACACTTTATTCCATGCCATACCACCTATGATGCTACTAAAGTTGCAAATCTATACTTTGAAGAAGTAGTGAAGTTACATGGTATTCCAAAGACCATGGTGAGTGATCGAGATTCAAAGTTCCTTAGTCATTTTTGGCTAACATTGTGGAAGAAGCTTGGAACAAAATTGAAGTTTAGCACCGCATGTCATCCACAAACGGATGGACAAACCGAAGTTACAAATCGTACTTTGGGAGCTTTACTTTAAGTATTGGTTAGTAAAGACAAGAAAGGGTGGGATACTCTTCTATGTCATGCTGAATTTGCCTTCAATAGAAGTCCAAGTAAAGTCACGGGTTTGTCACCATTCCAAGTGGTTTATGGGAGGAATCCTCTCCAACCTATGGATCTTACACCTATTTCTACTACAACAAAGTTTAGCTTTAAAGCTAACAAAAGGGTGGAAGAGATTAAGAAGCTACATGATGAAGTTCATGAGAAAATCTTGAAGTATACACAAGATGTAGCAAGTAGAGTGAATAGAACAAGGAAAAAGGTTGTATTTGAACAGGGAGATCTTGTTTGGATTCACTTGAAGAAAGAAAGATTTCCTTCTAAAAGGAAAGGGAATTTAGCACCTAGAGGTGATGGTCCTTATGAAGTCTTGGAAAGGATTGGTGATAATGCTTACAAACTACAACTTGGTGAAGATTATGAAGGTAGTTGTACCTTTAATGTGAGTGATCTTAAGCCATATTATGGAGGAGAAGAAGAACTTCCTAGTTTGAGGACAAACTCTTTTCAACTAGGGGGGAATGATGTATATTTGGTCCCAAATACACATCATGGGATCCAAATAGAAGCTTACATTGAAAAGGAGCTTCAAACACTCACTAATCTCTCACAAATGGAAGATTCTACCAAGGGTAGTCAAGTACTTTGCTCTATAGTTCAAGAACCATAAAGCTAATGAGGAAGTCATCCTAGAGGCAATTGTTCTACATTTCAAGAGCTTTCATTTGGTTTTTGAATCTTGGAATTTGGAGAAGAAACGAGCAAGTTATTCAAGTTTTAATCTAGCTTAGTTCATTTTAGTTCTTTATGATGTAATCATTTGATTAGATGATGTAAGCTAGATCCCTTGTATTTCTTTCATTTCACACGCCTAAAGGAGCCTCTCATTTAGTATAAATAGACCCCTTGGGTGCCTTGTAAAATCATTCATTCAATATATCAAATATAAAGCAAACACATGATGTTGTTTTCTCTCTAGCTTTTGTGCTAGTTTTCGAATACTCTTGAGGGAGTTTCGTGCATTACTACTTCTAGCCTTGGGTTGGCATCCCTTGGTGGTGAAAGGTAGAATTGGAGGAATCTTTGGAGTGGTGTGCCTATATCTCCATTGAAGAATCCAAAGCCATTATCATTCATATCAAACGTGAGTTTCCATTCTTGATTCATTAATCTTGTTTTGTTTCTACTTTGTTTTCAATCACAAGTTCATTCGAATACCATTCAAACATTCAAGAAACTTACATTCCATTCATTCACAATTTCATTCCATTCATTCCATTCGTCCATTCCATTCGTTTACTCATCCATTCATACATTCTTTCATTCAATCTTAAAGAACCACTTAAAGATCCTAGTCTTTTGTATAATTTGATCATCCTTGATCCTATTATACATCACCTCTACATCAAAAAACTCAGGGTAATGCAATTCTGGCTTAGACCTATCAGGATGTTGACGCTGCCCTAGCTTGAGACGAGTGGTAAGGTACCCTCGCTTAATAGGGAACGCTCGCACCTTACTAGTATAAAACGACCCATCCCCATGAATTACCACATGCCCCAACTCCACTGCCTCCAGGATTCTACTTTTAACTTCCTCCCTAGCCACCACCTCAGGTACTACACATTCAAAATCATGGTGGCTAATTCTCCCACATCTTTTACAGAAAATGAACACATTTTCATACCTGAAATTCACCCAATGTGTCTGTCCTTGGTCATCCCTTGCATAAGCACCAGCAATCAACGGCCACTCCCATACGAACCAAAGACTCTGACATTGTTCAGAGAGAAGTAAGCAACTCCATGGATATCGACCTCCAGCACTTGTCCAACCGTCCGGGCAAGTTTGATCGTCGTGCTTCCCCATTTTTGTCTGAAAGGCAGGCCCTCAATTTGGACCCATAGACAGATACTCTGAAACCTCACTTCCTCCGGCTTCATATCAGGGTTTATCTTCTCCAACACCATGAGAGATCCATCGAAGCAGACAGACCGTTGAGCCAACATATCAAGGCAATCTTCCGGGTGCATGAACCAGAAAGAGAAATGCTTCTCTCCCACCTTCTTTACGATGACCGAACTTCTTGTAACCCAGTTAACATCCACCAATCTTTGCAAAGCCCCTTCATCCCAGTCCTTCCCATCAGTCACATACCCAATAAAGGTATGATCTAACCTTAACTCAACCCCCCAAGGTGGAGGGCTCAGGTCAACCCTCGCACCCATCCGGCGTCCCTCCGGGAAACTTATAGTACCTCTCCTCCCTGATCCCCCACTCATATCTCCTTTCTTTTTTTGGCAAGAGGAAGGAAGAAAGTACTGATGTTTGCACTTCCGATTCCTTTTTCGTGAAAAAGACTGATGATTAAACTGCCCTCCCCAAAACTCCTTTTTATAGCAAAACCTAGCACCCTCAGCACATGCTCCCTTCTCTTTATTTCGCCTTCTTAAGGGTGGAATATAAGGAGGCACTTTCGACTTTTCCCTCTTTTGAAACGTACCTCATGAGTTCCCCATTAACTTCCTTACCTACTTCACTACTTCCCCTTCGGCCAAATCCACAGAAGATCTTCGCAGACTCCCCCTCTACCTCCTCCTAGATTAGCTCCTAAACCATCATTTCACACGCAACGAAATAACTCCCAACCCCCCCCCCCCCTTAAATCAACCCAACTACCAGCCGAATTAAAGCAAAAAAAACTGAAAGTAAAATCACCTCCTTTGTAGTCCTGATAATTAAAAGTCGAGCCCACCAGAGCAATTGAGCGCCCCAACTAAAACGCCAAGGAACCCAGAGAGGCCCCCCAGGCCCAGGCCCACAACCCACCTTCCAAGCTCGCCAAGAGGGATCACGTCAGCCCAATGAGCCCAAAAAACTCAAAACTCACAAAGAGCTGTCCTGGGCCAAACTCCACCCCTCTCCCACGAAACGGAGCAGACCCTTCAGCCAAGAACCTTCTAGATCTAGAACCCCAACCATCGCCCCCTAAGCAACTCCCCACCCAATTCCACCAGACTCCTCCTCTAGCAAAGCCCAGACATTAGCTCAACCTCTCCCCCCACCCCAGCTCTCCCTATCCTGTCTACCAGTGCCTTAAAGTGCCCGTCTTTGTAACTGGCACCCACTCTTTCCCAGACACCTCCAACACCCAAGCCCACTCATCCCTTACAATCTACGCAACCACCACACGGCCACAAAAACACCTCCAAACACAACCCCTCGGATCCAGACCGTCCAAGCACACGCCAACAACCAAGAACCCACCACCGGAGACACAAATCAGCACTTATAAGAACGTTTCACCAAGAGAAACACTATTACCTTAGAGAGAAGGGAGACCTTCTTTTGGAAACTATTTTGAAGTCCCTTTGTTTTTGCACCAATAAATATTAGGACCCTCTTATTTAGTGGAAACTTACTAAAAGCTGGAAGCTATTCTCATGTGCTCAAAAACTTCAGCTGGAATGACAAGCTATTGAAATCAACCACCTTTTGAAAACTAATACATTTCGAGCAGAACTTGAATCTCACTTATGCATATTATTTCATATAGTTTAAAGAGCAGAGAGATCAAGTATCAGTTCAACAAATTTTGCGAGTTATATTCCTTGATCCAGAGCATCCAAGTCCAGTAAGTGTAGCAGCATTTGCAAGCATTTGTTTGTTGTATCTATATTTTGCTGTGGATTTCATTCACATAGCCTTTCAGTTGTGTTTACTTCGTTTTCAACCTACGATCCGAAATTTGATTTCATGATACTTGTCAGTTAAGAACCTGCAATGTTGCTCACTAAACCCAAATGCAATTTTAAAGATTGGGTGGCAGTCTGGGTTAAAAGTTTCAAACATTAGATTAGGGCACCCTAAGTCTTTTTTTTCTGTTTCGTTTTAAGGCTATCTTTGGGATTGAGGTCTCTGTGCATTTAGCTGGAACTTAGCTCTTTTGGGTCTTTATATTGTTTATTTGTAAGCTATGGTGTTTGCTTGAAGTTAGTATTGTATTGTTGCCTCTTCATTCTGTGTTCATTTCTACAATCTTACTTTTTATGATTTGATTTGTTCCTGTATTTTTCTTGTGCTTTTGGTCTTTACAGGCTGTGATATTCCTATATTTTTCTTGTGCTTTTGGTCAAATTATGTTCTGGCTTTATATTTCGGTCATTTCTCATCTCTATGGCATTTCTTTTAGCTTTTTTGAATATACTTTTAATTCTTTAAGACTTCAATAGAAAAAAAATAAAATAAAACAAATAATCTACTTCAATAGGGTTACCTATATCTGCCTACTTCTTGTGTATTCTTCTGTGCTGCAGCCTGTTTATTAGTAGTAAGGTATAATGTCATTCTGTTTAGTTAATTTCCTTTTGTGTATTTGTGTGTTTGTGTGATGTTGTTGGGTTGCTTTTTTGGTGTTTTGATTTTGTTGGTCTTTGTATGAGCAATTTAGGAGTGCTTCTTCTTGTGGAACAGCTTTGTCATTGATTCAGTTGCTTTTTTCAGCAACTAGAGATGGCTGAATCAATGAGGGTAGCTGCTGCTGCTGCTGCTGCTGCTATATGCAAAGCAGAAGTAAATCCCAGCAGCATGGTTACAAATTAGTACCTCCATATAGCATGTGCACTGTACAACATGGTGTACCAACTCTTAACAGATGTTACAATCAATTCCATCATTTATTCAAAGTTGTAGTCCTTTCTCATTTTAAGACCCCTCAGTTTTCAAAATTTGGGATGCCTTGCTGTGAATCATACCTACATTAGGATTGAGAATTGGAACTTCAATTGTTGCCATTTAGAATTGGAACTTCAATTGTTGACTTTAGGCCTGTCTCACCAAAAACCCAATTTGTCAAAAACAACTCCAACACCATGACTGGTTGAGAATTGGAACTTCAATTGTTGACATTTAGAGAGAGATTATTGGGTTTTTAGGGTTTTTTGGATGCTAAACTGAAAAAAATGTTGTAAAGTTTTATAGCATCGTTGCATGTCTTTTGACGAGGTGGATCTTAGCCATGTTGGGTTAAATGGTCAATGGTGTTCTTTGACTTTATTGGAAAAATTGCTGCAATCTTGTAGTCTCGAGGACATTGGGAGGTTCCTATTTCAATGTCAATTCTCAGTTTTACCCATCATAAATGTGTAACAAATGCGTCTTTTTGAAGGCAAATGCTCTCAATTTGGCACTGGAGGGAAAGAAGAAGGATCGGTTTTGTGTACATTGGCATGAATACTGGTGTCTGGTATGGTCCTCAATTCGCAATTGAATTTTGCTGATTCTACTCGAATTTTGATCGGTATAGTCAAATTATACTTATTCATTACTTTTGATTCAACACATTTCTAGCTACTTAGTTTAAATAGTGAATTTTTGTTTCTAACTGATTGTTTTTATGGGTATGTTTCAACATAAGGTAAAGTGTGGCGGGTGTTGAGCGAACACATTCTTCAAATCATGGGGGTTGGCATGACTTTTTTGCGATTATGTTGCTCTCTCTCTCTCTCTCTCTCTCTCTCTCTCTCTCTCTCTCTCTCTCTCTCTGCTTATTAGAAAATTATGATCGTACAATTTGACTGTGAATACTGCTTTATAATTATCTATATTCAATAAGTTAGGTTATTGCAACTTTTCGATCTTATCTGACAGTAATATAAGGCCTTCAATTAATTTTGTGGGTAAGAGGACTGAAAAGGCTTCATTTTTTGTCTTGTTGGAAATTTATATGTGGCCTATGTATTCAACATAGTCGCCTCCTGATCTTGGGGCTTCTTGTTCAAAATTTGGCCCGATATGTTGCAAGTATTCTAATCTAAGTCTTTTCTTCACATATTTTCGTGCTACATGTGAAGCTCTTTCATAACAACCCGTCCATGGTGATATTTACGATATCACTTGTCCCTCTTGGCCTCTCCTATATATTTTCTAGAAACTTTTTCTCTAATGGAAGGTACTTTGCATGTGTTTGGGGCTTGAGCAATTCAGAAAACAAAGCATATAATTTTTTAAGTTTTCTGCATGCTTATATTGGATCCAATAATATACTGGGAGATATGGGTTTTGGAAAAAGAAAAAAAATGAGTGACGATATATATGTATGATGGCTTGCAGCAGAAATCCGAATAATCAGTGTGTGTCTTCTCTCGTCGTCTCTACAATCATCCGAGGTATGGAGCTTTCTTATAATTGGCTGAAACTAATTGCACTTAATTTCACCTTGAATTCATTTTGTTATTCTTGAATTAGTACAGTTTTTTGTCGCTGTGATTGTCACTCTTTTTTAAGTGTACACCACTGACAGACCTAAAACATATAAGGTGTCTGTGTACCGCAAGTGTACGGGTCTGTGTAGTAATAAAAATATCGTTCTCTCTCAGGGACTTGTGTTCAACTACGCACTAAACTAGTTCACCTAGGTCGATCAAAAGGGTTGTGGTAACGGTTCAGATAATTAACTAAGGAAGCAGGAAATTAAAGGATTTAACCAAGTGATTAAAGGTGTTCAGGGGAGTCCACTCTAGTAACTTAATCAATTAAGCGGTGATTCTAGTTCTAGGTAATTTTAGTAGTGTCGGGGTCTATAATCTTTCTAAGCCTTATCACTTCGATCTTTCGATCTTAGGTGAGTTACAATGATTAAACTATCATTATTTCTAACTATTTAATCTAATCAAAGATAAAGAACTGATTATAACACGACCCTAGGCAAGAATCATTATGTCTAACTATTTTCTAAACCTATTCAATCTACGCAATCCAATTCAAGACTCAAACTGTCGTTCTGTTGTCGAGAATCTAAAACCAAGCATGTGCTCAAACCGCTGCTCTGCCAAATTACCATGACATACAATACACGCAGATTAAACGACTGTATTAAAACCTAAAACTGAAATTATACACTATAAATGAATTGAAGAACATCGAGTTTATCCCTTAAACAAGGAATCTAAGCACTCATAATAATAAAAACTAGGAAAACAATAATAAAATCTTAATAACGAAGCATAAAGTAAATAAAAATTAAACCGAACGTTCGAGTCGTCGAATTCGATCTCTTCGTGTCACTCGATTCGATCTCCTTCTCCTCCTCTTTCATTCCTAATCTACTAGAACGGCTCCCCGAAGGGAGGAATTACAGAGAAAACCTATACTAAACGGCGGAAATAAAACTCTGAATCGTTAATAGTTGTCTCAACTGAACGGCGAAGAAGTCCTTTTATAATGCACGATTAGGGCACAAAACGCTGCCTGCGTTTTCAAAACGCTGGTTGCGTTTTGCCCAAGAGTGAAATTTTTCTGTGTCTGGGCGCTGGCTGCGCCTCAAAAACGCCAGCTGCGTTTTGCTCTTTCTCGCCTTCTGAAGCTTCTGGACAAGGCGCTGGCTGCGTTTTAGAAACGCTGGCTGCGTTTTGTCCAAAAAGTGAGAATCTTCCGCGAATGGGCTTGGGCCGTGTAATTTGGGTCGTTCTTTCTTCTTTCCTTTCTTCTTCTTCAGCTTCCTTTTTTATTTTCTTTGATTTTTTCTATTTTTCCTCCAATTTTTCATGCTTTTTGATATAATTCCACTGATTCCTGCAAAACACACCAAACTCGCGAACAAGTGTATAAATCACAGAAATTGACATAAAAATACGGGATTTCGGATATAAAAAGCATGAAACTAACATGTTTTCAGCCCTAAAAACTCTACATAAAAACGACTTATCAACCACCTATTCATTTGCTATGGAATTGTGTTTCGATGCCGACTTCTGCAAGTTGAACATTAGTAGTTGTAACGAGCAATTCCACTAACTGAAAAATGATTTTACTAACTGAAAAATGCTAGATTATGTGAACTGAGACTTGTATGCATTTTGTTCATCATTCCTTAACCTGATTTTGTGGTTATATGTGGTCTATTGCTTGTGAATTATATGATACAAGGTAAGTTTTGAAGTGCACCCAAAGTTCAAAATCTTTTTTTTTTATTTTTGAAGTTGATAATCTATCAAAATTTGATTAAAATGCTATTGGAGCATTAAAATAATCTTGATTTGTCAGCAATGAGATCATATAACTAAAAAGTTCTCCTTGTACTCTGCTAACCCTTGTCCTCTCTGCAGGGTTGTGCTTCTCAATAATTTTAAGTGTTGAATTTATTGGCTACTTTTAGCTTGGTACAAAGGCCATAGTTGATGAAGGAAAATATGTAGTTGTATTCTATTAGATAAACAATAAGTCTTGCATGTGTATCACTACGTTAATAGCTCAATTGTTGACCATTTCTCCCTCAAAACCACACCAATACAACTACAGGAAGGATATTATCAAACTTTGTTTGGTATATTCAGATTATATTTGATGGGGAGTGATTTAGAAGTCATTTGTAAATTGTATGGAATTGCCATGAAGAAGAAAGAAATGATTTTACTGATGATTGATCCTTATATATAGTATATTAGTCTTTGTATAGCTTTAAATATTGATTTTCTTTGACTAATTAGAATGTCCATATTAATCTGAAATTTTATGAAAAAAAAGTATATTCTTTTCACTCGTAATTGAAATATGGTGTTTAATCCACAATGTAACAGTTATAATGTTAACAGCGCGCAACGCGCGCTACACTTTGCTAGTTAGTCAACAAAAACAAACACACATCATAACCTACAATAGCCGGTTACATTTCAACACTCCAAGCACTCCGTTTTACAAGTAACTATCAAATGTTGCTAACCTCACCAAAAGTAGCTTTTGTTCCACCATGTGTTGTACCTTCCATGACAATGGAAATTTTGAACTAGTCAAACAACTTTTAGAATTGCATGTCTCAAACAGATGTGAGATTGCCATCTCCTTGAAGTAAATCTCTCTTTTCACTCTCAAAATGTTCATCCCAAACAAGCTGACCAACTAACTGGTTTTATTGTTGGCGACCTTTGACAGCTTGGATGACTAGGTTGGGTTTAATAGATAACAGCATAGCTTTAACGCGACAGTTAGCTAATAATCAGAAAATTATCAAGGGCAAAGCTCTATTTGTGAACTGTAAGGGTACAAATTACAAACAGCTTGAGCTGCTATGTGCAAATTCTACCTGTTTTCCTCTTGTATAACTTACAAGTACATATGGGCACCTACAACACAGCTAAAGCTACTCAAGTACTCAACCGAAAGGATGACAATCAAGACCTATGTAACTACAAAGTCTGCTGACGAGAAATGGATGACATTGGCACGGATGAAGGTGGAGCATAGAATCCACCATTGGATCCCTGGAAATTTTGGTAAGGATTGAGTGGAGGAACGACATAAGAAGCAGCAGGGGCTCCCACAGGAGTATAGCTGGGTAAAGGAGGTGGTTGTAACTGCTGGGTTGTGCCATAGCTGTAAGATACATTAGACATTGCCCCAGCAGTGTTGATGAACTGAGGGCCAATTGCATATGGTGGTACAGGTGGCAAAGGGGGCAGAGGTGGGGGAGAAGATGATGGTGGAGGGGGCTGCTCAACAGGAACAGGATGGTTGGTCGACATGGTATCAGGGTAAGGGAAAGGCGGCAATGTCGGTATTGATTGCTCACTCTGAGCTGGGGGTGGTGGGGGAGGTGGGGCTGGACCATATGCACTCTCATTTTCCACCTTCTGCCTCTTTTCAGAAGATTCCTGGTGTTGGAGATCACCCGGGGATTCTTTCATTGCATGGTCAATAATCCCCCCGGAGACCAACGAAGTAAGGACATGGCTGAGCATCTCAGCTGAAGCAGTAGAAGCAGTAAGCTTAGCAGCCACAGCAGCTGCCGTCGATTTTCTGGAATCATCATCAACACCAACTGCATTTGCCCTATCAGACAAAGACGCTTGCCTTTTGTAAATAACAGCAACTGATTGCTTCTCACCTGATGTAAAACCAGGCGGTGCAGCCGAACCATGACCTTCTTTTATGCTTTGATCATCAATCACCTGCCTCTTGTCAGGAGCCACAAATTCTCTGCACAAATTAGCACTTTGCTCCCATTGCAACTGAGCAGCCTGGGTCCAGAGAGACAGGATGAGAATAACCACCATCAAAAATATTCACACTGTGTTTCCCACGAGGAGGGGGGGGGGGGGGGGCATTCCAATAGAGCATCACACCAACATATCCAACACTCATAAGAGTAAATGACAGACAAATGTTTTGTAATGCTTACTAGCATTCCAAAACCACAATATCAAAACATCAAGCTTTTGATTAAAAAGTTAAAAAAAAAACATATAGAATGCAAATTGGTAGGGTTTGGGGAGAACAAAAATAATTATAAGAAATGAAATAAGTCCTCATGGATAGGAAGCTGAAGGTATAGGATGGAGTAATGCTGCTGAATGGCCACCATAGATTCACAAATACAGGAGTGATCACAATACTTTCGGAATCATAAACAACCAAATGCATAACTTATTTCAAAACAAGACCTTGCTCCTTGAAAATAAATAGTCAAAGAAAATATTACATCATAACAGACCCGTAGTCTCTATTGAAAGCTAACATTAATAGCAGGAAACAATGGAATATGACTTACTTGAATTTGACCCCGTACTTGATCCAGCTTCAACTCCTATAAGCAAAATTAAGCCCCTTAGCATGGGTTGAATCCCTTTTTCACATTTCAATTTATTTGGGCAAGGATATTTTTTTTTTGGCATCGGGGGGTGGGGGGGGGGGGTGTTAAACACTTGAACAGTCTTGGATAAGAAACCCCCCACCCAAAAAAAAACAAAAAAAAAAAAAATCCCTTAAAAAGAAAAGGGGGAAAAAGAACATTGTGGCCACAATAAAGGAGGCAGACACATTATGCATGTATACTTGCCTGTTCTTGAAGAGCCTCCCTTAAATGTGATACAAGAATTGCTCTTGATGCTTCAAGAGCTGTAAGTTGCTCGATGCACTCCCTCAGCGCTGCGTGTTTTCCTCGCAATTCCTCACCGTATCCTGATCCATTTTGTTGGCCTACTCAGAGTATAAGATGAGATAAACTCTCATTACCGCTATAGATTATTTACAGTAATCACCAGTTATAAGACAACGTCAACTCGAAATAGCACACATGGATCAGAGGACCAATCCATTTTCCAGACAATGTGCACACATCGAGAAGAGACAGAAAGAAATGTGAGCAGCAGTGTACGAGGGGCAAAATTTTCACTGCATTAGTATGCTTGAAGAAAGTTGAATCTCTTATGATGCAGTTTGATAGCCCCTTCAAAAATCTTGTCATTAGATCAGTGACTACAAGCTCAAGTCAGCAACATCTCACCATATGTGAAAACTCTACGAAACACCCAAGAATTCGACATCAAGGCACAAAGCTAGAGGACTCTGTTAGGGACTTGGTAAAGTAGGCTAACCAGCAGGTGCTAGTAAGTTAGAAGGCTAGACGATGCCGAAGAGATGATTAGACTTCCCACAACGCACCGGATCCAACCATATTTATGAGACAGGTCCATATCTCTCAGCACAGAAGATTCAATTGAAGACAAATGTAGACAATTTGATGAGTAACTGTTGCTGTGGTGTCATCATGCTGCTGTTGTGAGTTGTATCAAGCATGCCACTGCTGCTCGGTGCTTTGCTCGGGTTGCAACTTGGTGTACTTGGTGCCTACCTATAATTTGTTTGGCTGTCTGTGATTTCTCGCTTCACTAAGTAGGTTTCTTTAGAATTTTGTAATTTGTCACATTCTTGCTTTTATTTTAGGTTAATTTGATAGTTGGTTGTTGATTGAGTTTGCTTGGAGCCTTAACATTGTTTTATGCTTTCACAAAAAAGAAAAAGAAAAAGAAAATCAGGACAAGTTAGGATCATTATATAATTGCTTTTCATTGCTCTGGTTGTTCATGTGCTTTAGTAATAGTTTTAATTGAATTACTTTGTTCTTTGTTGCATATTGGAGAAAAAAACCTTGTATGATGATCACTATAGCCACGGGATTAGAAGAAAAAGTCCAAAGACTAGTGTTCAAGACTTTGATAAAATACTGGATGATAAGCTAGAAAACGTCAGAAAATATTTTGATGATGAACTCTCATAGATTGTCAACAAACTTAACTCTAGGTAGATAATTGTGGCATTCGCTCATCACATGTCAATAAGCTAGAACAACGGTTGGAGTTTCATTTGTCTGAGTGCTTGCCTGCTAATAATGTGTCCAACCCTGCTCGACGGAAAGATTGTTGCATGATGCCTTGAACTTAGAGCGCTCCATTATCGGAGAGTCTAGTAGAGGTCCTAACTCACACAGACCCACCTCGCACGAACCTCATCGTACCAGTGACTATCAGGATGTAGGATACTATTATGATGTGTCTAATGGTTCGCATCGACTTTGCTAGAGAGGGAACCAAACAAAACCCTTATGTGCCCTTCCCTTAGGCATTATAATAATGATCATTTTAATGTGACTCAAAAAATCAAGGTTGATGTGCTTGAATTTGATGGTTGACATTATCCTAATGTGTTCATTGACTGGATAGATCCTCTAGAGAACTATTTTGAATTCTATGACATGAATGACATTGCAAGAATTCAGTTAAATAACATGAAACTTGTTGGGTCTGCTATGAAATATTGGTGAAGTGTTGAAAGACTATTTTGAATTCTATGACATGAATGACATTAACCACTTTGTGGGACTAGATGAAAGGTAAGCAGAGAGCAAAGTATCTACCAACTTTCCATCAACAACAAATGATGAATGAATAGTTAAACTCAAGACAAACCACTAGTGTGTCTGTCTACTATTCTCAGTTTGAAGAGATGCAACTTAGGTGTGCCATTAGGGAAGGACCTTGGGTTATTGTGAGTTTGTGACCAGGTTCATCAATGGACTTAATGATAACCTTAATGGCGATGAGTCTCCACCAACCTGACTCTTTAATAGAGGCTTACCAAAAGGCTTTAGAAATTGAGAAGTACAAGAAGCTTTCCTACTCTTGTAGGTGGACAATCCAAGCCGAGGAGTCCTAACCCTATAAGACAGTCATATTTCCTAAATCATCCTACCTTAAGGGTTCTAGCCAGACCACTCAATTTCCTAAGCAAAGTATCCTACCCCCTCCACTAGCCGCCTCAGCTGAGGTTCCTCACACTCCACCTATGCTACGTCAATCGCAATGTCATCCTGTGACAAGTTTCATGAGAGAGGACATCCCACTTCTCAATGCCCTAATCGCACCCTTACCATAGGAATAGACCTTACTGAAGAGGATGAGGCTGCAAATGAATCTGTTTAACCTTTTGATGGAGATACGACTATTGAGAGTGTGGGAGAAGATGGAGGTCACTTTGCTGTCATGAGATGTATTCTTTCTACAACTCAAACTGACTCTCGGAAATGAACTACCATGCTTAAAACTAAGATGCAATGTGCTAGTAACATTCTTCGCTTAGTCATTGACAACGGGAGCTCTATGAATGTAATTTCTTAATCTGCTGTGAGAATTCTAAACCTTAAGCCTATATCCTACTCTACTCCTATAATAGTTGCTTGGGTTGACAACACTTCTTTGTCTATTATTGAAAAATTTGAAGTCCTCTCCAGTTAGATGCATATGCTGATATTGCTTGGTGTAATGTCTTGCCTATTGATGTTGCCCACATACTTTTAGGTCGTCTGTGGATATATGACAAAAATGCCACCAACTTTGGCCAGGAAAACACCTTTGTGTTTATGCATAATGGCAAGAAAGTTAGGCTGACCCCTGCTAACCCTGTTGATCGTAGTGAGCCTAAGACCCATAAATGTGAACCACCGTCACACCTTGATTAACCAAATTGAGTGCATTTTTTTACTGCCCAGGAAAGTGAAATCGAGTAAAATATGAAAGTTCTGATATGTTGCTTGCTGTAGTGGCCAAAGTTGCACCCGTGTTCCCTCCGGCCACTAGTTCTGAGATGTCTGCTGATTTGAGTAAACTTCTTACTGAGTTTCAGATGTTTCCCCCGATGATTTTCCAGCACAATTACGCCCTTTACGGGACATCCAACATGCTATTAATCTTGTCCCAGAAGCGTCTTTGCGTAACTTACCCCACTATAGGATGAATCCTAGTGAATGCGACGAGTTAAATAGACAAGTGGAGAATATGTTACAAAAGGGTTTCATTCAACATAGTCTAAGCCCTTGTGTTGTTCCTGCCCTTTTAATCCCCAAGAAAGATGGCTCTTGGAGGATGTGCGTTGATTATAGAGTTATTAATTAGATCACAGTGAAATATAGGTTTCCTATAGCTCGACTTGATGATATGTTGGACCAAATGGCAGGATCTAAGTGGTTCTCTAAAATTGACCTAAGAGCAGGTTACCATCAGTCGAGAAGCCGCCTTGGAGATGGATGGAAAATTGCTTTTAAAACTCCTGATGGGTTGTTCGAATGGTTAGTTATGCCCTTTGGTTACCTTTGGTTAGACCAACGCACCTAACACATTCATGCGGGCTATAGTACTTTGATGACATTCTTCGCATTTTCCTTGGGAAGTTTTTAGTGGTGTACTTTGATGACATTCTTACATACAACCCTTCCCAGGAAGCCCATTTGCAACACTTAAGGCTAGTCTTTGAGGTTTTGAGAACTGAAAAGCTTTACATCAATGTGGCAAAGTGTTCTTTCTTGCAATCCGAAGTTGCGTTCCTTAGGGTTTTTGCCCCCCCCCCCCCCCTAATAAGGGTGTTTCTACTGATTTTGAGAAGGTTAAAGCTATAGTAGATTGGCTTGAACCTAAAACTATATCGAAAGTGAAGTTTTCATGGATTAGCTACTTTCTATAAGCGTTTTATCTGAAATTTTAGCTCCATCATGGCTCCTATTACTGAGTGCTTAAAGAAGGGTGAGTTTAGATGGACTTAGTCTGCGAGAGGCTTTTAAGCTCATCAAACATGAAATGACTGAAGCCCCTGTTTTGTGTCATCCTGATTTTTCTAAAGTGTCTGAAGTTGCTTGTGATTTTTCTGGGATTGGTATAGGAGGAGTTTTGAGTCAGGAAGGACATCCTATAGCATACTTTGCTGAGAAACTCAAATATTTTAGGTAAACTAAGTACACAACTTATGAGAAAGAATTCTATGCTTTAGTGCATTGTTTAGAACATTAGCGGTATTATTTGTTTCCTAAGGAGTTTGTTCTTTGGAGAGATCATGATGCACCAAAATTCATTAATGATCCGAAAAACCTCTGAGAGAAACATGCTAAGTGGGTAGATTTCCTTCAAGAGTACTCTTTTGTGCTAAATGGCATTGAGAATGTTGTTGCTGATGCCCTTAGTTGTTAGATAAATTGAAAGACCGATATCCCTTATGCCCTGATTTCTCTATAACATATGAGGAAGTTTCCCAAGGTAATTGTCGCGATTTTATTGACTATATATGATTGTCAATGGTTACTTGTTTTATGGGTCTAAGCTATGTGTTCCTAGTACCTCCTTACGTGAGTTCCTGATATAGGAACTGCATGATGGAGGCTTGACTGGTCATTTGGGACGGGATAAAACCACTTCCCCTGTTGATAACCGGTTCTTTTGGACTTCCTTACGCTTGAGGTCATGATTGCATAATTGTTGATAAAACCACACTCTGTGGCACGACCTTAGCATGACTCTGTCTTAGGCAGACCTGTTCAGTGGGCCGGGGACACGCGCGGCCCGACCCGACCCGGCCCGAAAAAGTGCAGGTCAAGGCCACAATTTTAGAAGGTGACCCGGCCCGGCCCGAAAAAGTCGGGGCCCTGAAGCATGGTCGGGCCGGGCTCGGGCCAAGGGTCTGTGACCCGACCCGGCCCGATGACTAGACTAAATGCATTAATTTTTTTAAAAAAAATCCTAGATTAGGTTTTATTTTTTTTGACCCGACCCGACCCGGCCCGAGTAAACACATTAACTTTTTTTAAAACCTAGATTAGGTTCTATTTTTTGTGACCCGGCCTGACCCGACCCGATGACCAGACTAAATACGTAAAATTTTAGGTTTTTGTATATTAAAAAATTCATATTATATAGTTGTCGGCCCGTGACCCATAGGGTCAGGGCTCAGGCCGAGGGTACGTGGCCCGGCCCGCGACCCGACCCGACCCGACTGTTGAACAGGTCTAGTCTTAGGGATTCCCTGTACTGCTAGAGGTCATGATTGCATGATTGTTGTGGTGGATAGGTTTTCTAAGAGGGCACATTTCATCCCTTGTATGAAAATTGCAGACGCATCACATGTTGTTGGACTATTCTTTAGGGAAATTTGAGTCTCCATGGTCTGTAGTCTACTATTGTGTCTGATAGAGATGCAAAGTTTTTGAGTCATTTCTGGAGAACTCTATGGAAATTGTTGGGTATTCGCTTAAATTTTTTTTGCTACTTTTCACTCACAAACTGATGGCCAAACTGAGGTTGTTAACCAAAGTCTAGGTAACCTTCTTAGGTGTCTTAGGAGTCCTTTTGAGGTGGTCCACGGGGTTGTCCCTCGCCTTCCTCTTGGTTTAGTGCATTGCCTATTGATTCTCATTCGATTGAATTTGCTGAATCTTTTGCTAAACACATTCATGATGTGCATGCCGATGTTAATAGAAAATTGCACAAAGTAATGAAAAGGATTATTGGAAACGATAATACGAACTTTGGGGGTATTGGACACTAATAATACCAACAATTTTATTGGACACAAACAGTATCAACTATAGACCTATTTTCCGTCAATAGTACAAAACTGAGTTGGTATGTGTTTGACTTGATGAAAAGATGGCGTGTCGCCTAATTGTCTAAGTTAGAGGCCGGAGCAAGTTGAAAAAAGGTTGGTTGTCACATTTTTTTTGCCAACCAAGCAGTGTTAAACAATTTAGCTAAAAAAACAATTAAAGTTTTATTTTTAGATAATGCAGCAATACGGACAACAACCCCGGTGAGAACTCTTGCAGCCTATTGCTCCAGTGTCCAGAGGCTTGATACACTCACATGAACGAGCAGCAGTCCACAACACGCAGCAGACAGCACCCTTCGCGCACTTGGGGTTTCGTGAAAAATAGGGCATAACAATTGCCTGTAATCTAGGGCTGATTTGGCGAAATTAATGGAGGGCTTTTGGGCGAAATTGGGTAGATAGTTGATGGGTGAAGGCAATTGAAGTGGGTTGACGTATTGAGGGTGAATTTGTGGGATTAGGGTTCGAAAAATAGGGGAAATTGCATGTTAGGGTTTTGAAATTGGAGGTTTTAGGGTTGGGGGGACCAGGAGATGGCAACAGTGGTGGAGTGGCAGTCGACTGACTGGCGTGGTGGAGGGGCGGTGGTCCATGGATGGTGATAGCAGTGCTGCAGTGGTGGTTTCGGGAAGAGGACAACACTAGGGGTTAGGGTTTTCTGGGCAGCAACCTTTTTTTCAGTAAATTGAGCGGCAGCGGAAAAAGGTTTGGGTGAGACTTGGAATCGAGAGCTTGTTCTGATACCAAGTTGATAAAGAACTAGAAAACTAAAGAAAAAAATTCAACATCCCCGCGCTGGATTTAAAGATAGATTAGCATCCTTGTGCTTAATCAATAATTATTGTATTCAACATTCAATGTAGTCTGACTCATAAGGGCCAACAAAGCCCTTATTTATAGGTAAACAACCTTCCTAATATTAATCCTAACAGAAATAGGAAACTAGAATAATATTCCTAAACAATTAGGAAACTATAATATTCCCAATAAGAATAGGAAACTAAAACATATAAAATATCTAATTATTATTATTCCTAAAATAAGTCTTCGGTCCTCCATCACTGGGATTCTACCAAACGTTCTCTTGTTGATAAAAATAAAAAATAAAAAAAAACCTGGGAAAATAGGACAATTTTCCAAAGTTGGCCTATTTTCCCCATGTTTGGTTGCATTTGGGTCTTGGGAAAAATTTTACAAGGGGCCCACAATTTTCCACCGTTACTGAGGGAAATTCTCACGTGTGGGTGGGGCGGGGATGCAAAGGAAATATTTCTCATGGAAACTTCCCAGGGAAAATTTTTCCCGGGGAAAATTTCCATGGTACTCTTACCAAACGCTCTCTGAAGTAATTTCAGTTCACCCAGAAACTCACTCAATGTGCCTAAATTTTCTCAAAGTCTAGTATTATAATAGCCACTCTATACATCTCTAGACAACTATCCATGTGACACCCATGATTCCAATACATTCCTTCTGAAGGTCAATTTCCCTGCTGCTTCCTTAAGTACATCGTCAGATACACTCTTAGGGTGCGTTTGGTTGGTCAATAACCCCGGGGAAATGGTCAATTTTCCCGGGTTGACTTATTTTCCCCATGTTTGGATGCGGGTGACTTCGGGAAAGTAATGGGCCCACCATTTTCTCCATTTTCCTAGGGAAAATTTCCCTTAGGGGGGGGGGTTAAGGGAAATTTTTCCCAGAAGATGATCAGAAATAAAGTGGAATGAACTTCACCGATGACAGTGAACATCAAATTCAATACTTCACCAGGAAACTTTTCAGATACGATTCAAGACAAATTCAGTCCGTAGTAGGTAGTATGCAGGAATAACATGTTAAATAATGAGAATGCATATACTAACAGAATGTGAGCCGCAGGAAACCTGAAGGTAAAATTGAATGGCAGACAGCCAAAACAGTAACTATCAGAAAATGTTTTAGCTTAAGGTTTCATGGGACACATCAAAGCGCATTCAATGGTTTTTTTTTTTAAACTTTTTTGTGGAGTAATTGCAGTTAAAGCTTTCCAAAGCATGGCCCAACAATAACAGCCAATCTACAATTCAATTTGTAGAAGTTCACAAGACTCATGCGTATTAGTTTAATAGGTGGCTGGGCTAGGTGGAGCATGGGAGAAGGCTGGGATGCATCACAGGATGATGGATTTCTAGTTAACCAAAAATTTTGGCACAAAACCTAATGCTAATAGTCCTCCAGATATGTGAATGATTCCAATTAACAATACATACTCCAGACGTTTATTCGGCATTTCTTATTTTCCGTCCACGCATAAATAGAAGTAACATTTAAGAATCAGAATATCTATAGAACAAATGTGAGATATATACAAGATTTGGTCGGGCAAAGTGAAGCATGGAAGAATGTTAGGATGCATAAAATAGATGCTGAGTTTCTAGTCAACCAAAAACTTTGGCAAATACCTTACTACCTAAGGCTAATATTCCTCCAGATATGGTATTTCCTATTTTCCGTTCAAATATAAATAGAAGGAACATACAGGAATCAGATGTCACTAGACCAAGACAGCTTAGCGGAACAATAAATGGAGATATATACCTGAGTTGCCCCTGCTATCAATATCTTTTAGCATCTTCTCCAAACAACCAATGGTGTTGCTACATCTACTCAGTAACGCATCTTCATCCAGTTGACCGCCATATAAAACTTCATAATCTAATATGATTTTATCTAACATTTCACCAACAGATTGTCTCTATTTAAGACAAACAAAACATATTTGGTTAGTGATCATAGATAACTGATATATTGGGGAACTATATAATAACAAAACAGCAAAGTGGCCAATCTCTCACAAGTTTGAGGCTGAATTGCCTCCCATTTCTATTGTTATTTTCAGGTTGTCTACCCATAAATTCCTCCTTCAGAATGTGTCCACGAGAGCCAAACACCTTCCTCTCATCCCAGATACTGATCTGTGGCAACAACGCAGGCAAAAGCAATAATAGGTTCAATTATGCTGTTTGCAAAAGCATAACTTCCAATACAGCATCATAAAAGACCATGACAGATACAAGTCTTGCATGTAGAGATCTTCAAGGTATGAAAAATATATGACCGCAAAGAAAGTTTGGTGGGGGAGAAAATTGCTTAAAAATATTATCACCAGGAGGGGGAGAGACATCTTAGGGTCTCTTCATAAGATGGTACACATGTAGTATCCAACTATTTGATATCTTTGTGGCATTTAAGTGGAGAAAATTAAATGCTTGTGCCCCTAAGATTATTCTATTATGCCCATCAAAACAAGCAGTTCTACGCCATCCACAACTCTAAGGAAGCTGGGTAAAATATATAGCTTCTGTACAACATGAACCGCCACGCCACAGCCTACTGTCAAACATTATACAGCTCCGCAAGTGATAAGAAACTTACGGAAAATGAACACTACCCAACCATTCTATGTGGGACAGAAAACTTGTTCACAAGAACCATTCCAAAATCAAAAGGGCTAAAGCCACAAGAAGCCAGTTTTTATACTACACACAAGAACTAGATGCCTCACCATCAATCATTGAAGGACAAAAATTGTGGAAGTAGAGAGAACATATTCCACTGCTTTATACCATAATTAGAGAAAACTCCAATCATGGAAGCCACAAGTATCAGCTTCGACATGCAATTTCAATCAGTATACCCCCCCCCCCTCCTTCTCTTCCTTGGTGTTTTCTCTTCCCTAGTAGGGCATGTTTTTCTGGATGTAAATTTCCATTTCCCACACCTGCCTAACCTCACTGAAATTTCTCACTCCCATAAAATTTCTCACAGCTTTATTTCACGCCCCATCCCACACCTCCAAAAATTCCCCTCCATTCCCAATCCTTCCCTTTCCCAAACCCCAATTTCCCACTGAAAGGATAGGCCTCCAATCACAATCGTGAAAGTAACAAATGGTTCATTGTTGGAAAACACCATGTACTCATGATTTTTATTTATTTATTTTTTGGCAAACACCAGGTACTGACTATTCTGTACATGTTTCAGGACCAACAACGCAATATGGATTCGTCAGAAGCTGGACAAAGGATACAAAAAAGGCATAATGTGTTAAATTCACAGTAAGTTGAGTAATGTAGATAAACGAGAAGTTAACATGGAGATCATAGATGCACGCAAGTGTATGTATGGGTGTATATGCCAAGAAACATACCAGCCTAAGAGCTGCATTCCTCCCAAAATCATCTCCATTTCGTATGACATCACGAAGGGCTTCAGGAAGGACCCTCCAAAATTCAGCAACAAACTCTGCACCCTTTCTGCGGCTATTCTGCAAGATATCATTTGCAAGATATAGAAATGCCAACCTTCGCTCGCGTGGAGAGCAATGAAATTGTCTCTCCCATGTTTCTACAACAAGTTTTGCTTTATTCATGTGAAAGATACACCAATGAGACAGAGCTTTCTAGTATCAAGGATAACAAATTTCAGGCTGAAACAACCAAGAACGATAAATTCAGTGAACAGTTCATTTGTAGGTAAAAGCAAAAAGGATACTCTCTATGCTTTGTTGGGAATTATTGAGCTTTGCAAGTTTGTCCACCAAAATCTGAGGATTGAATGTACTGCCCATCTTCGTCTTCTTTGGTAAGCAAGCCCACCTTGACAAGCAGCACAAAAGGCAGGAAGGTGGAGCAAATGTCTCCACAAAAACCAAAAATGAAATAATGTAAGCGTTTCATTGCAAAATATAAGAAAAGACATTACTAACATGATCAAATGTAGAATCCAGACATGCAAACCATCTAGTAAATTCTAATGCTACAAAAATAATCACCCCTTCACAGCCTCACCCACCAAAAGAGAACAGCTTGTCATTGTCACAAACAGATTAGACCTGATGAACAACAGAGAGAAGCCTGAAAAGTATGGCGTGCATTTGTAGTCACAATAATAACACTGCTTCCTCTAATGGAAATAAACAGATTAGGCATGAGACTAGTTTGCTTCATCCAACTAACAAACACTCCATTATTGAAGTTAAATATTCTAACATCTACGCAACTTATAGCATCTCAAAACCAAATAGAGATATAACCATGTCTTCAGGAACTTGTTTCCAGCTATCGCAAACCAGGCATAGGATATTAAAAATACGGAAATAGAAAAGTGAGCTACTGGTTTTCCGAATGTTATTTCTGGCTACAAATAGATTACCAATTTTTTCTTGTATTTTATACTTACCGCTCCAATTTACAAAAATTATCATCTACAGCCAACAGCCCATCATATTCAGCCATAACCAAATACGTTATACATCACGACGGTCAGGAAACTCAAATAGCAATTTCAGATGCTTATACTTGTTCCCACTGAATCCTTGTTTCTAATTCCAATGAATGCACACCCTGGATCATTGTCCCTAAGAGGAATACTTAAACTATCCACGAAATCTACCACATCAAAGGAGGAAGAGCTAAACTTCTTGTTAACCCAAAAGAAGAGACATCTGATGAAATTGTCTAAGCGCTAAAGAGTTCAACTCCCTCAAAAATCCTTTGGTTCCTTTCTCTCCAAATATCTGGATATCCCTAAAGGTGAAATGACTAAAATTTTAGTTTTTAAAAAGTGTACCCCCTATGCTGAGGAAAGCCTAAAGCCCACATAATTGCGTGTTGATGGAAAAAAGCTTACGCTTTTAGTACTTGAGACCAAAGGTCAAAACTTTTGTCTTACAATGAAATCAACCCCTCTTATTTTTTCATGATACCATGTTTGTAATATTTCTCTCTTCCTTTCTCACTATCTCTCAGTGTCCCCCCTTTTATCCCTCTCTACGTCCCTCTTAGCCCAAAAGAATGCAAGGCATGTGCTACTTTTGACAATTATTATGAGGTCTAATAACTTTATGAAGCCATATCTAACTTATTGTCCAAAAGTTATGGTTTAGGAAGGATTTTTAAGTATTAGTAAAAGTGTGCCTCGCATCCCAAATGCTTGCTCCTTTGCATTGATCCTTTACATCCAAAAAGCCTAGGCCTTCGCCTTGACGCCTCGCAGCAATCCAAAAAAAAATTAAAAAAATAAATAAATAAATAAAGCCTGCACCTAGCCTCCAGGATACTTTGCGCTTTTGTGTGCCTCAAGCCTTTTTAAACCAAGGCTAACATGCCATAGGAAGATACATTCCAAATTGCAGAAAATATGTGTTAGAGAAATTAGATTGTAGATAATGGACAATCAGTTTCTTCATAACACACAGCTAGCAGATAATTATCGCAGCACAACAAGATTACAAACCGAAGCAGAAACATCTTCAGGTTGAATCAGAAGTCAGTATGTCGAAAACCTCTACAGCTAGAAACATCTTCAGCTAGAGTGTCAAATTAGAACCTGATAAATTGGCTTGAAGACAAACTTAAGATATGAAGTAGGTAAAACATATTAAATGACGCCACAAGAAGACATCCCACATTGTGTTCCCAAGCCTACACCCACAGAAATACTGACAATAAAACAATGACAACGTAAAATTTTTACCCCTCAGGTACATAGTGATCACGATTATAATCCTTTATTCAACAGCTTCCTTGATTGGAAAAAACAGATAAGCTCCTTAAATTTATTTTATTTCCTAAAAGATATCAAACCACGTATTTGGAATATTCGAATATTCAAAAAGGGAAATTGGAATCTAATAAACCAACCTTTGGGGGTGCTTTGATCTAACGAACCAACCTTGAACATTAATATTAAACGAACCGACCTTGTCATGTTGATTTTTCCAGCGAACCGCCACCGAGTCCAACTCGTCGGAGATGTGACGTGGCGGTGGTGCTTGCTTATGTGGAGGGTGTTTTAGCCAAAAAAAAAAGGCAAAAAAATTGGACAATTTTTTGCTGAGTTAGATTGAATAATCCAACTTTTCCTTTTTTTTTTAAATTCCACCTCAACCCCCCTTCCCCCTTTCTTTCTCTCTCTCTCTTTCTCTCTCTCTCTCTCTCTCAAACACCCCCAGCCCCCCGACCCATCCCCCCCACCCCCAACCTCTCACTCTCTCTCTCTCAACCACCATCACCCTTCCTCACCACTGCCACCACCCCTCCGCTGCCAGAACCTCCACCTCACCCCCCCCCCATTCTCTCTCTCTCTGTCTCTCTCACAACCCCCCCCCCCCAGCCCGACCCATCCTCCCCTTCTCTATCTCTCACTTTCTCTCTCAAACTCCACCCCTCTTCTCCGCCATGACCAACGCCGCTGCCACCACCTTTACAGCCATAACCACCACTGCACAACCACCATCCCCATTTTTTATTTCAACCCCAAGCCCCGACCCATCCACCACCCCCATTTTTTATTTGCACAACTACCATCGGAATTTATTCCTTGCTCTGTTTAGAAACAGAGTAATCCCCTGCTGGGATTGGGGTTCAGGCGAAGAGAGAGAGAGAGAGAGAGAGAAGGGGGGTGAGGTGGAGGTTGTGGCGGTGGAGATGGCGGCAGTGGAGGGGTGGTGGCAGTGGTGAGGAAGGGTGATGGTGGTTGAGAGAGAGAGTGAGAGGTTGGGGGTGGGGGTGGGGGGATGGGTCAGGGGCTGGGGGTGTTTGAGAGAGAGAGAGAGAGAGAGAGAGAGGGGGGGGGAGGGGGATTGAGGTGGAATTTTTAAAAAAAGGAAAAGTTGGATTATTTAATCCAACTCAGCAAAAAATTTGTCCAATTTTTTTTCCTTTTTTTTTTGGCTAAAACACCGTCCACATAAGCAAGCACCGCCGCCACGTCACATCTCCGACAAGTTGGACTCGGTGACGGTTTGCTGGAAAAATCAACATGACAAGGTTGGTTCGTTTAATATTAATGTTCAAGGTTGGTTCGTTAGATCAAAGCACCCCCAAAGGTTGGTTAATTAGAAAACAAAAGCTTATGCAAAAATGGGTTGCAAGGGTGATGTTGCTCCCTCCTTGCCTCATTTAACCTCCAAACAAGGTGAATAACTCAAGCCTAGGTGAAGGCGCGCACACACACACACAGACAGAATCTATCAAGCAAGGACATATCATATGCGACACTTGTGGACGTTCCAGTCATCTCAAATGCATATCAAACATACACATGCCAAAAAAACATTTGGTTTTTGGCTTTTTGCACAACAATGTGAACAATTTCTTGTTATTTCCTCTAATACACAAACCACTTCAAGCGCCAAACATAAAATGAACTCTAAACACACAAACAAGTACATAAATATTCTAATCATACATTTCACCTTCCTATTAAAAAAACATACATTTCACCTATACATGCTATCATTTTTCCCCTACTAGATCATGGATAATCATGTTGGTACTATAGCGTGTTGCATCACATACTCATGTTTGTGCTTTTTGACTTCAAATCATAACAAAGCAAAACAAAAAAGCTCACCTAAATATACCAACTTTGGCCAAGTACACATAATTTAATTCCATTGCGTAATATCCTATTTTGAGCTTCGCTTTTCCTATAAAACATAGTAAATGTCTCCGATGAAACAGCACCTAAAGGATACTTTAGTTTAATGACCTGTACACCCTCAAGAAAATGAACCCAGAACATCAGTCACAATAGCACATGAAGGGAGTCCAATCCCCCCCCCCCTTTTCCTCACCGTCAAATAAAAGATCCACGCCACCAAATGCAAGCTAAGTGAAATTCAATGACCGGCAATTAAACTACTTGACAAACTCTTAAGAATTTTCATATACCATACAACTTCCAAGTTCCAATATACAGTAGCATTACTCTCCACCAGCCTAAGTCTATGCCAAGGCTAAATTCCAAATAAACTAAAATAAAATAAGAACTGCTGACTACTTATCAAGAAATAATAATAGCTTCTCTGAAAACAAAAATCAATGATGATCATCACATTAATAGCGGCCCCTACAAAGTGTATATGAGTGCAGACCATGACAAACTCTCAACAAGTGGCAGAACACACCAATAGCAGAATCCGGCTTAACTGACAAGTTTCACCTTTCTGTACATACCTCTAAGCTATTGCATTTGTAAAACAAAGATATTTATTTTGAGCTTACCAATATTCCATAATGTAGAGGTGACAAGGAACAAAGAATACAGCCTTTTAGAAAACTGTGAAGATAATGTTAATAGAAACCTACCATAAGTTCTCTGGAAAAGAGAAAAAGAAAAAAAAAAGCAGTAAATATTGACCACTAAAATCTACACAATTTTCACATCTCACAAAAAAATAAATAATGTAGCTGACAGAATTCAGCTTCAGGCTAGCTCTTTTCCACAATCATGATTACCTTATTACTAGTATCGATGAGTGTTGATTAATGCTACAAATACAAATGAAAACATGACTGGGTGATGGCAATGGCAGTGGTGAGTGATGGTAATGATTATTGTCCAAATGTTGATGATAAGTGCTTACCATAAGCTGAAAAGAACAAATCATTCATTAACAGTGTCGTCTCTCCTTTCTATACAGAAGTCTAATCTATGGAACTTGCAAAACTTAGACACCCATTTATAGCTCACAAATAGTCCAGAATCAAGAGGTGCCAGGTGTCATGGGGCCATTACCCTCTCCCCAAAAAGACGTCTTAATAGGGTGTGCAGTGCCCACGTTTACAAACCTACGACCCCCCATTTCCTCTTCCAATGTGGGACATTTTTCTTCTCCCATGACATGGTCAACACAGAATGTAGTGAATTAAACACTGTAAAAGTAATACTCACGGTAATCAACAAACATTTCCAAACAAAAAGAACCGACAATGATCAGCACTAGTTGAGAACTGACAATGATCAGCACTAATTGAGAACTCCTAAAAAGCCTATGCAAGCTTCACGTCACACAAACTCCAACATATGGAAAAACATAACAATGAGAGAATCCAGCTTTGCTAACAGATTCACCTTTTGTACAGAAGCCTAAATTATGGTGCTTGCAAAACCTACATGCTTTGAGATTACTGGCATTCCAAAATGTTAAGGTGGGAAAGGCTGCAGCCAGTTGAAAATGCTATGAAGCAAATACCAAATGAAGAGAATTTACGAGTAGAAATATAAACAGCCCTTAAAAGGTGCACAAAGGTTTCATGTCCCAGCAAACTCCAACATGTGTCCTAACATTACTTTCTATGTACAAGCATAATTGAAGGGCTCCACCTTTTTGGAAAATATATAACTTCGACGATATAGATAGTTAGAAACCCTAAATGGAAACCCCTTAAAACAAAAGCAGAAACTTCAATCTGAGGATTGTCCTTCACAAATGCTGCCATTGAAGGTTCAATCACTATAACTAACAGCCTAATGCTTAAAGTTAGAATGCAAACCCATGTAATCCAAGCAAGCATACAAAAGAAAAGTTAGGGGAGAGAAATTTAAAAGATAAAAGGCTGGAAGATGACCGACTACCCCTTAGACTGCATGATCCCACTTTTCAAAACCCCAAGTTCACCAAAAATCACAGAATGAATTCTTACATAACCTCAATTGTTCCGTATGTGTACACTCAGTAAGACCACCACACAAATTGCACAGCACTGAAAATACCCCATCAATCAAAGAACCGAAAACTTATAGCAAAAGATAAAAACTTGGCCATAAACCCTCATAGTTACAACCCTAAAACCAAGAAAACAACCAAAAAAAAAAAAGCAAACGCACACACACAAATCAGAAAATAACCAAAATAAAGTCGACAGATAAGCAAAGGCACAAAAAAAAAAAAAAACACACACACACACAACAAAACAAAACGACGAAAATTAGAATTTGAACAAGAAGAATGCGGAAGCAAACAAGCAAGAATGCCAGACTTACCAGAAAGCGGTGAAAACCTGAGAAGGCAAACACTTGGGCGAATTAATACGAAGAAAACCCAGGAAGAAATCCGATAATTAAAACAAAAGACGCATTCTTTAAAGAGAGGTACAGACGTAAGTTGAATTGATACAGCGAAGACGAGGGCTGAGGTTGAGAGAAAGTGCACGAGGATTTTGAGTTGTCAAAAAAAAAAAAAAAAACAGAACTAATATTGTGCTCCCGCGGGAGCATGGGTTGCAGTATTACTCCCGCTATTATAAGTACTATATAATTGCGCGTGCAATTGTCTAGTTCAGCCATCATCAGCTTGCTGGCTGGGCAGCAACTAAATATACGGAGTGCCTTGGGTTCGAAACTTGTTATGCGCGTTTTGCTTTTATACTTTTTTTCTTCCTTCGTCAAATTACTACTTCCTCCTTCTCATATTATCTGTCACTTTAACTAACTTTCTTTTTTCTCATAATATCTGTCACTTTATAATTTCAATAATACATTAATTACTAATTTATCAAATTAACCTTATTACTTACATCTTTTTCTTCAATTTTTCCTTTTTATTCACATTTTTCCTTTTTATTTATCATTTTATTTAACATTTTCACATTTCCAATGATGTAAATTTATGTAAAATGGAAGTTTTTTTTTGTTTTTTAAATTATGTTCCAAGTGACAAATAATATGGAAAGAAGGGAGTATTTGTGTTCCTCTTCATTTAAAATACTAGTTTTTTGCTCGTTCTTCCGAACGGGTGTCAATTTGACTAATGAATGTACAAATAATATAGATATATAATTGATACAGATATATAGATATATAATTGATAAAAGTAGGGTGTTTGTTTACTCTTGTAAAAAAAAATAGATATATAATTGATAAAAGTATAATAGTGAAAATTAATCAATTGGTTAAAAAAAATAGTCACTTGGTAAATCTATATCTTGACACAAGATGACTCTTAACCATCTTGCATTTCTTCCAAATCATTAATAGAGTGAAATGTAAGTGTATTTAAATCATTCTAAAGGTATGTTTCATCATTTTTAGGGTTACTACAACTTATAAACAATTTAAAAATAATTATTTATTTATATTTATTTCATAAATATAAAACTATGTATAGAATATGGATTTTCTACTGTGATTGATAAAATTAGGCTATTATTATATTTTTCCATCTACCTAATAAGTATTATATTATTATAATTGATAAATATATATAATTATTAAAAAAATACTAATAAAAGTTACAAAAATGTGAAATATGAATAACTCAAGATGGTTAAGAACCATCTTAAGTCAAGATGGTTATCATGGTCCATCTATATTATAATATTTACAATGATTTTTTCTTAAATCCTTTTCCGCCTCACATTCTTACACCTCATTAAATTAATAAGATGGACCATTGATTTTCCTTAACAAAATCTGAATCGTTAATTTAAAAATAATTTTTAAAAAAAAAACTAATTATACAATTATCTTCCCATCTTCTATCTGGATCCCTCCCTCAATAACTTCCTCCTTTTTTTTATTATTAAAAGTCAAAAGACTTAAAAGTTCAAACAAAACTACAAACCACATACTGAACAGCAAACAGCCACCACCAAAAGAAAAGGGTTACAACCAAACTACTAAAAACATAACACATCAAAGACTTCTGCAAGCACCATCTAAACGAAACCTACACATCGCAAGTAAGATCTAAATGTTTGTAAAGGATTGAGCTAGGGAATTTAGATTATAATAATAGCTACTTTGGACAATTGAACAATTATAATCCGAATTATAAAAAAATATATATACGCAAATAGTCTCAAATTTTTATGAATTGTATTGTTTTGAAACACCACTGAATACATATCCTAAATATCTAGAATTTTGACTTGAATAATGCATGCAAACCTAACACAACCCCTCTGCATGATTTTTTTGTAAATTTACAAACGGTGTGTCAAATTTTGTCATTTATTTTTCTAATTCTTACGTTTCCCTTTTATTCCAAAAAAAAATCATATAAAAATTGTTGAAATATAAAAATTGTTTTAATAACTATACCTCATAACTTTTTTAGTGGCAAGAACCAAAAAAAAAAGAGAATAATCTGAAACTGTAGGAAAATTCCGTGAAATTGGATTCGGTACAAAAAAAATATTTGTTAAAGCTTGGAACTGTTGGCAACAATTTAACCTCTTGAACGGCATGAATCTCCAATTCCTATGGCTCTCTAAATTCAAAACTCATTCCAATTGGGAGCATGTGTAACATTGGGGAAAAAAATCTACGGCATAAGCATGTAATTAGAAAAGTGTAATATTAAAATATATACTGTGTAAGTGTATTTGCAATAACCTGATGATAAGTAGAAATGAATGCCATGAAAATAGCCCACTTTTATTCAATTGTCTTTCTCCCTCTCAGTCTCTATTTCTCAACTCCCTCCACCGGCATTTTTTTATTCCACCGTCTGAAAAGGGAAGAGCTATCAATCAGAGGAGCAAATTGAAAGGGGACAAAGAGATAAAGGATCTCACCGATAGAAATATATGGATTTGATCTTGGTGGACGAAACCATGCATGGTTGCTGTCAAAAATTATTCGTTAAAAAAATTAGATAGAAAAATGGGATTTGCAGAAAGTGAATTAGAAAGGGCATTATTATACGTGGCCCACCCTTTTACTATTGTCGCCCCCCCAAATGACATATATGCCCCTCTCCTCTCCCACTCCTCTCACTCTCCTCTCCTTCATCCTCTCAAATTCTCTCAACCTCAAATTTATTACCAAAATTGTGTAAATTGAAGTTAAATTATCAATGGAAGGAGATAGATCATCTAAAGAAGAGGTTAGTTTGTAAAATTTAATTTTAGAAAAATTTCATTGAAAATTCGAAAAATGCATCGCTAGACCTGACAATTCTCGACCCGAACCGGAAACCCGACCCGTAAAAAGTTGGTTTTGAACACGAAATTCCGACCCGGGACCCGAAAATGACCCGACCCAAAGAACCCGATAAAAAATGGGTCAGGTTTGGGTCGACCCGTTGGGTCAGACACTTTAATTTTAAGTGCTTTGTCTACTTTGGCCTTGTGCAAAAAAATGGGCCTATTCCATGAAAATTAAGGCCCAAAAGTAAAATATTGGGTGGTTTTAGAAAGTTATGCGTAGAGAGAGATATACAAATGAAATAATCAAATAACAAATGACCAAAATAAAACCCTAACACTGTCACTCACTCACTCTTTCAGTGAACCCTCAAACTCCTATAGTCCCGCCTCTCTCCTCTCTTTCAGTAAAATAGTGTATTATTGTCAAAGGTCAAAGTTCAGTGCATTATTGTCCAATACACCAAAAGTTTAGTATATTAGCATCCCAAAACCCTATATATTTCATAAGTATTGTTATTCGTGATTGTTGACGTAAACCGCATAATACTTGTAGACTTGAAGATTGTTAAATTTTGTCCATTAGGTGTATATTAATATGTCAATACAAGTATGACATATCATGGTGGTCGAACTTGGAATGGAATGATACATTACATAGGCGTATTTGACTAATTATAATCAATTTTATTAGTTGTAAGTGATCGAAAAGAGGCGGTCATGACCGTAAACCCGACCAAACCGCCCAAACCGGAATACACCCACCCAGATTTACGAACCCGAAGTACACCCGACCAGATTTACGAACCCGATATACGATCGACCAGAATCCGCCGCCCACCAGATGATAGCCGGCATGCACCGCACACAAAAATGCGGCGTGGCCGCCACACGGTGATTGCGGCAAGACTGCGACCGCTGTCGCATTTCACGTGCGGAAACCACGACAGGGATGCCGCAAATGGAATACGGCATCGGCGACGACCTAGCCACAATTTGTTTGCGGCGGCGGCGGCAAAGCCGGAGGTGTCATGCGGCGGCCGGCGAAAAATGCTGGAACTTCCGGGTTTTTAAAAAAAATTAAAAATTATATTTAATATTATTATTAATATTAATGTTATTATGATTATTATTAAAATTATTATTATTAATGCAAAAAAAATGCCAGAATTTTCGTAATTTTTTAAAAAAAAGTTAAAAAATGTATTTAATATTAATAATAATATTGTTAAAATTTTTGTTTTGAAAATTATCATTGTTATTATTATTCATTATTATTATTATTAATAATATTGTTATTATCGTTATTAATATAATTTTTATTGTTGTTGTAATTATAATAATTACTATTATTATTATTAGTATGATTATCATTATTAATATGAAATGATAATTATTGTTGTTATTATTTATCATTATTATTATTAGGGTTAATATTGTTATTATTGTTATTGTTATTATTAATACTATTGTTGTCATTATTATCATGAATATTATTATCATTATTATCATTATTATTATGAAATGATAATTATTAGGGAAATTGGATTCTAATAATATGAACTTTTGGCCATATAAAACTTAATATTACGAACTTTCGATTTGGTGATTAATAATATGAACTTTGACCCCCTGTTACCCCCAACAGTACGCCACCGAGTTAAGATTAACTTAACTCGTTGGCGATCCTAGCTGGCGACGGAGGCACGCTGCCTTTGTATTTTGACCATGCCATGTCCGCCATTGACTTAAAAAAAAAAAACGCCAGCTCACTCACTCCTTTTATTTTTCCCTCCTTCCCTGTGTTTCTCTCTTCTTCTGATAATATATCATCAACTACCATTATTGTTGAAAATTAACTCCCCTTTCTTTTCCTCCATCTCCCTCCTTCATCGTCACTCTTCACGGCCTAAATCTGTCTCTCAAATTTTTTTTCTCATCTTCTGCAAATCTCTCTCCTCTAATTTTGAATTTCGAACTTATGAAGTCAGAAGGAGGTTCGAGTGGGGCATCCTCTGGGTGGATTGCGAACGATGGACGCATAAAGTGTGAGCATGGTCTACTTGATGTGCATAAGATTTGTCGAAGGGGAGAAAATGCTGGGTTAGGGTTCTAAGGATGTCCAATGTGGAAGGTAAACCCTAAAATTTGTGGCTTTGGCTTGAGATTTTCGTATATGAGGTTGGGGGTTGAAATTAGGGTTTTTTTTTTCAATTTTGGGTTTGGGTTTGAGTTTTGTAGAACATGTACTAACTACTGGTTCTGGTTTTAGTCGAAGCACCTTGATTGTGGATTCTTCAAATGGGAAAAGGATTTGGTCGGGGAAGTTGAAATTGGTTTGTGGAGCAGAATAAGATACTGAAGGAGAGGATTGACCAATTGATCTGTGAAATTGAAACAGTTGCACACTTGAAGGAGGAGAATTTGGCCTTGAAGAAGAAACTTACAAAGGAGAAAGAGAAGGCACACGAAGAAATTGTCATGTTGAAAAAGAAGGCTTTTAATAGGTCTTCCGTGGAGGTTATTGGATTAGTTTTTGGGATGTTACTGGCTGTTTTAGTTTCAAAGAGGATGTAAGAATTGGGTGGGTACAAAGTCAGGTTATGAATCTGAACTTTATGGGGTAGTGTAGTGTGGGGTAGTGTAGACTTTGTGGACGTAAACATGTGGATTTTGTGGATATAAGCATTGGGTGGGTAGATGTTGTAATTTGGTGAACAATGAATTGCATATTGAATGAATGGATCTGTTGCATTAATTGTCATATGTTGCACAAATGAGTTGGGTACAAACTGATAGATTTGTTGTCAGTAACTTAGTTCTTCAACTTGACAATTTGTGACAGAAACAGTGTGTCCATCACATCAAATTTAAAACTTCATATTATACAGTCAGATATAGATAGAAGTTCATATTACTAATACTGACATATTATAAAGTTTATATTATTCAGACATTGTATAACAAAACTTCATATTATTAGGAGTATAAATGGAGGAAGTTCATGTTATTGAGACTTTCATTATTAAAACTTCATATTTTCGAAAATATACGTTTTTAAAGTTTAGATTAAGATACATACATATATAAATGACAGAGTAAAGAAGAAACATATGATTAGATTGACTGAATTTCATCATCCAAAGTACAGCAAAAGATTCCATGAGTTACAATACAAAATGGCATCAAACAGTGCCTCAGATACAAGTTCTTCAACTTAATTACAACAATATAGAGTTTTTAATGCTGCTACAAAAACATCAAAACGGAAGCATCTTTTAAGCATTGAAAACATAATCTTCTTCCAACAAAAAAAGTGGGTGGTGGCATGGAGAATATTTAGATTTGTGATGCCCCACTTTGTTGACCATGTGTAGAACTGTGCCCACCATGCCCTTCTGTTTGTGGTCCTCCACCAGCAACATCATCAACCACCTAACCAATGGAAAAGTGGGGAAACATGTTTAATTTGTAAACCCTAAAAATTAATTTAAAAAAAAAGAAAAGACATAAGTTAGTTAAGTTGCAATAAAAACTTACCCCTCTCCCACTGCTACAATTGAACCAATCTGATATGTTCCGCATCATTCCTCTTCCTCTACCTCTGCCTTCAACCCCTCCTCTGCCTTGAACCCCTCCCCTATCAATTTCAGATCCAGATCTCCTACCAGAAGAAACCCCTCTCCCACCAGATCCAGAACCCCTAGAAGACCCCCTTCTAGGAACATACCCGGAGTCATCTCCTGTTTCAAACATCCTTCCAACTCCAATTACAGGTTGTTGCCCTCTGCCTTTGCCTCTTCCTCTTCCTCTTCCTCTTCCTTGAGCAGCTCCCCTCCCAGTGGTTTGTGTCCCATCACCTCTGCCACTACCATCAACTCTATCAGCTGATGGTCGTTGAGCTGCGTCTGGTATGGGACCTTGCTCAGGCTGCAATCGAGTCCTCCTTGGCCTTCCCCTTCCTCTCTTTTTTGAAGGTGGAATGTTTGGATCTTCGGTGTATCGGGGGTCATCTTTGTTAGGACATTTCCTTTTATTGTGACCTTGACCATTGCATAATGAATAAATCATCACCCTTCCATGCCTTGTGAGCTTGCCTGATCTCTTTGGGTCTTCAGTTGGGCCTCTTCTTCTATTCCTCTTTGGCCTACCTGGTCCAATTTAAACTGGTGGTGGATCTAGAGGTAGCTGGACTTCTAGCCATGACCAGTGTCTTTCCCCCTCAACAAGTGGGATTCTAATATAGTAAGCTTCCAGATACTTGGCCTTTTTGTAGTAAGGACATAATCTTCAGGATTGTGCTTCAACCATACAGTTAATGCTATGGCATAACAATAAGGTATGCCAATCAGATCCCATTCTCTGCAAGTGCAACTTCTTTTGTTCATGTCAACCTTACACTTGTCCATATGCAAGTTCACTTCAAATTGGTTGTTTAATGCTGGGTGCACATATGCATTCCTTGCTTTTAGCTTAGATTTCTCTAATCTAGCCCTAATCCTGGGTCATATATCATACTCGGCTTCCTCCATGATCTTCTTCTTAATGACATCCCTCTCCATAAGTGATGCTCTTATCTCCTCAAGCATGTAGATGCAGTGTTTAGCCCTAGCTTGGATAATGTAAGAGTTGAAAGAAGTTTCTGTCGTATTGTTGCAGACAACATCACACTTGCTATCTGTCTTTAAAAAAAGCCCTACAAAATTGGCTTAGATTCTCAGCAAGGAAATCATCAGTTACCTGCTTGTCCTCTTACTTAAGAGCTTCAACTGCAAACTTGAAGTCTGCTTCATTATAAGCCTTCACACAATTCCAAAACAGTAACTTCAATTCTTCTCCCTTATGATCTTTCTTCCAATTGGCATACTTGTGCCTAGCACAACGTCTATGCTCAACATTAGGGAAAACCTTTGGTTCTGCATAGAGTATTGACTGCAAATGTGCACATTTGTTCAGTTAGTATATTGATATAAAATGAAGTGCATATTATACAAACTAACAAAAAGTTTACTATATATTATTGACACTGACGTATTAAAAAGTTCATATTATTCAAACTGACATATAGAAAAGTATATGTTTTTCTGAACTACTGACATATTTTAAAGTTCATATTATTCATACTGACATGAAGCAAAGTTCATATTATTCATAATGACAAAACATACACAACATTAAAGATTAGATTGACAAAAACTTACCCTATGCTCATCAGATATGACAACCCAACCAGAGCCATCAGATCCCCCAAGGCTAGCTTGCAAATTCAACATGAACCATTCCCAACTTTCATTGTTCTCTCCTTCTGTTATAGCCCATGCTATAGGAAACATTTGATTGTTTCCATCCATTCCTATGGCAGCCAACAAACACCCACCAAGGAATGTTTTCAGGAAAGCACCATTGATGCAAATAACAGGTCTGCATCCCTTCAAAAACCCTTCCTTCATCCCATGAAAACACATGAACAGCCTGTGGAACTCAGGTACATCACTGTAACCATCTGGGTTGGTACATAGGTTGAATGTGCTATTAGGTGCTGCAGCCTTCAGTGCTTCCAAATAACTCCCAATCTTGCAGTAGTGGGACTTCATTGAACCATGAAACATTTTGTGAGCTCTTTTTTTCACATCATAACAAAACCACCTAGCTATGTCTAACCCAAAGTCCTGCATCACTTGGGCTTTCAATTCTTTGGAAGGCAATGAGGCCTATCCTTATTCCTTGCAATTTAGAATTTTGCTATCCAAGGAGATTTTAGCTGACAATTCTTTGTCATGCTCCTCGTGCAGGCATGATGGTTGTTGGTTGATATGACCACAAAAGTCCTCTACCTTTTGTCCCATGAAGCATAAACCTTGAACTTGCAGCTAGGTTGGCACACAACACCATATTTCCCAACCTTATTATCTAACACAACAATTTTTACACTGTAACCTCCAAACAAACCATACCTTGCAATTGCTTCCTTGAATTTTTTGGCTGTCCCAAATGTCATATTGTAACGTGGTTTTTGTACCCCGGTTTTGTTTATCGTTCTTTCTCGAGGAGCTAGGGGCCTTGGCTATGGCAATCTGACTTTAGGTAAGGTTTAAGGATCACTAGATAATAAGAGGTTTTAGGTAAGGATCACACGAAACGGAACACAAACACAACTATCGTTCGGTCAAGAAAGGAATTATGGGCGTCGGAAGATTTCAGGATGCAAACGGTAATTAGGCCAAGGGTTTTGTAATTAGGAAGCAATAAATCGATGGAATCAAGTGATAGTCCCGTTTAGAACAACCCACCAAATCCCCTCTTTCAAGGCAATTCAGATTGACTTCCTACAAGTCCTCCATGGACCCGGAGGGTAGAATGAACGGGACTCTCTAATTAGCCTCTTTCCACTCTCGTGGGTTAGCGTTAAACATCCTAATTCCCACCTTCTAACGAGCGTTGGATGTTTTCGAGAGCTTTCGATCTCGAATCCATCCCACTTGAGAGACGGATAGGATTAGGAAATTGACTCCACAGCGAATTACCCCCTAAATTACTAACCCAATCCAAATTAACCATTCACATCCCTAATGTCTCCCTAACCCATAAGGGTTTTAGCCTCTAATCATCTTAACTATCATGCCAATAACGATAATAACTATGCTATTCATGCTTTAAAACAAGGAATAAGGATAAACAAGCAACAATCTAATAACAATCTAGCAACAACAACTTCCAAACAACAAAAACAGAGATTGTAAAGCAAGTAAATGAATTAAAGAGAGTAAGGGTAAGAAACGCTCATTGATTTGATGCCAAAGAGAAGACGATCCAGAATAATAAGAAATCCAAGCTCCAATAATAAGAAAACTCTCCAAAACTTCAATAGAATTCCAACCAAATCCACATCAAAATGCAATAACCAAGTGTAATTACTCAGTAATTACCAAGATACCTCACTAATCTCTCTCTAATTTTGAAGCCAAGTGTTGAAATTACAATGTAAAAGCTGCTCTCTAACCTAATCAAGCCTAAGGAATATATATAACTAAAGTTAGTTACCCAAAACACAACACTTTGTATAACAGAAATTTCAGAATCCCGAAACCATGGCGATTTCCGAAACCATGGCGATTTCTGACTTCTCCCTTCGCAAGACCGTGGGTGCGGTCCCTCTCGGGTAGACTCCTCCTTGCCTCACCCTTGGATGACCACCGCAACTACTGTCCATAGGACCGTAGCTGCAGTCCTCCTCGGTTGGCTTGGATACTCTTCTTCACTTCGCCTTTACCCCGATCGAGACCTGGGAAGCCTCGGGTTTCCCAAAATGGCTTTAAATTGGCCCTTTTTACCACGTTTTGAGTAAAAGCTCCAAAATCTACAAAATAACCAAAAACGCATTAAAAGTTACGAAATTAAAACAGGAAACGAGTCAAAAGCCTAAGAATTAAGACGCTATTTAGACACAAAATTGGGTCTAAACATCTGTATCAGTTGGATACACAGGTTCTCGATCTTTCCTTATTTGTTTTTCGCTCCTTGATGCTTTTCCTTTCCTAGGAAAAGCTTGGTTATAACAAATAAGGTCAGGGAGGGCCTTTGGTGTTGTCTAGGCAAGTGCACTCTGATCAAGTTTGCCTGCACATACATCAGCTTTGGTATCAGAGCTGTGTGACTTTCTTGGTGGGTTTCTTGCTGGTTCCAAGATGTCTGCTAGTAGGACTGCCGAGGAAGTGGCTGAACAAGCCCTTAGGGAGAAAGCTGAGTTGGAAAAACATGTTAAATATTTGACTGATCAACTCAAGAATTATCTGTATTGGAAGAAGCAGAGCTTGAAGGATGAGTTTGAATAAGAAAGTACTTATTCCAGCAATCCTTTTGCTGAAGAAGAGGGTCCTAGTGGAAGTAAAAGAGTTAGGACTAGATAGAAGAAGACTGGAATGGATGACAAATTAGATTTCAAGGTGGAAATAGAATTTGAAGGTCAGCTGGATACTGAAGTATTCTTAGACTGGCTGCAAACTGTAGAAAGAGTTTTTGATCTGAAGGAGGTTTCTGAAGAGAAGAAGGTCAAGCTTATAGCCTTAAAGTTGAAGAAGCATGCATCAATTTGGTGGTCTAATCTACAGAAAAGGAGAGTAGAGAAGGGAAAAGAGAAAGTTAAGACTTGGGAACAGATGAGGGAGAAGCTGAAGTCTAAGTTCTTGCCTGTGAACTACCTTAGGGAGAACTATGGTAAATTGCAATAGCTAGTGCAGGGCAATAGGTCTGTGGAGGAATATACAAAGGAATTTGAGCATCTTTTGTGGAGGTGTGAACTTAAGGAGAATGAAACCCAAGTCTTGGTGAGATTTCTGGCAGGATTGAATGAGAATATAAGGCATGTGGTTAAACTGCATCCATATACTACTTTGGATGAGCTTAGCTCTCTGGCTCACAAGGTAGAATTACAAAAGAGGTCTAAAGGGAAGGAGTTTGCTGCTAAAACTCCTTACAAACCTCAAGCTTTAATTCACACAAGATGTACTGTGAAAGGAAAAGTCTGCTCTATTATAGTAGATGGTGGTAGCTGTACAAATACAACTTCATAAGAGATGGTGGAGAAGTTGCAGCTGGTGACTTCCTCCCATCCAACACCCTATTCTATTTAATGGTTGAAGTCCAGCAGAGGCATTCCTATCACAGAAAGGTGTTTGGTGAGTTTTTCAATAGGCAAATCATATCATGATTCTATTTGGTGTGATGTCTTGCTTATGGATGCATATCACTTGTTGCTGGGAAGCCCTTGGATGTTTGACAGGTCTGTACAACATGATGGAAGGGCTAACACTTATACCCTGGTGGTGAATCACAAGAAAGTAACCTTAACCCCACTCAAACAAACCCATCCCACAAAGAACCTATACATTGAGCCTATCCTTGATCTTTTACTAGCTGCTGAGCATCATGAGTTCAGTGCTTGTAAAGATCTTATCCTATTATCCCCTGATGAAACACAAACCCTACAAAATAACCATCCCCTACTTGTCCCACTCTTGGAAGAGTATGCCTATTTATTTCCAGATGAGTTGCCCCTAGGATTACCCCCTAAGAGAGACATCTAGCACAAAATTGATCTAGTCCCAAGATCAGTTTTGCCCAATAAACCTGCTTATAGGATGGCTCCAGCTGAAATTGCTGAGATTCAGAGACAAGTAGAAGATCTTCTTAGCAAGGGAATGATCAGGGAAAGTCTGAGGCCTTGTGCAGTACCTGCTCTATTAGTTCCAAAGAAAGATGGTAGCCAAAGGATGTGTATTGACTGCCGAGCTATAAATATTACAATCAAGTACAGGTTTTCTATACCTAGACTTGAAGATCTTCTTGATGAGCTCAATGGGTCTCAGGTGTTTTCCAAGATAGTTTTGAGAAGTGGCTACTATCAAATCAGAATCTATGAAGGTGATGAATGGAAGACAGCATTCAAAACAAAAGGGAGGTCTGTTTGAATGGCTTGTAATGCCCATTGGCCTCACAAATGCTCCTTCTACATTCATGAGGCTTATGAATCAGGTACTAAAGCCTTTAATTGGAAGTTGTTTAGTTGTTTATTTTGATGATATTCTAGTTTATAGTAAGACAGAAGCAGATCATCAGCAACATTTGAAGCAAGTGATGGATATTCTGTCTAAGGAGAAACTTTGTGGGAATCTAAAGAAGTGCCAGTTCTTTACAGACCAAGTTATTTTTCTTGGTTATATAGTATCAGCTAATGGCATTCAAGTTAATCAGGAGAAGATCAAGGCCATTCAAGAGTGGCCTACACCTAGTTCTATACAGCAAGTAAGGAGTTTCCATGGGTTAGCTTCATTTTACAGAAGATTTGTGAGGAATTTCAGCACTATTATGTAATGTATTACCGGATCAAGAAAGGTTCTTAATTCCGATGATACATGAAACACGTGTAACCAAACAAGGAGGTGGGGGTGGTTCACGAGATTAAGGTGGAAAGAAAGGGGAGATTCTCGTGAAAAGGGAGATTTTGTGAGGGCTATTTTGTCGTGAGGATGTTTGTGGTTTCAAGATTCAAGAAAGAGCGAATCTTGAATGGGGAAGAGGAAGAGATTGATGAATCTTGGATGGTGGTTTGATGAGGGTTGACGTGAGGTAGGAGGGGAGAGGATTGGCATTGGAATTGATGGAGAGAGAGGGAGTAATAGGTTGTTGGAAGAGAGAGAGAGTTTGTTGGGAGGTTGTTATGGAGAGAGAAAAGAGAAGAGGTGAATATTTTGTGAGAGGAGGGAAAGGGGGACGTTTGAGGGGGTAAAGGAGGAGGGGAGGAGACGTTTGGTTGGGGGGGATAAAGAGGTAGGGTTTATTGTGTCTTAACTATATTGATAGAAAGACAACAATGTAATTACCTTAACTATATTGGTAGAAAGGTAAGAACTGATAGAACTAGGTTTCTAACTTGAATCCACAAGATAGACAACCTAGGGCTAACTTGATCTAGACCGCAACCTAGGATCAAGCTCTTCCTAATCACTTGGGTGCCATGCTAAGATACAATAGAAGAAATGGGTGAGAGTTTATCTAAACACTCTAGAGAAAGCTAAAAGCTTAACTATTTTCATGATTCAAAAGGGTGTGTTTGCCTTGAGAGGCTACAATCCTATTTATACTAGGAGAGTCCTTAAGGGACTAGAACTCCTACTTGGCGTGCAAGCCAAGCTACCAATCCTTAGGAGACTCTTACTTGGCGTGTAATCCAAGTAGAACTCCTTATTCTAGACGCCATCTAATACTACTCTCCCTTGGATTGGGAATCCTTATCCTAGGGGGAGTTTGTTACAACTAACCTTATCCTAGTTGTTATTGGCATCCTAATCCAATTTGGATTAGTTACAAAATAGCCAACTCTATCTAGGAAATAGAAAAGTGACGCCTAATCTAACTAATATCACACGTGATATTATCTTATGATGATCAAGTTTATAATTCACTTGTCATCTTACATTATTCTAAAAATAATTAAAACACACCAAAATTATAATTAAATAAATTACATCAAAAAATCAAGATTGTAAAATTTACTTGAATTTCTTGATTTGGACGTGAGCTTCTTGGGTCTGGCGTGACTTTGGACTTCTCTTAGGATGTTTGGACATCCTCTTGAAATAATAAGCACACCATGTGAATGGGCCTTTGTAATTCTACTTTGTATCCTCCTTCTTTAATCCACCTTTTGTAGATAACCCGAATCTTCCTTATTGGGCCTATATTGGATGAAGTCCTTTGATGAAGGACCCTATATGTAGCTTGGATCTTCAATTGGGCCTTCTTGATTGGGCTTAGGGGAATAAGCGTGGGCTGATTTCCATCATTATGGCACCCATGACTGAAGTTATCAAAGGAAAGTATTTTCAATGGACTCCAGCAGCACATAAGTCCTTTGAACAGATCAAAGAGAAGCTTACAACAACATCAGTACTTGCTTTGCCAAGCTTTTCTAAGATCTTTGAAGTTGAATGTGATGCCTCAGGAGTTGGCATAGGAGCTGTCTTATCCTAAGAAGGCATGCCTATAGCTTATTTCAGTGAGAAGTTAAATGAAGCAAAGAAGAAATACAACACTTATGACAAAGAGTTTTATGCAATTATCAGAGCTCTTGAGCATTGGAGGCATTACTTAATTGGAGGAGAATTTATACTGCATAGTGATCATGAAGCCCTGAAATATACTCAAGGACGGCACAAGCTTAAACCCAGACATGCTAAATGGGTTGAATTTATGCAGTCCTTCCATTTCATGATCCACCACAAGTCAGGCAATATGAACAAGGGAGCTGATGCCCTTTCAAGGAGATTTTTCTTATTACATATCCTGGATTCCAGAATCCTAGGATTTGAATAACTGATGGTCCTTTATCCTACAAATGATGATTTCAAAGACAAGTTTCTGGCTTGTCAACAGCATCCTCAAGGTCTATATCATACAGATCATGGATTCTTATTCAAAGGAAGCAGATTATGCATTCCCAGAAGCAGTATAAGGGAACTATTAATCTCAGAAGTACATGGAGGAGGATTAGCAGGACACTTTGGCATAGAAAAACACTGATTATGCTGAAGGAACACTATTTCTGGCCAAAGATAGAAAGAGATGTAGAACACCTTGTCAAGAGGCGTAGCATATGTCAGCTATCCGAAAGTCAAAGCCTACCCCAAGGGCTTTATACCCCTTTTCCTGTTCCTAGAAGTCCCTGGGAAGATATAAGTCTTGATTTCATTGTGGGACTCCCAAGAACCCAGAGAGGTAAAGACTCTATTATGGTTGTTGTTGATAGATTCTAAAAAATGACTCATTTTATTCCATGCAATACTACCTATGATGCTGTGAAAGTTGCTGATTTATACTTTCAAGAGGTAGTCAGGTTACATGGCATTCCTAGATCTATGGTTTCAGACTGGGATACCAAGTTTCTAAGCCATTTCTAGATCACATTGTGGAAGAAGATGGGAACTCAGCTCAAATTTAGCACCACCTGTCATCCTCAAACAAATGGTCAAACTGAAGTTACAAATAGAACCTTAGGTGCACTTTTGAGAAGCCTAGTAGCCAGGAATAAAGGAAGTTGGGATACCTTGCTACCACAGGCAGAGTTTGCATTCAACAGAGCCCCTAGTAAAGCTACTAGCTATTCACCATTTCAAGTGGTTTATGGACTGAATCCTATCACTCCTTTGGATTTGGTGCCTCAAGCTACTTCGATCAAGTTTAGCTGTGAAGCTGATCTAAGGGCCAAGCAAATTAAAGAGTTTCATCAGTAAGTGCAGCAGCAAATTGAGAAGCACAATAAGAAAATAGCAACAACAGCAAATCAAAAGAGAAGAAGAATTGTGTTTGCTCCAGGTGACTTGGTTTGGATACACCTCAGGAAAGACAGATTTCCTAGCAAGAGGAAAGGAAAACTTGTTTCCAGGGCAGATGGTCCATTCGAGGTGTTAGAACAAGTCAATGAAAATGCTTACAAGCTAGATTTGTCTGAAGATTATGGAGGGAGTGCAACTTTTAATGTGGCAGATCTCAGGCCCTATTATCCAGAAGAGGAGGGCTTACCAAGTTTGAGGTCAAACTTTTCTGAACCAGAGGAGGATGATGGAGGTCCATCTACACCATCATTGCTCATGGACATTCCAACGGGCCAAGGAAGGACTTTATGTCCTGAGAGTTTCAGCAGGTCTTTTGCAAACCTGGACCTGGCTGGAAACTCATGAGGGATTAAGTTCCTCCTACAGCAAGTATAGAAGAGCCATGGTAGATTGGTCCTAGGGGAGTTTTGAATCATTAAAGGGTAGCAAGTTGATCACCCCTGGATCCTGTGCAAAGGGCAGCTTTGGCCTTAGAACCAAAGTCCAATTGATGCAATTAGACCTTGGTAGAACCCCAACCTGTGAAATCAGGGTTCAGGTCTGTTTCAAGGTTAAATGCAGGCTGCAGAAGACATGGCAATGGCATCTGGTGATTTCTATATATTCCTTGGTTCAAGTATGTGCACTGATCAAGGAGTGCAAGTGTCTGGTGTTCCTGGACATTTGCTTCAACCAATTTGCTTAGACAGTGCAAGTTCTATCAAGCAGCTGGTCAGTGTTGGCATTTTCAGCATTAATAAGGTCATTTGGTCATTTTCCCTTTTAATGATCGAATGTCCTTAAATGCTAATACAACCAGCAATCTCAACAGCCAAGAAAAATTATAATAAGCTCAGTGGAAGCATGACGAATGCTCGGGGAAGCAGCTGTTGGCAGCTCAGGATTTAGCCAACCATTTTTATTTCTTTTTGCTGTTTTCTTAATACAAACTGATGTACTTATGTATTGTATTAGTTTTAAGCAGCTCACTTATATATCTTAAGCTGGCTTAGGCATAGATTAGAGGTTTCTTCCAGCTTAGGAAACCTTAATCAAGTAGACAGCCAGCTACTTGCTTAAAGTAGCAATATAAGCAAAGCTCCTGTTGCAATAGCATTAATTTTTGAGTGAATGAATGAGAAACCAGTCGAGCTTGCTCCTGTGTGATGTATTACCGAATCAAGAAAGGTTCTTAATTCCGATGATACATGAAACACGTGTAACCAAACAAGGAGGGAGTGGTTCACGAGATTAAGGTGGAAAGAGAGGGGAGGTTCTCGTGAAAGGGAGGTTTTATGGAGGCTATTTTGTCGTGAGGACTTTTGTGGTTTCAAGATTCAAGAAAGATTGAATCTTAAACGGGAAAGAGATAAAGATGATGGAATCTTGGATGGTGATTATGGAGGGGGGTTTGACGTGAGGTTGGAGGGGAGAGAGAGTGGGGTTGACGTTGGAATGGGGAGAAAGGGAGAGGGTAGTAGTTTGTTGGAGGAGAGAGAGGGAGTTTGGTGGGAGGTTGTTATGGAGAGAGGAAAGAGAGGAGGTAGTATTTTGTGAGAGGAGGGAGTGGGAGGACGTTGGGATGGAGGAATAAGGAGGGTAGGTTTGTTGTGTCTTAACTATATTGATAGAAAGACAACAATATAATTACCTTAACTATATTGATAGAAAGGTAAGAACGGATAGAACTAGGTTTCTAACTTGAATCCACAAGATAGACAACCTAGGGCTAACTTGATCTAGACCGCAACCTAGGATCAAGCTCTTCCTAACCACTCGGGTGCCATGCCCAGATACAATAACAGAAAATGGGTGAGGGTTTATCCAAACACTCGAGAGAAAGTTAAAAGCTTAATTGATTTCATAATTCAAAATTGTGTCTTTGCCTTGAGAGGCTACAATCCTATTTATACTAGGAGAGTCCTTAAGGGACTACAACTCCTATTGGCTGCAAGCCAAGCTATCTAACCTTAGGAGACACTAACTTGGCGTGTAATCCAAGTAGAACTCCTTATTCTGGACGCCAACTACTCCTATTCTCCCTTGGATTGGGAATCCTTATCCTAGGGGGAGTTTGAGTTTGTTAAACCTACCTTATCCTAGTTGGTTTGGCTTTCCTAATCCAATATGTATTAGTTACAAAATAGCCAATCTCTATCTAGGAATCAATGAATGACGCCTATTCTACTAATATCACACGTGATACTATTCCTAGGATGATCAAGTTTATAATTCACTTATCATCTCACATTTATTCTAAAATAAAAACACACCAAAACTATTAAAAGCTATAATTGAATAAATTACATCTAAAAATCAAGATTATAAAATTTAGCTTGAATTCTTGACTTGGACGTGTGGTACTTTGGGCTTGGCGTATGATCTTGGCCCATCTAGGATGTTTGAACATCCTCTTGAAATAAGAAACACACCATATGTTTAGGCCTTTGTAATTCAGCTTTGTATCTTCCTTCTTTGGCCCACTGGGTGTAAATGTCCCAAATCTTTCTTATTGGTCCTGTGTAAGGTGAAGTCCTTTGATGTAGGACCCTATCTGTAGCTTGGTTCTTCACTTGGGCCTTCTTGATTGGGCCTAGGGGAATAAGCGTGGGCTGATTTCCATCATTCCCCTCTAGTTGAAAGAAGTTTGTCCTCAAACTTGATGGCTCAAGTTCAAAGACTTCGAATAACCCAACTAAAATCTTCACGTGCATCAGGACCTCCACATGAACCATGGTTGTGCTAATGACTTCTACGTGAATCAGGACCTTCACGTGTATCTCCATGCTGTGAAAGATTCGATATTTCACGGTATTGCTATGTATGAACGTGTCATGGATACTCTTGTCGATGAAGGGCTTCAGAACCTGATTCATAAGTCTCATAATAATAGTAAAAGCATAGATTAGGTCACAAGGTGTGACTAACCATATAGGGAGACTTCTTAGGGTTTGGATAACAATAACCCTGGATTGATTCTGAACCAAGTTAATTTCCTTCTCCTTTGTGATCACTAGGTGGAGCGTTACCGTCGTGGTGGGAATGATGGATTAGCTTGAGTGAACGAAAGGAATCGATAATCACCAAGAACAAGGGCTCCTTGAACACCTAAAGGAAGGATATGACCTTGAGCAAGGAGAGTCCACAACTCTAGGCCTAACATCCCACCATGATTATCAAAGGTAATCCACTAAATAATCACTAAAGGAATGGCTTGAATCACCACCAAACTTGATTGGATAAAGATAACAAGGTTTGAGAGAAAACAAGGGAGGAACCCTAACAATGCTTAGCATTACATTCAAATGTCAAAAAACTACAAATAATGCCAAGGGAGGGGGTATATATGGGAAATGGGGAAAAACGTAACCCGTTGAGGATGGCATGATCGTGCTATTCCACGGCACGATCGTGCAGTGCCTTCTGGCCGAACGACACGATCGTGTAGTCAGACGGCGCGATTGTGCTGTTGGCAGTTTTTCCTGCTGACTTCAAATGTGCATAACTTCTTCATCCGGACTCCGTTTTAGGCCCGTAAGATATTGATGGAAAGCTCTCGGTGTGTACTTTAAGCTACCAAAATTTGAGACCCATCGAAGTTATATTGAAGGAGTTATGACCCAAAGAGTGAAGGCACGTCCATTCCGACAACCCATGTTGACCCTTTGCTGCATATTCTTTACGAATGACTCTGAACCCTTTTAAAGGCCCGAAGTAGGTCCTGATGAGGGCCCATAGCTCCACTCCTATGATCCAAAAGTAACCCAGACTCGTCAAGGCATTGTTCACCATCCCGGGACGGTACGGCCTCGGGCCTCTGGGGGTCGGGGCACAAGCGGCCTCCTTAGAAGGTCTCGGTTCCCATCCAATGGATAGCTGAGACTACCCTTGCGTTTCCGAGCTTCACCGGGAATTGCACTTTGAGATTCACCGTGGTTGAGGTAGCTCGCTTGGAAAATGTTACGAGGGACGAGAACGGAACCCAAGACTCTTCATCCTCCCCTTCTTGTAGAGGATTTGCCCTCAAATCTGCATCGGGTTCAACATCCTCGATGTAAGGTGAAAGATCGCCAATGTTGAACGTGGAGGAGACCCCCATATCTCCGGGAAGATGGAGCTTGTAGGCGTTATCATTTATTTTCTCCAACACCTTGAACGGTCCTTCACTTCTTGGCATGAGCTTGCTTTTCCTCCGTGACGGAAACCGTTCCTTCCTCAAATGGAGCCAAACTAAGTCCCCGGGTTTGAAAGTGATGTTCCGGCGGTGTTTGTTGACTCGGGACTTGTAGAGCTCATTAGTTCTCTCAATCCTCTCCCGGATCTGGCGGTGAAGCTTTTGAATCTCGGCGGTCTTCATGCTTGCCTCAAAACTCACCCTTGCCTCCAAAGGTAGAGGAAGTAGGTCGATGGGAGTGATAGGATTCACCCCGTAGCAAGTTTCAAAAGGCGAGCGACCCGTAGCGAATGAAGGAGCCCGGTTATACGCGAACTCGACATGACAAATCTTAGCATCCCAATCTCGTAGACTTTTGCTCACAAGACCCCAAAGCAATGTAGTAAGGGTCTTGTTTGTGACCTCGGTTTGACCATCCGTTTGAGGGTGGTGCGAGGTGCTGAAAAGGAGCTTCGTCCCAAGGAGTTTCCATAGAGATCTCCAAAAATGACTCATGAACTTCGTATCACGATCGGAGACAATGGTCCTTGGAACACCGTGCAACCTCACTATCTCTCGGAAGAAGAGATTAGCGATGTGAGTGGCGTCGTCCGTTTTCTCACAAGCGATGAAATGCGTCATCTTGGAGAAACGGTCAACGACGACGAGGACGGAGTCCTTGCCACGCACGGTTCGGGGAAGAGCAACGATGAAGTCCATGCTCAAATCTTCCCACGGGCCATTCGGAACGGGAAGAGGGGTATATAGCCCTTGGTGAAACTGGCTTTTGGCATGTTGGCACGTAACACACTTGGAGACCACATCGTGTACGTCCCCTCCCATTCTAGGCCAATAAAAATGCTCCTTTAGCATGTCAAGGGTCTTGTTGATGTTGAAATGACCGGCTAGACCACCTCCGTGAACTTCTCGCACCAATAGCTTCCTCAACGGACACTTGGGGACACATAATTTGTTCCCCTTGAAAAGGAACCCGTCTTGGAGTACACAGGAACCACTGCCACCATCGAGGTGTGCTTTGAAGTCCTCATCTTCCCTGTAAAACTCCCGCATGTGTTGGAACCCAAGAACCATCGCTTCAACCACCGAAAGAAGGGAGTGCCTCCTAGAAAGTGCGTCGGTAACTACATTGACGCTCCCCTTCTTGTGTTTCGCCACGAAGTTAAAACTTTGAAGATACTCCACCCACTTTGCATGACGCGTATTGAGTTTGTGTTGCCCGTTTAGGTACTTGAGAGCCTCATGGTCGAAATGAAGCACGAATTAGTTAGGCCTCAAGTAGTGGGACTAATGGTCAAGGGCATGAACAAGGGCGTAGAAATCCTTGTCGTAGGTAGAGTAGTTCTTCCGAGACCCACTGAGCTTCTCGCTGAAGTAGGCGATGGGGCGTTGATTTTGCATGAGGACGGCCCCCAATGCCCACTCCGCTCACGTCACAATCCACCTCGAAGACTTGTGAAAAGTCCGAGAGAGCAAGTACCGGAGCTTCACAAAGCTGAGCCTTAAGCTTCTCAAAGGCCCCTTGGGCCGCTCGGGTCCACTCAAAGGTTCCCTTCTTCAAACACTCGGTGATAGGGGTGGTGAGTGTACTAAATCCTTGGATGAACCGGCAATAGAACGAAGCAAGGCCGTGGAAGCTTCTCACCTCCGTGATAGTAGAGGGAGTAGGCCATGAGCGTATAGCTTCCACTTTCGAAGGATCCACGGAAATACCTCGATCAGAGACTATGTACCCCAGAAATGTGACTTGGGGAGTGCAAAATTCGCACTTCTCGATCTTGCCAAATAGCTTTTGTTGGCGTAGAACCCGGAAAACTGACTCCAAAAGCGAGAGGTGCTCCGCTTCATTCTTGGAATACACGAGGATGTCATTGAAATAAACCACCATGAACTTGCCGATGAATGGCCTCAAGACCTCGTTCATGAGTTGCATGAACGTGCTAGGAGTGTTAGAGAGACCAAACGGCATGACAAGCCACTCGTGTAAGCCTCCCTTGGTCTTGAACGCCGTCTTCCATTCGTCCCCTTCTCGCATGCGGATCTGATGGTAACCACTCCGGAGGTCGGTCTTGGAAAAGATACAAGATCCGTGCAGCTCGTCGAGCATGTCATAGAGCCTCGGTATGGGGTACCGATACTTGATGGTGATGTTGTTGATGGCTCGACTATCGACACACATCCGGTAGGTGCCATCTTTCTTGGGAACCAGGAGGGCCGGGACGGAACAAGGGCTCATACTTTCCTGAACAAAGCCCCTAGAGACGAGTTCGTCCACTTAGCGTTGTAGCTCCTTGGTTTCTTGCGGGTTGCATCGGTAAGCCGCTTTGTTGGGGAGTGGTGCTCCGGGCATAAGGTCGATCTGGTGCTCGATTCCCCGAATAGGTGGAAGGCCCGGTGGTAGATCATCGGGAAAGACGTCTCCGAACTTGGCAATGAGAGGGGCGACAAGAAGGTGCAAGGGTTTCTCTACCTCACTTTTGTTTGCTTCTAAGAGGAGTAAGGTAAAAACAGCCTTCCCCTTGCTTAGAGCTTGCTCAACCCGTGTTTCGCTCATGTGTTTGGTTTTCTCACTTCCCACCCCGGGTTTTGGAGAGATAATTTCATGTGGAGCTAACGGGAGTAGCTTAACCCTCTTGCCCCTATGGGTAAAAGTGTAAGTGTTTTTCGACCCGTTGTGTACCGTTTGCTTGTCGAATTGCCAAGGACGTCCCAACAATATGTGGCAAGCACTCATAGGAACAACATCACAAGTAACAGAATCATCGTAGTTAGTACCAAATGATAAATTCACCAGGACTTATTTGGTTACCTTGATGCCATCCTTGTCGTTGAGCCACTTGAGAGAATAAAGTCGAGGGTGAGGTAATAGCGGTAATCCAAGCTTCTCGACCATATACGTTGAAGCGACGTTGGTGCAACTCCCTCCATCGATAATGAGGTTGCACACCTTGCCTCCCACGAAGCACCGAGATTGAAAAATCATCTTCCGTTGGGCCTTGTCGAGAGGGGCTTCCTGAGTGTGTAAAACCCGCCTCAAGACAAGGGCGTCACCATGTATGTGGGGTGTGGGGGCGGCATCATCATCTTCACTAGTGACCGCATCCTCAACGATCACTTCGGACTCATCCCGGGCTGCTTGCAATTCCTCATCAATGTCCTGAACCTTCTTGAGTGTCAAGGTCCGTCGGTTCGGACAATCTGCTTGGTAGTGACCATAGCCGTGGCATTTAAAGCATTTCCTACCCTCCATCCGGTGAGAGGGGTCCGTTGGAGACGCCACAACAAGTCCCTTTCCCTTATCCGTATGAGGTGTCGAGGGAAACTTGGGCGTCTCACTGGGTTCAAGGTACCCGAATATGGAGGAGGTCGGCTAGGCGGTGGAAAGAAGGCCCTTGGTGCCGGTTTGGAAGTAGCTTTTTCTTTCTTTCGTCGTTCAACCCGAAGGGCCAAACTGCACAAGTCGTCCATGGAGTAGTATGGTTGAACCTCAACTTTTTTGGCAACCGAGGAGTCCAATCCATTCAAGAAACGCATCATGGTTTGCGCCTCGGGTTCTTGAAGGTCGCTTTTGATGAGGAGTTGTTCGAACTCCTGAATGTAGTCACTCACGGACCGCTTGCCCTGGGTTAGAGCATAGACCTTCCTCAAAACATCCTGTTTGTAGGTGGCAGGTAAGAAACGACGGTTCATCAACTGTTTAAGCCGTGTCCAAGTGGTGATCCTCGTTCGACCTTCCCGAGCCCTTTGTGCTTTTACATTCTCAAAGCAAAGCGATGCGGCTTTGGTGAGTTTTAGGCTAGTGATCTTATAGGCCTTCTCATCATTATATTCTTTGGTCTCAAAGATCCTATCCATCATTTGGATCCACTCAAGGTACTCGTCAGGATCACTGGAACCATTGAATTCGGGAATGTCAATTTTGACATCCCGGAAGTCGTCACGAGGGAGCCTATCATGCACTTTCCCACGTGGACGGCGACGTGGGAGCCTCTATCTTCGTCACTCGACTCGAATGTAGGAGGAGGACGGATAGGGCTTTGGGCACGTCCCTGTCGTTCAACTCGGGGCGGACCTAGACGCTCTTGAGTGAGGTTGTCCAACCGCACCATGATGGCATTGAGAGCGCGCTCAACAGTGGAGAAGCGTTCGTCGTAGGTGGTGAGTCGGCTCTCGATAGCTTGAATTTGAGGGCTACCCCGGTGGCTCGATTCCTCACGTTCGGGGTGAGCTCCGTCGGCCATACCGGGAAAAAAGGTGAGGGACGGTTAGTGTTTTTGGTAATTTGTGGAGTTTGAAGGTTCTTTTGTAGTTGGCAAGTGTTTGGCTAAGGGTTCTTTGTGTTTTTTTCACTCAGACATTTCATCGAACACCTAGCGTGCACTATTTTCCAACTTCTTTTCAATGCACCAAATAGCTACAAATCTAACAAATACAACCACAATACAATAATTCCCAACACACTTGGGTAGCAATGGGGTTGGGGAACACCAATATTTGCATACAACTCACAAAACCCAACACTAGAAACAACACTAGCAAGAACAAAGCATAAACTCAAGCCAAATGAAAAGCGATGCTCTGATACCAGATGGAGCGTTACCCTCGTGGTGGGAATGATGGATTAGCTTGAGTGAACGAAAGGAATCGATAATCACCAAGAACAAGGGCCTTGAACACCTAAAGGAAGGATATGACCTTGAGCAAGGAGAGTCCACAACTCTAGGCCTAACATCCCACCATGATTATCAAAGGTAATCCACTAAATAATCACTAAAGGAATGGATTGAATCACCACCAAACTTGATTGGATAAAGATAACAAGGTTTGAGAGAAAACAAGGGAGGAACCCTAACAATGCTTAACATTACATTCAAATGTCAAAAAACTACAAATAATGCCAAGGGAGGGGGTATATATAGGAAAGGGGGAAAAACGTAACCCGTCGAGGATGGCACGATCGTGCTATTCTACGGCACGATCGCAGCGCGATCGTGCGATCGACGGCGCGATCGTGCTGTTGGCAGTTTTTCCTGCTGACTTCAAATGTGCATAACTTCTTCATCCGGACTCCGTTTTAGGCCCGTAAGATAATGATGGAAAGCTCTTGGTGTGTACTTTAAGCTTGCTTGGCAAATGTTACGTCCATTCTGACAACCCAAAGAGTGAAGGCACGTCCATTCCGACAACCCATGTTGACCCTTTTCCGCATATTATTTACGAATGACTCCGAACCCTTTTAAAGGCCCGAATTAGGTCCCGATGAGGACCATAGCTCCACTCCTATGATCCAAAAGTAACCCGGACCCTTCAAGGCATTGTTCACCATCTCGGGACGGTACGGCCTCGGGCCTCCGGGGGTCGGGGCACAAGCGGCCTCCTTAGAAGGTCTCGGTTCCCATCCAATGGATGGCCGAGACTACCCTTGCGTTTCCGAGCTTCACCGGGAATTGCACTTCGAGATTCACTGTGGTTCAGGCAGCTCTCTTGGCAAATGTTATGAGGGACGAGAACGGAACACGGGACTCTTCACTAGGGCACTTGGTTGAATGGTTTCCTTCTTGAACATACCCTTAGCGTGACCATAATCTGTATTTCGAACCCTTGAAGCAGTAGTAGGGTTCACATGATCTCCTGCAGGTTGGAGTGCACATTGACTGGACCTAGGTGAGGTCTCTTTAATTGAGTTCTCGTGAGGAGCGGTAAGGAGCGAATTTTTTGCTGATTTCACGAGACTTGTTGACGTAGGAATGATCTCCTTGTGTTTACTAAACTCAGGGCGTTCAGTGATCAAATGAAAGATACGAGTTTTGAATCATTCCCAGTTGTTGGTGATGTCTTTAGAGGAGCTAATGTGACCTTCTTGTTTTTCAACATCAGTGTATAGGTATTAGCTCTTCCATCATGAGTGACGCTCCTATCAAATAACCATGGTCTTCCATCATCACACCAGATAGAATCTTGATAAGACTTTCCAATAGAAAAGCTTACCAAACAGCGTTGAGTCACCTTTAAGCCTACCCTGGCTGATCCATTGAACCGTGTATGGCGTGGGGTGTGGGCTTGTGGGGAGCTGTAGCTTGTTCACCATAGTTGTTGAAACTGTATTAGTACAGCTTCCACCATCAACGATCAAGGAATAAACTTTCCCTTGCACGGTACAGCGGGAATAGAAGATAACTTCCCGTTGTTGTAAATCTTCAAGAACTGGAGAGCTATTCAGCATTCTCCTTACAACTAGCATCTCTCCTTGATCTGGTTCTTCCACGACCTCTTCTTCAGATTCATTGCGACGGGCGTGGGATTCCTCTTCTACATCCGTCGGTTCGGGTTCAAAGAGAGCATTCTGAAATTCTAGTAGTGTGATTGCCCTCTTGTTTGGACACTCCGAAGCAATATGACCGAGCCCTTGACACCTAAAGCACCTCTTTTTATCCGTGGGTGGAGCTGGAACAGATTTAGGAACGATTTGAGGGGTAGGGATAGGCGTTTTTGTGGCGGACGGATAGGAGTGGGTTTAGCTTTTTTGTGGAGTGTATGTTTGAGGCGAGTAGGGAGTTCTTTGGGAACTGGGGTTCCTGTTTGGCGTCTCCTTGCCTCTTCTTTTCTTTTGCTGTTCCACCTTGTTAGCAAAGTACTCAATTCATCAAGAGTTTTATAAGGTTGAAGTTCCACCACATACCTTATGTTGTCGTTTAAGCCAACAAGATACCTTACAAGAGTTTGAGGTTCATCTTCTTTCAGATCACACCTCCAGAGTAGGTGTTCGAACTCCTTAGTATACTCTTCAACGGATTTAGATCCCTGGGACAGTTGTTGTAGTTTGAAATAATTGTCCTTGAAATAACTCATAGGAAGAAACTTGGAGGGGAGGTTCTTCTTCATCTTTTCCCAAGTACGGATCTTTCCTTTCCCGGCATGCTGTCGCTTCTTCTGTAGGTTAGTCCACCAACAACTAGCATGCTTCTGCAGTTTAAGAGCAATGTAGTTCACTTTCTTATCATCAGCAATGTCTTTTAAATCAAAGACTCATTCAACAGTTTGAATCCAATCAAGAAAGATTTCAGGATCAAGATTACCGTCGAACTCAGGGACGTCAACCTTGAAGTCGAGCCTTCTCTTGGTGCGCGCCTAGATTGATGTGACCTCCAGGTTGAGCTAGCAGAGTGCTCAGTTTCGCTAGAACTGCTGGGGACGACCTCTTCTTCTTCTTGCCCCCGTAGTGTTCTCAAATTGCAGATTCATGTATCGCTTCAGCTGATCAAAAAGATAAGTGATTCTTCCTTCCAGTTCAGCCTTTTCCTGCTTCCATTGCTCAGTAGGATCTTCAACTTCATGACTGTTGCTTCCAGACGCCATGGGAGGAGTTGTGGAATGTCTAGAGTGACGTTGGGTAAGAAGGGATAATGTTTTTGGACTGTTTGTGGAGTTTAGGGTTGCAGGTTGGTACTGAAGGTTTGAAGGTTATGTGTTTGGTACTGCAGGTTAAGCTTGTGGACTTGCAAGTTAAGCTTTGGACTTGCAGGTTAAGCTTTTGGATTTGAAGGTTACATGTTTGGTTTACACTCAACACTACCCTAGAGCTCTGATACCACTTTTGATGTATTACTGGATCAAGAAAGGTTCTTAATTCAGATGATACATGAAACATGTGTAACCAAACAAGAAGGTAGGAGTGGTTCACGAGATTAAGGTGGAAAGAGACGGGAGGTTCTCGTGAAAGAGAGGTTTTATGGAGGCTATTTTGTCGTGAGGACTTTTGTGGTTTCAAGATTCAAGAAAGATTGAATCTTGAACGGGAAAGAGAGAAAGATGATGGAATTTTGGATGGTGATTATGGAGGGGAGTTGACGTGAGGTTGGAGGGGAGAGAGAGTGGGGTTGACGTTGGAATGGGGAGAAAGGGAGAGGGTAGTAGTTTGTTGGAGGAGAGAGAGGGAGTTTGTTGGGAGGTTGTTATGGAGAGAGGAAAGAGAGGAGGAAGTATTTTGTGAGAGGAGGGAGTGGGAGGACGTTAGGATGAAGTAATAAGGAGGGTAGGTTTGTTGTGTCTTAACTATATTGATAGAAAGACAACAATGTAATTACATTAACTATATTGATAGAAAGGTAAGAACAGATAGAACTAGGTTTCTAACTTGAATCCACAAGATAGACAACCTAGGGCTAACTTGATCTAGACCGCAACCTAGGATCAAGCTATTCCTAACCACTCGGGTGCCATGCCCAGATACAATAGAAGAAAAGGGATGAGGGTTTATCCAAACACCCGAGAGAAAGCTAAAAGCTTAATTGATTTCATAATTCAAAATTGTGTCTTTGCCTTGAGAGGCTACAATCCTATTTATACTAGGAGAGTCCTTAAGCGACTACAACTCCTACTTGGCGTGCAAGCCAAGCTATCTAACCTTAGGAGACTCTAACTTGGCATGTAATCCAAGTAGAACTCCTTATTCTAGACGCCAACTACTCATATTCTCCCTTGGATTGGGAATCCTTATCATAGGGGGAGTTTGTTACAACTAACCTTATCCTTGTTGGTTTGGCTTTCCTAATCCAATATGGATTAGTTACAAAATAACCAATCTCTATCTAGGAATCAATGAGTGATGCCTATTCTATTAATATCACACGTGATACTATTCCTAGGATGATCAAGTTTATAATTCACTTGTCATCTCACATTTATTCTAAAATAAAAACACACCAAAACTATTAAAAGCTATAATTGAATAAATTACATCCAAAAATCAAGATTATAAAATTTGGCTTGAATTCTTGACTTGGACGTGTGGTACTTTGGGCTTGGCGTGTGATCTTGGCCCATCTAGGATGTTTGAACATCCTCTTGAAATAAGAAACACACCATATGTTTGGGCCTTTGTAATTCAGTTTTGTATCTTCCCTCTTTGGCCCACTGGGTGTAAATGACCTAAATCTTTCTTATTTGTCATGTGTAAGGTGAAGTCCTTTGATGTAGGACCGTATCTGTAGCTTGGTTCTTCATTTGGGCCTTCTTGATTGGGTCTAGGGGATAAGCGTTGGCTGATTTCTATCACTGTGTGTTTGTGAGTGTCTCTAAAAACTCTCCATTGTTTCTACTTGTCTGTAACTATGCTTTGGCAAGCCTAGAAGGTGCTAAGTAGGGCTTACTTTGTGCTCTGGTGGTGTGGCCTATATCCAGATCATAGGCTGAGTTTTGCCCCTGTGTTTTCTGCTGAGGTGTGGTCTGTATTAGTTGGATACATAGGTTCTCGATCTTTCCTTATTTGTTTTTCACTCCTTGATGCTTTTCCTTTCCTAGGAGAAGCTTGGTTATAACAAACAAGGTCAGGGAGGGCCTTTGGTGTTGTCCAGGCAAGTGCACTCTGATCAAGTTTGCCTGCACATACATCACAAAGATATGGAGTTGAGAAATAACCTCACTGGCTGGCTGCTGCTGTTGATGTTGATGATGTTGCTGCTGGACGACCTCATGACCTGCTGGACCATCATGAAACACTCCTGGATGTCAGTGTTTGATGCTGAAGATGGAGAGATAGTTGCTGCTCCTGATGCTGGTCCTGATCACTTGGTGCTGGACTTTGGATGTTTGATGGAGGACCTCCATCATCCTCCCCAGGTTGAGGAAAGTTTGTCCTCAAACTTGGAAGGTCTTCATGCTCTGGAAAGTAAGGCCTCAAATCTGCAATGTTGAATGTAGCACCGCCTCCATAGTCTCCAGAAAGGTCTAACTTGTAAGCATTGTCTCCAATCCTCTCTAGCACTTCAAAAGGTCCATCTACTCTTGGTGTCAACTTTCCCTTCCTCTTGCTTGGAAATCTATCCTTCCTTAGATGAATCCATACTAAATCTCCTGGCTTGAAAACCATGTTCCTCCTATGCTTGTTTGCTGATGTAGAAACTTGCTCAGCATACTTGATGATATTCTCCCCGACTTGCTGATGAAGCTTCTTGATGTCCTCTACATGTTTACCTGCTTCATAACTAAACCTCACAAAATTTGTTGGTGGGGATAAATCCAATGGAGTTATAGGATTTCTACCATAGACAACCTGGAATGGGGAAAGGCCAGTTACCTTTGATGGTGCTCTATTGAAAGCAAATTCAGCATGAGACAAGAGGGTGTCCCATCCTGTTTTGTTTGTGGATATCAGTGACCTCAATAGTGTTCCAAGTGTCCTGTTTGTGACCTCTGTTTGCCCATCAGTTTGGGGGTGACAAGCTGTGCTATACTTCAATTGTGTACCCAACTTCTTCCAAAGAGTAACCCAAAAATGACTTAGGAACTTGACATCCCTATCTGACACCATACTCCTGGGAACTCCATGTAACCTCACTACCTCCTGGAAATACAATTCAGCTACCCTCATAGCATCATAGGTAGTATGACATGCAATAAAGTGAGCCATTTTGCTAAATCTGTCTACAACTACCATGATTGAATCTTTCCCTCTTTGAGTTCTTGGTAGACCAACAATGAAGTCTAGGCTGATGTCCTCCCAAGGACTGTTTGGTACTGGAAAAGGTGTGTATATCCCTTGAGGTTAGCTATGACTCTTTGCAATCTGACATGTAGCACACCTCATGACCCAATGCTCAACATCCTTCCTCATTTTAGGCCAACAATAATGTTCCTTCAACATAAGAAAGGTCTTCTCAATGCCAATATGTCATGCCAAGTGATGTATAATGGGATCAAAGATTGAATCTTGATCAATTACACATCAAGGAGACGTGCAACCAATCTAGAAAGAGGGATGCTTCACGTGAATTAGGGTAGAAAAGGGGATGGATCACGTGACAGGGGAGAGAGAAATTGGAGGGAAAATTGGCTGTTTTGTCGTGAGGACTTTTGTGGATTCAAGAAACAATAAAAATTGAATCTTGAATTGGGAAGAGGGAATCTTGAGGGATGATTGTGGAAGGGAATGGACGAAAATAGGGAGGGAGTATTTGGGATATGGCGTGAGGCCTTTTTGGAGGGAAGATGAATATTGATTGAGGGAGTTTGTTGGATGAGAGAGAAAAGGTTGTTGGAAGTTTGTTATGGAGAGAGAGGGAGTTGGTTGAAGCTATTTGTGTGAGAGAGGGGGGGGGGGGGTTGGACGATTGAGAGGGAGGAGGGGAGACGTTGGGAGAGTGTAGGGGTAGGGTTTATATTCTATACTTGATAGAAAGATAAAGAAAGAGATTATCTTAACTATATTGACAGAAAGATTAAATCAAGATAGTTCAAGGGAGCCTATTCTTGATACAGAAACACCACAAGAAAGGAAACCCTAGGGCTAACTTAACCTTCAACCTAGTTACAGAAACACATTCTAGGTTTAGGATTAAGCTCCTCCTAACTACTTGGTTGCCAAACCAAGATACTACAGAGAAGATGGATCGAGGTTCTCATGAAACACTCAAAAGGTAATCTAAAAGCTTGGATATATTCATGATTCAAGTTGGGTGCCTTTGAGAGGCTACAAGCCTAGCTATTTATACTACTAAAATCCTAAACCTCCTAGGACTCTCAAGATTGGCGTGCAAGCCATCTCCTCCTACTAGGACTCTATTACTTGGCATGCAAGCCAAGGACTCCTAATACTAGACGTCATCTACTCCATCTCCTCCTTGGATTAGGACTCCTTATCCTAAGGGGAGTTGGTTACAAGAGATAATAATCCTTTTAGGACATGGCTTTCCTAATCCAAGATGGATTAGTTACAAAATAAGCCAGCCTTATTTAGGACTATTGTTTAGACCCAATTTTGTGTCTAAACCGCCTAAATCCGTAGGCTTTTGACTTGTTTCATGGCTTAATTTAATAACTTTTAATATGTTTTTGGTTATTTTGTAGATTTTGAAGTTTTTACTCAAAACGTAGCAAAAATGACCTTTTTAGAGCATTTTTGGTGATTTCCCGAGCCGAGCCAGACCGAAAGCCGAGGCGGAGTTGACTCGGGACCACTTTCCCCACCTTTGGTGTCAATTAGTGAAGTAACACCCGCTACGACCCTCGAAACGGGTGTTACATGCCTTGGAAAGAAGGAAGAAACAAAGGGATGAAAAGAGCAGGGTAGCGCCTGCTACCCTTGGAGTAGCACCCGCTACGTCTATGGTAGCGCCCGCGACCACCCCAGCTGCTGTGCTCACAGCCGACCGTGAATTGCCAGCTGAAGACGGTAGCGCCCGCTACCATTTGGGTCGCGCCCGCGACCTCCTGCTCCCGATGGGGACCGTAGCTACCGTCTCCAAGACCGTACCTACGGTCTCTCGAAGCTTGAAATTGCCCGACCTTTTTCGCTGGGACCGCACCCACGGTCTCCTTATGTCCTACACGTGATTTCGGCTCTTTGTGCTGCGTTTTGGGGAGGTTTTTATGCTTTGTATAAGTAGCTTCCTTTGCTGTGTTTTTTAGGGATCTTGGAGAGACTTAGACATTTCCCAACCTTGTAATTAGTGGATTTTAGAGAGAGATTAGCGAGAGGTTAATCTAGGGTTTTGGAGATTAGTGTTTATTATTGAAGATTTGGGTATTCAAACAATTGAGAGATTGTTGAATCATCTTTTTATTGCTTTCCTTTGTTCATCTACAACTTTTTGATAAGTATTCTCTTACCTTAACTCTTTTATTAATTACTTTACTAATTACTTTGCTTGCTCTTTGATTATCTTGCTTGCTATTTGATTATCTTGCTTGTTTATGGTTGTTTGATGTTAGAAATCATGTTTAGGGTTGGTTTGGATGTTGTTAACTTAGTTAGTATCATGATTAGTTGCTAGAAACCCTATGGGTTAGGGGGTAATTAAGGGTGTGAATGGGTAATTAGGCATGGGTTAGCAATTTTAGTGAGTAATTAGTTGGGAAATCACTTTTCCCACTCCAATCCTTCCCTCAAGTGGGATGTATTTGTGTCCGAAAGCTCCCGAACACATCCAACACTTGAGTTGGAAGGTTGGAATTGGGATAGTTAGCCCTTTACTCATGAAAATGAATAAGAGGCTAACTAGGGAATTCCGTTTCTTCAACCCTCTGGGTCCGTAGTGGACTTTGGGGAAGTTAATCCGGACTATCTTGGAAAGAGGAAGCCCGGTGGGTATTTTCTAACGGAATTGCCACTTGATTTCCTTCCTTGTTGCTTTCTTGTTGGGAAACCTATCTCCTTGTTCCCGTTTGACCCATTTTCCATTCCTTGACCAACCTTAGTTTTGTTTCTCGCTTTGTGATCCCTTCAAACAGTTATGTTTACCTTAGCAATCTCATCCCGGCCATAGACCGAGATTCTATGACCAAGGCCGCCAGCTCTCTGAGAAAAACGATAAAAACCGAGGTCTACGAACCACGTTACATAAAATGGCGCCGTTGCCGGGGAGCCAGCGCCCCTAGTTTTAGTTTCTTGGTTTTTGGTTATTTGAGTTTGCTTTCACGCTAGAAATTAGTTTGTACTAATCCCAATGAATTTGATGCTTTTATTGGTTCTTGTTGGTGCATATAGGTACGCCCTAATGTTCTACCGAGCATCGTAGGGGGTTTTAAGTCCTAATGGGTGAAGTCCAAGCTGATTCACCTCGTACTCTTCTATCATACGCCGTTCCATCATCGAGTACGGGAGGCAACCCGATCATCTTACCACCATTACCACCCGACGCGGTATTTGAGTTCAAGCCGTGTCTTCTTGAAGCTTTTGAAAGCAACCCGTTCCATGGAGATATTTCCGAGAGTCCTATTACTCATATGGAGAGATTTGAGAAGCGCATTAGTTTCATGCATATACCTGGGATATCTTCGGAGTATCTAAAGTTGAAGTTCTTTCCTCTAACTTTGAAAGAGAAAGCTGAGATGTGGCTTGATATATGCCCACCTGGATTTTATTCTTCATGGGAGGCTCTCAAGAGAGATTTTCTTCAAAGATTCTTCCCGGTTGATAAAACATGTAAACTCCAGCAAGTTATTATGAGCTTCAAGCAAGAACCCGGAGAGACTCTTTTTGAAGCATGGGGAAGATTCACAGGTCTCCAACGTCAATGTCCGCACCATAATCTACCCAACTGGATGCTTCTACAACACTTTTATTGTGGACTCTTTGATTCTCTCAAAGAATCGATGGATATTGCATCCGGAGGGACATTTTTGAAGAAAACTGTGGAGGAGGCCGACAAATTCCTTCATGAGCTCGTTCAATATGCCCCCGATTTGGGAGGTTACAAATCAAGAGGAGGAGATTTATCTTTGGAGCAAGATTCCATTATCACACTTCTTTTAGCTTCTATTTATGAAATGCAAAAAGAGAAGGCGAATGAGAAAGCTCCAAATCAATTGAGAGTGGCCCAAGGTGTTCAAACCCTTACATCTACTTCTGGTCTTAATATGCATACTCGTAAGTTGTGTTTGGGTCCACATCTCGAGCATCAATGTGGGGAGTTTAATCAAGTAGAGCGTGTGAACGTTATCTATCCATCATATTTCAACCCACTTTTCTCCCATTCTTTTGGAGAGCATGCTTATGACTATACCACGTTTATCAATCCTACATTCAACCCCATTTCTCAACCTTATGACCACCACTCATTTGTCCAAGAAGAATCCTCCCATTCAACTCAACCGGACATTGTACCACCCCAAATTTCTCAAGCCACTCAACCTTCACCGACTCCAATGGTACAAGTAAATTTTGTCGATCTAGGGAGTGGGGAAGAGGTTGATGAGTTTTCTTGGGTAGAGGATAGTGTTTTGGAGGAAAAAGTAGAGAATGAGATGGAGATGGAGATGAACGTTGAGGATGGAGTTGCGGTTGAGGAAGCTAAGGTTGAAGAAGAGATTTTGGGAGGAAATATCCATGAATGCTCCGAAGAGTGATTTGACCACCAAATGCAAATTCCTCTCCAAAACTGGTTGATTCAACACTTGATTGATGAAGGACATATTGAATCAAAGTTTAATGTTCCTACTGAGACACCCTTTTTCATGCCACCTTGTGTTGAAGTCAATTCAGTGACCACGGTTGTTCATGAGCATAAAGAAGAAGTTTATATTCTTCAAGTGGAACCCGACAATGGGCATGAAAACGATCATTCCAAGGCCTTATGTTCCGAACCCGAGGTTATTGAAGATACATCTCGTGATGATTCTATCAAGATTGTTCCATTAAGGAGGGAGATCTCATTGGATGAAGTTTATATTGAGGACATAGAGATTGAGAAGATTGTTCCCATGTGTCTGAAACTTGGAGAACCACTTGAAGAAGAACCTGAGTTACTTCTTCATCCCCATCACCAAATCAAACCACCGGAGGAGACCCTTGTTCTATTTGCGGAGGTGATGAGGAGATGTTGGAAAAGGAGGAGGAAGCGACATTGGAAGAAATCGAAGACATCATCACCTCTTCCCCGCTCATGGTCAACCAAACGACCGGAGGGACGACTCAACTTGAGGTTGTCCAAAAATGGTAGGAGTTGGAGAGGAAGGAAGAGGAAGCGATCATGGTGGAAGAAGTTGAATATGTACCTCTCATGTGCACCACGTCTCTCTAGAATTAAACGGGTAATTAGGTCAAGCTCGGGACCTTAAACAAGCGCTTTGTGGGAGGCAACCCATACTTTTATTTCTTTCTTTTGAGTTATTTTCTTTTCTTAGTTGGTTTCTTTTTCATGTTTCTAATCTTGCATGCGGATCTTACGAGCTTTGATTGTTTTTGCTTGATTATCCTAACCCTTTGCTCGATTTTCACGGATCGCGGATTGAGTAATCATTTGTTTTGGAGAACTCGAGGTAATATCTCTCCGCTCTTCTCTTTTTGAGTTGAATATCCTATGATCCTTTTGCATGCTTGACTTTTCTTTTGGTGGCAAACCCCTAGTATGTGCTTGCTGGGTATATCTTGTTGTTGGAGCCGTGTGGGCTTGGGTCGTCACCATTTGCTTGCTAGTTGTTTTTATTTGTTTGTTTTTGTATGTTCTCTACCCATTTTCATGTGACACCTTCCCACAATGAGGACATTGTGGTGTTTTAAGTGTGGGAGGGAGGGGGGTGAGAGATATTTGCTTCAAGGGTAGATCACCTAGTTCTTTGTTTTTGCCTAAAATTTGAAAAAAAATTTTTGTGTGAAAAAGGAGAAAAAAAGGAGTGAAAACCTTAAAAGTTTTCTTTTAGTTTTCATTTTTGCTTTGTTTCGCTTTGTTTCTTGGATCTTGTTGTCGAAATTGAGAAGCCGTTCTTAATCTTCTTTAAAAGTAACCGGTCTGAGCATCTTCGACCCTGTCTCGGGTTCTAGTCAAGACTCACCTTTATTAGACTCCCTTCATTGAGTGTTTAGTGAGACCCCCGATTCCTTTCACGTTCTGGTTGAAGTCGGGAGATTCTAGGGGTTCGTGTCCGAGCTTGTTCTTTTTCCCGTTTAATAAAAGCAAAAGCAAAGTTAAAAACAAAAAGAAAAAGAAAGCAAAAGCTACAATAACCGGATTAAGTGGAGCGTGTCGCTGAATGACATTAACCACCATACACTTAGCCAACCTACACGGGCCCGGTATTAGCGGTACGACGCTATTACCCCTTAAGCTCCTCCCATATCGAATTCTCGGCGGAGGTGTGTATGGAAAAGACTGTGTTGGGAGGGTAAACCCCATATTTGGGCCGTCCGATTCCTAAAAGTAAGGCTAATACCGACTTTTAAAAAGAAAAAAAAGAGAGAAAAGAAAAAGCAATTTCGTTGGTGAAACCAACCAAAAAGAAAAAGAAAGTTTGTGCTTCTAAAGTGTGGGGCCTATCCTTGCATCACCTACGACCCTCACCAAGCCAAGGGCGACCAAATGCGGGGAAGGGCAACTCTTTCTCTTGTTCGTTTCGTTGTTTTTGAACTCGGGCATGAGTCCTTGGAGTCTTTTAGATTCGGTTGGAACCCACTAGCACTTACGCACATGGGGTTTTGCTTGACATTAGGTGTAGGAAATCGAAAATCTCAAAGACTGACTTTTGCTTGGGATAGTGTTCGTGAGACGCTCATAACGGTTCCTTTTGGAGGTTTAATAACGTTTTCCTGATTTTAGATTTCGAGATCTTTTGAAGCGAAGCTGTTGTTTTTCTTTTCCTTTGTTTTTCTTCGGTTTTGTTTTCACTTTCCCTCTCCCCTTTTTCTTTGGCTTTTGTGGGTATAGCCGCTACAAACCCTCACGAGTCCATCTCGTCCACCCGGGCTGCCGAGGGGTTCAAAGGGCTTGGTGCATACACTAAATGCACTCGTTTCTCTCCCACGACAGAGGAGTTAGTGTTAGTTTAGTTAGTTTTTGTCTTGTTTTGCTCGGGACGAGCAAAAGTTGAAGTGTGTGGGGGGGTGTTTAGACCTAATTTTATGTCTAAATACCGCCTAAATCCTTAGGCTTTTGACTTGTTTCGTGGTTTAATTTAATAACTTTTAATACGTTTTTGGTTATTTTGTAGATTTTGAAGTTTTTACTCAAAACGTAGCAAAAACGGCCTTTTTAGAGCATTTTTGGTGATTTCCCGAGCCGAGCCAAGCCGGAGTTGACCCGGGACCACTTTCCCCACCTTTGGTGTCAATTAGTGAGGTAACACCCGCTACGACCCTCGAAACGGGTGTTACATGCCTTGGAAAGAAGGAAGAAACAAAGGGATGAAAAGAGCAGGGTAGCGCCCGCTATCCTTGGCGTAGCGCCTGCTACTCTATGGTAGCGCTCGCTACATTATTCGTAGCGCCCGCGACCCCCCTGCTGCTGTGCTCACAGCCGACCATGAATTGCCAGCTGAAGACGGTAACGCCCGCTACCATTTGGGTCGCGCCCGCGACCTCCTGCTCCCGATGGGGACCGTAGCTACCGTCTCCAGGACCGTACCTACGGTCTCTCGAAGCTCGAAATCGCCCGAACTTTTTCGCTGGGACCGCACCCACGGTCTCCTAGACCTTTCCCACGGTCTCCCTATGTCCTTCACGTGATTTCGGCCCTTTGTGCTGCGTTTTGGGGAGGTTTTTATGCTTTGTATAAATAGCTTCCTTTGCTGTGTTTTTCAGGGATCTTGGAGAGACTTAGACATTTCCCAACCTTGTAATTAGTGGATTTTAGAGAGAGATTAGCGAGAGGTTAATCTAGGGTTTTGGAGATTAGTATTTATTATTGAAGATTTGGGTATTCAAACAATTGAGAGATTGTTGAATCATCTTTTTATTGCTTTCCTTTGTTCATCTACAAATTTTTGATAAGTATTCTCTTACCTTAACTCTTTTATTAATTACTTTACTAATTACTTTGCTTGCTCTTTGATTATCTTGCTTGCTATTTGATTATCTTGCTTGTTTATGGTTGTTTGATGTTAGAAATCATGTTTAGGGTTGGTTTGGATGTTGTTAACTTAGTTAGTATCATGATTAGTTGCTAGAAACCCTATGGGTTAGGGGGTAATTAAGGGTGTGAATGGGTAATTAGGCATGGGTTAGCAATTTTAGTGAGTAATTAGTTGGGAAATCACTTTTCCCACTCCAATCCTTCCCTCAAGTGGGATGTATTTGTGTCCGAAAGCTCCCGAACACATCCAACACTTGAGTTGGAAGGTTGGAATTGGGATAGTTAGCCCTTTACTCATGAAAATGAATAAGAGGCTAATTAGGGAATTCCGTTTCTTCAACCCTCTAGGTCCGTAGTGGACTTTGGGGAAGTTAATCCGGACTATCTTCGAAGGAGGAGGCCCGGTGGGTATTTTCTAACGGAATTGCCACTTGATTTCCTTCCTTGTTGCTTTCTTGTTGTGAAACCTATCTCCTTGTTCCCGTTTGCTTCCCGAAAACCTCCGAAGCCCATTTTCCATTCCTTGACCAACCTTAGTTTTGTTTCTCGCTTTGTGACCCCTTCAAACAGTTATCTTTACCTTAGCAATCTCATCCCGACCATAGACCGAGATTCTATGACCAAGGCCGCCAGCTCCCTGAGAAGAACGATAAAAACCGAGGTTTACGAACCACGTTACAACTACATAGCTTGACGCCTAATCTAACACACCACACGCCTATCACACACACACACACACCTTCTAGATCATTCTAGAACATTCTAGACTATTCTAGATTAATCTAGACTCCTACGACTTGGTGTCCAAGTTTATATATATTACTTGGCACCTCACACAACTAGAAATGTAAATAAAACGCTAGAAATGTAAAGAAATACATCAAAAGGCCAAAACTGTGAACTTCTTCTTGAAATGGTCAGAATTGTGAAATTCATCTCAAAATGATAAGAAATGTGAACTTCATCTTGAAATAGTCCAAACTGTTGAAGTTCAACTTGGGCTTTGTACTTGGGCCTTTAGTTGACTTGGAGGACATGGGATTCCCATCATCCTCTATGAATCTTGGGTCTCCGAAGGTGATCCCAAGGCTATATGAGCCTCCATTTCCTTCCATGAACCTATCGTCCCCAAAGGTGAGACCTAGGTTAAGCAGTTCTCCTTCATGGGCCTCTTCTGATGTTTTTTGGCGTGGGCCAAAATACATCATTCCCCCCTTGTTGGAAAAAGTTTATCCTCAAATTTGATGGGGGGAATGAGACCTCTTTGTTGGTTGAGCAGAGCTGGCCTCCATTATCTTCCATGAATCTAGGATCACCAAACTTCTTCATGTAATGAATTTTGGGGCGACCCTCTTGAGATAGAACAAGTTGAACTGCTCCAACATCAACTCCAGAAGCATCAAACTCAACCCTCTTATCAAAGTTTGGTAGGGTTAGGACCGGTGTGGTGCAGAGTTTATCCTTGATGACTTTGAACGCTTGATGGGTGGCGAGGCTCTATGAGAACTCCTTGGATTTCCATAGCTCGGTCATAGGAGATAAAGTAGTGTTGAAATTCTTCACAAACCTCCTATAGAAAGAGGGTAAACCGTTGAAGCTTCGAACAGTTTGAATACTAGTTGGTATAGACCACTCCTTTATAGCTTTGATCTTTTCTTCACCATCCTTAATCACGTCAGTCGAAAGAGCATAGCCAAGAGAGTCTATGTTATTGATGAAGAAGTAACACTTGGACGAATTACCATGCGGCTTCATGTGAGCTGAGGTCTCCAAAGCAGATTGGAGGTGAAAGTTGTGACCTTTCTCACTCTTGCTATTCACAAGTATATCATCAAAGTAGATAACAATACACTTGCTAATAAGGGGCTTCAAAACCTGATTCATTAGTCTCATAACTGTAATGAAAGCATTAGTTAGACCATAAGGTGTGACTAACCATTCAAAGAGACCTCCTTTGGTTTTGACAGCAGTGTCCCCTTCTTGAATTTGAGCCTGGTAGGACCCACTTCTTGGAATAACCTTTGGGATGTCGTGGATGCCAAGTAGCTCACCCACTAGATCTTCACTTCTAGGAAACCTGTACTTGGTAGTAACCTTGTTGGTGCACAGACTTAGGCTTCCTTCCTTTGGGACCAAAAGGGTAGGGATGGCGCATGGACTGAGACTTTCCCTAATCATACCCTTTGCTTGAAGATCTTCATCTTGCCCTTGAACCTCTTGAGTGTCACTAGGGTTCACGTGAGTTGTTTGTTCATGATGCACAACTGATCTAGGAATGGGATCAATTTGGACTTCACGTTGGGGTAGTCTCTCGTCTAGGAACACATGAGGGTGTTGTTCTCCAAGGGGGGTGACGAGAGGAGGGTTGCCGTGACTAGGTTCTTCATCATTAGTTGGCTCTTTGTGGATAGGGTTTGTGTTTGGGTCTAAGGGAGTGATCTCCTTATGCTCACTAAACTCAGCGCGTTCATGTTCATAGAAGTGATGGGGTTTGGATCATCTTCCGTAGGTGGGGACGGTTGGGTTATTTGGAGTGGAGTTAGGGTTATTCTCTTGTTGTTCATCACAAGAGTGTAGGTATTAGATCTTCCTTTCTGCATCACACTCCTGTCAAATAACCATGGTCTTCCAAGTAGAATATGACAAGCATCCATAGGCAAAACATCACACAATAAAGATTCTTTAAAGGATTTGCCAATGGAAAAGCTTACCAAACATCTTTGAGTCACTTGTAGATCTTCACCCTAATTGAGCCACTAGATGGTGTAGGGCTTTGGATGGGGACTCGTTTCCATCTGAAGTTTGTCCACCATAGTAGTTGATGCCACATTGGTGCTGCTTCCACCATCAATGATCAACGAACAAACTTTTCCCTTGATTGTGCAACAAGATTGAAACATGGCCTCTCGTTGTTGTTAATCTTCAGAAACAATTGAGTTACTAAGAACTCTCCTCATAAGGAACATCTCATGAGCCATGGTGCTAGACGGTCGGGGTTTTTGTGATTTAGGTATGGAGGGGATTGTGTTTGGGCTGTTTTGTGGGGCTCGGGTTGCACTCGAAACAACCTAGAGCTCTGATACCAAAATTATGATGTACAATGGGATCAAAGATTGAATCTTGATCAATTACACATCAAGGAGACGTGCAACCAATCTAGAAAGGGGGATGCTTCACGTGAATTAGGGTAGAAAAGGGGATGGATCACGTGACAAGGGAGAGAGAAAGCGGAGGGAAAATTGGTTGTTTTGTCGTGAGGACTTTTGTGGATTAAAGAAACAATAAAGATTGAATCTTGAATTGGGAAGAGGGAATCTTGAGGGATAATTGTAGAAGGGAATGGACGAAAATAGGAATGGAGTATTTGGGATATGGCGTGAGGCCTTTGTGGAGGGAGGATGAATATTGATTGAGGGAGTTTGTTGGATGAGAGAGAAAAGGTTGTTGGAAGTTTGTTATGGAGAGAGAGAGGGAGTTGGTTGAAGCTATTTGTGAGAGAAAGGGGGGTTGGACGATTGAGAGGGAGGAGGGGAGACGTTGGGAGAGTGTAGGGGTAGGGTTTATCTTCTATACTTGATATAAAGATAAAGAAAGAGATTGATTGTATTGACAGAAAGATAAATTCAAGATAGTTCAAGGGAGCCTATTCTTGATACAGAAAACACAAGAAAGGAAACCCTAGGGCTAACTTAACCTTCAACCTAGTTACAGAAACACCTTCTAGGTTTAGGATTAAGCTCCTCCTAACCACTTGGTTGCCAAACCAAGATACAACAGAGAAGATGGATCGAGGTTCTCACGAAACACTCAAAGGGTAAGCTAAAAGCTTGGATATATTCATGATTCAAGTTGGGTGCCTAGTTCGTCCATTAGATCTTCAATTTTAGGAAACATGTACTTTATAGGACTTTTGTTGATGCACAGACGTTGGTTTCCAACTTCCTTCGTTTCCACAAGGGTAGGGGCGTCACATGGACTGCAGCTTTCCATAATCACACCCTTGGTTTGAAGATCGTCAACTTGCCTTGGGATCTCCTGTGTGTCGCTAGGGTTCATTCTGTACGCAGGTTTGTTAGGTAAGACTGATCCCGGGATTAGATCAATCTTATGTTGAATGTCTCGTTCAGAGGGTAAACCTAGAGGCATCTCTTCAGGGAACACATGAGTGTATTGTTCCAGAAGAGGAGGGACAAGGGGATGGACGTCTGCTTCGTGAGTTGGGATGTCAGTTGGGGAAATTTTGTCGCTGGAATCTGTGTTTAGGTCTAAGAGAATGATCTCTTTATGTTCACTGAACTCATGATGTTCAGCAGACATAGCAGGGATTGGATTTGGATCAATCTCTTTGGGTTGGGACGGAAGGGTTATTTTAAGTGGAGCTAGGGTGATTTTTTTGTGGTTGAACCTAAAGGTGTAGGTGTTGGCTCTTCCATCAAATACACTCGCCACAAATAACCATGGTCTTCCCAGCAAAATATGACAAGCATCCATAGGCAATACATCACACCAAATTGAATCTTGATAATTCTTGCCAATGGAAAAGCTTACCAAACAATGTTGAGTAACTTGCAATCCTTCACCCTGATGAAGCCATTGAATAGTGTAGGGTTTTGGATGTGGACTGGTTTTCAGCTGAAGTTTGTCCACCATAGTTGTTGAAGCTACGTTGGTGCAGCTTCCTTCATCAACGATTAAAGAGCAGACTTTGCCTTTGATGGTGCAGCGAGACTGAAAGATAGCCTCTCGTTGCTGTTGATCTTCATGAACAATAGAACTGTTGAGAATCCTCCTCATGAAAAGTAATTCATGAGCCATGGCAGGGTTTAGAACGTCCAGAGTGACGTTGGATAAGAAGGGGTAATGTGTTTAGGCTGTTTGTGGAGTTTAGGGTTGCAGATTGGTATTGAAGGTTTGAAGGTTATGTGTTTGATATTGTAGGTTCAAGCTTTGGACTTGCAGGTCAGGCTTCTAGACTTGCAGGTTAAGCTTTAGACTTGCAGGTTAGGCTATTGGAATTGAAGATTACGTGTTTGGTTTACACTCAACACTAACCTAGAGCTCTGATACCACTTTTGATGTATTACCGGATCAAGAAAGGTTCTTAATTCCGACGATACATGAAACACGTGTAACCAAACAAGAAGGTGGGGGTGGTTCACGAGAATACGGTGGAAAGAGAGGGGAGGTTGTCGTGAAAGTGAGGATTTATGGAGGCTATTTTGTCGTGAGGACTTTTTTGGTTTCAAGATTCAAGAAAGATTGAATCTTGAATGGGAAAGAGAGAAAGATGATTGAATCTTGGATGGTGATTATGAAGGTGGGTTGACGTGAGGTTGGAGGGAAGAGAGAGTGGGGTTGATGTTGGAATGGGGAGAAAGAGAAAGGGTAGTAGTTTGTTGGAGGAGAGAGAGAGAGTTTGTTGGGAGGTTGTTATGGAGAGAGAATAAGAGAGGAGGTCGTATTTTGTGAGAGGAGGGAGAGGGAGGACGTTTGTGAGGGGTAAAGGAGGAGGGTAGGTTTGTTGTATCTTAACTATATTGATTGAAAGACACAATGTAATTACCTTAACTATATTGATAGAAAGGTAAGAACGGATAGAACTAGGTTTCTAACTTGAATCCACAAGATAGACAAGCTAGGGCTAACTTGACCTAGACCGCAACCTAGGATCAAGCTCTTCCTAACCACTTGGGTGCCATGCCAAGATACAATAAAAGAAAAGGGGTGAGGGTTTATCCAAACACTCGAGAGAAAGCTAAAAGCTTAATTGATTTCATAATTCAAAGTTGTGTGTTTGCCTTTGAGAGGCTACAGTCCTATTTATACTAGGAGAGTCCTTAAGGGACTAGAACTCCTACTTGGCGTGCAAGGCAAGCTATCTAACCTTAGGAGACCCTAACTTGGCGTGTAAACCAAGTAGAACTCCTCTATCTAGATGCCAACTATTCCTACTCTCCCTTTGATTAGAATCCTTATCCTAGGGTGAGTTTGTTACAACAAACCTTATCCTAGTTGTTAATTCCTTCCTAATCCAATTTGGATTAGTTACAAAATAGCCAACTCTATCTAGGAAATAAAAGGGTGATGCCTAATCTATCTAATACCACATGTGATATTAATCCTAGGATGATCAAGTTTATAATTCACTTGTCATCTTACATTATTTTAAAAATAAAAACACACCAAAACTATTTAAAGCTATAATTAAATAAATTACATCCAAAAATCAAGATTATAAAATTAGCTTGAATTTTCTTGACTTGGACGTGTGGTTCTTGGGCTTGGCATGATGCTTGGCCCAACTTTAGGATATTTGGACATCCTCTTGAAATTAACTACACACCATGTGAATGGGCCTTTGGACTTCTACTTTGTATCTTCCTCCTTTGGCTCACTTGATGTAAATGAACCTAATCTTCCTTTTGGGGCTTGTACTGGATGAAGTGCTTTGATGAAGGACCCTATATGTAGCTTGGACCTTCCATTGGGCCTTCTTGATTGGGCTTAGGGGAGTAGGTGTGGGCTGATTTTTATCATTTCTTTTGATGTATTACCGGATCAAGAAAGGTTCTTAATTCTTATGATACATGAAACACGTGTAACCGAACAAGAAGGTGGGGGTGGTTCACGAGATTAAGGTGGAAAGAGAGGGGAGATTCTCGTGAAAGTGAGGTTTTATTGAGGCTATTTTATCATGAGGACTTTTGTGGTTCAAGATTCAAGAAAGATTGAATCTTGAACTGGAAAGAGAGAAAGATGTTTGAATTTTGGATAGTGATTATGGACGTGGGTTGACGTGAGGTTGGAGGGGAGAGAGAGTGGGGTTGACGTTGGAATGGGGAGAAAGAGAAAGGGTAGTAGTTTGTTGGTGGAGAGAGAGGGAGTTTGTTAGGAGGTTGTTATAGAGAGAGAAAAAGAGAGGAGGTAGTATTTTGTGAGAGGAGGGAGAGGGAGGACGTTTGTGAGGGGTAAAGGAGGAGGGTAGGTTTGTTGTGTCTTAACTATATTTGTAGAAAGACACAATGTAATTACCTTAACTATATTGATAGAAAGGTAAGAACGGATAGAACTAGGTTTCTAACTTGAATCCACAAGATAGACAACCTAGGGCTAACTTGATCTAGACCGCAAGCTAGGATCAAGCTCTTCGTAACCACTTGGGTGCCATGCCAAGATACAATAGAAGAAAAGGGGTGAGGGTTTATCCAAACACTCGAGAGAAAGCTGAAAGCTTAATTGATTTCATAATTGAAAGTTGTGTGTTTGCCTTTGAGAGGATACGGTCCTATTTATACTAGGAGAGTCCTTAAGGGACTAGAACTCCTACTTGGGGTGCAAGCCAAGCTATCTAACCTTAGGAGACTCTAACTTGGCGTGTAATCCAAGTAGAGCTCCTCTATCTAGACGCCAACTACTCCTACTCTCCCTTGGATTAGAATCCTTATCCTAGGGTGAGTTTGTTACAACAAACCCTATCCTAGTTGTTATTGGCTTCCTAATCCAATTTGGATTAGTTACAAAATTGCCAACTCTATCTAGGAAATAAAAGGGTGACGCCTAATCTATCTAATACCACACGTGATATTAATCCTAGGATGATCAAGTTTATAATTCACTTGTCATCTTACATTATTCTAAAAATAAAAACACACCGAAACTATTAAAATCTATAATTAAATAAATTACATCCAAAAATTAAGATTATAAAATTAGCTTGAGTTTTCTTGACTTGGACGTGTGGTTCTTGGGCTTGGCGTGATGCATGGCCCAACTTTAGGATGTTTGGACATCCTCTTGAAATAAACTGCACATCATGTGAATTGGCCTTTGGACTTCTACTTTGTATCTTCCTCCTTTGGCCCACTTCATTTAAATGAACCTAATCTTCCTTTTGGGGCTTGTACTGGATGAAGTGCTTTGATGAAGGACCCTTTCTGTAGCTTGGACCTTCCATTGGGCTTTCTTGATTGGGCTTAGGGGAGTAGGTGTGGGCTGATTTCCATCATTCGCCCCTTGTTGAAAGAAGTTTGTCCTCAAACTTTGAGATTCAAGTTCAAAGACTTCAGTTAGCCCAATTGTAAACTCCACGTGAATCAGGACCTTCACGTGAACCATGGTTGCTCCAGTAAACTCTACGTGAATCAGTGCCTTCATGTGAGTTGTGATCTCCTCAGTAGATGGTTCGGGCTGCCCTCCATTATTCTCCATGAACCTTGGGTCCCCAAAGGTGAGACCAAGTTTAGACAGATCTCCAGCATTCTTCCCAGGTGATCAAGAATTTGGCTTTGAACTTGATGGACTGAAAGAGATCTTACTGTACAAGCGGAGTTGGCTTCCATTCTCTTCCATGAATCTAGGGTCAACGAACTTCTCACAGTAATAAGTTAAAGGACGACCCTCTTGAGATGGAACTGATAGGACAGTTCCAATACTAACTCCAGAAGCATCACACTCAACCTCAGACTTCTTATCAAAGCTGTGTAGGGTTAGGACAGGTGTGGTGCTGGATCAAAATAGGGATGAAACCTACCTAAAGTGCATAAGGACAAATCAACAGCATTGTTGGTCCCCTCAATCACAGTCACATCACAAGAGTTAACAACACATCCCATATCAACATGAACATCAATGGTCTTTTCACAGAGAATAGGCTCCTCAAGGTTCTTAGGGCAAAAGACGGTGGTGAACAAAGTGTAGAAGCATGGAGTACATCATCAATTTCTTTGCTTGAACGATCCAATCCACCCACAAACCCCTCACAAGACTCCTCATCAATAATATCAATTGACCCATGACAGAAATCATCATCATACCTAGCATCAAACCCGTGGGATTCACTCACCTCAAACCCCGTCGACTGGGAATAAGGTAAGGATGCATTATGAAAAGTCAAGACACCATCAGTAGCGTCTTTAGGTTAGCTAGGATGAGAAGAAGCAACAATTGGCAGTGATGCCTCAAGAGGGTAAACTATTTCCCCTAGACTAGCCTCTAACTTATCTTGTTGCTCAAGCACTGCCCTCATCAGAATTTCAAGTCTAGCTAAACCAAGGCATGTGGAATCATCATGGTCAAAAGAACTACATAAACGACAAGGAGGCAAACAATGGGGTTGAGTATATAATCTAGCATGAGATGCACAAGGATTGGGGAAAGAGTAACCAGGTGCACAATAAGAAATTTCAAAATTATGTGTATGACAGGCAAGCCATTCAAAAAATTCCCAAGCTTCATACACAGATTTATCACAATAACCAAAATAATTCAAAAGACTATGGGTTTCCATATTCACACCTTCAAAAACAATATCAAGAATTTCAGGTTTTCCTAACATGATATCGCATTGGACAAGAATAGCAGATAAGCGCTCAAAACAACGCCAAAATAATTCGCGTTCAAATTGAGGAAAATTAAAACTTGCCATAATTTTATATTTTTAAAAATTTTTAATTTTTATTTGATTTTTAGTGTTTTAAGAAAAGCAATAAAAACCTAGTCAACCAGAGTGTCTTCGTCTAATGGCAGCTAGGGACAAAGTCCCCGGTAATGGCGCCAAAAATTGATACGCCACAAGTACACGGTGGACAATGTGGTATATCAAGGTCGTTCCCACGAGGACTTGTTCTAGCTTACGCACTAAACTAACCTACTACAAAGGATGTTAGGTTAATCAAAGGGTTGGATTTTAATTCAGTTTAAACAAAATTGAATGAAATTGTAAGGCAATCTAAATTAAACGGCGAATATATCTAATGAAAACAGTAAGTATATTTTTATATATGAAGGTTTTAGCAATATTATAAAGGCGTTTAGGGGATTTACTCTAGTTGACCAATTAACCTAACGAAGGTCTGATTTCAGTATTTAGTAGTTTGCACCAATTCAGGGTCAATAACAAAACAAATATCTATCACAACAATCTTTCGATCCGGAGTGAATTGCTCCGACTAAATTAAACACCTATTTTCATGGCTATCTAATTGAGTCAAAGTTAACAACAGGTTATTTAAACGATCCTAGGTATGAAATATATTATTTCTAACCGAATTTTATATCTATTCGATCTTCCTCAATCGAACTCAAAGAAGCAATCTTTCGATCCGAAACTAAGAGTCTAGACACAAGTAACAGGTGGCCAATTGTAGGACCCGGGAAAAAACTTCCAATGGTGTCCTATGCGATGTTAGGCGAATCGAAAGAGGTGTCTATTCTTTAAAGGATTTGAATTCAATTTTTATTAATCAAAATGTTCAAATGCAATCTTGAATTTAATTATTTTTATTTCCAGAAAATATCATTGCTAAGAAAGTAATATAACACAAAAAACGAGGAGAATCAACGGTGAACCGAGACCTCAACTTTTTGATTCGTTTCTTTCTGTGATATTAGTTCTCGTGCAATTAAAACTTTCTAGAAATAAAAAGGTAAAATTCGAAAAGAAAGCGAATGAATCAAATTGAATAAATTATAGAATCGCCAATTAATTTTTGGTGAGAATTAATAAACTCAAATTAGACTCCGCAAACCGCGAACCATGAGATTTGGATCCGGGGTCAAGGTTACGAATTCGAAAGAACGGACTCTATTAAATCGGTTCATTAAAGAAGAGAGTAGAAGAGTAGAATTAATTAGATTAATTTAAATTACTTAGATGCATGCGAAAAAATTAAAGTGTGAAAATAAATAAATGCAATAAACGAAACATAAATAAATAAAGAACGAAATTAAAATTGCAATTTCCAATAATCCAGTTCAGATTAGTCGTAATTGATTTTATGCATCAAGATTACAACAGTATAAGTGATTACAAGAAAATAAAAACGAAAGAAAAATAAATATGCCAAATATAGATGTATGCAATGATGAAGGAAAGAGTAGGAGAATAAAAATGAAGAGAGGGAGAGAAAAAATCACCTAGTGTCAATACTCCTAGGTGATTCGGTGTAAAGAAAAATAATGGGAGTGAGGCTGTATTTGTAGGGGAAATGGAGTGAGGAAACTAGGATTATTTGGGCCATTCTGATAAGTAGAAGGCCCAGTATGTTGGAATGAAAGGAAGCGGGCCACTGTGGACCAGCCTGTTGGGTAATTTTGAGCTGTCTAACTTTAAACGACCATAATTTTCCCTTCCGACCTCCGATTAACTTGATTCAAGTGTCGTTGGAAAGATTGTAATGAGTACTTTTAGCTCCCAAAATTAGGAAACTCATAGAGGTCGGTGGAAAGTGGGTAATTTAAAGAAAAGGCTCAGGTACATCAACAAAGGGCTGAGTTTTTGGAATATTTGAACGCGGATGGGCCAGAAATGGAAATGGGCTAATGTGAAAGGCTTTTTTGTAGAGGAAAATTTATTTGGGTTTTTTGTGGGTTTTTCATCATTTATGCATTTCAAGAATACTTGACATTTAATCTTAAAAAAATGGTCAAAATAAATTACATAATTACAAAGATGAACTACGACAAAATTCAGCGTCTACACTAATCAATTACTGTAACAATATAAACACGAAGACAGAACGAAATTGACAAACTATTTCATACCAAAATCAACACAGAGGGTCAAATGAATAACATCGAGTTTCCCCTAAAAACAAAATTAACTACTCATGCTTGATAATAAAAACAACTAAACTAATTGAATTGAATCTAGAAAATATAGTAAAAATTGGGGAAGAGGACAACCACAATTGAGGGATGAACGAATATGTCGGCTTGTGAAAGTTTCCTTCTCTCGAGCCTCGATCTCCAATTTTTCCGTCGGCGGTTGAACACTTCGATCTCTAATACCAAAAACTAGGGTTCTAAAATATTGTTTATGAGAACGAATAATAATAATAATAATAATAATAATAATAATAATAATAATAATAATAATAATAATAATAATAATAATAATGATAGATGACCGTTCGTGATCTGATGCCCCCCAATTATGCTGCGTACGCTTCTTCGGCGGTTGAACACTTCGATCTCTAATACCAAAAACTAGGGTTCTAAAATATTGTTTATGAGAACGAATAATAATAATAATAATAATAATAATAATAATAATAATAATAATAATAATAATAATAATAATAATAATAATAATAATGATAGATGACCGTTCGTGATCTGATGCCCCCCCAATTATGCTGCGTACGCTTCTTCTTATAGCAAAAAAAAAATTGAGTTGCCTTATTCTCTAAGCAGTGCGTAATAACCCAGGCATTGCCAGTGCGAGAGTTGCCTTGTTCTCCAACAGTGCGTAACAACCCAGGCGCTGCCAGCGCCAGCCTTGCTTCAACTTCCCTAAACTTTCTGTTTGTGGCGCTACCAGCGCGTCGAGAAACACTGCCAGCGCCTATCTTGGCAAACACGACTTCTCGTTTATTTCTTGCTCTTTGCCTTGTCTTTCCACCTTTTAACTTCTCCTCCTATTTTTCTTCATGGCTTCATGTAATTCCATTCACAAACCTACAAAATTACACCAATCTCCAGACCAAGTGAAATATACATGAATTCGAGATATAAAATGTTACGTTCGATCAGAAATCGACCCGAAATTCATGTATTAAACACCCAAATAACCCTATAAAATGTAGGGTTATCACGAACTACTGTCAGCGGAAACGGAAGTACACCGACCTCCGATCAGTGACTGATTGGATCGTGTTGCTAAAGGAGCCCCGGGATATCTTATGGTTGATCGAATGCTGGCACATTCCTGAATACATGACCTGCGATTCACGGAATGCGTTTATCTGCATTGCTGGTTTGGCACACAAGACCTAGTACTTTCCTGACTGGGTGCGGCGACAGATGGGGCGTAAACCGACTCACGAGCACAGAGGGAGGACCAAGCAGGCTAAGAGACATCGAGACTATTACCGAGACTACTGGCGATGCAAGGAAGGAGAAAGAAGAAAGAAGGTGGAGCAAGCGAAGGAAAAGCTGTTGGTAGCTATTAAATAATTTTTAAATTTAGTTGAATTTTACAATAACAAGTGATGTACTTGTACTGTTCCCGTTTAAAAGATGGAATAAGAGTTATTTTTTTTCAATATGTTGAGCTCTTATTTATACGTTCGATTTACGAGCAGCATCCAAAATTAAAACCAAATGTCTCAAATTTGGTCTTTCAGTTGCTTGGCTTTATTAAGCATAATAGCGCTTGAGTTAATCCAGATTAGAAAGTTGGATCATCTTTTCTTCGTCTGTGGTCGCAAGCCAGGCTGCCCCACCAGGCAATATATCCTTAATAACATAAGGTCCTTTCCAATTAGGTGCGAACTTTCCCCTTGGGTCTTGTATAGGTGCCCTCATTTCTTTAAGCACCAAATCATATACTTGAAGTGCGCGGTCTTTAATGTTTTTATTGAAGGCGCGGGAAATCCTATTTTGATATACTTGCACATTGTGCAATGCTTTTAATCGCCTTTCGTCCATAAAAATGAGTTCTTCAAATCTAGCTCGTTCCCACTCCGCCTTTGGAAGTTGGCTTTCCGCCACTATTCGCAAAGAATGGATTGCCAGTTAGGCTTGGAGGACTGATTCTATCCCATAAACTAGTGAATAAGGGGTTGCACCTGTGGCGATCCTTATAGATGTGCGGTATCCCCATAATCCGAATGGCAACTTGTCAGGCCAATCTTTGTAAGTGATGGCCATCTTCTTAATGATCCCTGCCACTGTTTTGTTTGCCACTTCTACTGCGTCATTGTCTTGAGGCCGATAGGATGAGGAACGATGATGTTGAATGCGATATTTAGCAAGCAGCGTTTCTGTCTCCTTCCGAAAATGGCTTCCATTATCATTGATGATTTCATGAGGTACCCCGTATCTGCAGATGATATTTCGGAGATGAACTTCACCACGCCTTTGGATGTGATTTGAGCAAAGGATGCCGCCTCTACCCATTTGGTGAAGTAATCAATTGCGACCAGTATGTATTCGTGACCTCCTGTACCCGTGCGATGGATTTTATCGATGATATCGATGCCCCATACTGAGAATGGCCAACGTGAAGTTAGGGTAGTCATGTATGACATTTCCAGACGAACTCCAAGCAGTGAACTTCCATGGTTGTCCAGTAATAACCAGCTCGTTGGATCTTCTTAGCCAACATCCGTTCATTCATATGTGGACCACACTCTCCTCCATGAATGGTGGCCATGACTTCTTCTGCCCCCTTAGCATCTATACATAATAAGTTAATGCCAATGGCTAGCTTCTTGTACAATCGATCATTGATCAAGCTGTATTGTGCTGCCATGGATCTTATTGTTCTTTGCCCTCGGGCGTCCAATTCGGTCGGATATTCTCCTTTGTGCAAATAATTGTAGATTTCATAGAACCATGCCTCAGCATCGGCTTCTTGAACATCGGTAGTGCAAATATATACTGGTTCAGGTTGCCGCTCCACCAATATGAGCATTTAGAGCGTGTCTGCCGGGATAGATATCATTGAGGATAGCTTAACCAAAGCTTCTGCTAGCTCATTTTTGTCCCTTTACAAATAGTGAAAATTGATGCATTCGAATTGGTCACGGAACCCCAAGAGTTTCTGTTGGTAGGCCATTAGGTATTCATTCTGTACTTTCCTTGCGCGTTTAGCCTGATTAATGATGAGGCTTGAGTCTCTGAAGACCTTGAGACGGTGAACCCCTGTAGCCAAGGTAGCTTGCAATCCCCTAATACATGCCTCATATTTTGCAGCATTATTAGTGGCATTGAATTTTAGTTTCATAGATATGGGAATGTGTGCTCCTTCTAGTGAAATCAGCATGACTCCTATTCTACAACCCATTTGGTTAGACGCTTCATCGAAGTACATTTCCCATGTGACTTCATCGGTGAAGAAGATATCATCATCTGGGAACTCCAAGTGAGTGCTTCGGTGCTCCTGTGATGGTGATGCAGTGAGGAAGTCTGATACGACTCTTCCCTTGATAGATTTCTGGGGTAGGTACTTGAGATTAAATTCATAGAACATAACTACCTATCGAGCAATACGATTGTTAATGGTGGGTTGTACCATGATGAACTGGATGGGGTTGCTCTCAGCTACCACGTGTATTGTGTGGGGAAGCATGCAATGCCTCAACTTCTTAGGGGCCCACACCTAAGGCGAGTGCTATCTTTTCTTTGTTGGTATACCATTTTTCATATTCCAAGAACTTCTTGCTCAAGTAATAGATGGCGCTTTCCCGTCCTTTTACCTTTTGTGTCAACATAGCCCCCATTGCGGAGTCAGTTACTATAAGGTAGAGGAAGAGAGGATCATCCGGTACTGGAGGTACAAGAACGGGGGGGGGGGGGGGGGGGGGGGTGGTGCTATAAGTATTCCTTGATCTTGTCGAAAGCCGCTTGGCACTGATCTTCCCACTCTATCTTGCTCATCCCTTTCTTCAATTTCTTGAATGGTGGTTCACAAGTCATGGTAAGCTTGGAGATGAATCTACTGATGTATTGTACCCGCCCTAGGAAACCCCATATTTCCTTCTCTGTTCTCGGCGGCTTTAGAACTTATATTGCCATTATTTTGGAAGGATCCACTTCTATTCCTCGTTGGCTGGCTATATAGCCTAGAAGCTTCCCTAAGGTAACCCCGAAGGTACACTTCGCGAGGTTGAGTCGCATTTTGTACTTGTGAAGTCAGAGGAAGAACTTACAAAGATTTGCAATGTGCTCTTCTCTTGTCTTGGATTTAACAATCATGTCATGCACGTAAACTTCCACTTCTTCATGCATTATATCGTGAAGCAGTGTGTTAGCAGTCCTTTGGTACGTTACGACTGCATTCTTGAGACCAAATGCCATGACCACATGACAGTACGTTCCCCAAGGGGTGGTGAATGACGTTTTCTCCATGTCTTGTTCAACCATTTTTATCTGATTGTAACCGGCATAACCATCCACGAAAGATAAAAGTTCGTGTCCGCAAGTGTTATCCACCAACACATCAATATGAGGTAATGAGAAACAATACTTGGGCCTAGCTTTATTGAGGTCTCAAAGTCCACGTACATGCGCACCTTCCTATCTTTTTTAGGTACTGGGACAATGTTGACTATCCATTCGGGGTATTGCACTGCCTTGATGAAATTAGCATTGAGCTGTTTGATCACCTCTTCCTCGATTTTCTTAGCCCATTCTGGCTTGATTCACCTAGCTTTTTGTCGTATCGGCTTTGCATCGAGGAGTAGTGCATGGTATGGTGTGCTCTGCGACATCTCTGTCGATTCCTGGCATGTCCTCATAAGTCCATGCAAATACATCAATGAACTCCTTGAGAAGTTTTGCAAAAGCTAGTTGTTCTTTCATTATCAGAGAACCGCCCAACTTAAGCTCCCTAGGTTGCTCCTCTTTACCCATATTTATACTGATGGTGTCTTTTAACACCGCTATTTTATGCTCAGGTACATCAAGAATTCCTTTCAAGGGTTCATTAAATTCAAGATTATTGTTGGCACAATAGTTCAGGGAAGAGAGGAAAGAATCAGAGTAAGTATAAATGTTCATTTTATTGAATGCGCAAAGGAACACATCGCCAATAGACTCGGTGCTAGCCCCACCCGACTCAGAACCTTTAGGACCCAACTCTATGACCCTGGGAACAGACTCTCCTATAGACAGAATAAAATGGTTTTTTTCAGCATCAACCCATCAGACTACGTTACATGCTCCATCTTCAGTGATTGTGAGACTCGGGTTGAATCTAGGGTTAGATTGTGCAGCGATAACAACATCAGCCTCCGAGTTTTCTTGGGTGGCCTCTTGTCTGAACAACATGCCAAATATGCTACTCCCATCAAAGTGAGTCCACTCTAATGGTGGATGTTTATCCCGAGTGGGGACAAAAGCAGTTGCAGCATTAGTGGAACAGTCTTGGAATATCTCCAATATAGCTATTTGCACCCTTTGATCCTTCAGGTAGAATGGTTATGGGAATTCATAGTATGGAAAGTCGTCTCCTTCCCTTATGAATTACCCGTTCATTGTAAGCGGATACGTCTTCATCTGGTATAACATCGGAGGATTTTCTATCCTCTTTTGTTCGGCTATAGCCATTTTCGCGAGCTTGACCTCCTTTTCCGTTGGTTTAAACCCAAACCAAACCTACATTTTTATTTGAAAGTTTTCATTTTTAGAGGTATCTTGTTCTTTGGGTTCTTTCCTAGTGGCATTTCAGGAAATTATCCTTGCTTCTTAAGGATGGAGTGAACTTCAGGGTTCGAGTATCGATCGAAGTCGAATGGGACCTCATCCTTGCTCAACACCACCACCATCTCAAAGTTATGCAACTCCTCATCCGTAGAACTATTCTCTACCTCAAGGGTCGACTACCTAGGATTGACGACAGATAGTGATTACTTGACCTTGAACGATCATTTTGTTAGGAACCCAAAAGGGGGGGGGGGGTGAATTTGACAAATAAACTCTACACACTAGGTAAGCACGTTAGAGCAAACTTCCTTGATTTCAAACCAAGGATCAAAACACAGTATAACGGAAATACCTCATTATATTTATAACAATCAAAGAACAAGTTACACTTACGAAACAAAGCAAGAAGTAACAACCTGAGGGCAGTTACTGATAGGTTCACTGACCAAGGCCGAAAGTCCTTGAGACAGCTACAAATAAGGATCGTCGTAGGGAAAAACCCTAGCGGCGATTTGAAACATGATGGATTACATTGAAGCACAAACTCATACAGCCTTATTCCATCAAGGCTCTGCTACACATTATCTCACCACCACATGTTGACATAACGAATGCTCACCCAGGTTCTTGGCTATACCTTCCCCACAGGTCCTTTACTGGCTACCTTCACCACCGAACCATTGGCTATTGATGTATATAAGCTCACCAATGTACTGAATCAAGCAAGCTTATAACATCACAAGGACACCAATATCTCGGATAGCCAATAACCACAACAATATGATGCAATAAGTATCAAGGAACGAAAAACAAATGAATGAAAAGATAGATACAAGTATTTCTTCACTTGTTACAGTACTTAAACACCTCAAGTGAAAAGAATACCCGGGCAAGCTTGAAGGACCTCGTTTGGTTACAAAAGTGAATCACCTTCCAAAAGAGATCACAACAAGTCCACACAACACCACTAGATTGCCAAATCTAGCTACTGGAGTGGAAATGAGAGTTTGAGAAACTCACAAACGAAAAGCTCAAAGCTTTCTTTGGTTTTGTATTTCGTAAGATATGAAGTTAAGTGGCCAAGACAATGATACATATACTCGGCTGAAATAAGGGAAAAAGGCAACCAAGCAAGCAAGGAAGGAGCTCAAACTAACTAGAGTGAGGTTTCCTAATGACGAAGAAACCTCCTAAACGTGGTTAATTAAGCTAATTACAAATGACTAAAGCTAATACATGCTTCACTATGAAGTACTCGATCATCATTGGACCAACCATTGGACGATCACAACCCTCCACTTGGCACTTCCTCATTGGAGGATCTTCATTCACTTAGACTCCAATCCATGCAAGACAAGTGAAGAAACACAAGTGGTTTTGTTCCAAAATGGCGGGAACTCAGCAAGGACCTCCAACACTAATAGGGAAAACCGGACCTCCTGAGAAAAGACCAAAATGCCCTTGAAGATACGCCAAAATATCAAGGCTGCCCAAGTAAAGGACCTTTACCGCTGTCCAGATAAAGGACCTTGCTGCACGTCAAAAATAGAACAGTTATGCAGGAGCCTGAATGAGCTTTACTTTTGAGATATGGAGACAAGCAGTGAGGACATCACATGGGGTGAATGTCCTTGGCCTCCCTCGACACTAATGCCCTTCTTAATTATGCCAACCAGGTGATAACACTCTTGAATCAATTGGATATGTGGAGGCTGATTCCCATCATCCCCCCAAGTTGGAAAGAGTTTGACCTCAAACTTGGTAGCTCTTCTCCTTCAGCATAATATGGCTTCAAATCAGAAACATTGAACGTAGCACTTCCTCCATAATCATCTGAAAGTGCCAGCTTGTAGGCATTGTCTCCCACCTTCTCTAACACCTCAAAAGGACCATCTGCCCTGGGAACCAACTTGCCCTTCCTTCTAGATGGAAAACGATCCTTCCTGAGATGGATCCACATGAGATCCCCAGATTGGAAAACCACCTTTCTCCTACTCTTGTTAGCCAGATTGGAAGCTTTCTCATTGAACTTGGCTATCTTTTCTGGGACATGTTGGTGTAGCTCCTGAATCTCCTTGGCTATCACACTAGCATCATGGCTGAACCTGGTTGAGGTAATTATGGGAGCCAAATCCATAGGGGTGATTGGATTCCTTCCATACACTACTTGAAATGGTGACAAACCAGTAGCCTTGCTAGGAGCTCGGTTGAATGCAAACTCAGCATGAGGAAGCAAAGTATCCCATCCCTTCTTATCTTTGTTCACCAAGGACCTTAGCAGTGTACCAAGTGTCCTATTGGTGACCTCAGTTTGGCCATCAGTTTGGGGATGACATGCTGTGCTGAACTTGAGTTTGGTACCAAACTTCTTCCATAATGTCACCCAAAAGTGACTCAAGAACTTTGCATCTCGATCAGAAACCATAGATTTAGGAACTCCATGTAGCCTTACAACTTCCTGGAAGTACAACTCAGCAACTCTCACATCATCATAAGTAGTATGGCATGGGATAAAGTGAGCCATCTTTGAAAAACGATCAACAACCACCAAAATAGAATCTTTACCTCTTTGGGTTCTTGGCAATCCAACAATGAAGTCCAGACTGATGTCTTCCCAAGGACCTTGGGGTATAGGCAGTGGGGTGTAAAGACCTTGTGGTAGGCTGTGACTCTTTGAGAGTTGACATAATGAACACCTTTTGACCAAGTGCTCAACGTCCTTCTGCATTCTCGTCCAGTAGTAATGCTCCTTCATCATTAACGTAGTCTTCTCGATCCCAAAGTGACCTGCCAAACTACCTCAATGAACCTCCAAGATGAGAAGCTCACGTAGGCTAGTCTTTGGGATGCACAACTTGTTTCCCTTAAATAGAAACCCATGCTCAATATGGAATAAATCTCCTTGGGGCCACTGCTGACATGCTTCATAAATCTCCTTGAAATCTTCATCTTCAGGATACAAGGCCTTGAGGTGCTCAAAACCAAGCACTCTCGAATCATGGACATGTAACAAAAGGAACTTCCTTGAGAGGGCATCAGCTCCTTTGTTTAAATGACCGACCTTGTGGTGGATCATGAAATGATAGGCTTGCATATACTCAACCCATTTGGCATGGCGATGGTTTAGCTTATGCTGGCCTTGAATGAACTTGAGGGCCTCATGATCACTATGCAAAATGAACTCATTACCAATAAGATAATGCCTCCAATGCTCCAATGCTCGAATGATTGCATAAAACTCCTTATCATACACACTGTACTTCTTTTTGGCATCATTCAACTTCTCGCTAAAATAAGCAATAGGCCTGCCTTCTTGGGATAAGACAGCTCCTATGCCCAACCCAGATGCATCACACTCAACTTCAAATGCCTTTGAGAAACTAGGTAAGGCTAACACAGGGGCAGTGGTTAACCTTTCCTTGATGGTTTCAAAGGCCTTCTGTGCTGATGGAGTCCAAGAGAAACCTTTAGCCTTCATTAACTCAGTCATAGGAGCTAGGATGGTACTAAATTTCCTCACAAACCTCCTATAGAAGGAAGCCAAACCATGGAAACTCCTCACTTGCTGGATGGTGGTGGGGATTGTCCAATCTCTTATAGCTTGAATCTTCTCTTCATCCACCTGAATGCCCTCAGCAGAGATCACATAGCCATGGAACATAACCTTGTTGGTGAAGAATTGGCATTTCCCTAAATTTCCATAAAGCTTTCCCTTGGACAGTATCTCCATCACAGCTTGCAAATGCTTGACATGATCCTCCTCATTGTGGCTATAAACAGGTATGTCATCAAAGTAGACAACTACACACTTGCCTATAAGGACCTTCAGAACCTGGTTCATCAATCTTATAAAAGTAGATGGGGCGTTAATTAAACCAAAAGGCATAACCAACCATTCATACAAACCTCCTTTAGTCTTAAATGTCGTTTTCTACTTGTCCCCTTCATAGATTCTGATTTGGTAGTAGCCACTCCTCAAATCAATCTTTGAAAACACTTGAGCCCCATGAAGCTCATCCAGAAGGTCCTCAAGCCTAGGTATAGGATACCTATACTTGATGGTAATCTTGTTGATAGCACGACAATCAATGCACATTCTTTGACTCCCATCTTTCTTTGGCACTAGGAGAGCTGGTATAGCACAAGGACTTAAGCTCTCCCTGATCATCCCTTTGGCGAGAAGGTCATCTACCTGCCTTTGAATCTCCTGAGTATCACTGGGGTTCATTCGGTAAGCTGGTTTATTAGGGAGTATTGACCCAAGAACGAGGTCAACTTTGTGTTGAATGTCCCTCTTGGGAGGTAAACCAGGGGGCATCTCCTCAGGAAACACGAAGGAATAGTGTTCCAGAAGAGGGGCAAGAAGGGGGTGGTCATTTGTGGAGCTAGGCTGTGTGTTTAGGTCTAGGAGAATAAGGTCCTTATGATCATGAAACTCATGGTGTTCAGCAACCAAGAGTGTGATCAAACTTGGATCAGTAACTAAATTCTCCTTGGGTTTTGGGAGTGGGGTAGGCTTAAGGGGTACAAGGGTAATCTTTTTATGGTTAAAGAGAAGGGTATAACTGTTTGCCCTCCCATCATGACTCACGGATCTATCAAAAAGCCAAGGCCTGCCAAGTAACACATGACAAGCATCCACAGGTAAAATATCACACCAAAGAGAGTCTTGGTACGTTTTACCTATTGAGAAGTTCAATAAACATCTCTGATCCACGTGAATGCCCTTGCCTTGATTAAGCCACTGGATGATATAAGGAGTTGGGTGAGGACTGGTTTGCAACTTGAGCTTGCTCACCATAAACTGTGAGGCAGCATTGGTACAACTTCCTCCATCGATGATCAAAGAGCACACCTTGCCATTGATAGTGCACCGAGAATGAAAAATATTCTCCCGTTGCTCCTGTCCTTCCTTCACAGAAGAGCTACTAAGAACTCTCCTTACCACCAACATCTCCCCTTCGTCTGGTTCCTCAACCACCTCATCATAAACTGGATCACCCAAAGGTTCATTTTCAACCTCCTCCTCCTCTCCTAGTTCTGGTGCAACAAACAAGGCTGCTTGGTACTCAGCGAGAGATACCACTCGTTTGTTAGGACATTCGGACGCAATGTGTCCAAGTCCTTGGCACCGAAAACATCTCCTCTTATCAAGGGGTTTGGGTTCAGTAAAGGTAGGCCTTTGTGGGGTATAAGGTTGAGGGTTTGGAGTAGGTTTAATGGGGGTGTATTTGGGCTGGAAAGGTTGTTTTTGTGGGGTAAAGGATGGTTTAGGGAATGTGTTTGGACATGTTTGGGGTTGGTTTCTACTATGAACCTCCTTCCCTCTACTCCTCCTTTGAAACTCCACCTTGTGAGCCAAAGAACTCAACTCATCAAGGGAAGTGTAAGGGTGCAAGTCCACAACATTCCTCACTCGTTCATCTAAACCAAGAAGATACCTCACAAGTATTTGAGGTTCATTCTCCTTAAGATCACACCTCCAAAGTAAATGCTCGAACTCCTTGGTGTACTCCTCTACTGTTTTGCCTCCTTGAACCAACTGTTGAAGCTTCAAGTAGTTATCCTTAAGATAACTGGCTGGAAGGAACTTGGCTTGTAACTTCTCCTTCATTTTCTGCCATGAATGCACCTTATCCTTCCCAACAGAAACTCTCTTCTTCTGCAGATTAGTCCACCACATAGATGCATGTTTTCTCAATTTCAAAGCTACAAATTTTACCTTCTTTTCATCGAGAACGTCCTTTAGAACAAAGACCCGTTCTACCGTTTGCATCCAATCCAAGAAAACCTCTGGATCAAGGTTTCCCTCGAATTCTGGTATATCCACCTTGAAATCAAGCCTTTCCTCCTTAGGCGAACGTCTCCCTCTTTGTTCGCTGAGAATCTCCATTTCATCATCTCCAAACGGATTCCCCAAATTAGAAGCACCTCCATCCGAACCCTTAAGCTCTTGGTTCCTCAAGTACATATAGTGCATGAGTTGAGCTGTAAGGAATTCAACCAGTTTCTCCACCTCTTCTTTCTCCCTTAGAACATCTTCGGGGTTTTGAGGTTGAACTTGACCGGAAGACATAACTTTAGTTTCTTCTTACTTCACACCAAATGAATCAAAACAAACTCACCAAGATGGTAACCTGGCTCTAATACCAATTATGATGTATATAAGCTCACCAATGTACTGAATCAAGCAAGCTTATAACATCACAAGGACACCAATATCTCAGATAGCCAATAACCACAACAATATGATGCAATAAGCATCAAGGAACGAAAAACAAATGAATGAAAAGATAGATACAAGTATTTCTTCACTTGTTACAGTACTTAAACACCTGCAAGTGAAAAGAATACCCGGGCAAGCTTGAAGGACCACGTTTGGTTAGAGAAGTGAATCACCTTCCAAAAGAGATCACAACAAGTCCACACAACACCACTAGATTGCCAAATCTAGCTACTGGAGTGGAAATGAGAGTTTGAGAAACTCACAAACGAAAAGCTCAAAGCTTTCTTTGGTTTTGTATTTCATAAGATATGAAGTTAAGTGGCCAAGACAATGATACATATACTCGGCTGAAATAAGGGAAAAAGGCAACCAAGCAAGCAAGCAAGGAGCTCAAACTAACTAGAGTGAGGTTTCCTAATGACGAAGAAACCTCCTAAACGTGGTTAATTAAGCTAATTACAAATGACTAAAGCTAATACATGCTTCACTATGAAGTACTCGATCATCATTGGACCAACCATTGGACGATCACAACCCTCCACTTGGCACTTCCTCAATGGAGGATCTTCATTCACTTAGACTCCAATCCATGCAAGACAAGTGAAGAAACACAAGTGGTTTTGTTCCAAAATGGCAGGAACTCAGCAAGGACCTCCAACACTAATAGGAAAAACCAGACCTCTTGAGAAAAGACCAAAATGCCCTTGAAAACATGCCAAAATATCAAGGTTGCCCAAGTAAAGGACCTTCACCGCTGTCCAGATAAAGGACCTTGCCGCACGTCAAAAATAGAACAGTTATGCAGGAGCCTGAATGACCTTTACTATTGAGATATGGAGACAAGCAGTGAGGACATCACATGGGGTGAATGTCCTTGGCCTCCCTCGACACTAATGCCTTTCTTAATTATGCCAACCAAGTGATAACACACTTGAATCAATTGGATATGTGGAGGCTGATTCCCATCAGCTATACACTAAGAAATCCAACCGGATTTTTTACTCTGCGATTACTTCCGTGGAATCGCCTATTTGTCTTCATCTTTTGACTACATAATAAAGGTAGCTTGGAAGACCGGTGGAGATGAAGGCCTTCCTTTCCTTTGTCGAATCTTCCTTCCTTCTTAACATAATATCCTTTCTTGACAGCAATCACAATCTTCTAAATTTCTTTTCCATGTGGTGATTATACCATGAAATAAGGAGATAAGAGTATGATCAAATTGCAATTATTAGAGCAAGAAGAGTATCAATAATATTCCCAATCAACTTCCCTTTCTGGATCAGAGTATCTAATCAAAATATTCCGATCAGAATATTTAATCATACCAGAATATCTAATAAAAATATATTATGTGTGATTTTGGCTTTCATTCAAAACTTCGTATCCTTCATATAAGCTCCTTTGTGGATGCGTAGGTGAAGGACCTTGACCCTGGTCCCAACAATCTCCCCCTTTTAGGATGAAAGAATAAATTCAGCAACAATAAATTCTTTTTCCCTTTTTGGATTAGCACAAGGTTAATAGGGAATCTCCCCCTTGATGCAACACTTACAATATTTTAGAGGTCGTCTAGAAACCTGCAATACTTGATAAACTTGTCAGTAGTAAGAGAGGGTCCTCCCCCTCAAATCATGCCATAAATAAATTTGATCAATAAATGGTTTATAGAAGACATACCTCAAGGTTTGTGCCAGATAAAAGACATAAGGATTATGATTGAACTTTGTACCTTGTCAATGTCCTTATAGCTGAATGCATCTACGTCCGTGACTTACCTTGTTGTTTTCGTTATCCCCCGTGATCTTTTCCACAGAGCGGTTAGTCTCTTCTTGAGCGGACTTGCTTTGATACCACCTGTAGGAACCCAAGAGAGGGTGAATTTGACAAATAAACTCTAAACACTAGGTAAGGACGTTAGAGCTAACTTCCTTGGTTTCAAACCAAGGATCAAAACACAGTATGACTGAAATACCTCATTATATTTATAACAATCAAAGAACAAGTTACACTTACGAAACAAAACAAGAAGTAACAGCCTGAAGGCAGTTACTAATAGGTTCACTGACCAAGGCCGAAGTTCCTTGAGACAGCTACAAATAAGGATCGTCGTAGGAAAAACCCTAGCTGCGATTTGAAACATAATGGATTACATTGAAGTACAAACTCACACAAGCTTAGTCCGTCAAGGCTCTGCTACACTTCATCTCACCACCACATGTGGACACAACGAATGCTCACCAAGGTTCTTGGCTATACCTTCACCAGAGGTCCTTTACTGGCTACCTTCACCACCGAACAATTGGCTACTCACTAAGAAATCCCACCGGATTTCTTACTGTTCGATTACTTCCGTGGAAACGCCTATTTGTCATCATCTTTGGCTGCATATATATAAAAGTAGCTTGGAAGACCGTTGGACATGAAGGTCTTCTTTTCCTTTGTACGATCTTCCTTCCATCTTAGCATAATATCCTTTCTTGGCAGCAATCACAATCTTCTAAATTTCCTTTCATTGTGGTGATTATATCCTGAGTAAGTAGATAAGAATATGATCAAATTGCAATTATTAGAGTAAGAAGAGTTTTAATAATATTCCCAATCAACTTCCCTTTCTAGATCAGAGTATCTAATCAGCATATTCTGATCAGAATATCTAATCAGACCAGAATATCTAATAAAAATATATTATGTGTGATTTTGGCTTTCATTCAAAACTTCGTATGCTTTATACAAGGTCCTTTGTGGATGCGTAGGTGAAAGACCTTGACCCTAGTCCCAACAATTTCCCCCTTTTTGGATGAAAAAATAAATTCAGCAACAATAAATTCTTTTTCCCTTTTTGGATTAGCACGAGGTTAATAGGGAATTTCCCCTTTGATGCAACACTTAGAATATTTTAGAGGTCGTCTAGAAACCTGCAGCACTTGATAAACTTGTCCGTATTAAGAGAGGGTCCTCCCCCTCAAATCATGCCATAAATAAATTTGATCTATGAATAGTTTACAGATGACATACCTCAAGGTTTGTGCCAGATGAAAGACATAAGGATTATGATTGAACTTTTTACCTTGTCAATGTCCTTATAGCTGAAGGCATCTACGTCCGTGACTTACCTTGTTGGTTTCACTATCCCCCATGAGTTTTTCCATAGAGCGGTTAGTCTCTTCTTGAGTGGACTTGCTCTGATACCATTTGTAGGAACCCAAGAGGGGGTGAATTTGACAAATAAACATTAAACACTAGGTAAGGACGTTAGAGCTAACATCCTTGGTTTCAAACCAAGGATCAAAACATAGTTTAACTGAAATATCTCATTATATTTATAACAATCAAAGAACAAGTTACACTTACGAAACAAAGCAAGAAGTAACAGCCTGAAGGCAGTTACTAATAGGTTCACTGACCAAGGCCAAAGGTCCTTGAGACAACTACAAATAAGGATCGTCATAGGAAAAACCCTAGCGGCGATTTGAAACATGATGGATTACATTGAAGCACAAACTCACACAGCCTTAGTCCGTCAAGGCTCTGCTACACATCATCTCACCACCACATGTGGACACAACGAATGCTCACCCAGGTTCTTGGCTATACCTTCACCACAGGTCCTTTACTGGCTACCTTCACCACCGAACAATTGGCTATACACTAAGAAATCCCACCGGATTTCTTACTCTGCGATTTCTTCCGTGGAATCGCCTATTTGTCTTCATCTTTTGACTACATATTTATAAAGGTAGCTTGGAAGACCGTTGGAGTTGAAGGCCTTCCTTTCCTTTGTCCAATCTTCCTTCCCTCTTAACATAATATCCTTTCTTGGCAGCAATTACAATATTCTAAATTTCTTTTCCTTGTGGTGATTATACCCTGAAATAAGGAGATTAGAATATGATCAAATTGCATTTATTATAGTATGAAGAGTATCAATAATATTCCCAATCAACTTCCCTTTCTGGATCAAAGTATCTAATTAGAATATTTTGATCAGAATATCTAATCAGACCAGAATATCTAATCAAAATATATTATGTGTGATTTTGGCTTTCATTCAAAACTTCATATGCTTCATATAAGGTCCTTTGTGGATGCGTAGGTGAAGGACCTTAACACTGGTCCCAACAATCTCCCCCTTTTTGGATGAAAGAAAAAATTCAGCAACAATAAATTCTTTTTCCCTTTTTGGATTAGCACAAGGTTAATAGGGAATCTCCCCCTTGATGCAACACTTAGAATATTTTAGTGGTCGTCTAGAAACCTGCAACACTTGATAGACTTGTCAGTACTAAGAGAGGGTCCTCCCCCTCACATCATGCCATAAATAAATTTGATCAATGAATGGTTTACAGAAGACATACCTCAAGGTTTGTGCCAGATAAAAGACATAAGGATTATGATTGAACTTTGTACCTTGTCAATGTCCTTATAGCTGAATGCATCTATGTCCGTGACTTACCTTGTTGTTTTCGTTATCCCCCGTGATCTTTTCCACAGAGTGGTTAGTCTCTTCTTGAGCGGACTTGCTTTGATACCACCTGTAGGAACCCAAGAGGGGGTGAATTTGACAAATAAACTCTAAACACTAGGTAAGGATGTTAGAGCAAACTTCCTTGGTTTCAAACCAAGGATCAAAACACAGTGTAACTAAAATACCTCATTATATTTATAACAATCAAAGAACAAGTTATACTTACGACACAAAAAAAAAGTAACAGCCTGAAGGCAGTTACTAATAGGTTCATTGACGAAGGCTGAAGGTCCTTGAAACAACTACAAATAAGGATCGTCATAGGAAAAACCGTAGCAGCGATTTGAATCATGATGGATTACATTGAAGCACAAACTCACACAGCCTTAGTCCGTCAAGGCTCTGCTACACATCATCTCACAACCACATGTGGACACAATGAATGCTCACCAAGGTTCTTGGCTATTCCTTCACCAGAGGTCCTTTACTGGCTACCTTCACCACCGAACCATTGGCTACACACTAAGAAATCCCATCGGATTTCTTACTCTGCGATTACTTCCGTTGAATTGCCTATTTGTCTTCATCTTGTGACAACATATTTATAAAGGTAGCTTGGAAGACAGTTGGAGATGAAGGCCTTCCTTTCCTTTGTCCGATCTTCCTTCCTTCTTAGCATAATATCCTTTCTTGGCAGCAATCGCAATCTTCTAAATTTCCTTTCCTTGTGGTGATTATATCCTGAAATAAGGAGATAAGAATATGATCAAATTGCAATTATTAGAGTAAGAAGAGTATCAATAATATTCCCTATCAACTTCCCTTTCTAGATCAGAGTATCTAAATAGAATATACTGATCAGACCAGAATAACTAATAAAAATATATTATGTGTGATTTTGGCTTTCATTCAAAACTTCGTATGCTTCATATAAGGTCCTTTGCGGATGCGTGGGAGAAGGACCTTGATCCTGGTCCCAACAATCTCCCCCTTTTTGGATGAAAGAAAATATTCAGCAACAATAAATTCTTTTTCCCTTTTTGGATTAGCACAAGGTTAATAGGGAATCTCCCCTTTGATGCAACACTTAGAATATTTTAGAGTTCGTCTAGAAACCTGCAACACTTGATAAACTTGTTAGTACTAAGAGAGGGTCCTCCCCCTCAAATTATGCCATAAATAAATTTGATCTATGAATGGTTTACAGATGACATACCTCAAGGTTTTTGCCAGATGAAAGACATAAGCATTATGATTGAACTTTTTACCTTGTCAATGTCCTTATTGCTGAATGCATCTACGTCCGTGACTTGCCTTGTTATTTTCACTATCCCCCGTGATCTTTTCCATAGAGCGGTTAGTCTCTTCTTGAGTGGACTTGCTCTGATACCACTTGTAGGAACCTAAGAGGGGGTGAATTTGACAAATAAACTTTAAACACTAGGTAAGGACGTTAGAGCTAACTTCCTTGGTTTCAAACCAAGGATCAAAACATAGTTTAACTGAAATATCTCATTATATTTATAACAATCAAAGAACAAGTTACACTTACGAAACAAAGCAAGAAGTAACAGCCTGAAGGCAGTTACTAATAGGTTCACTAACCAAGGCCAAAGGTCCTTGAGACAGCTACAAATAAGGATCGTCATAGGAAAAACCCTAGCGGCGATTTGAAACATGATGGATTACATTGAAGCACAAACTCACACAGCCTTAGTCCGTCAAGGCTCTGCTACACATCATCTCACCACCACATGTGGACACAACAAATGCTCACCAACGTTCTTGGCTATACCTTCACCAGAGGTCCTTTACTGGCTACCTTCACCACCGAACCATTCGCTACACACTAAGAAATCCCACCAGATTTCTTACTCTACAATTACTCGGTGGAATCGCTTATTTGTCTTCATCTTGTGACTACAGATTTATAAAAGTAGCTTGGAAGACCGTCGGAGATGAAGTCCTTCCCTTCCTTTGTCTGATCTTCCTTCCTTGTTAGCATAATATCCTTTCTTGGCAGCAATCACAATCTTCTAAATTTCTTTTGCTTGTGGTGATTATACCCTGAAATATGGAGATAATAATATGATCAAATTACAATTATTAGAGTAAGAAGAGTATCAATAATATTCCCAATCAGCTTCCCTTTCTCCATCAGAGTATCTAATCAAAATATTCTGATCAGAATATCTAATCAGACCAGAATATCTAATCAAAATATATAATGTGTGATTTCGGCTTTCATTCAAAACTTTGTATGCTTCATATAAGGTCCTTTGCGGATGCGTGGGAGAAGGACCTTGATCCTGGTCCCAACAATCTCCCCCTTTTTGGATGAAAGAAAATATTCAGCAACAATAAATTCTTTTTCCCTTTTTGGATTAGCACAAGGTTAATAGGGAATCTCCCCTTTGATGCAACACTTAGAATGTTTTAGAGTTCGTCTAGAAAGCTGCAACACTTGATAAACTTGTCAGTACTAAGAGAGGGTCCTCCCCCTCAAATCATGCCATAAATAAATTTGATCAATGAATGGTTTACAGATGACATACCTCAAGGTTTGTGCCAGATGAAAGACATAAGGATTATGATTGAACTTTTTACCTTGTCAATGTCCTTATTGCTGAATGCATCTACGTCCGTGACTTGCCTTGTTATTTTCATAATCCCTTGTGATCTTTTCCATAGAGCGGTTAGTCTCTTCTTGAGTGGTCTTGCTCTGATACCACTTGTAGGAACCCAAGAAGGGGTGAATTTGACAAATAAACTCTAAACACTAGGTAAGGATGTTAGAGCAAACTTCCTTGGTTTCAAACCAAGGATCAAAACACAGTGTAACTAAAATACCTCATTATATTTATAACAATCAAAGAACAAGTTATACTTACGAACCAAAAAAAAAGTAACAGCCTGAAGGCAGTTACTAATAGGTTCACTGACGAAGGCCGTAGGTCCTTGAAACAACTACAAATAAGGATCGTCGTAGGAAAAACCGTAGCAGCGATTTGAAACATGATGGATTACATTGAAGCACAAACTCACACAGCCTTAGTCCGTCAAGGCTCTGCTACATATCATCTCACGACCACATGTGGACACAACGAATGCTCACCAAGGTTCTTGGCTATACGTACACCACAGGTCCTTTACTAGCTACTATCACCACCGAACCATTGACTAGACACTAAGAAATCCCACTGGATTTCTTACTCTGCGATTACTTCGTGGAATCGCCTATTTGTCTTCATCTTGTGACTGCATATTTATAAAGGTAGTTTGGAAGACTGTTGGAGATGAAGGCCTTCCTTTCCTTTGTACAATCTTCCTTCCTTCTTAGCATAATATCCTTTCTTGGAAGCAATCACAATCTTCTAAATTTCCTTTCCTTTGGTGATTATATCATGAAATAAGGAGATAAGAATATGATCAAATTGCAATTATTAGAGTAAGAAGAGTATCAATAATATTCCCAATCAACTTCCCTTTCTGGATCAGAGTATCTAATCAGAATATTCTGATCAGAATATCTAATCAGACCAGAATTTCTAATCAAAATATATTATGTGTGATTTTGGATTTCATTCAAAACTTCGTATGCTTCATATAAGGTCCTTTGTGGATGCGTAGGTGAAGGACCTTGACCATGGTCCCAACAATCTTCACCTTTTGATGTAGGGTGGATGTTATGACATTACACTCGTGAAGCCATGGTCTTCCTAGCAGCAAGTTAAAGGAAGCCGGAATTTTGAGCGCAATAAATTCTATGTTTCGGGTGATGCAATTCATGGTGATAGGTAGGACTATGAAACCAACTGATTTCCAAGGTGAGTTATCATATGCTCGAAGTTGCACTCCGTTTTGAATCAAGTGTTGCTGCTGGACTCCCAACTTTTGTGTCGTCCTCAGGGGCATACGTTTATAGCTGACCCATTGTCTACTGCCACTAATGGGATAGTTTTGTTTGAATATTGCATAATTAGATACAATGCTTTGTTATGGGATGCGCTTCCTTGTGGTAAGTCTTCATCACTAAAGGTAATGACACGTTGGTTAGACGACTAAGGATTCAGGGGTCACCGTTGCTGAAATAGTCATCTCATTGAAGGCACTTAACAACTTTTGTCTGTGAGATTGTGATGCACACAGGAGTTGCCAAATAGTGATCTCAGCTTTGGTTTTCTTTAGCTGGGTAAGAAGAACTGATTTGGGTCCTAGTTTTTTCTTGTTCTTGAGGGCCAAATGGTGATCTTCAATCTTGTTCTTGAGGGACCAACATTTCTCGATGTCATAACCTCTGTAGTGATGATAACGACAGAACTAATTTGGGTCCCAGAATTTTACCTTAACCTCCGGCTTACCGCTTGGTAAAGACAACACTAGGATACCTTTCATGACCAGCCTGTCGAGGGCTTGAGTATATGGCACATCCAGGGGTGTGTAGGTATCATACTTAGGCATAAGCGGTCCTCGACGTTGGATGGAATTAGTATCAACAATTGTAGGAGGGTAGCTAAGTACACTAATAGCCCTCTTGTTGGAGCTACATCATTTCCAACCAAGTGTTGTGGCGAATTTACCATTGTTGATGGCCTCCAGTTGACACAGATGTCCTTTCAGGTAGTCGAAATCCTTAATGACACGGTATCCCAAATGCCGGGACAAGCTGCTTTTGAGTCCTTTCTTGAAGGTGGATAATTGCAGGCGTAGAGGTATAGTCTCGTTGATATGGGATAACTTGGTGTGTCATCTTTCAAAATAGTCGAGGAAAGACTCGTTGTCCCTTTACTTCATGGTCAATTGTTATATCATCCACCGTCACCTGTTTCTTTGGATGCAACTGTAGTGATTGATGAAGGCATTAACCAGCTCGTTCTAGTCAGCCTTGACTTGAGGTGACAAGGCATGGTACCATACCTTAGCTTCTCCATCTAAGGCGGATGGGAAGACAGTAGAGTACAAACCCACGTCGATCCGCTTAAGGGGTGCCAACGGCATGAATTCCTCAATGTGGTGTGTAGGATTCTCAAATGGCCTGAATTTGATATTGAGCAACTCAATCTTATCAGCAATTTTCATGACTGATTGGATTGATAAGGGCACATTCATATATTTGTTAGCAAAGGTTGGAACAGTGCTCATCATCTTGGTGAGGCTCTCCAACTTTTGTTCTAAGGCTTTAACAGCTAGGTCCTTAACGAGCTTGGGAACTTTCGAGACTGACTTAGACTTCCCTTTGAATGACCCGGGGCCTCTTGACTCCCCTCCTGCAGGCGTTTTGATTAACTCAAGTTCATATTCATATCCATTGACCTCCACAACATCATCATCCCCTTTACTATTCAAGCATAACTTCTCATTGATTTTGGTTATGGCTTGTAACATGCCATCCATCACTTGTTGTTGCTCGTCGAACCTCTTCCCAATCTTCTGCTCCTGTTCAAGGGAGTTTGCAAAGACTAAGCCTGAATTTGTTAGTGACTCGACAATCAACTCTAACATTTTCTACTTGATGCATGCATGTCTTAGAGGACCTATATGGGACCCTGACGAACTTGACGCCTTTATGTTGACATGAGGATGACTCACCCACTTCTTGGGAGTGCATGACCTTACTCTATATGGGCCTAACGTAATGATCTACAAGACGAATAACCATTGGGTCTTTACTTGGATCGAGTCTCCACAGACATGAGTTCAGATCCGAGTAACAAATACAATGGGAATTTAGACACAAGGACATCATAAAGGACCGGAAAGAATCAACATATAGGACCTGGATCTGGGAAACCTCATTGGGTGATCCAGCAAAAAAAATAAGTGGGCTAGAAAAGGCTTGTGATTTTTACATGGGCCACATAATAAGGTAGCCAGGGCAGAAACTGGCCCATAAACGGAGAAAGAGCATTTCTTTGTTCCTTAAGTGATTCTATACGTGCTAATATGATATCCAACACCAGACGGGCTGACTCGACTCATTTTTTTTTATTATTTTTTATGTACAACAAGCACATAACATACAAATGAAGGGTTGTGGACATTTTTCCTCGCCGTTCGTGCTTCCAAAAGTCCACGTTGGATTGGGGTGTGATTTGATGATTTGTGCTGGGGTTTAACCTTTGAAAATTCTTTAAGGAATTAATCGTACATTTCATGAATAATATCTTGTAAAATCACTTTCCCTTTACTTGTGCATTTTATGAGTACTTGAATTAAACCTTTAAGAGTGAACATCCACTTGTTCCAAACTCTTCTAAATTTAACCCAATTTGCTTATTTAAATGTTAGGCTCGGAAGAGAGTGATTTATGCAAATATTATTTAGAAATATAAGAGGAAAACCCTAAAGTTGCATCGATACATTGTAAAACCATGTTATCCACAATTTATGCAATCCTCAATGTGTTTTGGTTTGAAATGGGAGTCGCTACTCGACTTTTTAAGGGAAAAGCCAAGACAAAACCGAAAAGAAAAGAAATAAAGACTCCGCCTGCGAAACCCAAGAATGGATTCGGGGGTAAGGGTACGAACTCGAAAAGTAAGCTTTAAGAGTTCGCCTCTCACAAAAGGAAAGACTCTACTTAAAGTTTAAAGATGTGCTTTTGATAACATTTGGAAGGGAAATAAATAAGAACTTTATAGAATCACTTCATTGAACGTGCAACAAATAAGAATGAAAGAAAACACAACATGTACACTTTATTTACATAAAAAGGAAACAATTAAATGCTTACATTATGCCTTTTGAAGAGAAGCCTTGCCTAGCCTTTATTGTAGTAGCCATTGGAAGCCTTGAATACTCCTCTTGTATATGCCAAAATGATGTCAAAAGTGGATGGAGAAAAGTATGGAAAAGGGATAAGAAAAGGGGTAGGAAAAGGCTCTTTTTGTGATGTTTTAGGATAGTTTTTGTGATGTTTTTGGGAGGTTTTATGGGAGGTTTATGTGGAGTTAAGGGAGGATAGGATGAGAGTACGGATTAGGGAATTGAAGAAGGTGGAGGAATGGAGATTATGATGGTAAGAATATGGTCGAAAGATGATAGGAAAAGAATGTAGAATGATTATATTAGAATGGAGAGATTAAAGAAATGAGAGAATTAAGAGATGGAGGATGAGAGTGTAGGGGAAAGAATGAGTGAATGAGTTGGTGAGTTTAGCATCAACAAGAGGGATTATTTATAGGCTTTAGGAGGGAGTAGATACATATGCACATACATGCATTCTCTCCATTCGTAGCAACCAGTCAACAAGCACAGAAAACTAAGGTGGCAAAGGGGGTGTCTTGGAGTAGACAGCAACTCGTGGTTGTATGAACCATGTGTGGATGAGCTGAAGGCTGACCGGCCTTGGGAAAGAGGAGCTTTGACTCGGGCTTGGTTCACGTATTCTTAGACGGTGAGGGTATGAATGGGGTGCACTCGAAGTCAGCCTGTTCACACTAGACGGTGGGAGCTTAATTGAGCTCAAATAAGTGTGTTTGTGAGGTCTTGACCTCTTGGATGCTTTTTGCATGTGATGTTTACTTGGGTTTTGCATGGCTTTCATGAAGCTTGATTGGTTACATAAAGATTGTGCATGCAATAGGCTAGGAAATTCAGATGTAATGGTGCACGTGTGCTCATCCGAACTTGGTCATGTTTGAGTGCATGCGAGGAACTGCCTTGGCTTGGCTCGGCTCTGGCTTGTCTTTGGCTTGGCTTTGGCTTCCCTTATTTCCTTATTTCCTAACTAAAAATATATAAATAAAGTACATAAAGAGGAAATAATAAAAATTACAATAATAGTATACAAAACTACGCTAAAATCCAGAAGTCTGAACTAGCTTATCGACCGACTTCTTTTTCTTTATTTCTGCTTTGTTTATATAGAAATGCTATATATTTATGCGCCAAATCCCGGTGTCTACAGAGAGCCCCCACTTTGATTGAGTCCGAGGATAGGACGAAAATCAAAGTAGATTTGATTTGATGGAAACCGGTTGGGATATGACTTTGTGGTGCAAAGCCTGTGGATATGACTTTGGATTGCAAAGCCTGTGGATATGACTTTGGATTGCAAAGCCTGTCGATATGAATTTGGAGTTCAAAGCGTGGGGTGATGCTTGGAAGTCGAGTCCTGCATCGCGGTTATGGACGACATGCGCCTCTGTCGGGGTTGATCTGAAGCAAGAATGATGCTCTACTTGAGGTGATCTCGGACGTTTGATGACGTCCTACTGGGAATGATCTCCGGCGCTGAAGGTGTCCTACTTGAAGATGTGGGCTGACACTTGGAAGCTAAGTCTTATGTCGCGGTTGGCGAAGTTGCGCCGATAGGTGATCTTGAGCAAGAATGATGCTCTACTTGTTGGAGAGACTTCATCGGACGCGATGCCGATGTCTCTTGGAGTTGATTTTCTAGTCTTTCCTAGTGTCGATATTCCAGTCTTTCTTGGTGTCGTTGTTGATTATTGTTGGCATGTTCAATACCGAGGGACTTCACCAATCGCGATGTCGATGGCCCTGGTAATTGAGACTTCACCGAAACTGTGCCGGTGGCTCAAGATTAGGACTGCATCGAAACTCTGCTGATGGCCCTGCTTGTTGAGACTTCACCGAAACTCTGCTGGTGGCTCTGATGCTGATGGGGACTTACGTCGATGGGCTCCCCTATTTTTCGGTTTTTTGACGATGACGATGACAAACTGCGCGAGGCCAGATGCCAGACTAACCAGACGCGAGGCTGGAAGCCGACCAACCAGATACAACGCTGGAGGCCAAAGGGACTACATCGAAACTCTGTCGATGGCCTTGATGTTGAGACTTCACCGATCTCAATACAGGTGGCTCTGTTGCCGATGGGGACTTACGCCGATTGGCTACCCTGTTTTTGGATTTTCTAATGATGATGATGGAATTTTTGATGCGGATGATACTTCACTGAACGCGATGCTAGTGAGATTTCATCGAACTCGATGTCGACGACTCTTATTGCTGAGGCTGCACCGAACTCTGCCGGTGGCTCTGGATTTTTTTATTTTTGGTGGCAATTCAAGCTTGGCGACTTCATTGGACGTGATGCCGACGACTCTTATTTTCCTAAGATTATGATCATTGGGAAAATGCTCTTATTTGGGAACTTGATGCTTCATTCTTTGAGAAGACTGCCCTTCCTTATTGGGCACACTTAGCTGTGCTCCTCCTTGAAAATGTACAAGCTTGAGCCCTTCAAAACAAGCATGGAGAAAAGACAAAGGCTCCTTCTTTCCCTAGGTCGGCCGAACACTAGAAAAGAGAGGGATCCTTGCATTCACTCGGGCCCTTAGCGACAAACATGGAGAAAAGACAAAGGCTCCTTCTTTCCCTAGGCCGGCCGGACACTAGAGAGAATAGAGGAATCTTTGCATTCATTCCAACTTTTGTAGGCCATGCAGGAGGCCAACTTGCTTGCAATTATTGTAGATAGCCCCAAGGCTGATCAGACTTGAGCCTAGGCAAATGAGGGCATGACATGTGGCTGTGTGAATCTAACTCTTGTGATCGCAAATTGGAGTTTCTTCTTGGCCTTCTTCTTGTTTTTTGGAATTTCTTCTTTTTTGTATTCTTGGATTTTATTGAGAAGTGATGGCTTCTTCCGCTCTTATTCCTCGGTATGCTTTATTTCTTCTACAAGCTTATTTTTTATAGCGTGTTGTAGTTGAAACGACTTGCATGCAACTGCTTGTTTCAACACTTTAAGTTGAATACAAAGTAAATGATACTTCAAATTTTGCTTTAAGCGCATAGACGTCAACATCTTCTTTGCTCATGGTTGCATGAGTTTGGATTTCCACTAGGGGAACATGGATTCTTGAATTTCGTTCGGTCGCCGATCCGTATCAGTTATGTGAAGAATCTGTCCTTCGTGTTGGACAGGTGCCATTCGTGTTTGGCTGAAGAGGATGTTGTCCTTCGTGTCGGACAATTGCCATTCGTGCCTGGCGGATGATGAAGATTCAGTCCTTCGTGTCAGACAGTCGACATTCGTGTATGGCGGAGGAAGACGAATTTTGTCCTTCGTGTTGGACAATCGCCATTCTTGTCTGGCGGATGATGAAGATTCTGTCCTTCGTGTCGGACAGTCGTTATTCGTGTCTGGCAGAGGAAGATGAACTTTGTCCTTCGTGTCGGACAATCGCCATTCGTGTCTGGCGGATGATGAAGATTTTGTCTTTCGTGTCGGACAGTCGCCATTCGTGTCTGGCGGAGGAAGATGAATTTTGTCCTTCGTGTCGGACAATCGCCATTCGTGTCTGGCGGATGATGAAGATTATGTTCTTCGTGTCAGACAGTAGCCATTCGTGTTTGGCAGATGATGAAGATTTTGTCATTCGTGTCGGACAATCGATTTATGACTTGATTGGATGCTAGCTTAACTTGCTAGAGTTGGATTAGATGTTGCTCCAATCTTTCTCTTAGTGATAAAAAATCATGTTGACCGGTCTGAATAAGATGGCCTACGGGCTTAACCAGCCCCAGTGTTGTGTTGTGGAGCAGCGATGTGGCACTTCTTTGTTTTTTTTTATTTTCTTTTTTTTTTTTGATATGCAGGTATGCATGCAACTAGCCTACTAGACTCTTACACAAACAATGCATTTTTTTTTTGACACAAGTATTTATGCACTTATGCATTTATACACGACTATTGACTTTATGCATGACAGACTGACTCTATGTGACTTTAACATGACTTATGGATGCAATGCAAACCTATTATGCTTAGACAGAACATACACATGACTCTTTACGATTCTAAACATGCAATTCTATATGCAGGTAGCCCCCCGACTCTTTATTTAAACAACAACTGTCTAGGACAATGCTTTCCTAAGACAATGTTTTTCTAGGACAATGATCTCCTAAGAAAATGACCTTTTTTTTTTACAATGTTTTCCTAAGACAATGACTTCCTGAGGATCAAGGCCACTTGTCGGGAATTTCAGGAAAATGCAGAATGAGGAATATCTCGGTCCAGGGGACAAAGAAAAATTACGGAGCTGCTAGGCCTGAAGGTTGTGCATCTTGGATGCTCATGTAGATGACCTCGATTGCTTGCAAATCTATGATGATGTATGACAAGCCCCCGGTTTGGCCTAGACTCTTGACGATACTGTCCTGCTTTGGAGAGCAACTTGGGGATTTGCAAGCCCCCAGTTTGGTGAACTGACGATGTGATGTATAGAGACCATGGAATAGAAGGAGGCATTGCTTCCTATGTTGCACCGACCGAGGTATGTCCTCAGTCATGAGTCTCGATCTCTCCTTTTGCCTAACTTGCCCAAAGGATTTTCAAGTTAGCCTCTCTTTTTCTTTTTTTTTTCTTTTCTTCCTTTTTCTTTTCTTTTTCTTTATCTTTTTTTCTTTTTTTCTTTTTTTTCTTTTCTTTTCTTTTTCTTTTCTTTTTCTTTTTCTTTTTCTTCTTTTTCTTTTTTTCTTTTTTTTTTGCTTTTCTTTTGAGACCACTATTAGAACAACGATGAGAATGAAGATCTAGGACCTTGTAGAATAGGGGATAGGTGTCCCTCTTTGAAGCTATCTCTCAGAAATGTCTTGAATGATGTCACAAGGGTCGCGCGAGCCCCCCCAGTTTAGAGTAGCTTGTTTCTGAGTCTGTTCATGATCATGTATTTTGCTGTCAGTTAGTCGCTGATCCGATGTGGATGGCTTTTGCTCTTGTTGAGAAGTTAGCCGCACTAAGGTATGCTGAGAGTGGGCATTAAGAACAGAACCTCATACTTGCAATGATGACTGAGCTGAAAAGTTCTCAACGGGTGAAGTGAGATGAAAAGGCTAAAAAGGTTGGTTAGTAATTGTTAGGTGAAAGAGATTATGGGAGAGGTATTATTAATGAATGGGATGTGGAGACACTTAAGAATGAACGTGCCTTAAAAAGGAAGGAGAGATGGTCAAATGGGATAAACATCATCTCTTGGGAAAAGGTTGGAACATGGGGATAAAGAGACACTTAAGGATGATGGTGTCTTGAAAGGGTGAAGAGATGGTCAAATGGGGTAGACATCATCTCTTGGGAAGAGGATTGGAACATGGGGATAGAATGATGTCCAAGTCTGACGACAGAAAAGAAAAAAAGTGATAGAATCTAGGATTTCCTCTCCTTTTGCCTAGCCCACCCAAGTGGGTTTTCGGACTAGCTTTTTATTCTCTCTTTTTTATTCTTTCAAGGACCAATTTATTCAACGACGACACTCTCTAAAGTGAAAAGGTATTGGGTCGGGCCTCGAAGAGGTTTTCCTACGTATCCAAGGTGGAATCAAGCCAGTCGTAGTTCTTTAAGCGCAACTTTGATGGGTAGTGCCTCGAGGAAGGCATAATGGCTCAAAAGATGGTTTTAAAGGGTTAAAGGTTCATATATGGGTTATGGATTGTCATTGAATGATGGAGAAGGTTATTGAAGGTTGAAAGGTATGATGAGGTGAAGGTTTGAGATCAATGGGATCTTCTCTAGTGTGCATGACTCTTATTTCCGCCTTGTAGCTTCTTATTCTCCCCCCCTTTTTTGCTTCTCTTCTTTTTTTCTTTCTTGGTTTTTTTTTCTTTTCCCCTTTTTTTTGTTATCTCTCTCTATTCTTTCGCTATCCCTCTCAACTTTTTTGTTTCTCCCTTTTTTCACTTTTTCCATTTTTTTTTGAACTCATTTTTTTTGAACTTTTTTTCGAACTTCTTCACGGGTTGCTTCCTGTTCTCCATTGGTCATAGCACACCTTTTGGATAGAGTTAATGAATGAAAGGGTTTTGAAAAGGTTGAGGTTTGATAGAAAAGACTAGAAATGTAAATAAGTGGTAGGTCGAGATTGGAAGAAAAGATGAGGGTAATGTGGGTGCTGAAATGAAGGCTGGGCGGAAGCCCCCCGTCATCGGCACATTTGGTTAAGCTGTGGTGTTTCTAATGAGGAGTGCTCACTTCAGAGAGATTATGGGTCTTGGTCTTTCCAAACAACACTCTTTCATTTTGCTCAACCTGTTGGATGGGAATACAGGCTGACTTCTCTCATCAATTTTATTCTCTCCTTTTGCCCGATTTGCCTCAATGAGGTTTTCGAACCGGCCACTCTATAGTTTTTCACTCTTTTTTTTTTTTAAATTCTATGTTTCTTTTTTTTTTAAATTTCTCTCTTTATCTCTCTAACCCTGAATTCAAGAAATGAATGGATAGGAATGAAGCGTATGACAAAAATGGAAGGATAAGAGAAGATGAATTCGCCAGGCTTGGTTTGTAAGGATGGTGAATGGACGAGAGAACTTTTCAACTCAAATCAGAAATACAAGCACGAAATTCTATTTGAACAAATAGCAACAAGAGCAATTGAATTCAAGGAATGAATTAAGAACCGACTCTCAACTTCTAACAGACTCCGAAAGCAAGATGCTTGGCAACCAAGAATGTAGCTAACTCTAAGGTTCCCTTGATGATGTGCCCTCCCTATCTTCGTTTGGGGAATCCATGTTCTATTTGGCCCTTCGTGCTGCTTTTGGCAGAAGCAGTTTCTCCCTGAATGGATCATGTCCTCAATCTTGTTCTTCAAAGTCCAACAATTCTCCGTATTGTGTCCTCAGGATCTGTGTCCTCAAGATCTATGGTAGTTGCAGAATTTCCCGTTATCCCAAAAATTCCCTTTATTGTTGGCTTAGGCTTTGACCACTAGACAAATGAAGAAAAAACCCATTCAATGCATGCATCTCCTAAATGACCTATATGAGACTTCCTAAAAATGAAAAATGCTTATATGCTGACTCGAGATAAACTCACCCAGGACATGGGTTTGAACATGCTAATTGACCTACATAGGACTTCCCAGAATGCAACACTCCTATATGCAAGACTTCTATATGTCGACTCAAGAAAAAGACATAGCACGACATGGGTCTACATGTCCTAGAATCTATATGAGACTTCCTAAAGTGCAAATGCCTATATGTTGACCCTTAAAGACTAACCTATGACATAGGCTTACACTAGACTTCTTAAAAAAAAAAAAAAAAAAGACAGTCACATGATATGCCAACAAAAAAATACTCACCCATGACATGGGTGTACGCTGGACTTCCTAAACAAAAGACAGGTATCTACATGATGACTCTAGACGCATACTTATCCTTGACTTAGACCTTATACCAGAAATTCTACAGAAAGAAAAACACTTACATGCTAACTCTAGACAAAGACACACCCATGACATGGGTTTGCAATTGTCAACCTTAGAGTGAAAGACACATGCTGACTTAGGAAAGAACCTACCCATGACTTAGACCCTATATGAGACTTTCTGAGGAATGAAGACACTTACCTACTGACTCAAGAAACGATCTAACGACTTACCCATGGCATGGGTTTTACTTTGGACTTTCTGAAAAAGACAGACTCACATTGACTTAAGAAAAGATTCACCTATGACCTAGACCTCCTATGAAAACTTCTTAAAGACTGAAAGACATTTACATGCAGATGCTAACACAAAGACTTACCCAAAACTTGGGTTTATTAGACCATACATGATACCTCCTAATGTGTAAGACACTTATACACTAACTCAGGAAACGACTCAACTATGACATAGGTTTACGTGTTCTAACTTCTATATTACCCTAAACAACAACACTTTTTATAACAAGAGTATTATAAAGGGCCAGATAAAGTCAAACATAGCGAGTTGACATAAGTTGGAAAGCGCAAGTGAGTGTTTCTCAATTCGGATGGGCTTAAACCACAAGTCGATCGTTTTAAGGAGAATTCGTCACTTGAACTAACAAACTTGTGTTAACTCAAGCTAAGCTGGCTATTACGCGGACTAGAATAATGCTCGACGAACTGACAACCTTACTTCTATACTTCTATTTACACACTTTTTTATTTAAGACTCGACATATATTTACACTCATGAAAAGTGGATGTTTGTAAAGGACCGAATAAAGCCATTAAAAGGTGAGTTAAAACAGACTTATAAGCTCAATTATTAAATCCAACATGGATGGGCTTACCAACAGGCCAGCCATGGATTTTGTTTTAGACTTAATAATCGAATCTATAAATTTATTTTCTCCAGCGTTAAGACTATTACGCGGGCTAGAACAACACACACTACCTTTGTTTTATAATTAATCATTTTCTTTGGACCCAAAATAAGAGAATACTGAGAAGGGCTGAATAAAACCATCAAAGGTGAGTTAAAATGAATCGATAAGCAACGGTACTTAACCTTTAAAGTGAATGGGCCTCACGACCGGGCCGATCATAAAATTTAAGGTTGATTAACTGAGTTTATAAACTCATTTCTTCTCAAACCCAACGATAATTACGCAGACTAAAACAATATCTCAAAATTAGGTCCGACTCTAATGAAGACTCAACAAACACAAACACTAACACACATTTACACCTAACAAAGACTCAAAACACGTGTTAACAAAACCCTAACAAAGACTCAAACACGTATTTACACCTAACGAAGACTCAACAAACTCAAAACTCTTGTTTACACAAACACCTACACACATATACACATGCACAAACATATACACATGCACATGCACATGCACAGGCACACATATATTCACAAACACATGCACAGACGCATACACATGCACACACACATGCACACAGACGCATACACATGCACACACACATGCACAGACATATACATATGTACATGCATAGGCACACATATGCACAAACACATGCACAGACGCATACACATGCACACACACATACACATGCATAGACGCATACACATGCACACAGACGCGTACACATACACATGCACATGTTCAAACGCATACACATGCTCATACACATACACATAAACATGCACATCCACAAACACAAACACATGCACAAACACATATTTACACATAGTCTACAACACACTTTATCTACTTTACAGACCTGACTCTATATGGACCCTAAGGACAACGGATCATTATAGAGGACCGAATAAAGACCGATATGACGAGTCGGGACTGAATAAGGAATCATGAGTCAGTGTTTCTCAATTCGGATGGGCCCCTTCCACAGTCCGACCGTTTTAAGGAGAATTCGTAACTTGGGGAATTTATCAATCCAACTCAAGCCATACCGACTATTTACGCGGGCTAGAATAATGATCGACAGGACTGATAGTCCAACACTTTTCTATACATTTTTTATTCTATTTGTTAGGAAAGCGGATATAGTAAGGGACTGGATAACACCAACAACTGGCAAGTTGTAATTAGTTTATGGACTTAATTGCCAAATCCAATATGGTTGGGCCTAACCACGGGCCGACCATAAGTATGATGGATTCAATAATTAATTCGATAAACTAATTTACTCGAGATCGGTGATTGTTATGTTGTCTAAAACTTTATCCACTAACTTTGTTTGATTTATTAGTCAAATTTTTTAGACCTAAGGACAACTAATCATTACAAGAGGCCGAATAAAGTCAAGCATGGCGAATCAAGCCTAAGTCAAGGAGCACAAATCAGTGTTTCTCAATTTGGTTGGGCCCCATCCACAGGCCGATCGTTTTAAGGAGAATTCGTAATTTGGGCTATCGACTCAGACTTAATTCGAGCCATGTTGACTGCCATGCGGACTAAAATAACGATTGGTAAGACTGATGACCCTTCTTTCTACTTTGTTTTTTTATTTAATTACCAGAAAGTAGGTATCATAAAGGACTGAATAAAACCAACAACGAGCGAGTTATAATTGTTTTATGGACATAATTGTCAAATCTGATATGGTTGGTCCTAACCACGGGTCGACCATAAGTATGGAAGATTCGATAATTAAGTCAATAAATTAATTTACTCTAGCCCGGTGATTATTATGCAGTCTAAGACTTTACCCACTAACTTTGTTTTGACTTTTAATCAGGTTTATTGGACCTTCGTTCAGAAGATGTCGCAAAGGGCCATATAGAATCATCAAAGGCGAGTTGAGTTTACTTTATGAACCAAGAAAATTAACTTTTATAAGTAAATGGGTCCAACCACTGGGTCAACCATATTTTTTGAGGTTGAACTTCTTATTTGGTAAACATGACTTTTCTCAGCCCAATGACTACTATACGGACTAGAACAACACTCCTAAACTTGGGTTGACTCTTTACAACGAATTTAATCACATAACACATAGCATACACATGAACAAAGGGGTATCCTAAACCAAGGCTCTATGTACAAAGGGGTTTATTGGCTGGATAAGGCTTAGCGGCTCATGTACTCGCCCCGGTGCATTCTTGTTGTAAAGGCAACTTGAATGTGTGGGGTGTTGCTCTTGGAGGCTCGAGTGGAGACCTTGTAGAGTGATGCATGAGTGGATGTGGTGACTAATGTTCTCTTGGTTTAAGTGCACCAATTGAGTATAGCCGGTACGACATCCCATGGGCTATTTTTGTGGTTTAAAGAAAACAGCCTAATACTACCGATTTATGTGCTCCTACGACATATTACATGTCAAGGGAGTGCCCTGGTATATGAAATGCATTATGCCTAAAAGGAATGACCTAATAATATAGAGTAAAATTCATTTTCCTTCTAAAAGATTTAAAGCACACAAACGTTTTTCAAGTTTTACCCACTTTAAGAAAAACTCCCCAGTGGAGTCGCCAAAAATCCTGGGGACATTTTTCCATGCCGTTTGGCTTCCGAACGTCCACGTTGGATTGGCGTGTGATTTGATGATTTGTGATGGGGTTTAACCTTTGATAATTCTTTAAGGAATTAATCGTACATTTCATGAAGGATATTGGATGATAATACACTGAACTTTAGGGGTATTGGACAATAATGCACTCAACTTTTTTCTTGGACTCTAATACACTGAACTCTGAGGGTATTAGACAATAACGCACTCAGACCAATTCAGCTGGTGGTTGACGCGGTGGATGTCCTACTTTGAGGTATCGTTTTCTATTTTTTTTTCCAAAAAAACATATTAGTCATCCTGCTTATGTGTACTTTCTTACATAACAAAAGTTTTTTCTGAAAAAAAATAGAAAAACGACACTTCAAAGTAGGACGGCCACCGCGTCAACCACCAACTGAATTAGTCTGAGTGCGTTATTGTCCAATACCCTCAAAGTTCAGTGTATTAGAGTCCAAGAAAAAAGTTGAGTGCATTATTGTCCAATACCCCTAAAGTTCAGTGTCTTATCATCCAATAATTCTTTCATGAATAATATCTTGTAAAATCACTTTCCCTTTACTTGTGCATTTTATGAGTCCTTGAATAAAACCTTTAAGAGTGAACATCCACTTGTTCCAAACTCTTATAAATCTAACCCAATTTGCTCATTTAAATGTTAGGCTCGGAAGAGAGTGATTTATGAAAATATTATTTTGAAATATAAGAGGAAAACCCTAAAGTTGCATCGATACATTGTAAAACCATGTTATCCACAGTTTATGCAATCCTCGATGTGTTTTGGTTCCAAATGGGAGTCGCCACTCGACTTTTTAAGGGAAAAGCCAAGACGAAACCGAAAAGAAAAGAAAGAAAGACTCCGCCTGCGAAACCTAAGAATGGATTCGGGGGTAAGTCTACGAACTCGAAAAGTAAGCTTTAAGAGTTCGCCTCTCACAAAAAGGAAAGACTTTATTAAAAGTTTAAAGATGTGCTTTTGATAACATTTGGAAGGGAAATAAATAAGAACTTTATAGAATTACTTCATTGAACATGCAACAAATAAGAATGAAAGAAAATACAACATGTACACTTTATTTACATAAAAAGGAAACAATTAAAAGCTTACATTATGCCTTTTAAAAGGAAGCCTTGCCTAGCCTTTGTTGTAGTAGCTTTTGGAAGCCTTGAATACTCCTCTTGAATATGCCAAAATGGTGCTAAAAGTGGATGGAGAAAAGTATGGAAAAGGGATAAGAAAAGGGGTAGGAAAAGGCTCCTTTTGTGATGTTTTAGGATAGTTTTTGTGATGTTTTTGGGAGGTTTTATGGGAGATTTATGTGGAGATGAGGGAGGATAGGATGAGAGTATGGATTAGGGAATTGAAGAAGGTGGAGGAATGGAGATTATGATGGTAAGAATATGGTGGAAAGATGGTAAGAAAAGAGTTGTAGAATGATGATATTAGAATGGAGAGATTAGAGAAATGAGAGAATTGAGAGATGGAGGATGAGAGTGTAGGGGGAAGAATGAGTGAATAAGTTGATGAGTTTGGCATCAACAAAAGGGAGTATTTATAGGCTTTAGGAGGGACTAGATACATATGCACATACATGCATTCTCTCCATTCGTAGCAACCAGTCAACAAGCACAGAAATCTAGGGTGGCAAGGGGGTGTCTTGGAGTGGACAGCAGCTCGTGGTTGCATGAACCACGTGTAGATGAGCTAAAGGCCGACCGGCGTTGGGAAAGGGGACCTTTGACTCGGGCTTGGTTCACGTATTCTTGGACGGTGAGGGTTTGAATGGGATGCACTCGAAGTCAGCCTGTTCACATTGGACGGTGGGAGCTTAATTGAGCTCAAATAAGTGTGTTCGTGAGGTCTTGAACTTGAGACCTCTTGGAAGATTTTTCCATGTGATCTTTACTTAGCTTTTGCATGGCTTTCATGAAGCTTGATTGGTTACGTAAAGATTGTGCATGCAATAGGCTAGGAAATTCACATGTAATGGTGCACATGTGCTCATCCGAACTTGGTCATGTTTGAGTGCATGCGAGAAACTGTCTTGGCTCGGCTCTGGCTTGTCTTTGGCTTGGCTTTGGTGTCCCTTATTTCCTTATTTCCTAACTAAAAATATATAAATAAAGTACATAAAGAGGAAATAATAAAAATTACAATAACGATATACAAAACTACGCTAAAATCCCGAAGTCTGAACTAGCTTATCGACCGACTTCTTTTTATTTATTTCTGCTTTGTTTATATAGAAATGCTATATATTTACATATAGGATATTTATAAAGTGAATCATGGTTCACCTTTGAAGATATCTATAGATATGTACAGAGATGAACCATGGTTTGCCTTTGGAGACATCCGAAAAAGATGCCCTCCTCTGCTCTCTCTTCAAACCTTAGCCTACACCCTTATAATCCCTTTCTTTCATTTCCCAAACCACCAGCACCACCATCCCATCACCACCAATTCGGTTAGCTTGAAGTCCAAGATGGCAACTTGAGTACCCTTTTTTCATCTTCCACCACATCTCCTCAAAATCGTCGGAGAACGGCAAATAGACGCCACATGACCACACATCGGCCTTGGCCCCGCCGTATCCTCTTCTGGCAAGTACCTTTGGGGAGACCTAAGTATGAAAAATCCACACGCAAGATTTGCATTTGAAGCTTCCAACTTTAGCAATAAGGGTCTTGGTGATGGTTTGAGAAGTGAGAGAGAAGGAGTATGAGGATTGGGGATGGGGTCAAAGAGAGAGAGACAGTGAGTAGGGGGGATCTCTTCTAGATGTCTCCAAAGGCAAACCATGGTTCACCTTTGTACAAGTCCATGGATATGTTCAAAAGCTAACCATGGTTCGCTTTGTAGATATCCCATGCATGAATCAAAGAGATAAGCGATAAATGAATTGAAACCAAAAAAAAAAAAAAAAAAAAAATTGATTGTCCAATTGGCATGCCCCGTCAGCACTTTTCGCATGGATCCCATTCTCTTTCATAAATTGGGACCTCATGGTCCTCGATATCCTCATTGGTCAATTAATATTTTGGGCCATCCTTCATGGTCAATAACCCAAAAAATAAACACTAAAAATCTAGGGTCTAGAAAGTAAATACCTATATCTTTCAAGATCTAAAATGCGAAAAACCCCCTAATAAATGATGCATCCATGTTTTCCTGAGTAACTCTCTTTTACTTGCTTTCTCTCGTTAAAATTTCCTCGGGTCCCAGCAACAAATTATAACCTGAACTCAGTAAGAGTTCACTATTTCGAGAGTTGAGTATTTTTCCAATTTAACGATATACTAACTTTATGATCAAGTGACTGCTTTTAGGGCTCTTGCCGATGAGAAGAACCTAAGCAGTCACTAACATGTTGTCGTAAAATGAAGCCCTCAAAAGAAGACACCCTTCTCTAGTTTCTTTTTAATACAATAGCTTAGAAATACTTATATTGGTATTATATACAATCTCTCATATCTGAACCATGCATTTGCATACCAGCCAAGGTATATTTTGGCTTGATATTTTCTTTGTAATCTATATGGATAAATGGCAAGGAATAATAACTAGTATGTAGTTGCTTGCGTATAGTATTCTAGCCAATGTAAAGTTTAATTAAGTTGGCTTTATATCAGATTAGATGTTTACCTTGCACTTAAATTCCCAGTCTTTCGGTTATTGTTAACATTAAAACTCTAGTTAGCTTAGGAAAGTGGCAATCCTTATTTTGCATGGTTATGGACTCCTTATCCGTATAGAGGTCTCATCTGCTTAGGAAAGTCGCAATCTACATTTTGCATGGTTATGGACTTCTTATCAGTATAGAGATCACGTCTGTCAAGATGAGACCTCATCCCTTGTATTTAAGCACGACAGTAATCAATGAAAATCAATAGAGAGACAAGCTTTATGAATTCTTACTCCAATTTTGTCAATAGTTCTCTGTAATTTCTTTAATTTGAACTAGTCAAATATATAAATTCAACATATTTAGATAAACCAAGAGAGAGAGATATACTATGGGATTAGAAAAGTACATTTCTTTATACATATCACCAAACAAATTATTTGATAAGGTGGTAAACATTTTATTATTTGCAAGACGTATGTCCATCAACTTGAAATATTACATTAGTACTTTTCGATTAAAGGAAAATTACTTCTACGTAACAATTACAAGTAACATTGCTACCATGCGTAAACACTTGATCAATATTGCAAGTGTAAGATTGGTTAAAAGCTAGTTTGTGACGCTGAAGAAGGAAAAACCCATCAATTTTTTATGGGTTATGATGATGAGATTCCAAAGCACATATCCTTGCCATGGAGCCATTGTTGCATCTCGATTATGTCTTCAATCTAGTTCGACAAGAGGAGGGTCATCAACAGATTGTGAAGAAGAGAGAAGAGATGCCTCAAGCAGCAGCTTTTGCTATTCAAGGTGGAGCTAGGGTGCAAACCGGCGAAAGAATTCGGTGCCCTCATTGTGGAAAGGAAGAGGCAAACTGTTGGGAGATTGTAGGCTAGCCACCTAGTTGGACGACGCATGGCAGAGGATGAGGTGGACGAACTAGACACAACAGCCGCGATGGAAGAACTGGCAGAAGAGGAAGAGGCAGTTGTAGAGAAGGTGCTCATGCAGCCACGGTTGAAACTGCTAGTGAGAACCCGAACTCAGGAGGTAGTGAGTTTTTCTCTAGGTTTACAAAGGCCCGGGCCTAAAAGATGTTGGCTCTGATTAAAAATCCAAAATTAAAGGATTAACTCACAAGTGAGCCTCCTTGGGTAATTGACAGTGGAAAACCTATTCATATGACAGACTATAATTTTTTTGACAGTTATTACTATTGTTCGTCCTATGTAGATTTACCTGCCAAATGGAGAGATGACGTTGGCTACAGAGCAAGGGCATGCTATTGTGGATGCATTGGCCATGAAGAATACCTTTTATGTTCCTTCTTTGAGTTGTAATTTATTATCTGTGTATTACGTATGCCATGACTTAAATTGTACGACAACCTTTGTTGAGAATTTATGTGTTTTACAAAACCGCATCATCAAGATTTCAATTGGTATGGGTGAGAAAAAGGACAGGTTTATTACTTAAAGAAGAGACAATAGAGGAACACTCAGGTCAATGTCGTCAAAACGGGTCAATTATGGCATTATCGGTTGGGTCATCTATCTTATCATGTGATGAATATTTTTTTTCTATAATTTAGATTATGACAATAGTTATGAGTCAAATAAAGTAGCTTGTGAGGTCTGTTTCCGTGCTAAGCAAACCAAAAATCCTTTTTCGTGCTAAACAACAACAACAACAACGACAACAACGACGACGACAACGGCGACGCCGACGCCGACAACAACAACAACAACAATAATAATAATAATAATAAGCAATAGAATAATAAATCAAATAATAGTAATAGTAATAGTAATAATAGTGGTAGTAATAATAAGAGTACTAATAACAATAATAAACAAAGCAGTAATAACATTATTAATTATGATAATAATTTATAAGCTCCTTAAAAGCACACCAAGCCTAAAATTTATGATGATGATGATGATGATAATAATAATAATAATAATAATAATAATAATAATAATAATAATAATAATAATAATAATAATAGTGGTAGTAATAGTAATAGTAATACTGACAATAACAAACAAAATGTTTATCAAAAAAACCACAACAAACAAAATAGTAATAGTAGTCGTAATTATCATAGTAATTTATAAGCTCTTAATTAAAAGCACACTAAGCCTAAAATTTTTTATTATAATAAATAATAATATATTAATATGTAAGGATTTTCGTCATTATTCAAAGTTCACAACAACATATAAACAATGAATAGGGAAAAAAATAGTAATGGCATCACATAGGGTAGTTATAAAAATTAAAAGTTGAACACTATATATAAGCCACATCGGAAATTCCGATCACCTATCATATCTTAATGTTTATGTTGATAGTTTCAAAATTCAAAATATATTATGGACCAATAATTAAACGTATTTGTCATGTTTATCGTCGTATATTATAATCTTAGTCGCAAATTGTTGATATACAAATATACAATAAAGCCATTAAAAGGGTTAGTGAATATCATTTCAATTGATTGTGATTTATATCATGATCCACACTCTAATATTATTCAACTCATCACCAAACTTCATATTAAGCCACACCCACATAGGGAATACCGTTAAGTTTTCAAAGACTTCACATAAATATATATGTACCACTACTCTAATTTTCAAGGCTTATGATCATTATACAAAAGTTGACAAAAATATATCAAACAATGAAAAAGCAATAATAATACTAAGAGTAATAATAATAATAATAATAATAATAATAATAATAATAATAATAATCATAAATAAATAAATAAATAATTTATTTATTTATTTATTTATTTATTTATTATTATTATTATTATTATTATTATAAAAAGTGTATAGTCATTGTATAAGGTTGAACAAAAATAGATAAAACAATGAAAATTAAAATAAAAACAATAATGACACTATAAGGGTAGTTTAGGAAATTAAAAGTCATTTAAGTAAAAAAAAATGACATAATGAAGGGACTATTAGTAAATCAATTTTGGGACAATTGAATACTTATGCTTTTTCACATTAGAGTAATTAGTAGTAATAGTATAATAATAATTGAAGAAACAGTTGAAACACATGATGCCCTCCACGACTCTTCCTGTGAGGATCTCAAGCATGACCACTGAGGACCTCAAGCATCACCAGCAGATTTAGTTTGAAAGAACAAAAGAAAAGGAAAGTATCCGAGAATATATATTATCATATCTGAATATTCGCTGAGATATTTCATATACATATATATTATCACCAGCAGATTTGCTTTTGAAGATAACGAATTGAAAGGCAAGTCCATAACCTTCCAAAAAAGTGAAGATTGAGAATCAAGACAAGATTGGAAAGTATCAACACGCAAGGAAAGCGATTAAGAAAAGGCAAGAATCAACAAGCAACAAAAGCAATTGAGAAACCCGTTGAGGATGAAGAAGTCACCTGTAAAGAGCCCTAACCTGTCCTCTCCAAAGAAATAATCGATTCCAAGGAAGTGTAATCGAAATGTAAGAATTTTAGTGAAGAAAATTCTGCGTTGTAGCCACTAGTGTGTTAGTGGTGATTTTTATAACCAGAAGAGTGATTCTAGTGAGGCCCTCACGTTTGTGTAGCTAAAGAGAGAGTGGTTCTATCTTTAGTGAGTGTATCTTCGTAACCCTCCTTAGTGAGGTCTGCCTACAGAAGCGGCATTCAAGCTTCTGACCTTGTAAGCAGTTTTGAGGACCTCACAGTCCTGAAACTACCGAGTACTCTAATCTCCTCATCTCTCTTTGTACCTCAAGTTTTATTCAATAAAGAAGTATTATTCAGTCTAATCTGTTGCTATTGACGTCCTTCTATTTATAAGTGCAGAAATACTTATACAACCCTCTTCACCCCCTCCCCCCCCTCTAGGGTTCTTTCAATTGGTATCAGAGCAGGTCCACCTTCTCAAGAGATTAACATCAATGTGGAAAAGATCATGGTGGTGATTAGTGCAAGTGAAACTTTATATGGACGCTCATGGACAAGGGCACCTATGCTCACTGGTGAAAATTACAGGAGGTGGAAAAGACAGATGGAGATCTTCCTCAAAGACCAAGATGAAGATCTATGGAAAGTAGTCACTGAGGGATTGTCGTACTTTTGGGAGTACGGTTGTCGTATCCACATGGAGTTGTGTTCTAGACACTCAAAACTAACTCAAGTGTTTCAAGTTAGGTAAATTAACACGGGAATAATGGTAGTGATGATCAAACTACAAACTACAGAAATAATAAAACATGTTCAGGTTGCGATAAAAATATTCAACAACTAATCAATTTGAACGGTCTAACCTACCAATTCTAAACAAGAAATTAAGAGGGGTCGATTGTAACATATTAAACGTTAAAGCCCTCTCTCGAAGGTCAGAGGCTAGCATAACTATTCTAACTACCTATTCTCATAGAGTTAGCCTAATTAAACTATCGAATTAACAACCTAGACCTAGTCAGAATTCAACACTCTCGTGCCAAAACCCTAACCATTTTCTCTACCCATACTAGCAAATTGACATCACTTCTCAACATAAATCAATTACAAAAGAAATACACATGAACACTCACTCGAGCATTTCATCGAACATGTTGGGGGCAAAGTGAAAACCTCACATTAAAAGCATGAATTTGGTAGATTTAGCCTAAACAAATTAATTCATCGTGAATTACATCAATCACAACCCAAACAACACTAAATTAACAAGAAATTAACATATTAAAGTAAATAGAGAGAAAGGAAACGAATCAAACAAAGAAATAAATCAACATAAAGATATAAAGAAAAGAGAAAACAAACTTGATCTTGAATTAGATACGAAATCCGGAAACGTTGTTGATAAATCCTTGTAAAACATAATCTAAAACCTAAAAGCTACCCTAATGCCTCTAGAGAGGCTAGAGAGAAATCTCTCTCCAAACCCTAGAATCAAAACTATAATGAATAGAAACCCTAGAATTATGAATTAATATGATGAAAAACCGAAACTGCCAGGAGCACACCCTGTCCTGACATTGGCACAACCTGTGCTGACTTGAAAATCTGCAGAAATGATTTCCAGGCAAACAGTACAACCCGTGTTGACTTTACGCAGCCTGTGCCAAACCCTTATTCTCTCTTTTCTTCAGCAAACCTTGTGTCAGGGTTTGTGCTAGTTGGCCTTCTCTTAATTTTTCATTCTTCCACCTTTCATTGCTCATTGCCCTCTTTCTTATCGTCATAAAAGCGTCTATCTTTGATTATAAGGGGCATAAACACCTAAATACAAGGAAATTCACACACTTTAATTATAAGTGAAGTAAGTGATTCTAACTTAAAAATTAGGGAAAAGGAGCTTAAAAGGCGAAAACTAGCATAGAAAAGAGGGCTAACAACTCATAAAAATTTGGTTTATCAACCCCCCATGCTTACTCCTTGCTTGTTCCCTAGCAAGATCATCATGAAGTACTAAGAAAAACCAATGCTTCCCTCCATAGGTGAAGGGAGCATACTAGATAACCAAAGCAAGTGCACACAAAGGTTTCCATATCAAGGTTGAGAATCAAATTGAGACAAAATTGTAGTTCAAATCAAAATCACAAAACCTATTAAGCAACACAACCAATCTATCCCAACCCAAATGCAATCAAGTTCCATTCAAATGCTTGGCGAACTAGTTGGGATCGGTATGACCTCACTTTAGGATATGTGCATCACTCCCCTCATGTGTTTTGAAAACGTAATGGTAGTTCACTCAATACTCTCCCAAAACAAGCACACTACCATAAGTTTGCCAAATTTCTCGATTCTTCACCACTAGAGACAAACCATGTAAATTTTCCAAATAAGAGGACTTTAAATGGGTTGTAATGATGTTCGGGATAAGAGAAAAGAGGGGAAAATAATTTTGGTAATGTGGAGCTTAAAAGCCAAAGTTAGGGAGCACAATTATTCCAACCAAACAACAACACACCTCCAAATATATACATAATTCACACCATCACCCCAACCTTTCAAGTAACAAAGGAGTGGAGATTATTTCAACAAAACACTATTCTTTCCAAGCAATGAAATTAAATTAAACACTTTATTTCTCTCTATTTTTTCTCCTTTTTTTTTTGAAAACTTTATCTCTCTTTGAATTGTTTCCTTTTCTTTTCTTTTTTTCTTTTTTCTTTCTTTTTTAAAAGTTACAACACTAGAACTTAGCAAGGCAAGAATAACCATTAACACTAATAACCATCTCTACTCACTCCTTTAGAGAACCAAAGAATCAATCACAATCAACATCATCTTGGCACCCAACAAGTATTCCAATCAAGAAATGTGCTCCACTAAACCAAGGCTTAAGGATAGGGAAGAATGAAAAGGCCTAAGATATAATGAGCAGGGCTAGTAAAGGATGAAGGGAAAAGCTCGAGGGGTTTTAAAGAAAGGGAAACATAATGTTTGATTGGCTATTTGGCTTATGTGATTTATTAAAAATGAATGCCTCTATCATTTTGGTCAATATGCATGTGCCAAGTGTGGTTTTGAAGAGAAAGATGGCAAGTTCTAGAGCTGCAGGCATGGGAAAGCAACACACTAGAAAAAAAAAGAATACTACAAAAACGGTAGTCTTGAAGGCTCAAAAAGTCTCACGAGTTACCCTACCACAATCACTACAACTAATTCCTTTGATGTACCAAGCATATAAATTTCACAATCATGCACAAGGATCGTTCAAGACTAGATGAGTCACAAACAAGACAATGAATCTCAATCAAACCAACAATAAAGTCTCTTTCATCATCTAAACCAAGCTAAAGATTCCAAAATACACACTTATTGTGGCAATCCAAGTACACAACCTCCAAGTAATCATCACATGAGAGGTTTTCACAACTAAAAACAACAGTTTCTGCCTTCTTTTCTCTTTTGTTCTGGGTTTCCTTTTTTTTTTTGAAAGCGAATGAGCTAAGCTATTAACATAAGCGAAAATAAAGGAAGAAGGGGAAGATGGTTACCTCGATTGCTTAGAAGATTACCCGACCTCTTTATCTTCCACTTATGTACGCACATGCATATACATGCTAAAATGAAAAACTGACCTAGATGCATGGTCCTCAGAGAAACAACAAAAAATGAAACCTGGACAATAACAAATGAGAGTGCCTAAATGCATATGTATAAGAAAGTGATGATGATGATGTTTATGTACAACCAAATACAACTGATCCGCCTCCTCGTGACATATGTGTCCCCTCCAGAAAATAAAATTGCCCTCCATGCTTGGGACTTTCACTGTCCTCAATGAAATGCAAAAATGAAAGAGGTAAAGGAGGGAAGGGGACACCATGAAAAACAACCTTACAATGTCATCGAAATGTAACAGAGTACCACCACAAACAATGAAGACCAAAGCAAAACAATTTAGTATAGTCAAGCATCAGTACAAGCAAGCAAAGACCACATTGAGATCAACAGGACACCCCCTCATAGGAAGTCAAATGCCACCAACGATTTGAGCAAATACCACTAAAAGCATTAGGACAAAGTAACTGAGATTGCCAGCAAAATAACACCACTGCACAGCCAAATATTGCTAAGAATTACACACACAATCAAAGTTTTAGCAGCAAAACATTACCGAGAACCAAAGGTAAGGTTGCTGGGATAACAGAGTTAGACAGAGCACGCACGATGGAGATTTGGAATTTGAATGACACAACAAAGCACAACAAATCAGTAGTACAACACCAAGTATCAAGCTCCATCTTGATAGGCCAACAATTAATGAATAACAAACCCAACAATGTCCAAGTGAAGTAATGGAGAACTAGGACAACATACATTCACACCAAATCTGTGCGATTTAAATCAAACAATATTCAATTAGCAAAAAAAAAAACGCACATCTCAATATGTCACTGTTGGATTCAATATTCAATTACACCAAGGCATTGCCACTAAACGCATACAACACATCAACAAAGCATTACCAGGGGCTGAATTCAATCTAGAAAAACCAAAAATTAAAGAGCCACTATAACAATGACCAAGAGAGTAATGTTATGACACAACATAACATTATACCATTTGTCGTGATGCATGTACGAATTTAAATAGGTTTAGGTAATGAAAGGAGTCGCCAATTGATTTAAGGATATTAACGAACGAAAAAGAATGAGAAACTCCCGTCAGTGAAGTCAAATTCCGAGCCCGGGGGTAAGGTTACAAATCCGAGAATTAAAGAATTCTTGGATTCACCAGTTTAAAAAGCAGGCTCTACTAAAATCGAACTTGAAATGAAAACAGTAGGGAGAAGTTTAAAGGGTTTCACAATGTTATATTCTCAACATGCAGCGTATAATGCATATTTACAAATTATTATACAAAAGTTCGAGAGTATGGTTACGTGATCATGAAATTACAAATAAATAAAATAGTCAAACCTTGCTTGCTTGCAAATTCGGATGAAGAATCGGTGGGTTTTGCGATGACGAATTTCGATACCCCGCGCGCTGGAGAATTTTCATATAGGGATGGGATAAGGATTTTTGAGAGAGAAATGAGAGATTATGGAAGTGATGATGGTAAGAGTTTGAGAGGGTTTGTGATGATGAGAGTTGATGGGGGAAGTTGATGAAATGAGTGGTTAAATGAAGGGTATTTATAGTGGTTGAAGGGGGTATGATGATGGAAGGTGCCATGCGTCGATCATCACTAAGGCCGCAGGGCCTTTGACTTTGCATGAGTTAAAGGTTCCATTCGTTGATCATGGGATTGGACGGGGGAAGCATTGGCGTGAAAATCAAATTCGATTGAGCAAGACCCGACGACCAATAGCTGTTCATAACATATATCGCTAACATGGCAGGAGCGGATTGGGCTTCTCTCTCAGCCTAGGCCCCGCGGCCTTGGTGAAATCACCTGGGCCAAATTCGCGTTTTGGGCCTGGAGTCTTGTCAGCCAAGCCCCTGCGGTCATGGCCTCTTTTCCTTAGGCCGTCGTTCTCAACTTGCATGACTAGAATTCGTTTGTACAAAACTCGGTGCCTACAAGTTCCAATTTATGAAAGAGAGGAGACCCAGCAATGTTGACATGGCAAGCCAAGTGCACAGTCTTTTTTTTTTGTTTCAATTGCTCTATCCCTTATCTCTTTGATTCACGCATAGGATATTTACAAAGCGAATAGGTTCGCCTTTGAAGATATCTACAGATATGTACAAAGATAAACCATGGTTTGCCTTTGGAAACATCCGAAAAAGATGACCTCCCCTGCTCTCTCTTCAAACCTTAGCCTACACCCTTATAATCCCTTTCTTTCACTTCCCAAACCACCAGCACCACCATCCCATCACCACCAATTTGGTTAGCTTGAAGTCCAAGATGGAAACTTGAAGTCCCCTTTTCTCATCTTCCACGACATCTCCCCAAAATCGTCGGAGAACGGCAAAACGACGCCACATGACCACATATCCGCCTTGGCCCCGCCGTATCCTCTTCTGGCAAGCACCTTTGGGGAGACCCAAGTATGAAAAACCCACATGCAAGATTTGCCTTTGAAGCTTGCAACTTCTGCAATAAGGGTATTAGTGGTGGTTTGAGAAGTAAGAGAGAAGGAGTATAAGGATTGAGGATAGGGTCGAAGAGAAAGAGACAGTAAGTAGGGGGGATCTTTTCCAGATGTCTCCAAAGGCGAACCATGGTTCGCCTTTGTACAAGTCCATGGATATGTTCAAAAGCTAATCATGGTTCGCTTTGTAGATATCCTATGCATGAATCAAAGAGATAGGGGATAAAGGAATTGAAACAAAAAAAAAAATGGATTGTCCAATTGGCATGCCCCGTCAGCACTTTTCGCATGGATCCCATTTTCTTTTATAAATTGGGACCTCATGGTCCTCAATATCCTCATTGGTCAATTCATATTTTGGGCCATCCTTCATGGTCAATAACCGAAAAAATAAACACTAAAAATCTAGGGTTTAGAAAGTAAATACCTATATCTTTCAAGATCCAAAATGTGAAAACCCCCCTAAAAAATGATGCATCCAAGTTTTCCTGAGTAACTCTCTTTTACTTGCTTTCTCTCGTTTAAATTTCCTCGGGTCTTAGCAGCAAATTATAACCTGAACTCAATAAGAGTTCACTATTTAGAGAGTTAAGTATATTTCCAATTTAACAATATACTAACTTTAATGATCAAGTGACTGCTTTTAGGGCTCTTGCCGATGAGAAGAACCTCTGCGGTCACTAACATGTTGTCGTAAAATGAAGCCCTCAAAAGAAGACCCCCTTCTCTAGTTTCTATTTAATACAATCGCTTAGAAATACTTTTATTTGTATTATATACAATCTCTCATAGCCAAGCTATATTTTGGCTTGATATTTTCTTTGTAATTGATACGGATAAATGGCAAGGAATAATGACTAGTATGTAGTTACTTAAGTATGGTATTCTAGCCAATATAAAGTTTAATTAAGTTGGCTTTATATCAGACTAGATGTTTACCTTGAACTTAAATTCCCAGTCTTTGGGTTATTGTTAACATTCAAACTCTAGTTAGCTTAGGAAAGTGGCAATCCTTATTTTGCATGGTTATGGACTCTTTATCCGTATAGAGGTCTCATCTTCTTAGGAAAGTGGCAATCTACATTTTGCATGGCTATGGACTCCTTATCAGTATAGAGATCCCGTCTGTCAAGATGAGACCTCATCCTTTGTATTTAAGCACGACAGTAATCAATGAAAATCAATAGAGAGATGAGCTTTATGAATTCTTACTCTGATTTTGTCAATAGTTCTCTGTAATTTCTTTACTTTGAACTAGTCAAATATATAAATTCAACATATTTAGATAAACCAAGAAAGAGATATATAGTATGGGATTAGAAAAGTACATTTCTTTATACATATCACCAAACAAATTATTTGATAAGGTGGTAAACGTTTTATTATTTGCAAGACGTATGTCCAAGAACTTGAAATATTACATTTGTATTTTTCGATTAAAGGAAAATTACTTCTACGTAACAATTACAAGTAACATTGCTACCATGCGTAAACACTTGATCAATATTGCAAGTGTAAGATTGGTTAAAAGTTAGTTCGTGATGCTGAAGAAGGAAAAACCCATCAATTTTTTATGGGTTTGGATGATGAGAAATTTCTAACTTCCCAAGCACATATCCTTGCCATGGAGCCATTGTTGCATCTCGATTATGTCTTCAATCTAGTTCGACAAGAGGAGGGTCATCAACAGATTGTGAAGAAGAGATGCCTCAAGCAGCAGCTTTTGCTATTCAAGGTGGAGCTAGGGTGCAAACCGGCTAAAGAATTCGGTGCACTCATTGATGAAAAATTGGGCACGAGGAGGCAAACTGTTGGGAGATTGTTGACTATCCACCTTGTTGGATGACGCATGGCAGAGGATGAGGTGGACGAAGAAGACACAGCAGCCGCGTTGGAAGAACTGGCAGAAGAGGAAGAGGCAGTGGTAAAGAAGGTGCTCATGCAGCCATGGTCGAAACTGCTAGTGAGAACCCGAACTCAGGAGGTAGTGAGTTTTTCGCTATCTTTACAAAGGCCCAGGCCCAAAAGATATTGGCTCTGATTAAAAATCCAAAATTAAAGGACCAACTCACAGGTGAGCCTCTTTGGCTAATTGACAGTGGAAAATCTACTCATATGGCAGACTATAATTTTTTTTGACAGATATTACTATTGTTTGTCCTATGTAGATTGACCTGCCAAATGGAGAGATGACGTTGGTCACAGAGCAAGGGCATGCTATTGTGGATACATTGGCCATTAAGATTACCCTTTATGTTCCTTCTTTGAGTTGCAATTTATTATATGTGTCTTACGTATGCCATGACTTAAATTGTACAATAACCTTTGTTGAGAATTTTTGTGCCTTACAAAACCGCATCAGGAAGGTTTTGATTGATATGGGTGAGCAAACGGACAGGGTTTATTACATAAAGAAGAGACAATAGACTAATAGAGGAATAATCAGTCAATGTCGTCAAAACGGGTCAATTATGGCATTAACGGTTGGGTCATCTATCTTATCATGTGATGAATATTTTTTTCAAAAATTTAGATTATGATAATAGTTATGAGTCAAATAAAGTAGCTTGTGAGGTTTGTTTTCGTGCTAAGCAAACCAAAAATCCTTTTTCTTTAAGTGAAAGTAAGGCAGATGATTTATTTGAAATTATTCATTGTGACATATGGGGACCTTATGGAATTTCATCTTCTTCTGGTGCTCGATATTTCATTACTATTGTTCATGATTTTTATCGAGGTGTATGGGTTTTTTTATGCATGATAAAGGGCAAACTGGAAAACTCCTTAAGAATTTTGTGTCTATGGTAAAAGCTCAGTTTAATGCAACTGTCAAAATTCTTAGGAGTGATAATGGTATGGAATTCAAATCTCAATGATTGGATGAATTTTATGAAAGTGTTGGAACTATTCATCAGACTAGTTGTGTTGACACTCCTCAACAAACATGGTTGTATTGAAAGAAAGCATAGACATCTGCTCAACGTTGCTCGCACTCTAAGATTTCAAGCAAACTTACATTTAGAATTTTGGGGGAATGTATCATAACTAGAGCTGGCTAATAGGTCAGGTCGAGTCGGGTTCGTGTTCGTGTCAAACTTAAACGGGTTCAAAATCCTCTGACCTAAACCTAACCCATTTATTAAACGGGTTGAAAATTGAAACCGTTTACCGTTTAAATTTTAAATAGGTTGACCTTTTTTTGACCTGTTAGCCCATTTAAGTAAACGTGTTAGAATAAGTTACCAATTTACCCATTTAACCATTAACTCATTACAACTCACTATGGGATCGAAATAATGACATATCATACTCAACAATTTGCATGATAATGTAATTCGAGTTATATATGAGGAGATGTCTTTTAATTCATACCCAAAGATAAATATAAATTAAAATTATAGGTTTTACGTATATGTCAAAGCGTTTTAACTATAACTTTCACCTAAATTCATTGATAAACGGGATAATTGGATAACAATTATCGAGCAAATGACTCGACCCATTTAACATGCTAATTAAACGGGTTAACTAGGTGTTTTTTCGTGTCGAAAATCCTGATCTGAACCTAACCCATTTAACTAAACGGGTTTATCGTGTCAACCCATTTAATTAAATGGGTTGAAAATTTCTACCTAAACCCGCTTAATATCTTGTTCGGTTCAGGTCGGTAATCGTGTCGGGTCAGCTTTTCCCAGCTCTAATCATAACTACAACTTACCTGATTAATAGGACATTGAGGAAACTATTAAAAGGGAAAACCTGATATGAGGTCATCTATAACAAAAAAACATCTAGTTATGACCGTGAAGATGTTTGGGTGTTTGTGTTTTGCAAAAAACCTTTGTAAAGGTTAAGATAAGTTTGCTTCTCGAAGTCGAAAATATGTGTTTGTAACGTACCCTTTTGGCAAAAAGGGTTGGAGACTTTATGATGTGGAAAATATGAGTTCTGTGATAGTAGGGATGTTGTGTTGTTTGAAGAACAATTCCGTTTTTCCAATGATAAACAAGGGTCCCAGAATTCTGAAGCTCATTTGCTTATCAACCATCATAGCTGGGTAGAAGTTGAGGAGCAAAGTGGTGTCCTAGAAACCAACATAAGGCATGCCTCTAATCCCAACAACATAGGCTCAACACACACATCAGCCCAAGCAAGCAATACAAGCCCAATTCCTTCGTCTGTTTCAACGTATGACCCAGGGGGAGAACTTGACAAAACTTTGTCACCTACCGAAATAAAGGAAGCCTGAGCTTATGGTCCTGAAGCCTCTGGGCCCGAACGAGTACAACGGGAGGTGACCTCCAACCCGTTTGAATGACTATATATGCTACAAAACTCTAGTAAAAAAACCCTATCACCACAGTAAGCCAATGTCAAGAGGAATTTTCAGGTATGTGTTATCCTTTTACATAAATATGTTCCTTATACAATTTTTTTTTACTTCACATAAGGCCTTCCTAGCATTTATAATGAAGATTAAGGAGCCCCAGTTTTATCACGAGGTAGTAAAGGACAAGAAGTTGCGTAATGCAATAAATGATGAGATATGTGCTCTTGTCAAAGCGGGAACATGAGACATTGTGGATTTGCCTCCAGGAAAGAAACCCATCGGATGCTATTGGGTTTACAGAGTCGAGTAAAATTCAGATGGAACTATACAATGCTATAAAGCACGATTAGGGATATGGGGAGATCATCAGGTGGAAGGCATAGACTATAATGAGACTTTTGCACAGTTGCAAAAATTACTAGCCTTTGTCGTTTCCTCTCAGTTGCAGTTACAAAAGGTTGGAATTACATCAACGAGATGTGAAAAAATTCCTTCTTGTATGGAGACTTAGAAGAGGAAGTTTATATGATATTGCCACCTGGATATAGTGCCTCCACGTCAACAAAAGTATGTAAACTGAAAAAGTCCCTCTATGGTTTCAAGCAGGCCCCTAGACAATGGTTCACGAAGCTCGCCTCAAAGCTCCATCAATATGGTTTTGGTTTTGTGAGATCCTTTGCAAACTACTCTTTGTTCACCTATCAAAGAGGAGATGTTTTAATGAGACTCCTAATATATATGAATGAGATTATTCTTGCTACAAACATCTCTCAAGCTTGTCAACAATTTAAAGACTATCTCCATCAATGTTTTAGTATAAAGAAACTAGGTCATTGAATGTACTTCTTGGGGATAGAAATAGCATAAAGGATCAAGGGGTCTTTTTCTATTAGCCCAAATATGCTCTGGAAATAGTAGATGAGTGTAGATTATTAGGTGCCAAACTCGCAACTTTTCCTATGAAGCAATATGATAAACTTGCTCTGGCCCAAGGGAAAGACCTAAGAGATCCCACCTCTTACCGTCGTCTTATAGGACGAACGATCTAATTGACAATCTCTAGACCAGGTCTGAGATATGTCGTGCATATTCTATCTCAGTTCATGTAGGCTCCTAAGAAAGAACACATAGAGGGTTCCATGAGGGTGGTTCGCTACATCAAGGGGTCACTTGGACAAGGAATTCTCTTGTCCAAAGACACCACCTTACGGTTGATAGGTTATTGTGATTCAGATTGGGGAGCCTGTCCCATTTCCAAAAGATCCCTAACATAGTATTTTATTACACTTTGACATTCTCCTATCTCCTGGAAAACCAAGAAGCAGCCTGCTATACGTCTCTCGGTCATCTGCTGAATCTATGTATCTATCCATGGCAGCTGCTATCAGCGAACTCATTTGGCTCAAGACATTCCTTGCATCCCTTGGAGTCCTTTGTGCTCAACCGATACAGTTACACTGTGATAGTCAAGCAACAATCCATATCACAAGCAACCCAGTCTATCATGAACGTACTAAACACATTGAAATAGACTGCCACTTTGTTCGCGAAAAGCTCAAAGCTGAGCTCATACTCCTGGTCAAGATCGACAAAAAAGAACAACCAGCGAATGTTTTCACCAAAGCGCTAGGTCGAGATCAATTTAAGTATCTGCAGTCCTAATTCGGTATTCTTGATCCTCATGCTCCAACTTGAGGGGAAGTATCAGACTAGATGTTTACCTTGCACTTAAATTCTTAGTCTTTGGGTTATTGTTTACATCCAAATTCTCGTTGGCTTAGGAAAATGGCAATCCTTATTTTACATGGTTATGGACTCCTTATCAGTAGAGGTCTCATCTGCTTAGGAAAGTGGCAATCCATATTTTGCATGGTTATTGACTCTTTATCAGTATAGAGATCTCCTCTGTCAAGATGAGACCTCATCCCTTATATTTAAGAACGACAGTAATCAATGAAAATCAACAGAGAGACAAGCTTTATGAATTCTTACTCCAATTTTGTCAATAGTTCTCTGTAATTTCTTTACTTTAAACTAGACAAATATATAAATTCAACATATTTAGATAAATCAAGTGAGAGATATATACTATGGGATTATAAAAGTACGTTCCTTTGTACATATCACCAAACAAATTAATTATTTGCTAAGGTGGCAAAAGTTTTATTATTTGCAAGACATACATCCAAGAACTCGAAATATTACATCAGTACTTATTCGGTTAATGCAAAATTACTACTACGTAACGATTACAAGTAACATCGCTACCATGCATAAACACTTGATCAATATTATGTAGCCTACTGAAAGGTCTATCTATGACCATTTGAACGCACAATGTTAAACCTTTGCAGTAAGTTGGCCGTTGTTATGAAGTTTCTCAAGGAAGTCTGGGTCTCTGAACTGTTTGCCCAACCTACTGACGTAACAAAAGCACTGTGCATGATGGAAAACTATTCTCTGTACATGTTGCGCCATTAGGTTTACATGCAGCTGCCAAAGTCGGACCTGAAAAAACAAATACATGCATACAACCCAATAAAGACTATGTAATAATAATGTAATGATATATAATAATGTCTTTATTTATTACTAGTCTGAAACCCGCACGATACACGGTTACATAAAATATCAAAAATAAATATTTAATAATAAAAAAGATAGATAAAATATAAATGTACGTATAAACTTATGAAGATGTAAATGCTAGAGTTGAGGAAAGTTGACCAACACGATGTTAAGCAGGTTTGGATATAAATTTTTAACTCGTTTAATTATGTAGATTGACACCATAAACTCGTTTGTCAGGACTTTTCATTATTAATCTATAGAAACACTTTAATAGTATCTTTCTACAGCAAAACTTAATACCAACGACAGACGAATTTTCAATAATTTAATTCCTTCAACAATGTTGCATAAATTAAAGGAAGCGGAAATTTCAGCAATGTTGCATAGCTTTGGTTAGGCCAATAAAACGATAGTGGAAATCGAAAAGGAAGGATAGACAGGGGAAGAGGATTCACCGTTTGTAACAAGTAAAAGCACAACGAGGCAGACGGCAAAGAGGCCGATGATTTGACCAAGTTTTGCCATTTCTTTTTAGTTGTAATTTTCTCTGTTGCTTTGATTTGAGTGGTTTATTTTAGGACGAATTAAGCAGGTGTGTGAGTTAGTAGCTGGAGAGCATGCACTTATTTATAGGTGGCAGTGAATAAAGCGATTGGCTGATTGTGTGGCAAAATCTTGTTTGATGGATAGCCATCCGTCCACCTAAGTTGAATATACAGATTGAAATTAATGCGGTGGATTGGCACAAAAGTTAAATCTACGCCGTTCCACAGTACGTATTTGACTTCAAATTTGCTCGGCTACTTTGTTTATTCATTCAAAACAATTATCACTTTCTTACATGTGTCACTGATTTATCCGTGAGGAGATTGTGGTTGTCACTAGCAAATATGAACATGCATAGCGACAACAGAAGCAAATTAAAAGGGAATTACAATTGAAATTTTTAGGCTAAGCGTAAAAGTTTACATATAAGAGTATTTGCAGTGTACTAGAATGATCAACACCTACATATGACCCAAACATTTTAAATATAAAATGTAAAAGTTTAATGTTAAATAGATATTTTTTATATAAACTGAAATTTTAATTAAATTTTAGATTGATATTTTTAGTCAATTATTTTCTTATGCAAAATGTATAATGAATATGTAAATCAAATTAACATTATCATGATAATTAATACAAAATAAAAATTTTATTTGAACTTTTTCTAACCTAATGTTTCATATAAACACAAGTTTAAAACGAACTGAAACATAATTATTAGCTTTAGATGCTTCTCATGTTAGGATCGAAGAGTACTCAAGCAAACCACAAACAATAGGAAATAATAGCGGAAAAGAAATAAGAAATTTGACACCAGGATTTTAACGTGGAAAAAACCCAAAGCGGGAAAAAAACCACGGAATCGATGCACTAGTAATATGAGGATTACAATACAAGGTTGTGTTTCTCTTTATCTCACTTGATCTTGGGGATACATAATAGGGAGAACCTGAACCCCTATATATACTAGAGAAACATAAGAGGAACTAGGTTAACAATAACTGAAAACCCTAAAAAACTTGCCGCTCAAAAATATAACACACATATGGGCCTTTGGACGAAGCCCATCAAGGCGTCGCATTGCAGCACCCAAAACGTTGGTTGCGTTTTTGGGGGCGCTGGCTGCGTTTTCATCGGTGAGGCTTCTGGACGAGACGCTGCCAGCGTTCTGACGGCGCGGGTAGCGTTTGATGGGCGCTGGTGGCGTTTTGAAAACGTTGCCTGCGTTTTCTTCCTTATTCATTCCTCAGTTTGGTCTTCACACCCAACAATCTCCCACTTGGAGACCAAACCTCAACCATCCTCAACTTTTACCACAAGTTCCCAACATCCACTGACTTACCCTTGATCCTGAGACTGCTCCGGGCCTCAATTTCCCAACATCCACTCACTTACCCTTGATCCTGTAGACCCACTTCTTCCCGGCCTTCTTCCCCGCAGACAATCTCACCGGCTTCCAGGTTCCCTCAAGTGACGTGATCTCATCAACCATCGCATGCACCCACTTGAACCGAGCCTCCGTCTGCACAGCCTTCCTGTAGGTCTTTGGCTTCCCAGCATCTCTGGTAGCCCTCCTGGATCTCCTCACAGTAGATGGTGCGCTGGAGCTTTCACCTAGCTCCTGTGGTTCAGGTTCTTCAGCAACCTGATCTGCAACCTGTAGAGCTTCCTGTGGTTCCTCCATTTCCTCCCTAGGCACACCCAGCCTACCAGAAACCTTGACCGCCATAGCTCCCACTGGCTTCTTGTCACATGAGTCACTTCATACCCCCTCAGTTTCCCTGTCAGTTTTGGCGAAACTGACCCTCTTCTCATTCCTGCAAAGCCATAAACTATAACAAGAAGCATAAAAAATCATGTTAGTGCTTTCCCCGGTAGAGTACAACGAACCGTATCTCAATCCCTTCGCCACTACCATAGCACCCTTCATGATCTTCCACATCCCTTTCCCGAAGCCTGCAGTGTAGCCCATCTCATCAAGTTTATTCACTGAAATTAAATTCCTCCTAATTCCAGGAATATACCTCACATCCTCCAACTTCCAAAGACTACCATTAGCAGTCTTAATCGTCACGTCTCCTGTACCTGTTATCTCACAACACTTGTCATTGGCAAGATACACCTTGCCAAAATTCCCACCCTGAAATTATGAAATAACTCCCTGTTTCAAGAAACATGAAAGGATGTGCCAGTATCAACTATCCAAGACTCTTCAAGGCTAGACACATTCAAGACCAAGGCTTCACAAAGATCTTCCGCAGAGTGGATAGAGTCTCGGTCATCATTACCCTTCCCCTTCCCAGGTCTAGGGCAATCCCTCTTAAAGTGACCCTTATCCCCACAACCATAACACACAACATTGCCCATGTCCCTAGGCCTGCCTCCCCTGGAATTATTTGAATTCCTATTGTTCTTCCTACCCCTGACACTTAGCGCAATTCCCGAAGATTCCTCACCAGAATTTTTCCTGCGAAGAACCTCATTAAGCAATACAGACTGGACATCATCAAATTTCATCTCGTCAATATCCTTAGCACTACTAAAAGCAGTTACAAGGGTTCTCCAAGACTCAGGCATAGAAGATAACAATACGCAAGCTCTAACATTCTCAGGAAAATCCATCTTTACTGAAGCAAGTTGCGATAAAATTTTAGTAATCTCATTAATATGATTAGCCACATCCCCACCTTCAGCCATCTTACAGCTGGTTAATTTAGTGAACAAATATACCTGATTTGCTGCACTAGGCTTCTCATACATATTCTCCAGTGCCTTCAGCAATTCCTTCATTGTCTTTTTCTCCATGACGTTAAACATGACGTTCCGAGCCAATGACATCCTGATTAGAGACATCGCCTGTCGATCCAGCAGATTGTATTCAGTCTGCTTCATCTCATCTGACTTATCTAGCAGCGGAACATGCAGCGACTTCGCATACAGCAGATCCTCAATCTGCAACTTCTAGTAGATGAAGTCAGATCCATCAAATTTCTCTATTTCATACTTATCTCCTGCCATTGTTTGAAAGCGAGTTCTCTTGCACAAACCCTGAAAGCTCTGATACCAGTTGTTAGGATCGAAGAGTACTCAAGCAAACCACAAACAATAGGAAATAATAGCTGAAAAGAAATAAGAAATTTGACACCAGGATTTTAACGTGGAAAAAACCCAAAGCGGGAAAAAAACCACGGAATCGATGCACTAGTAATATGAGGATTACAATACAAGGTTGTGTTTATCTCTATCTCACTTGATCTTGGGGATACATAATAGGGAGAACCTGAACCCCTATATATACTAGAGAAACATAAGAGGAACTAGGTTAACAATAACTGAAAACCCTAAAAAACTTGCCGCTCAAAAATATAACACACATATGGGCCTTTGGACGAAGCCCATCAAGGCGTCGCATTGCAGCACCCAAAACGCTGGCTGCGTTTTTGGGGGCGCTGGCTGCGTTTTCGACGGTCAGGCTTCTGGACGAGACGTTGCCAGTGTTCTGACGGCGCGGGTAGCGTTTGATGGGCGCTGGTGGCGTTTTGAAAACGCTGCCTGCGTTTTCTTCCTTTTTCGTTCCTCAGTTTGGTCTTCACACCCAACAATCATTGTTGGGATTCACCCATGAGTAAATGTCCCACATCGAAAAAGTAAAGAGAAAGCACATAGTATATAAGTCAAGGGGGCTACTCCTCTTAACACCAATTGGTTTTAAGATGGAACCTCACTTAACTTGTGTGTACCATGGGCCTTGGTTGAAGTGGGCTTACCCCTTGGATCTCCCCAACAAGTGGTATCAGAGCCGATGGTTCGTTGGTGGCGCGAGCAGTGCGGTACGGGAAGATCACCGTAGACAGGAGCAGGGACCATAGAGCGTGCTCGGCTGGGTCTCCTGAATGCTCAAAGTGGTGGCATGAGACTCGGGTGGAGTAGGGTGCAGCTCTGTGGAGTAAGGTGCGGCTGGGACTCTTGAGACAGAGTGGTGGCATGAGACTCAGGTGGAGTAGGGTGCGACTCTGTAGAGTAAGGTGTGGCTATGATGGGCTCCTTATGGTGACTTGAAACCTTGGGCAAAAAGAGGCTTCCGATCAAGGGGGAGAGACTCATGTGTGAAGGGGGAGATTGTTGGGATTCACCCATGAGTAAATGTCCCACATCGAAAAAGTAAAGAGAAAGCACATGCTATATAAGTCAAGTGGGCTACTCATTTTAACACTAATTGGTTTTACGATGGAACCTCACTTAACTTGTGTACCATGGGCCTTGGTTGAAGTGGGCTTACCCGTTGGATCTCCCCAACATCTCAAACATTATATGAGAGAATAAGAAGTGTTGTCACCAACATATAATACAATAGAATTAATAATTAGTGTATAATGAGCTTAAAAAGCTGTCAAAGATCATTATTTGTTTATAGTGTCTATAAATAGACATAAGTATTGCTAAAGAGCAAATGTAATCAAATTAAATCACAAACATAAGTATTGACTTATGAATAGATTAATAATATCTACATGTAAGCGTCATATATAATCACCGTAATTATCCACATTGCCTAGCATATAATAATATGCTCATATTGGCAGTTTCAAATACATTGCCAATTAAAGGTATTGTGACATTTATCGTCATATATTATATCTTCATCACGAAAATTCATTATACAATAAAATCACGAAGAAGTTAGCTCAATAAATTATATGTATTATCTATTAAAACAAGATCTCCAAAGAAAAACTCAAACCTAGGAGAAAGAATTTGAGAGATTTGGTTTTTTCAAAACCAAACTCCAAACCTATGAATAAATGTTTCTAACAAAAATAAAAATAGTAGGATTATTGGATGATAATACACTGAACTTTAGGGGTATTGGACAATAATGCACTGAACTATTGTTTTTTTGGACTTTAATACACTGAACTTTGAGGGTATTGGATAATAATATACTCAGACCAATTCAGCTAGTGGGTTGACGCGGTGGCTGACCTACTTTGACGTATCATTTTTCTATTTTTTAACAAGAAAAATATATTAATCATCTTGCATATGTGTATTTTCTTACACGGGAAAAGTTTCTTCAAAAAAAAATAGAAAAAATGACACCTCAAAGTAGGATAGCCACCGCTTCAACCATCAGCTAAATTGGTCTGAGTGCGTTATTGTCCAATACCCTCAAAGTTCAGTGTATTAGAGTCCAAGAAAAAAGTTTAATGCATTATTGTCCAATACCCCTAAAGTTCAATATATTATCATCCAATAATCCAAAATATTATGCCTCCACTATGATTTGAAAGTTAAGGGAGTTCGTCACTTAGCTACTACATCTTTAGTATTATAAATATCAACGTAAAAAAAAAGATAATCATATATTTTGGTTGCAAATAATAATGCATAACTTAAATAATATTCATCAACTTTTTATATAAAAAAAATATTCATGAGTTAGTCTTTTTCTACCAAATTTACTATTATAATATATTGGTCCTAATATAAAAATGGGCTAAAGTAATCTTTAGTAGGTATTAAAGTGTAGAACTCCCATAAAAAAAACCCATATAATTGTTCAATATTTTTTTAATAATTGTAAAAGTAAAATAAAACATCATTAACATTACCAATAACTATAATTAATAATCACATAAGTAATTTAAGTCTCAATTGTAAATGAATATAAAATATTAAGTATCAAAATTATCTCAATCCATAAGATAAAAAATTAAAATCATTATTTATAACAATAAATATTATTTTTTATTAGAAAAAAGTGAATGAATTATAAATAAGATCACCACCAAATGTATAAATTGTAAGTTCATAAAAAAATTATATTAAAATACTTGATGTTTTTTTCACCAAAGAAATTTTGAAGACGTTTTGTACAAAGAAATATATACATAATGACAGTACAATCGTTTTATAATTTCATTTATTATTTTTTGACTATTCTTTGAAATGATAATTATTTTAAAATTACTTTGAAAAATAAATCACATAGAAATATTTAAAAATCTCATATGCATCGCATGGGATACACAACTCTTTCACCACACCTCATAGTTTTATGTTGAACAACAATTACATAACTAATTTCGATAAACTTTCAAATGATTCACGTAAATTATCTATAATATTACTTAATAGGTAGTTGAGAATGAAAGACATTAGTACAATATAATTAGGACTACTAAAAATTCAAGTACAACTTGATATACAATAAGAAGATCTACTCGTTTAAAAATATAATTCAATTTACTATAAATAAATATGACTCAATTAAGTTTAATAAACTATCTTACAATTTATGAGACAATAAATAACTCAACAATAATGAATATAAAGAATACATAAAAGACACTTGAAATAACATAAATATAAAAGAGCTAAGAGAATAGATTTAAATTAGGCTTATAAACATGCTTGATTTGAAAATAATAATAATAATAATAATAATAATAATAATAATAATAATAATAATAATAATAATAATAGTACATGGGCCTTTTTCTTCAACTTACAAACTTTAAAATCCTTTTTTATTTAGCCTACAAACTTAACATTGCAAACAATCCCGTAAGGGTAAATTAAAAATTGATAGTGGAATAGACTAATTAACTTTCAAGAAGGTAACATTTTATTTATTAAAAGAGATTAATATATATCTACATCATATATAAGAGAGTATAAAGGGAGATCAATATTTGTGACGTAGTTAGAGTTAGTTTCTTTGGATATGATGGTAGATGGACCTGCTATTTCGGATGGTTAAGTTAAATGCAGGTCTGGTATATTTCAGGTTCAGGTAAATACGGGTATTGTATTTCCGTTTTAGGTCAACGCAATGGGTAATTGGCCTCGACTTTATTCTGTATTTTCTTTGAAAAGAATCCTCTCTAATTAAGTACTATATATATATTTTCTACAATATATATAATTAAATATGATTATCTCCCAGCAATGATATATTATTATGAAAATTTAATGTCTAACTAAATAATAAATCTTCTATAAAAAAGATAAATTATAAATCATATGATTCACGTGTGGAATAAACTAAATATTTTGTTTAGAATTTTTATATATCAAAATGTATGGTATAAATTCATCAAAAAAAAATGTATGATATGAATATAATAACTCTTAAATGGAAGGAATTGTTTATTTAGTCACTAATGATTTATGAAGCACATTGAAGCTGTCTTACAAATGGTGTAACTAACTACATAATAATAATAACAACAACATCAATAACAATAATAATAATATTAATAATAATAATAATAACAATAAGCAATATAATAATAAAATATATAAAAGTAATAGTAATGGTAATAATAACAATAATAAACAAAGTAGTAATTATAACAGTATTAATTATGATAATAATTTATAAGCTCCTTAACAGCACAACAAGCTTAAAATTTATGATAATAATAATAATAATAATAATAATGGTAGAAATAGTAATAGTAATAATAACAATAACAAACAAAATAGTAATAACAGTAGTAATTATCATAGTAATTTATAGCTCCTAATTAAAAGCACACCAAGCCTAAAATTTATAATAATAATAATAATAATAATAATAATAATAATAATAATAATAATAATAATAATAATAATAATAATAATAATAATAATAATAATACGTAAGGATTTTTATCATTATTCAAAGTTGACAACAACATATTAACAATGAATAGGGGAAAAAAAAAAAGAATAATGGCATCGTATAGGGTAGTTTTGAAAATTAAAAGTTGGACACTATGTATAAGCCACATCGGAAATTCTGATCACCTATCATATCTTAATGTTTATGTTGACAGTTTCAAAACTCAAAATATATTATGTACCAATAAATTAAACGTATTGTCATATATATCATCGTTTTTTATAATCTTAGTCGCAAATTGTTGATAAACAATAAAGCCATTAAAAGGGTTGGTTAAGATTATTTCAATTGAATGTGATTTATATCATGATCCACATTCTAATATTATTCAACTCATCACCAAACTTTATGTTAAACCACACCCACATAGGGAATACCATTAAGTTTTCAAAGACTTCACATAAATATATATCTACCACTACTCTAAGTTTTAAGGCTTATGGTCATTATACAAAAGTTGACAAAAATATATCAAAAAATGAATAAAGATTAATAATACTACTACTACTAAGAGTAACAATAACAATAATAATAATAATAATAATAATAACAAAAATAATAATAATAATTTATTATTATTATTATTATTATTATCATCATTATTATTATTTCAATAATTTTAAAATATTATAGTCATTATATAAGGTTGAATAAAAATAGATAAAACAATGAAAAATAAAATAAAAACAATAATGACACTGTAAGGGTAGTTTAGGAAATTAAAAGTCATTCAAGTAAAAAAAAAAACATAATGGAGGGAATATTAATAAATCAATTTTGGGACAATTGAATACTTATGCTTATCATGGTAGAGTAGTAATTAGTAGTAAAAGTATAATAATAATTGAAGAAACAGTTGACACACATGATGTACTCCACGACCCTTCCTGTGAGAACTTCAAGCATCATCGCTAAATACCTCAAGCATCATCAGCAGATTTCGTTTGAAAGAACAAAATTAAAGGGAAGTATCCGAGAATATATGTTACCATATCTGAATATTCCATGAGATATTCCATACTAATTTATATACTTGCTTTTGAAGATAATGAATATCGAAAGACAAGTCCATAAGCTTCCAAAGAAATGAAGATTGAGACTCAAGGCAAGATTGGAAAGTATCAACAAGCAAGGAAAACAATTTAAAAAAAAGGCAAGAATCAACAAGCAAGGAAAACAATTGAGAAATCCGTTGAAGATGAAGAAGTCGCCTATAAAGAGCCCTAAACTGTCCTTTCCAAAGAATTGAAATAATCGATTCCAAGGAAGTTTAATCGAAGTGTAAGAATTTTAGCGAAGAAAACTCTGCGTTGTAGCCACCAGTGTGTTAGTGGTGAGTTTTGTAACCAGTAGAGTGATTCCAGTGAGGCCCTCACGTTTGTGTAGCTAAAGAGAGAGTGGTTCTATCTTTAGTGAGTGTATCTTCATAACCCTCCTTAGTAAGGTTTGCCTACAGAAATGACATTCAAGCTTCTGACCTTGTAAGCAGTTTTGAGGACCTCACAATCCATAAACTGCGGAGTACTCTAATCTCCTCATCTCTCTTTGTACCTCAAGCTTTATTCAATAAAGAATTATTATTTAGTCTAATATGTTGCTATTAATGTCCTTGTGTTTATAAGTGCAGAAATATTTATACAACCCTATTCACCCCCCTCTAGGGTTGTTTCGATTGGTATCAGAGTAGGTCCACCTTCTTAAAAGCTTAACATCTGTGTGGAAAAGATCATGCCTGGGATTAGTGCAAGTGAAACTCTAATATTATTCAACTCATCACCAAACTTCATATTAAACCACACCCACATAGGGAATACCGTTAAGTTTTCAAAGACTTCACATAAATATATATGTACCACTACTCTAACTTTCAAGGCTTATGATCATTATACAAAAGTTGACAAAAATATATCAAACAATGAAAAAGCAATAATAATACTCCCTCCGTCCCAAATTAATTGACATTTTAACTAAATTTTAATCATTAATTATTCACAAATTCTAATGAGTTACAATATGAAATTATCATTATTTTAATTTTTAATAAAGTATCTTTCTAATAACGATAATTTCATATAGTAATTCATTGTGATTTGTAAGTAATTAACGATCAAAATTTTGTCAAAGTGTCACTTAATTTGGGACGAAGGGAGTACTACTACTAAGAGTAACAACAACAACAACAATAATAATAATAATAATAATAATAATAATAATAATAATAAATTATTTATTTATTTATTTATTTATTTATTTATTTATTTATTATTATTATTATTATTATTATAAAAAGTTTATAGTCATTGTATGAGGTTGAACAAAAATAGATAAAACAATGAAAATTAAAATAAAAACAATAATGACACTATAAGGGTAGTTTAGGAAATTAAAAGTCATTTAAGTAAAAAAAATGACATAATGAAGGGACTATTAGTAAATCAATTTTGGGACAATTGAATCCTTATGCTTTTTCATATTAGAGTAATTAGTAGTAATAGTATAATAATAATTGAAGAAACGGTTGACAAACATGATGCCCTCCATGACTCTTCCTCTGAGGATCTCAAGCATGACCACTGAGGACCTCAAGCATTACCAGCAGATTTCGTTTGAAAGAACAAAATAAAAGGAACGTATCCGAAAATATATTATTAATATATTTGAATATTCCCTGAGATATTTCATATACTGATTGATTTACTTGCTTTTGAAGATAATGAATCGAAAGGCAAGTCCATAACCTTCCAAAAAAGTGAAGATTGAGAATCAAGACAAGATTGGAAAGTATCAACAAGTAAGGAAAGCAATTAAGAAAAGACAAGAATCAACAAGCAAGGAAAGCAATTAAGAAAAGGCAAGAATCAACAAGCAACAAAAGCAATTGAGAAACTCGTTGAGGATGAAGAAGTCACCTGTAAAGAGCCCTAACCTGTCCTCTCCAAAGAAATAATCGATTCCAAGGAAGTGTAATCGAAGTGTAAGAATTTTAGTGAAGAAAATTATGCGTTGTAGCCACTAGTATGTTAGTGGTGATTTTTCTAACTAAAAGAGTGATTCTAGTGAGGCCCTCATGTTTGTGTAGCTAAAGAGAGAGTGGTTCTATCTTTAGTGAGTGTATCTTCATAACCCTCCTTAGTGAGGTCTACCTATAGAAGCGGCATTCAAGCTTCTGACCTTGTAAGCAGTTATGAGGACCTCACAGTCCTGAAACTACCGAGTACTCTAATCTCCTCATCTCTCTTTGTACTTCAAGTTTTATTCAATAAAGAAGTACTATTCAGTCTAATCTGTTGCTATTGACGTCCTTCTGTTTATAAGTGCAGAAATACTTATACAACCCTCTTCACCCCCCCCCCCTAGGGTTCTTTCAATTGGTATCAGAGCAGGTCCACCTTCTCAAGAGCTTAACATCTATGTGGAAAAGATCATGGTTGTGATCAGTGCAAGTGAAACTTTATAAGGACGCTCATGGACAAGGGCACCTATGCTCACCGGTGAAAATTACAGGATGTGGAAAAGACAGATGGAGATCTTCCTCAAAGACCAAGATGAAGATCAACGGACAGTAGTCACTGAGGGATTGTCGTACTTTTGGGAGTACGGTTGTCGTATCCACAAGGAGTTGTGTTCTAGACACTCAAAACTAACTCAAGTGTTTCAACTTAGGTAAATTAACACGGGAATAATGGTAGTGATGATCAAACTACAAACTAAAAAAATAATAAAACATGTTCAGGTTGCGATAAAAATATTCAACAACTAATCAATTTGAACGGTCTAACGTACCAATTCAAAACAAGAAATTAAGAGGGGTCGATTGTAACATATTAAACGTTAAAGCCCTCTCTCGAGGGTCAGTGACTCGCCAAAGCCCTCTCTCGAAGGTCAGAGGCTGGCTTAACTATTCTAACTACCTATTCTCATAGAGTTAGCCTAATTAAACTATCGAATTAACAACCTACACCTAGTCAGAATTCAACACTCTCGTGCCAAAAACCATAACCATTTTCTCTACGCACACTAGCAAATTGACATCACTTCTCAGCATAAATCAATTACATAAGAAATACACATGAACACTCTCTCGAGCATTTCATCGAACATGTTGGGGGCAAAGTGAAAACCTCACATTACAAGCATGAATTTGGTAGATTAAACCTAAACAAATTAATTCATCGTCAATTACATAAATCACAACCCAAACAACACTAAATTAACAAGAAATTAACATGGTAAAGTAAATAGAGAGAAAGGAAACGAATCAAACAAAGAAATAAATCAACATAAAGATATAAAGAGAAGAGAAAACAAACTTGATCTTGAATTACTTACGAAATCCGGAAACGTTGTTGATAAATCCTTGTAAAACATAATCTAAAACATAAAAGCTACCCTAATGCCTCTAGAGAGGCTAGAGAGAAATCTCTCTCCAAACACTAGAATGAAAATTATAATGAATAGAAACCCTAGAATTATGAATTAATATGATGAAAAATCGAAACTGCCAGGAGCACACCCTGTGCTGACATTGGCACAACCTGTGCTGACTTGAAAATCTACATAAATGATTTCCAGGCAAACAGTACAACCCGTGCTGACATTACGCAGCCTGAGTCCAACCCTTATTCTCTCTTTTCTTCAGCAAACCTTGTGTCAGGGTTTGTGCAAGTTGGCCTTCTCTTAATTTTTCATTCTTCCACCTTTCATTGCTCCTTGCCCTCTTTCGTATCGTCATAAAAGCTTCTATCTTTGATTATAAGGGGCATAAACACCTAAATACAGGGAAATTCACACACTTTAATTATAAATGAAGTAAGTGATTCTAACTTAAAAATTAGGGAAAAGGAGCTTAAAAGGCGAAAACTGGCATAGAAAAGAGGGCTAAAAACTCATAAAAATTCGGTTTAGGAACCCCACATGCTTAAATAGATATGTAAAAAGATAAACCATGGTTTGCCTTTGGAGACATCCGAAAAAGATGCCCTCCCCTACTCTCTCTTCAAACCTTAGCCTACACCCTTATAATCCCTTTCTTTCACTTCCCAACCACCAGCACCACCATCCCATCACCACCAATTCGGTTAGCTTGAAGTCCAAGATGGCAACTTGAAGTCCCCTTTTCTCATCTTCCACGACATCTCCCCAAAATCGTCGGAGAACGGCAAAACGACGCCACATGACCACACATTCGCCTTGGCCCCGCCGTATCCTCTTCTGGCAAGCACCTTTGGGGAGACCCAAGTATGAAAAACCCACATGCAAGATTTGCCTTTGAAGCTTGCAACTTCTGCAATAAGGGTGTTAGTGGTGGTCTGAGAAGTGAGAGAGAAGGAGTATAAGGATTGAGGATAGGGTCGAAGATAGAGAGACAGTAAGTAGGGGGGATCTTTTCCAGTTGTCTCCAAAGGCGAACCACGGTTCGGCTTTGTACAAGTCCATGGATATGTTCAAAAGCTATTCATGATCCGCTTTGTAGATATCCTATGCATGAATCAAAGAGATAGGGGATAAAGGAATTGAAACAAAAAAAAAAAATTGATTGTCCAATTGGCATGCCCGTCAGCACTTTTCGCATGGATCCCATTCTCTTTCATAAATTGGGACCTCATAGTCCTCAATATCCTTATTGGTCAATTCATATTTTGGGCCATCCTTCATGGTCAATAACCAACAAAATAAACACTAAAAATCTAGGGTCTAGAAAGTAAATACCTATATCTTTCAAGATCCAAAATGCGAAAAACCCCCTAATAAATGATGCATCCAAGTTTCCTGAGTAACTCTCTTTTACTTGCTTTCTCTCGTTTAAATTTCCTCGGGTCCTAGCAACAAATTATAACCTGAACTCAATAAGAGTTCACTATTTCGAGAGTTGAGTATATTTCCAATTTAACGATATACTAACTTAATTTAATGATCAAGTGACTTCTTTTAGGGCTCTTGTCGATGAGAAGAACCTCTGCGGTCACTAACATGTTGTCGTAAAATGAAGCCCTCAAAAGAAGACCCCATTCTCTAGTTTCTATTTAATACAATAGCTTAGAAATACTTATATTCGTATTATATACAATTGACAGATAAGATTACCCTAGAGGGGGGTGAATAGGGTAATTACAAACAAAAATTTAATTAAAATAAGATGCGTAAATTTAAATATGAAATTAAATTGCGGAAATAAAGTGCGGAAAATAAATGATAAATGACACGGTGGTTGTTAACGATGTTCCTCCCAATGGAGTACGTCACCGCCTAGAGTTCTCCAACTCTAGGATTGAATCTCGAGCTCTTATTAGGATGAACCGTAGACAATCTTAGAGCCTCCTCTACTCTCAAGATCTAACCCACCACTTAATATCACCTCTCAATTAAGTGTGGGAGGAGTCTTCCTCTCAACTCCTAGTCCTCACCCTAATACTCTTGGCTCAAATAGAAAGTAGAAATGTAATACAATAATTCTTTGGTGATCTCACAAACAATAGTATGAAATAACGCTCAAGTGAGTAGTATGCTTGTCTTGTTTCTTGTGTCTTGAGTGACCATGAATTCCTTGTATATATAGTGGTCTTTAGGGTTGAATGGCCAAGACTCAATTCACCGAATGCAACTTCTTCATCCTTGATATGCATGATCTCCAAGAGCAAAACATAATAACTTGATATTGGCAAGAGATGTGGAGTCATCCTTGTAAGTGATATGCCAAGATAATCTCAATTCTTGATGAGTTATCCCTATAAATCATAATTGATATGCAAATATATATGTATCCCATGTATTTTTTGTAAATGTATTGCAAGATGATAAGTATGATCAATTAATAATGGTGAGACTTGATTTGCATAATCACTTCAAACTTGTATGCATAAAGCAAGCAATCATTATCTTTGTGAGATGTCAAATCGATCAAGAAATACATTTATTGCACTTTTTCTCATGACCTTGCATATGTACGAGTATATATTTGACATGCATATATATGTATATCATGCTGTTAAATAATAAAGATATGCATGTAAAAAATCAACTTAGTTGCACATAAAAATATAATTAATCAATAAAGATATGCATGTAGACATAAAAATGTAATCAATCAATAAAGATATGCATGTAGACATAAAAATGTAATCAATCAATAAAGATATGCATGTAGACATAAAAAATCATGATACTTGTGCTTGTATTATTTTAGCACACCCCCACATAAATTTGTACATAAGTTATTTTAATGATCAAATCAATTTGTATCCTTAGATGTCATGGATCCCAATTATCATGATTGATCAATTCATATCAAATATTATCAAGATGATATATCAAATATTATCATAATGATCAATTCATATCTTTCTTCTATTAGCCATATTTATTTATCTATTTTTGTCTTACATCAAAATTATAATATTAAGAGTAACTCAACAACAATCTCTCATACCTGAACCATGCATTTGCATACCAGCCAAGCTATATTTAGGCTTGATATTTTCTTTGTAATTTATACGGATAAATGGCAACGAATAATGACTAGTATGTAGTTACTTAAGTATGGTATTCAAGCCAATATAAAGTTTAATTAAGTTGGCTTTATATCAGACTAGATGTTTACCTTGCACTTAAATTCCTAGTCTTTGGGTTATTGTTAACATTCAGACTCTAGTTAGCTTAGGAAAGTGGCAATCCTTATTTTGCATGGTTATGGACTCCTTATCCATATAGAGGTCTCATCTGCTTAGGAAACTGGCAATCTACATTTTGCATGGCTATGGACTCCTTATCAGTATAGAGATCCCGTCTGTCAAGATGAGACCTCATCCTTGTATTTAAGCACGACAGTAATCAATGAATATCAACAGAGAGACAAGCTTTATGAATTCTTACTCCAATTTTCTCAATAGTTCTCTGTAATTTCTTTACTTTGAACTAGTCAAATATATAAAGTCAACATATTTAGATAAACTAAGAGAGAGATATATACTATAGGATTAGAAAAGTACATTCCTTTATACATATCACCAAACAAATTATTTGATAAGGTGGTAAACGTTTTATTATTTGCAAGACGTATGTCCAAGAACTTGAAATATTACATTAGTACTTTTTCGATTAAAGGAAAATTACTACTACGTAAGAATTACAAGTAACATTGCTACCATGCATAAACACTTGATCAATATTGCAAGTGTAAGATTGGTTAAAAGCTAGTTCGTGATGCTGAAGAAGGAAAACCCCATCAATTTTTTATGGGTTTGGATGATGAGAAATTTCTAACTTCCCAAGCACATATCCTTGCCATGGAGCCATTGTTGCATCTCGATTATGTCTTCAATCTAGTTCGACAAGAGTATGTCTTCAATCTAGTTCGACAAGAGGAGGGTCATCAACAGATTGTGAGGAAGAGAGAAAAGATGCCTCAAGCAGCAGCTTTTGCTATTCAAGGTGGAGCTAGGGTGCAAACCGCCGAAAGAATTCGGTGCACTCATTGATGAAAAATTGGGCACGATGAGGCAAACTGTTGGGAGATTGTGGGCTATCCACCTAGTTGGATGACGCATGGCAGAGGATGAGGTGGACGAAGAAAACACAGCAGCCGCGTTGGAAGAACTGGCATAAGAGGAAGAGGCAGTGGTAGAGAAGGTGCTCATGCAGCCATGGTCGAAACTGCTAGTGAGAACCCGAACTCAGGAGATAGTGAGTTTTTCGCTAGCTTTACAAAGGCCCAGGCCCAAAAGATATTGGCTCTGATTAAAAATCCAAAATTAAAGGACCAACTCACAGGCGAGCCTCCTTGGCTAATTGACCGTGGAAAATCTACTCATATGACAGACTATAATTTTTTTTGACAGATATTACTATTGTTTGTCCTATGTAGATTGTCCTGCCAAATGGAGAGATGACGTTGGCCACAGAGCAAGGGCATGCTATTGTGGATACATTGGCCATTAAGAATACCCTTTATGTTCCTTCTTTGAGTTGCAATTTATTATCTGTGTCTTACGTATGTCATGACTTAAATTGTACAACAACCTTTCTTGAGAATTTCTGTGTCTTACAAAACCGCATTATGAAGATTTTGATTGGTATGGGTGAGCAAAAGGACAGGGTTTATTACTTAAAGAAGAGACAATAGACTAATAGAGGAACAATCAGTCAATGTCATCAAAACGGGTCAATTATGGCATTAACGGTTGGGTCATCTATCTTATCATGTGATGAATATTTTTTTCAAAAATTTAGATTATGACAATCTTACAATAATAGTTGTAGAATGTTTTCTGCTTCACTATCCGTGAATTTAGTGATTTCAACCAATCACATCACCCTCTGCTCTCCCACGTTGTGAATTAATTGTTCATCAAATAAAATTAAACCATTTATCTTCATATCCATGCACTGCACTAACCACCTCTGATTACATTCAACACCCCTCCCACGTCTAATTACATTCAACACTCAACACCATAATAAAAAAAAACCACCCCTCCCATGTAAACAATGACAACAAAATTGATTCTGTGTATGATCATAAACTCAGTGGAAACAAAACCTCTCCTCCTACCTCACTCACACTCCCTTCAAGTGAATTCCCATTAACATACAAACCGTGCTCACCACACACCTGCTGCATCTGTCGGTGTTCCCCCCTCTCCAGCAACCAACCCCTCCCCACAAGTTTCTTGAATCAGGTAATGCATTTTCCAATCAACTACAACTTTTAGTCCATCATATTTAGTTGTAGTTAATTTCTTCTTTTTGTTTTAAATGATCCTCACTTCTTATTTTTATACATGGTAATAACATGTTTCACTTTGTTGGGCTTTAGTTTCTTCTAAGCATTTGGTTGTATATTACTCTAAATCAAATCATATCATTTGCTAATGGTTTAATTTGACATGGAAAAGGACTGAGAAGGCAGTTTTCCAATATTCATCAGTCATGGAAGTATGGAACAAATGAAGTAAGGAGGGGGGGGGGGGGGAGAGAACGAGAGAGAGACAGAGAGAGAGAGACAGAGAGAGAGAGAGGCGTACTAAGAACTCAGAAGGGGATTCAATATTCATCGGTCACGGAACAAAGAAGAGAGTGAGGGGGATGCAGGGTGGGATATTACTTGATACTATCAATTTGAGTTCAGTAGACACGTGTATTGATAGTTGTATATTACTCTAAATCACTGTACAACTATAAATGGGTTTGAAATTCTATTAATGAATTATCTTCTTCCTTCTTTACTTTGTATATTTAGGGTCCGTTTGGACCTAGGAAAATATGATGGAAAAAAAATCTCGTGGAAAAAAAATTAGGAGGAAAAAATTTTTGGGGTAAAGTAAATTTCTTTCTCTTGTTTGGTTTAAGTAAATTTTGAAGGAAAAAAATTGATTTTCTATTCAATTTTCTTTTCCTTGTTTGGTTTAAGGAAAAATACATAGAAAAATAAAATTTGCAAGAAAACTTGTAAATATCAAGTTTCATTTTTTTAGATCATATGATGTGATTTGGGAGAGAAAGAGAGAGTTAGAGAGAGAGAGAGAGAGAGAGAGAGAGAGAGAGAAGAGAATTAGAGAGATAGAGAGAGTGACAAAGAGAAGAGTGAGTGAGAGAGAGAGAGAGAGAGAGAGAGAGAGAGAGAGAGAGACAGAGAGAGAGAGCGATAGAGAGAGAAAAGAGAGTTAGAGAGAGAGAGAGAGATAGAGAGAGAAAAGAGAGTTAGAGAGAGAGAGAGAGAGCGAGAGAGAGAATTGAGAGTTAGAGAGAGAAAGAGACAGAGAGAGAGAGAGAGAGAGAGAGAGAAGAGAGACTTAGAGAGAGAAAGAGAGAGAGAGAAGAGAGAAGAGACTTAGAGAGAGAGAGAGAGAGAGAGAAGAAACTTAGAGAGAGAGAGAGAGAGAAACGAGTTAGAGAGAAAGAGAGAGAGACGAGCTAGAGAGAGGATGAAAAGAAAGGTTGGCTTTGATCCAAAAATTTTCTCCCAACTTTTCTTTCATTTTTGAAGGGAAAATTTTTTATTCATTGTTACTCCAAATTTTCCATGCAATTTTCCAACTATTTTTTTTTTCATTTATTTTTCTTCAATCCAAACAAAGGAAAGATTTTCATTTTCCAAAATAATTTTTTTTTCATTTATTTTTCTTCAACTCAGCTGAACACCAACACTTAATATTTCAAATTATTATGCCTTTTGTACCACATAAATCTTAATATAATAACTAAGAAAAGTTCTACATAAACAACATGATTAATATATGATCAGCGGATGTAAATACATTGATATACTCTTTTTTCGACATTCCTTTTTTCGATATAAAACCTTGATATTTATATGGTGTATTTTTTTGATAGATTTTTACCTTTTTAAAATTTTTACTTATTAAAACGTTGTCTTGGACGACTCTATTTCATATAAGTATATGTCCGCTTCTCTAAAACAACTATTTGTGCCAGCTTACTATTGCATGATAAAAATTGCAAAGTTATAAGAACAGTTAGAACGTACAAGTAAATTGCTTTTGAGTGGGCGGAGGATGGAATAATGGAATATGGATGAAGTGCATTATACATATTGGATTGGAGAAAGATTGTGGAGGGATGAGTGTGGAGCTGATGTTTGGCATTTTGATCCCACTTGGGAACTCCTTCCCACCCCTATGTTAAACAAAATTAATTAATAATGGTCAAAATAAGTTAATGATCATACCACATTTATATTGCCACACAATAATTCATATAAATACGACTCAAATTAAATAATCTTAATAAACACTATGTGAATGGGAGTTTCTTATTTAGTTATGTTCATAATGATGACTACTCTTCATATGAGCTATTAGATTTTTTGTTGATATGTGTGCATCTAACATAGGGTTACTATTTTAGTTTGATATGCATCTAATTAGTTTATTTGATATATTAATTATCACTAAGCAACATAACTATAAATGAGTTCTCATATGTAGTAGAGTTACTAAAAACATTATCATACTAGGCATAGGCATATACATATTATATTAAACGCAAAATAAATGGATTATTTAATTCATGTATATAATTTGTTTGATTCATATTATTTCACTTTTTTATTCGTTTTGGACTTAATAATTTGGTCATAATACCATAGCAAACGTCATTATTATTTAAAGTTTACTCTAACAAATTCAACACTCTACCTATAATAGTATCACAATCACTTTAACTCTTATCTCCTTAATTGTAGGGCTTTGAATATTATTCAATAACCGCTTTTAGCTTCATCTTTCTTTTCTTTCATGAAATTTTATTAAAACTAAATTTTCCTCTCTATTCCATATTAACAGGTCTGTGGTCATACATATGACAATTGCAATCTAACAATTACTTAGATTTAAATCTATCAATAATATTTTTTTTTACAATTAGAGTATTAATTTATATGATTCACGTATATTGTGACTTCTTAATGCCGTCACACTTAATTTATATAGTAATTCTTAATTTATATAACTTTCCCTTACTTGCATACTATGTCATAATTGTTCTCACGAAAACACTATGTCACAGCTGTAGGGTGCATCAATCATCTGGATTGTTTACTCGATTCATCATTTGGCTTTCTATACACACCGCTTCTTTAACTTATCAATTTGTGAGTTTTTTCTTATGTCTTGAATACTTTTTTTATGGAACTAATGTAATTTATACTTGCTTACCCTTTTTTTTTTCCAACTCAATTCCTACCCTAAATATTGTTTGCTTTTAATTACTTAATTTAATATCAACTCCACTCTACATACATTAATTATAATCAACCATAAAGGTCCTGTATATACTAAAATAATATGCTTCAACCTATTCTCTGGACCGTGCTTCATTCACTTTTCCAATCTTAAGTTGTTGCTAACGGCTCCTCCACTTTAATTCATTTCATTTGGTGTGTTAATTCAAAAATTGTGTTGTTAACAATTCTAATATATATTACAACGTAACTCTAAATAAATCAACCATAATCATTCAACAATGATCATATATATACTAAAAAAACCCCATCTATAATAAATGAATACCCCATTCCAATGCTACAATTTACAACCACCCCATTATTACATTCTAACTCATACTATTTATAGTAAAACAAAATACCCCAATCTATGATCAATCTACTAAATATTAGGATACTATAGTAAATCCAAATATTTTTCTGAAACGTTAGGATACTGTACTAAACCCCAATGATACAATAATGGTCATATATATACTAAAAAAATGCATTTAAATAAAATTAGGATTTAAGTAAATAATCATATATAGGTAGACTAATCTTAAATAAAAAAATTGCTCTGTTTTGTGATCATTTAAATCCTAAACATTGTTGTAAATTAGGATACTAAAAAAAACCCAATCTACAATAAATAACCAAATATTTAACTTAAATAATCATACTATTTATGGATATAATCGTTATCTTACATGTACAAATATTAATTTCTAACTCAAAAGCCAAAAATATCACAAAACATATTACATCCCAAGGTCAAATAATATTAGGATATACTATACTAAAGGAATTATTGATACCTTTACCTTTACTTTACATATCTTACAATGTTATATGCTTGAAAATACTCACATCTTTTAACTCATTGGATATATACTATACTAAAGGAATTATTGATACCTTTACCTTTACTCTACATATCTTACAATGTTACACGCTTGAAAATACTCACACCTTTTAACTCATTGGAGATTATTAGTCTCTTCATACAATATACCATTACTATGTAACCGATTGATCCTTCTACCATTTAGTAATAGTACGTAGCCTTCATAACATATCCCTCATCCACCAACTATTTTTACGCATTTTCTATGGACCATCAATCACTAAGTACTTACACCTTATATGTGCACAACTTTCATTGCAATTTATTTAGCTTTACCGTTTATGAACATAGTTTTTGATTTGTATAGTACCAATGAATAGACCCAATATGGATAATGTTGATTGCACCATAAGACGCTTAAGATACAAAGAAGCTCGACTAAATGCTAGATGGAGGTTGTTCACAAGATGGTGTGCTGATGTTAATCATCCACGCTATATTGCCCAACGAAGTCGTTATCAGGAAGAAGCTCGCTTATGGAACTTATCACTTTCTCGATCAGGCAGAAACTCTACTATTAGAAGGTTCGAACAATGGTGGTCATTCACGGGGACAATGGTTTCCTGTACTAATTGTAATGCTGTCATGTGGTATGACGAGTTAGCTCAAAATCGACGACGTGGTCCACCCCGCTACAATTTATGTTGCCACTATGGTCAAGTGAAGTTGGATCCCTTACCTGCTCCCCCGCCTCTACTAGATTCTTTATTTAATAACCAAACTTTCATGAACAATATTCGAACGTATAACTCCATGTTGTCTTTCACCTCAATGGGAGCTTCGATTGACCACTCTGTCCTGGATGGCCGTGGACCTTATACGTTTCGTATAAGCGGAGAGAATTATCACCAAATTGGGTCTTTACTACCACCTGAAGGACAACCACCAAGATTCGCTCAGCTTTACATATATGACACTCATTTTGAGTCCCGTAATAGACTTAACGCAATGTAGAGGCAAAATGATCCCAGCGGTGTTTCAGAGGCCATTTTACAAGACTTGTAACATATGTTGGACGAATGCAATCCATATGTTCAAGTTTTTGGAAATGCTAGAGATGCCCTCCACCATAGTGATGTACATGATATGTGCATTCGAATTGTCAAATCACGACCAAGGGGACAATATCTTAGACCTTTAGCTGATGAGGTTGCGGCCCTCATAGTGGGAAATGATGGTGTAAATGATATGGGTCCTGATGTAGTAGTTCGCAAAATTGATGGGAATCTTCAACGAATTTATGGAACTCATCCTGCTTATATGGCTTTGCAGTATCCACTTCTATTTCCTTTTGGAACCGACAGTTGGTCATTAGGAATTCGTCTTGCTAGGGAAACAAGTAGAAACACTCAAGGAGTCACAGTTCGTCAATACTATGCCTTTCTGCTATAGTTCCGATTAAATGAGGCTAACATACTACTTCGTGCGGGTAGATTGTTTCTTCAATTTATTGTTGACTGTTTCACTGTGATAGAGAAAATTCGCCTCCTTTACTATAGGACACACCAACTCAGCCTACGTACAGAGATATACATAGGCTTGCAAGATGCAATCACTGCTGGAGAGACAGACACGTCTGCTATTGGTCGAAGGTATATACTGCCGTCGTCTTTTACTGGAGGGCCTCGCTACATGAAACGTCATTTTCTTGATGCCATGACAATATGTACAGAACTTGGTTATCCAGACTTCTTCATCACGTTTACATGTAATCCAAACTAGCCTGAAATTCAAGAGGCCCTTCAACAACAACCTGGACAATATGCACGGAACCGGCCAGATATTGTTGCCAGGGTCTTCTGACTAAGGTTACGAGAGTTGATGAAAGATTTCAAAGAACGCAACCTATTTGGTACGGTCATTGTAGGTGTGTTGCAATTTTGCCAATGCAATTTCATGTATGTCATTTTCTAAAATCATTTCATTTTTCTATCCATTTCCTTTATCTTAATTAATTTGACAATCATTTGTAGATATATATGTCATTGAATTTCAAAAACGAGGGTTACCGCATGCTCATATTCTGTTGACACTTGCACCCAGTGACAAGCCAAGTTGTGCAGAAGACATTGATTCCTTTATTTCTGCAGAGCTACCCGATCAATATCTTGACCCCCTTGCATATGCTTCAGTCACACGACACATGATACATGGTCCCTGTGGTGAAGGATCGAATTCTCCATGTATGGAAGGTTCACGTTGTACAAAGCGTTACCCTATGTCATTTTGTAATGACACAACTATTGAGGATAACGGGTTTGTCAAATACAGGCGTAGAAATGATGGTCGGAAATTCCTCCTGGATGGAAAACAAATTGATAATCGTTGGGTTGTCCCGTACAATTGTGATTTATGTGTAAAGTACGATGCTCACATTAACGTAGAACATTGTGCCCAAAAGAAGGTCGTAAAGTACCTTCACAAATACATGCACAAAGGTCCTGATCGTGCTACATTCGTTATTGAGGAGAATCTCAAGTGTGTTGAGGATGTAGGCCAACCTCGCTCTTTGGATGTTGATGAGATAAAACAATACCTTGATGGTCGATATGTTTCAGCGATTGAGGCAGCTTGGCGTATATTTCAATTTGAAATAGCTCATCGTTATTCCTCTGTTGAATTGTTGCAATACCACTTGCCAGGGGAACACAATGTTGTATTCCAAGATACGGACAATTTGGATGATGTTGTTGATGCTAATCAGTATAGTGTCACTATGTTCATGGCATGGTTTGAGACTAATCAAATTGATCCTGCAGCAAACTCTTACACATATGGTGAGTTTCCTAAGTACTACATTTGGGACCAACATCACAAACATTGGAAAAAACGACAGAAACAACAATGTCTTGGTCGACTTCCTTTTGCGCATCCTAACTCAGGTGAAAGGTACTACTTAAGGCTACTTCTTGCAATCGTTCGTGGTGCTAAATCATTTGAGGATATAAAAACTGTTCATGGGATACAGTACTCCACATTCCGTGAAGCATGCTTGGCACAAGGATTGGGTGCTGACAATAGCGAATGGGATGACGTTTTCTCCGAAGCTTCCACTTGGGCAACTGGCGCTGAATTACGTAATTTGTTTTCCTCTTTACTTATGTTTAATGAAGTTGGACGCCCTCATATGGGAAAGGTATTGGGAAGACCTTACTGATGACCTTCAACGAAAATTACAACGTCAAAATCGAGATCCTGATCTACAATTGACGATTGAGCAAAGGAAACACCTGGGGTTATATGAACTTGAGTTGATTATGAGAAAAAATGGTCGCTCCTTAAAGGACTACCCTCCTATGCCGTTGCCATCCTCGGATATGGTTCTCCAATTGAGGAATCGACTGATTATGGAATACTTAGATTATGACGCTGCTGCAGAAGCGGATAATGTTAAGAAAATGTTGCCATCTTTCAATCAGGATCAAGTGGATGTGTTTCATGCCATAGTCAATGCTGATGAGTCAAACGAGAACAATTGCATATTTGTATATGGAAGTGGTGGAACTGTAAGACTTATCTGTGGAAGGTAATTGTCTCTGCACTTAGATCAACGGGTAAGATAATTTTGTGTGTTGCATCATCTGGAATAGCTACATTACTCCTACCATTTGGTAAGACTGCTCATTCTATGTTCAAAGTTCCTGTTAAACTTACCGATTCCACAGTTTGTTCCTTTTCAAAGAATTTTGAGCTTGCTGAATTAGATAGGAAATCATCACTAATCATTTGGGATGAAGCACCTATGCTACATCGTCATGTGTTTGAGGTAGTTGATCGTACCTTAAGAGACATTTGTGAACTTGATATTCCTTTTGGAGGAAAATTCCTGCTTTTTGGAGGCGATTTTAGACAAATACTTCCGGTTGTCTCAAAGGGAAATAGGGCAGACATAGTTGCGGCATCATTATCTCGCTCAAACTATTTATCCTGATTTGTGTGATAGGTTTAATCATGACTCTTACATGGAAGCACGTTGCATACTTGCTACCACAAATAATGATGTTGATCAACTGAATCTACATATCTTATCCATGTTACCCGGTGAATCCCGTACTTATTTGTGCTCAGATACATTTCACGCGAGTCCTGACCACCCGGACATAGATGATATCAATCCCCCTGAGGTGATACATGGGCTAAATTTTTCTGGCTTCCCAAACCATGCAATCCACTTGAAAATGGGCACACCGGTAGTTCTTTTGAGGACTATTGATCCATCTTTGGGGTTGTGTAATGGAACACGCCTAATCATTGAAAGACTTGGGCATAAGGTTCTCCACGCACGCATCATAACTGGTAGAAATATTGGACAAAAGGTGTTTATTCCACGTATTGACATGACTCCGTCGACTGAGGAGACACCTTTTGCATTCACAAGACGAAAATTCCCCATTAAATTGGCTTTTGCAATGACTATCAACAAGAGTCAAGGCCAGACACTAAACTACGTCGGGGTTTATCTTCCTAAACCAGTCTTCTCCCATGGCCAGCTTTATGTTGCAGTATCGCGTGTGACCTCTCCATCTGAGTTAAGGTTCTTGATTTCTAACAACAATCATATGCCAGATAATTTTACCAAAAATGTCGTGTACAAGGAAGTTTTCAACGATATTCGAGCTCCACCACAATGACCCATTTTGTTTCTCATTAAGTTGCACTCATGTATTTATCGTATTCTTTTTTGTTGTGTTAGGCTTTGTTTCCTTCCCCTCCCCTCCCCCCCCCCCTCTTATTTTAATGTATTTCCCATGTATTCAGTTCATTCTGTCTATGTATAGTAAGGCCCATCCTCCAACCACATTATGTTGCAAAGAATAGTAGAGTTGTAAATGAGTGAGGGAGTGAACAACTCAATTCCCTGCTCTATGAACATGATCCCAAAAATCAGGATTGAAACTACGTGGTTGATTAATGGCATTTCCTTACCTCATTTACAAAGACTGACTATGCTTCCATTACCTACAAACTCATTATTTGAACAACGTACCTTTTACTATAGTATCGCATTCAAATGTACTTTTTTTAGCACTTTCTCAATTATCGAACTTTTTCTACTAACTGGAGACTTCTTTCATTATTAGTGATTGGAGCATGGAGTCAAAGCTTTCTAAAAAATGCACATTGATTCGTTCAATTTCTCCTTTCATCCCGAAACTCACAGTTTTTGTACGAGTGATGAGAAAATTAGGTGTTCATATTTATGACAATCACAGAGTTTGGGTGGTTGTCTTCATGGATTTACAGGTAATTCGATTTCCTCTTTCTATGTAAGATTTCCACTAATATTTACAATACATACTAATCTTTTGTATTTTGATATTTATATTGTAGCGTGATGAGATTTTAGGTGTTATTAAAGATGATGACATCCAAAAAAAGAGCTTTATCTTGAAGTCTGGTCGAGTACATCGTATCATTGAATTTTCTGTCCAACCTACCACGCATAGGGAACAACTTATAGTTGACAACAAATTTAAACTACTATTCACCCCCGCTACTGAATTGTTGGATTTACTAGATAAATGCAATGACATTCCATACCACCACCAGCCATCATTTCTTCCTTTTGTTCAAGTCCCCGAATATTTGCACGTTTCAAATCAAATGATAGGTATACATGTTACCTTCATCACTTTTACTTAGTTTTAAGCTTTTCTGCCTTTCACTTAACGTCTATGTTAATGTTTCTTTTTACCTAGATGTCATTGGCTTTGTCGCTGCTATCTCTCCAACTGAGAGGACTGCTAGAGGCATACTCAAACAAGATATCCTCATTTGTGATATGCAGTATGTTTTGTTTTTCTATAATTGCTCCTATCACTTTTACTTTTCTAAACAATGTTAGTTTTTTTCCATATAACTTTAAGTTTAACTCATGCTCCACACAATTTCTCCTCGGGTTCAAACCCTGAATGGTATACCTTGCGGAAGGCGATTCACGAGAGAATCATCTAATCTTAGATAGGTTGTCTAAGGGTTCGCCGCGGTTCATTGCTCCTTACTCTTCACAATGTAGATTACACACTTTGAAACTTACCTTATGGAGAGATTTTGCTGAAGTTGAAGGCGAGTATATTTCCAAATATTTATCACTCGAAAATATACTCCTAGCTTCTAGGCTAATTGTCTCAAGTTATAAAGGTATGCAAATTAGTATTCATGTATCTATTGTTTGTATATTCTAATAGATTTTTTGATATGTCTTTGTTTACCTTTTGGTTTCCTTTTTTGCAGGAGTCAACCTTCTAACTACACCTCAAAGCAGATTGTTGATTAATCCACCTATTAAAGAGACTCGCATGTTTGAGGCCTGGTATATACATATCCAACAATGTTATTTGATATGTTGATATCACCAATTTGTTAAGCATAACAATACAAGGATCCTTACTTATTCGATTTTCATCTGTTAGGTACGCTGACAATGGACATGTTCAACATCGCTTAGATTTTATTCGCCGTAAGCGATTGCGAATTTATAACTTGGAGAAGTTGTTGGTTGCTAAACCGATCGCACCAACTGCATATTCCCCATCGCTAGATGTAACAATTATATTCATTACCTCCCCATTAATATGATATCCATTTACCTCCCTTAAATATCATAACTAAATTATGTACCTAAAACTATGTACCTAAAACTATGGCCTACGTTCTCATACATATCATTTGCAGGTTCAATATTATCGTTTCCTTGCTGAAGTTGTTGGAATTGAACCAATACTTTTCCCCGCTTGCTCTACTTGCAAAGGTTGTTCAAGAGGTCATGTGTCTTCCCTAAACTTGTCATATTGTGAATGTCAAACTCCAACCAACTCAAATGTTAATAGGTATATTGCTTTTCATATCCTACTTTCAATAAGTTTTTATCCTATTAGTAAAGACCTTTTTTTCACCTTAATGTTGCATTCTTTTGTTTTAGATTTTACTTCACAATAGATCTCATCGACAACACCCAAATGATGCGAACATTCACTGTTCTTCAACATCTTGCGACAATTCTTCTACACATGTCTGATGAAGACTTGACTTCCGTTGCTTCTATGGTAAATTTATTATCACTATTTTCATTCCATTTACTAGACCATGTCTATGTTTGAAATAATTAACATGCCTACCTTCCATCGCATATATCATGAAGCAGTATCTACCTTATCTACCATATTGCCTGAGTACTTACAACAATCATAGGTTTTTGTCATTAAACCTCCTTTTCATGGCCAATGTGAACCTTTGATTGAGTTGATCACATCAGTTGATTGGAAAGAAGAAATTTTTATGTCAAAGCATCAGAATTGTCTTTAGTACTATTGGTAAGTTTTATGACAAAATTCACTTCATTTCGTAAGTTCATATTTCATAATCTTATTGTCATTTTCCTGTATTTTTATTACAGATGACTGAAGAATTGTCTTGCAATCCGTTGACCTCTCATTTTCAATATTCCTTTTTATCTTACCAACTCTTTTTTTTACTCATGCATATCTTACCTGCTATTTAACTTGTGTTATTATTGTAGTTTTGTTTCTTTTCAACGAACAATTGTTTCTCTCTGTTTAAGTCTTTTCATTGTCATTTGACGTATGATCATGTGTGCACCACACAATGCTCGGATATTTGTCAAGTAAAAACGCGGGTATTTATACATGAACGCTCGGGTATTTATTTTTCAGTTCGGGGCAACGCCCGGGTATTCGCTAGTATGTATAAAAAAAAAGAAAAAAACCTTCCCACGTCTCCCTCAACCAATTACTCTCTCTTATCTGATCAAATAAAATAAAAAAAAAAACTCTCTCTTTCTCTATGTTTCCTTCAGTTTATTGTTACAACGTACAAGGTTCTACTACCCTTGAGATTGTTCTTGAAATACTACTAACTCCGTTTATATTAATAGTGAATTTGTTAACTATGATCGTCCCCAATGTCATACTATTATTGATAGTTTTTATATAATAATTTATTAACAATTGTTATATTATATTTTTAGGGAGCATTTGGTAGGAACCCCAGGGAAATTTTTCTCGAGGTAATTTCTCATGGGAAAGATTTCCTTGGGACCTAGGAAAATGGAGAAAATGATGGGCCCGCCGTGAAATTTTCTCATGGTCAACCCACATCCAAACATGAGAAAATAATCAACCCGGGAAAATTGACCATTTCCCCGGGGTTATTGACCAACCAAACGCACCCTTATTAACATAATACTTTCCGTTACGAATTTAATGGTAATAATCTTACTATATTATAATAATATATAATAATGTCTTTGACCAATAGGAGAGTAAAATACGTTATAGAAATATAATCTTACTTTAGGACTCAGGAAAATTATGAAGGAAACCATCCAAAACCATCCAAGTGTTTGTACAAATGATGACTCAAAAGAGTTTGCTTATTCTTTAAGGAATTTGATTTCGTTTTTCTATTGTGTATTTTTATTTTCGTTAATTGTTTGAATAACTCAAAATTAATATTTCCACCTGGGACTAGAAAAAAAATGAAACCAATAAGAAATTGAAAAAAAAACTCAAAGCCAAAATAAGTAGTCTCATGACTCACCCGAGCCATTGATTGGCATGGTTGCCACATGGCATGCCGCCAGTCCAGTGTCTTTGGCCAGTCCAAATACTACCTTGGACAGGAAGTATCCATGCCACTGGGATACTACGTGGTTGTGCATGGTACACTTATTTAGTCTATTTCTAATGAGTTTCATTTCCAAACTGTAGGTCTCACAATTAAAATAATGTCACAAGATTAACAAATCAAACCAATGAAAAATAAGGAAGAGGAAAGGAAGCTGCGAATTAATTTTTAAAGATAATTAATAAACCCGAGAACAAATTTCCAAAACCGCGAACCATATGATTTAGATTCAGGGTAAGGTTATGAAACTAAAATAAAATATTTTGGATTCGCCAACGGACTCTACTAGATTAATTTAAACTAAAAGAAAGAGTATAAAGAGGAACTTATTATATCTCTTCTGATTTTAATTATCTAGAACATGCAAATAATGGAATGGAAATGATAAAAATAAAAGAAACAAAGTATAAGGACATTTTATATAGGCATGAACAATATCTTTATACATTGGAACACGAATAAACAAAATGAGCATTTTAACCTCAATTTTTAATCAGCTAATGTGGCATGGATGCGAGGGTTAGAGGTAGAAGAGGGAGAGACTTGAGTTGGCTTAGTGTCAATACTCCTAGGTTAACTCGAAATGCCGAAAATGTGGAGAAATGAGTTAATATTGATAGTGGAAAGTGATAGTAAATTGAAGCTCAGATCAAAGGAAGGGGCTTCTTTTGTGCTGCATGGTTTAGCGCCATCCGGATGCCACTTTTGGGTAAAAAATATCGAAGAATCGTCATGCACTCATTGTGTCTCATTTATACAATCTCTTTTTATATTAACAATTTTTTTTATTCATGCATATCTTAAATATTATTGAACTTATGTTTTTATTGTAGTTTTGTTTCATTTGATCAAACAATTGCTTAAATATCACTCCCTTCGTTCCATATTGATTGACACTTAAATTAACTTTTTATGTTCCAAAATAATTGCCACTTTCCATTTCCCAATACCTAATTTAATTATTTTAACTTCAATAATTATGTTAATTTTTTTCTTTTTCAATCAATAAAAACTATTATTACTCACATTCTCTCACTACCTACACCTTGGTATTGCAAAAACACCTTAGAAAATAGTGTTATTTAATTATGTGGGTAGTCTTTTTAGTTAAAACCTTGGTATGTGAAAATTTTTGAAATATGTCACTTAATATGGAATGGAGGGAGTATTGAATTTATGTTTTTATTGTAGTTTTGTTTCATTTAATCAAACAATTGTTTCTCTTTAGTTAGGTCTTATAAATTTTATCTTGATATATGATTAGAGTTGGCTAATAGGTCAGGTCGAGCCAGATTCGTGTCCGTGTCAAACTTGAACGGGTTCAAAATCCTCTGACCTGAACCTAACCCATTTATTAAACATGTTGGAAATTGAAACCGTTTACCATTTAAATTTTAAACGGGTTGACCTTATTTTGACCTGTTAACCCATTTAAATAAGCGTGTTAAAATAAAGTTACAAATTTACCCTTTTAACTATTAACTCATTTATACAAAGGAACTCATTGTGGGATCGAAATGATGATATATCATACTCAACAATTTGTGTGGTAATATAATTCGAGGTATAATTGGGTATCAATTGTCGAGCAAATGACTTGACCCATTTAACATGCCTAATTAAACGGGTTAAGTAGGTGTCTTTTCATGTCGAAAATCCTCACCTGAACCTAACCCATTTAATTAAACGGTTTTACCGTGTCAACTCATTTAATTAAATGGGTTGAAAATTTATACCTAAACCCGCTTAATATCGTGCCCGGTTCAAGTCGGTAACCGTGTCGGGTCAGCTTTTCTCCCAGCTCTATATATGATTATATTCAAACCAACCCATGCTCAGACCTTTTTAAATTGAAGGCGTACGGTACTTATATATGAACGCTCGGATATTTATTTTTTAATTCGGGGCAACGCCCGGGTATTTACTAGTAGTTATAAATCAAATAAAGTAGCTTGTGAGGTTTGTTTTCGTGCTAAGCAAACCGAAAATCCTATTTCTTTAAGTGAAAGTAAGGCAGATGATTTATTCGAAATTATTCATTGTGACATATGGGGACCTTATGAAATTTCATCTTCTTCTAGTGCTCGATATTTCATTACTATTGTTTATGATTTTAATCGAGGTGTATGGGTTTTTTTTATGCATGATAAAGGGCAATCTGGAAAACTCCTTAAGAATTTTGTGTCTATGGTAAAAGCTCAGTTTAATGCAACTGTCAAAATTCTTAGGAGTGATAATGGTATGGAATTCAAATCTCAATGATTGGATGAATTTTATGAAAGTGTTGGAATTATTCATCAGAGTAGTTGTGTTGACACACCTCAACAAACATGGTCGTGTTGAAAGAAAGCATAGACATCTACTCAATGTTGCTCGTACTCTAAGATTTCAAGCAAACTTGCATTTAGAATTTTGGGGGAATGTATCATAACTACAACTTACCTGATTAATAGGACATCGAGGAAACTATTAAAAGGGAAAACCTGATATGAGGTCATCTATAACAAAACGCATAGTTATGACCGTGAAGATGTTTGGGTGTTTGTGTTTTGAAAAACACCTTTGTAAAGGTTAAGATAAGTTTGCTTCTCGAAGTCAAAAATATGTGTTTGTAATGTACCCTTTCAGCAAAAAGGGTTGGAGACTTTATGAATGTGGAAAATCATGAGTTCTTTGATAGTAGGGATGTTGTGTTCTTTGAAGAACAATTCCCTTTTTCCAATGATAAACAAGGGCCCCAGAATTCTGAAGCTCCTTTGCTTATCAACCATCATAGCTGGGTAGAAGTTGAGGAGCAAAGTGGTGTCCTAGAAACAACATAAGGCATGCCTCTAATCCCAACAACATATGCTCAACACACACATCAGCCCAAGCAAGCAATACAAGCCCAATTCCTTTGTCTGTTTCAACGTATGACCCAGGGGGAGAACTTGACAAAACTTTGTCACCTACCGAAATAAAGGAAGCCTGAGCTTATGGTCCTGAACCTCTGGGCCCGAACGAGTACAATGGGAGGCGACCTCCAACCCGTTTGAATGACTATATATGCTACAAAACTCTAGTAAAAAAACCCTGTCACCACAGCAAGCCCATGTCAAGAGGAATTTTCAAGTATGTGTTATCCTTTACATAAATATGTTCCTTATACAATTTTTTTTTACTTCATATAAGGCCTTCCTGGCATTTATCATGAAGATTAAGGAGCCCCAGTTTTATCACGAGGTAGTAAAGGACAAGAAGTTGCGTAATGCAATAAATGATGAGATATGTGCTCTTGTCAAAGCGGGAACATGAGACATTGTGGATTTGCCTCCAGGAAAGAAACCCATCGGATGCTATTGGGTTTACAGAGTCGAGTAAAATTCAGATGGAACTATACAATGCTATAAAGCACGATTAGGGATATGGGGAGATCATCAGGTGGAAGGCATAGACTATAATGAGACTTTTGCACAGTTGCAAAAATGATTAGACTTTGTCGTTTCCTCTCAGTTGCAGTTACAAAAGGTTGGGAATGACATCAACGAGATGAGAAAAAATTTCTTCTTGTATGGAGACTTAGAAGAGGAAGTTTATATGATATTGCCACCTGGATATAGTGCCTCCACGTCAACAAAAGTATGTAAACTAAAAAAGTCCCTCTATTGTCTCAAGCAGGCCCCTAGACAATGGTTCACGAAGCTCGCCTCAAAGCTCCATCAATATGGTTTTGGTTTTGTGACATCCTTTGCAAACTACTCTTTGTTCACCTATCAAAGAGGAGATGTTTTCATGAGACTCCTAATATATATGAATGAGATTATTCTTGCTTCAAACATCTCTCAAGCTTGTCAGCAATTTAAAGACTATCTCAATTAATGTTTTAGTATAAAGGAACTAGGTCATTTAAAGTACTTCTTGGGGATAGAAATAACATAGAGGATCAAGGGGTCTTTTTCTTTTAGCGCAAATATTCTCTGGAAATAGTAGATGAATGTAGATTATTAGGTGCCAAACTCGCAACTTTCCTATGAAGCAATATGATAAACTTGCTCTGGCCCAAGGGAAAGACCTAAGAGATCCCACCTCTTACCGTCGTCTTATAGGACGAATGATCTAATTGACAATCTCTAGACTAGGTCTTAGATATGTCGTGCATATTCTATCTCAGTTCATGCAGGCTCCTAAGAAAGAGCATATAGAGGCTTCCATGAGGGTGGTTCGCTACATCAAGGGGTCACTTGGACAAGGAATTCTCTTGTCCAAAGACACCACCTTACGGTAGATAGGTTATTGTGATTCAGATTGGGGAGCCTGTCCCATTTCCAAAAGATCCCGTATTTTATTACACTTGGACATTCTCCTATCTCCTGGAAAACCAAAAAGCAGTCTGCTATACGTCTCTCGGTCATCTGCTGAATCTATGTATCTGTCCATGGTAGTTGCTATCAGCGAACTCATTTGGCTAAAGACGTTCCCTTGCATCCCTTGGAGTCCTTTGTGCTCAACCGATACAACTACACTGTGATAGTCAAGCAACAATCCATATCGCAAGCAACCTGGTCTATCATGAACGTACTAAACACATTGAAATAGACAGCCACTTTGTCCGCGAAAAACTCGAAGTAGAGCTCATAATCCTGGTCAAGATCCACACAAAAGAACAACCAACGGATGTTTTCACCGAAGCGCTAGGTCGAGATCAATTTAAGTATCTGTAGTCCTAATTCGGTATTCTTGATCCTCATGCTCCAACTTGAGGGGAAGTATCAGACTAGATGTTTACCTTGCACTTAAATTCTTAGTCTTTGGGTTATTGTTAACATCCAAATTCTAGTTGGCTTAGGAAAATGGCAATCGTTATTTTATATGGTTATGGACTCCTTATCAGTAGAGGTCTCATCTGCTTAGGAAAGTGGCAATCCAAATTTTGCATGGTTATTGACTCTTTATCAGTATAGAGATCTCCTCTATCAAGATGAGACCTCATCCCTTATATTTAAGAACGACAATAATCAATGAAAATCAACAGAGAGACAAGCTTTATGAATTCTTACTCCAATTTTGTAAATAGTTCTCTGTAATTTCTTTACTTTAAACTAGACAAATATATAAATTCAACATATTTAGATAAACCAAGAGAGAGATATATACTATGGGATTATAAAAGAACGTTCCTTTGTACATATCACCAAACAAAATAATTATTTGCTAAGGTGGCAAAAGTTTTATTATTTGCAAGACATACATCCAAGAACTCGAAATATTACATCAGTACTTATTCTGTTAAAGGAAAATTACTACTACGTAACGATTACAAGTAACATCGCCACCATGCATAAACACTTGATCAATATTATGTAGCCTACTGAAAGGTCTATCTATGACCATTTGAATGGACAATGTTAAACCTTTGCAGTAAGTTGGCCCTTATTATGAAGTTTCTCAAGGAAGCCTGGGTCTACAGTAACCTGTTGCCCAACCTACTTGACGGTAACAAAAGCCTGTGCAACAGTATGGAAAACTATTCTCTGTACATGTTGCGCCATTAGGTTTACATGCAGTTGCCAAAGTCGGACCTGAAAAAACAAATACATGCATACAACCCAATAAAGACTATGTAATAATAATGTAATGATATATAATAATGTCTTTACTTATTACTAGTCTGAAACCCGCAGGATACACGCGATACATAAGATATCAAAAATAAATATTTAATAATTAAAAAGATAGATAAAATATAAATGTACGTATAAACTTATGAAGATGTAAATGCTAGAGTTGAGGAAAGGTGACCAACACGAAGTTAAGCATGTTTGGATATAAATTTTTAACTCGTTTAATTATGTAGATTGACACCATAAACTCGTTTGTGTGGACTTTTCGTTATTAATCTACAGAAAGACTTTAATAGTATCTTTCTACAGCAAAACTTAATACCATCGATGCATTTAATTTTCAATAATTTAATTCCTTCCACAATGTTGCATAAATTAAAGGAAGTGGAAATTTCAGCAATGTTGCATAGCTTTGGTAAGGCCAATAAAACGATAGTGGAAATCGAAAAGGAAGGGGAGACAGGGGAAGAGGATTCACCGTTGGTAACAAGTAAAAGCACAACGAGGCAGACGACAAAGAGGCCGATGATTTGACCAAGTTTTGCCATTTCTTTTAGTTGTAATTTTCTCTGTTCCTTTGATTTGAGTGGTTTATTTTAGGACGAATTAAGCAGGTGTGTGAGTTAGTAGCTGGAGGGCATGCACTTATTTATAGGTGGCAGTGAATAAAGCGATTGGCTGATTGTGTGGCAAAATCTTGTCTGATGGATAGCCATCCGTCCACCTAAGTTGAATATACAGATTGAAATTAATGCGGTGGATTGGCACAGAAGTTAAATCTATGCCGTTCCACAGTACGTATTTGACTTCAAATTTGCTCGGCTGCTTTGTTTATTCATTCAAAACAATTATCACTTTCTTACATGTGTCACTGATTTATCCGCGAGGAGATTGTTGTTGTCACTAGCAAATATGCACAGGCATAGCGACAATAGAAGCAAATTAAAAGGGAATTACAATTGAATATTTTTAGGCTAAGCGTAAAAGTTTACATATAAGAGTATTTACAGTGTACTAGTATGATCAACACCTGCATATGACCCAACCATTTTAAATATAAAATGTAAAAGTTTAATGTTAAATAGATATTTTTTTATATAAACTGAAATTTTAATTAAATTTTAGTTTGATATTTTTAGTCAATTATTTTCTTATGCAAAATGTATAATGGATATGTAAATCAAATTAACATTATTATGATAATTAATACAAAACAAAAATTTCATTTGAACTTTTTCTAACATAATGTTTCATATAAACACAAGTTTAAAACGAACTGAAACATAATTATTAGCTTTAGATGCTTCTCAAACATTATATGAGAGAATAAGAAGTGTTGTCACCAACATATAACACAATAGAATTAATAATTAGTGTATAATGAGCTTAAAAAACTGTCAAAGATCATTATTTGTTTATAGTGTCTATAAATAGACATAAGTATTGCTAAAGAGCAAATGTAATCAAATTAAATCACAAACACAAGTATTGACTTGTGAATATATTAATAATATCTACATGTAAGCGTCATATATAATCACCGTAATTATCCACATTGCCTAGTATATAATAATATGCTCATATTGGCAATTTCAAATACATTGCCAATTAAAGGTATTGTGACATTTATCGTCATATATTATATCTTCATCACGAAAATTCATTATACAATAAAATCACGAAGAAGTTAGCTCAATAAATTATATGTATTATATATTAAAACAAGATCTCCAAAGAAAAACTCAAACCTAGGAGAAAGAATTTGAGAGATTTGGTTTTTTCTAAACCGAACTCCAAACCTATGAATAAATGTTTCTAACAAAAATAAAAATATTAGGATTATTGGATGATAATACACTGAACTTTAGGGGTATTGGACAATAATGCACTGAACTATTGTTTTTGGACTTTAATACACTGAACTTTGGTATTGGATAATAGTGCACTCAGACCAATTCAGCTAGTGGGTTGACGCGGTGGCTGACCTACTTTGAGGTATCATTTTTCTAATTTTTTATCAAAAAAAATATATTAATCATCTTGCATATTTGTATTTTCTTACACGGGAAAAGTTTCTTCAGAAAAAAATAGAAAAAACAATACCTCAAAGTAGGATAGCCACCGCGTCAACCACCAGCTGAATTGGTCTGAGTGCGTTATTATCCAATACCCTCAAAGTTCAGTGTATTAGAGGCAAGAAAAAAGTTTAATGCATTATTGTCCAATACCCCTAAAGTTCAATGTATTATCATCCAATAATCCAAAATATTATGCCTCCACTATGATTTGAAAGTTAAGGGAGTTTGTCACTTAGCTACATCTTTAGTATTATAAATATCAATGTAAAAAAAAAAAAGATAATCATATATTTTGGTTGCAAATAATAATGCATAACATAAATAATATTCATCAACTTTTTATATAAAAGAAATATTCATGAGTTAGTCTTTTTCTACCAAATTTACTATTATAATATATTGGTCCTAATATAAAAATGGGCTAAAGTAATCTTTAGTAGGTATTAAACTGTAGAACTCCCATAAAACAACCCATATAATTGTTCAATATTTTTTTTAATAATTGAAAAAGTAAAATAAAACATTATTAACATTACCAATAACTATAATTAATAATTACGTAAGTAATTTAAGTCTCAATTGTAAACGAATATAAAATATTAAGTATCAAAATTATCTCAATCCATAAGATAAAAAATTAAAATCATTATTTACAACAATAAATATTATTTTTTATTAGAAAAAAGTGAATAAATTATAAATAAGATCACCACCAAATGTATAAATTGTAAGTTCATAAAAAAATTATATTAAAGTTCTTGATGTTTTTTTCACCAAAGAAATTTTGAAGACGTTTTGTACAAAGAAATATATAAATAATGATAGTACAATCGGTTTATAACTTCATTTATTATTTATTGACTATTCTTTGAAATGATAATTATTATAAAATTACTTTGAAAAATAAATCACATAGAAATATTTAAAAATCTCATATGCATCGCACTGGATACACAACTCTTTCACCACACCTCATAGTTTTATGTTGAACAACAATTATATAACTAATTTCGATAAACTTTCAAATGATTCACGTAAATTATCTATAATATTACTTAATAGGTAGTTGAGAATGAAAGACATTAGTACAATATAATTAGGACAACTTAAAATTCAAGTACAATTTGATATACAATAAGAAAATCTACTCGTTTAAAAATATAATTCAATTTACTATAAATAAATATGACTCAATTAAGTTTAATAAACTATCTTACAATTCATGAGACAATAAATAACTCAATAATAATGAATATAAAGAATACATAAAAGACATTTGAAATAAAATAAATATAAAAGAGCTAAGAGAATAGATTTAAATTAGGCTTATAAACATGCTTGATTTGAAAATAATAATAATAATAATAATATAATAATAATAATAATAATATAATAATAATAATAATAATAATAATAATAATAATAATAATAATAATAATAATAATAATAGTACATGGGCCTTTTTCTTTAGCTTAAAAACTTTAAGATCCTTTTTTATTTAGCCTACAAACTTAACATTGCAAACAATCCCGTAAGGGTAAATTAAAAATTGATAGTGGAATAGAATAATTAACTTTCAAGAAGGTAACATTTTATTTATTAAAAGAGATTAATATATATTTACATCATATATAAGAGAGCATAAAGGGAGATCAATATTTGTGACGTAGTTAGAGTTAGTTTCTTTGGATATGATGGTAGATGGACCTGCCATTTCGGATGGTCAAGTTAAATGCTGGTCTGATATATTTCAGGTTCAGGTAAATACGGGTACTGTATTTCAATTTTAGGTCAACCCAAAGGGTAATTGGCCTCGACTTTATTCCGTATTTTCTTTGAAAAGAATTCTCTAATTAAGTACTATATATATATTTTCTACAATATATATAATTAAATATGATTATCTTCCAGCAACGATAGATTATTATGAAAATTTAATGTCTAACTAAATAATAAATCTTCTATAAAAAAGATAAATTATAAATCATATGATTCACGTGTGGAATAAACGAAATATTTTGTTTGGAATTTTTATATATCAAAATGTATGGTATAAATTCATAAAAAAAAAGTATGATATAAATATAATAACTCTTAAATGGAAGGAATTGTTTATTTAGTCACTAATGATTTATGAAGCACATTGAAGTTGTCTTACAAATGGTGTAACTAACTACATAATAATAATAACAACAACATCAATAACAACAATATTAATAATATTAATAATAATAATAATAATAAGCAATATAATAATAAAATATATAAAAGTAATAGTAATGGTAACGGTATTAATTCAGATAATAATTTATAAGCTCCTTGGAAGCACGCCAAGCCTAAAATTTATGATTATCATAATAATAATAATAATAATAATAATAATAATAATATAGTAATAGTAATAATAGTGGTAGAAATAGTAATAGTAATAATAACAATAACAAACAAAATAGTAATAACAGTAGTAATTATCATAAGAATTTATAGCTCCTAATTAAAAGCACACCAAGCCTAAAATTTATAATAATAATAATAATAATAATAATAATAATAATAATAATAATAATAATAAGAAGAAGAAGAAGAAGAAGAAGAAGAATAAGAATAATAATAATACGTAAGGATTTTCGTCATTATTCAAAGTTGACAACAACATATTAACAATGAATAGGGGAAAAAAAGAATAATGGCATCGTATAGGGTAGTTTTGAAATTAAAAGTTGGACACTATGTATAAGCCTCATCGGAAATTCCGATCACCTATCATATCTTAATGTTTGTGTTGACAGTTTCAAAACTCAAAATATATTTTTTACCAATAAATTAAACGTATTGTCATATTTATCGTTGTATATTATAATCCTAGTCGCAAATTGTTGATATACAATAAAGCCATTAAAAGGGTTGGTAAAGATTATTTCAATTATTATTTTTTATATTTAAAACCCTACATAATCTAATATATATAATAAAAGATTACCTTTTCAATAAAATATACCTTATTATCTAACCTTATCTACATAAATCTTACCATTACCTTATTAACATTTTCTAGCTTTCTTTCTACATGCAATTTTTTTTATTTGGAAATAATATAAAAGTTGATTATATTACCCCTTTACAGAAATAACATGTGAAAACTAGGATAATTATATTCATTTGACCCCTTAATCATTCTAATTCAATTTTAAGATGTTACTATGACGTCTAAATACTAAGATAAATTAATATGAAGGCTTGGATGTGATTGTTGAAATAGTTAATAAATAATTCTCGCTCTTTTCTATAATTTAAGATATGTTAATTAAATTGATAAATAAACAGAATTATGAAAAAGTTGGTTGATATCTGAGATGCTCATTTCATCTTTCTGATACTCATTTTATATTTTCAGACACTCATTTCATGCTAAAATTTATGTTAAAGCCATGTTCAGTAAACTTAGCGTTTTAGATAGTAGATGACACTTTATATAACTGATAGTGGTTTAGGCAGCGGATACCGATTTGAGTAGCGGATAACGGATGAGTGTTCAAATGGGAAGTGTGTTCATAAATTTAGCGGTTGAGTTATTTGATTAATGTGAATTGATATAAAAGGATAATAACAATTTTGAAAGATATTTTAAAGGGTATTATTTTGACCAAAAAATATGAAACATAACTTCAAATGCTAAAAGTTGGCTTTATTAACTTTCACCAAATACTACTTGAAATGTTAAACACTCCTCAAAACTCTATCTAATCGAACGTTAATATTTATGCAATTAGAGTTTTTATTTGGTCAAAACGCTAAACATTATTCCAAATGCTAGTGTTGAACAAAGTCTAATTAATTTACCATTCACGTCTAAACCTTCATTTTATTTACCATTTAATCATCATGTTATGTTAAAACAAAGTACAATAATTAGGGGGGTCAACTCATAAGAATATGCTTTGTTTCAACGTTACGTTATTCATTTTATTTACCATTTAATCAACTTTTCATGCCATTTCGTTGATATAAAAAGATTTACACTATTTCCAAAACAAATTTCATTTAAGAAAATAATTAGAAAATGCTAATAAGGTAATGTTAATATTTAGGTAGATTTGATTAGATAATAAGGTATATTTTATTGAAAAGGTAATATTTTATTATATATATTAGATTATGTAGGGTTTTAAATATAAAAAATAATAATTAAGATTCTTTCTTAACCATCGCCCACAGGGCGATGTTTAGTAAAACCGTAATAATAATAATAATAATAATAATAATAATAATAATAGTGGTAGAAATAGTAATAGTAATAATAACAATAACAAACAAAATAGTAATAACAGTAGTAATTATCATAGTAATTTATAGCTCCTAATTAAAAGCACACCAAGCCTAAAATTTATAATAATAATAATAATAATAATAATAATAATAATTATCATAATAATAATAAGAATACGTAAGGATTTTCGTCATAATTCAAAGTTGACAACGACATATTAACAATGAATAGGGGAAAAAAAAAGAATAATGGCATTGTATAGGGTAGTTTTGAAATTAAAAGTTGGACACTATGTATAAGTCACATCGGAAATTCCGATCACCTATCATATCTTAATGTTTATGTTGACAGTTTCAAAACTCAAAATATATTATGTACCAATAAATTAAACGTATTGTCATATTTATCGTCGTATATTATAATGTTAGTCGCAAATTGTTGATATACAATAAAGCCATTAAAAGGGTTGGTAAAGATTATTTCAATTGAATGTGATTTATATCATGATCCACATTCTAATATTATTCAACTCATCACCAAACTTTATGTTAAACCACACCCACATAAGGAATACCATTAAGTTTTCAAAGACTTCACATAAATATATATGTACCACTATTCTAAGTTTTAAGGCTTATGGTCATTATACAAAAGTTGACAAAAATATATCAAACAATGAATAAAGATTAATAATAATACTACTACTACTACTAAGAGTAACAATAACAATAATAATAATAATAATAATAATAATAATGACAAAAATAATAATAATTTTTTATTATTCTTATTATTATCATCATTATTATTATTTTAATAATTTTAAAAGTTTATAGTCATTATAGAAGGTTGAATAAAAATATATAAAACAATGAAAAACAAAATGAAAACAATAATGACATTGTAAGGGTAGTTTAGGAAATTAAAAGTCTTTCAAGTAAAAACAAAACATAATGGAGGGAATATTAGTAAATCAATTTTGAGACAGTTGAATACTTATACTTATCATTGTAGAGTAGTAATTAGTAGTAAAAGTATAACAATAATTGAAAAAACAGTTGACACACATGATGTACTCCACGACCCTTCCTCTGAGAACTTCAAGCATCATCACTAAATACCTCAAGCATCATCAGCAAATTTCGTTTGAAAGAACTAAATTAAAGGGAAGTATCCGAGAATATATGTTACCATATCTGAATATTCCATGAGATATTCCATACTAATTTATATACTTACTTTTTAAGATAATGAATATCGAAAGACAAGTCCATAAGCTTCCAAAGTAATGAAGATTGAGACTCAAGGCAAGATTGGAAAGTATCAAAAAGCAAGGAAAACAATTAAAAAAGGCAAGAATCAACAAGCAAGGAAAACAATTGAGAAATCCGTTGAGGATGAAGAAGTCGCCTATAAAGAGCCCTAAACTGTCCTTTCCAAAGAATTGAAATGATCGATTCCAAGGAAGTTTAATCGAAGTGTAAGAGTTTTAGCGATGAAAATTCTGCGTTGTAGCCACCAGTGTGTTAGTGGTGAGTTTTGTAACCAGTAGAGTGATTCCAGTGAGGCCCTCACGTTTGTGTAGCTAAAGAGAGAGTGGTTCTATCTTTAGTGAGTGTATCTTCATAACCCTCCTTAGTGAGGTCTGCCTACAGAAATGACATTCGAGCTTCTGACCTTGTAAGTAGTTCTGAGGACCTCACAACCCTGAAACTGCGGAGTACTCTAATCTCCTCATCTTTCTTTGTACCTCAAGCTTTATTCAATAAAGAATTATTATTTAGTCTAATATGTTGCTATTAACGTCCTTGTGTTTATATATAAGTGCAGAAATATTTATACAACCCTATTCACTCCCCTCTAGGGTTCTTTCGATTGGTATCAGAGTAGGTCCACCTTCTTAAAAGCTTAACATCTCTGTGGAAAAGATCATGGCTGGGATCAGTGCAAGTGAAACTCTAATATTATTCAACTCATCACCAAACTTCATATTAAACCACACCCACATAGGGAATGCCGTTAAGCTTTCAAAGACTTCACATAAATGTATATGTAATACTACTCTAACTTTCAAGGCTTATGATCATTATACAAAAGTTGACAAAAATATATCAAACAATGAAAAAGTAATAATAATACTACTACTAAGAGTAACAATAATAATAATAATAATAATAATAATAATAATAATAATAATAAAAAATAAATAATTATTTATTATTATTATTATTATTATTATTATTATTATTATTATAAAAAGTTTATAGTCATTGTATAAGGTTGAACAAAAATAGATAAAACAATGAAAATTAAAATAAAAACAATAATGACACTATAAGGGTAGTTTAGGAAATTGAAAGCCATTTAAGTAAAAATAATGACATAATGAAGGGACTATTAGTAAATCAATTTTGGGACAATTGAATCCTTATGCTTTTTCATATTAGAGTAATTAATTGTAATAGTATAAAAATAATTGAAGGAACAGTTGACACACATGATGCCCTCCATGACTCTTCCTCTGAGGATCTCAAGCATGACCACTGAGGACCTCAAGCATCATCAGCAGATTTCGTTTGAAAGAACAAAATAAAAGGAAAGTATCCGAGAATATATATTATCATATCTGAATATTCCCTGAGATATTTCATATATTGATTTCGTTACTTGCTTTTGAAGATAATGAATCGAAAGGCAAGTCCATAACCTTCCAAAAAAGTGAAGATTGAGAATCAAGACAAGATTGGAAAGTATCAACAAGCAAGGAAAGCAATTAAGAAAAGGCAAGAATCAACAAGCAACAAAAGCAATTGAGAAACCCGTTGAGGATCAAGAAGTCACCTGTAAAGAGCCCTAACCTGTCCTCTCCAAAGAAATAATCGATTCTAAGGAAGTTTAATCGAAGTGTAAGAATTTTAGCGAAGAAAATTCTGCGTTGTAGCCACCAGTGTGTTAGTGGTGAGTTTTGTAACCAGTAGAGTGATTCCAGTGAGGCCCTCACGTTTGTGTAGCTAAAGAGAGAGTGGTTCTATCTTTAGTGAGTGTATCTTCATAACCCTCCTTAGTGAGGTCTGCCTATAGAAGCGGCATTCAAGCTTCTAACCTTGTAAGCAGTTCTGAGGACCTCACAGTCCTGAAACTACCGAGTACTCTAATCTCCTCATCTCTCTTTGTACCTCAAGTTTTATTCAATAAAGAAGTATTATTCAGTCTAATCTGTTGCTATTGACGTCCTTTTGTTTATAAGTGCAGAAATACTTATACAACCCTCTTCACCCCCCTTCTAGGGTTCTTTCAATAGGTATTAGAGCAGGTGCACCTTCTCAAGAGCTTAACATCTATGTAGAAAAGATCATGGTTGTGATCAGTGCAAGTGAAACTTTATAAGGACGCTCATGGACAAGGGCACCTATGCTCACCGGTGAAAATTACAGGATGTGGAAAAGACAGATGGAGATCAATTCCTCAAAGACCAAGATGAAGATCAATGGACAGTAGTCACTGAGGGATTGTCGTACTTTTGGGAGTACAGTTGTCGTATCCACAGGGAGTTGTGTTCTAGACACTCAAAACTAATTCAAGTGTTTCAACTTAGGTAAATTAACACGGGAATAATGGTAGTGATGATCAAACTACAAACTACAAAAATAATAAAACATGTTCAGGTTGCGATAAAAATAGTCAACAACTAATCAATTTGAACGGTCTAACCTACCAATTCTAAACAAGAAATTAAGAGGGGTCGATTGCAACGTAATAAACGTTAAAGCCCTCTCTGGAGGGTCAGTGACTCACCAAAGCTCTCTCTCGAAGGTCAAAGGCTGGCTTAACTATTCTAACTACCTATTCTCATAGAGTTAGCCTAATTAAACTGTCGAATTAACAACCTAGACCTAGTCAGAATTTAACACTCTCGTGCCAAAACTCTAACCATTTTCTCTACCCACACTAGCAAATTGACATCACTTCTCAGCATAAATCAATTACATAAGAAATACACATGAACACTCTCTCGAGCATTTCATCGAACATGTTGGGGGCAAAGTGAAAACCTCACATTACAAGCATGAATTTGGTAGATTAAACCTAAACAAATTAATTCATCGTCAATTACATCAATCACAACCCAAACAACACTAAATTAACAACAAAGTAACATATTAAAGTAAATAGAGAGAAAGGAAACGAATCAAACAAAGAAATAAATCAACATAAAGATATAAAGAGAAGAGAAAACAAACTTGATCTTGAATTAGATACGAAATCCGGAAACGTTGTTGATAAATCCTTGTAAAACATAATCTAAAACCTAAAAGCTACCCTAATGCCTCTAGAGAGGCTAGAGAGAAATCTCTGTCCAAACCCTAGAATGAAAACTATAATGAATAGAAACCCTAGAATTATGAATTAATATGATGAAAAACCGAAACTGCCAGGAGCACACCTTGTGCTAACATTGGCACAACCTGTGCTGACTTGAAAATCTACAGAAATGATTTCCAGGCAAACAGTACAACCCGTGTTGACTTTACGCAGCCTGTGCCCAACCCTTATTCTCTCTTTTCTTCAGCAAACCTTGTGCTAGGGTTTGTGCTAGTTGGCCTTCTCTTAATTTTTCATTCTTCTACCTTTAATTGCTCCTTGCCCTCTTTCTTATCGTCATAAAAGCGTCTATCTTTGATTATAAGGGGTATAAACACCTAAATACAAGGAAATTTACACACTTTAATTATAAATGAAGTAAGTGATTCTAACTTAAAAATTAGGGAAAAGGATCTTAAAAGGCGAAACTAGCATAGAAAAGAGGGCTAACAACTCATAAAAATTCGGTTTATGAACCCCCCATGCTTACTCCTTGCTTGTCCCCAAGCAAGATCATCATGAAGTACTAAGAAAAACCAATGCTTCCCTCCATAGGTGAAGGGAGCATACTTGATAACCAAAGCAAGTGCACACAAAGGTTTCCGTATCAAGGTTGAGAATCAAATTGAGACAAAATTGTAGTTCAAATCAAATCATAAAACCTATTAAGCAACACAGCCAATCTATCCAAACCCAAATGCAATCAAGTTCTGTTCAAATGCTTGGCAAACTAGTTGGGATCGGTATGACCTCACTTTAGGATATGTGAATCACTCCCCTCATGTGTTTTAAAAACGTAATGTAGTTCACTCAATACTCTCCCAAAATAAGCACACTACCATAACCTTGCCAAATTTCTCGATTCTTCACCACTAGAGACAAACCATGCAAATTTTCCAATTAAGAGGACATTGAATGGGTTATAATGAAGTTCAGGATAAGAGAAAGGAGGGGAAAATAATTTTGGTAATGTGGAGCTTAAAAGCCAAAGCTAGGGAGCACAATTATTCCAACCAAACAACAACACACCTCGAAATATATACATAATTCACACCATCATCCCAACTTTTCAAGTAACAAAGGAGTGGAGATTATTTCAACAAAACACTATTCTTTCCAAGCAATGAAATTAAATTAAACACTTTATTTCCAAAGTAAGCGTCTTGCTTCTTTTTTTTTTTTCTTTCTTTCTATTTTTTCTACTTTTTTTTTGAAAACTTTATCTCTCTTTGAATTGTTTCCTTTTCTTTTCTTTTTTTCTTTTTTCTTTCTTTTTTAAAAGTTACAACACTAGAACTTAGCAAGGCAAGAATAACCATTAACACTAATAACCATCTCTACTCACTCCTTTAGAGAACCAAAGAACCAATCACAATCAACATCATCTTGGCACCCAACAAGTATTCCAATCAAGAAATGTGCTCCACTAAACCAAGGCTTAAGGATAGGGAAGAATGAAAAGGCCTATGATATAATGAGCAGGGCTAGTAAAGGATGAAGGAAAAAGCTCGAGGGGTTTCAAAGAAAGGGAAACATAATGTTTGATTGGCTATTTGGCTATTTGGCTTATGTAATTCAGATTGGGGAGCCTGTCCCATTTCCAAAAGATCCCTAACATGGTATTTTATTACACTTGGACATTCTCCTATCTCCTGGAAAACCAAAAAGCAGCCTGCTATACGTCTCTCGATCATCTGCTGAATCTATGTATTTGTCCATGGCAGCTGCTGTCAGCGAACTCATTTGGCTAAAGACGTTCCTTGCATCCCTTGGAGTCCTTTGTGCTCAACCGATACAACTACACTGTGATAGTCAAGCAACAATCCATATCTCAAGCAACCCGGTCTATCATGAATGTACTAAACACATTGAAATAGACTGCCACTTTGTCCGCGAAAAGCTCGAAGCTGAGCTCATACTCCAACACAAAAGAACAACCAGCGGATGTTTTCACCAAAGCGCTAGGTCGAGATCAATTTAAGTATCTGCAGTCCTAATTCGGTATTCTTGATCCTCATGCTCCAACTTGAGGGGAAGTATCAGACTAGATGTTTACCTTGCACTTAAATTCTTAGTCTTTGGGTTATTATTAACATCCAAATTCTAGTTGGCTTAGGAAAATGGCAATCCTTATTTTACATGGTTATGGACTCCTTGTCAGTAGAGGTCTCATCTGCTTAGGAAAGTGGCAATCCATATTATGCATGGTTATTGACTCTTTATCAGTATAGAGATCTTCTCTGTCAAGATGAGACCTCATCCCTTATATTTAAGAACGACAGTAATCAATGAAAATCAACAGAGAGACAAGCTTTATGAATTCTTACTCCAATTTTGTCAGTAGTTCTCTGTAATTTCTTTACTTTAAACTAGACAAATATATAAATCAACATATTTAGATAAACCAAGAGAGAGATATATACTATGGGATTATAAAAGTACGTTTCTTTGTACATATCACCAAACAAATTAATTATTTGCTAAGGTGGCAAAAGTTTTATTATTTGCAAGACATACATCCAAGAACTCGAAATATTACATCAGTACTTATTCTGTTAAAGGAAAATTACTACTACGTAACGATTACAAGTAACATCGCCACCATGCATAAACACTTGATCAATATTATGTAGCCTACTGAAAGGTCTATCTATGACCATTTGAATGGACAATGTTAAACCTTTGCAGTAAGTTGGCCCTTATTATGAAGTTTCTCAAGGAAGCCTGGGTCTACAGTAACCTGTTGCCCAACCTACTTGACGGTAACAAAAGCCTGTGCAACAGTATGGAAAACTATTCTCTGTACATGTTGCGCCATTAGGTTTACATGCAGTTGCCAAAGTCGGACCTGAAAAAACAAATACATGCACACAACCCAATAAAGACTATGTAATAATAATGTAATGATATATAATAATGTCTTTACTTATTACTAGTCTGAAACCCGCAGGATACACGCGATACATAAGATATCAAAAATAATATTTAATAATTAAAAAGATAGATAAAATATAAATGTACGTATAAACTTATGAAGATGTAAATGCTAAAGTTGAGGAAAGGTGACCAACACGAAGTTAAGCATGTTTGGATATAAATTTTTAACTCGTTTAATTATGTAGATTGACACCATAAACTCGTTTGTGTGGACTTTTCGTTATTAATCTACAGAAAGACTTTAATAGTATCTTTCTACAGCAAAACTTAATACCATCGACAGACGAATTTTCAATAATTTAATTCCTTCCACAATGTTGCATAAATTAAAGGAAGTGGAAATTTCAGCAATGTTGCATAGCTTTGGTAAGGCCAATAAAACGATAGTGGAAATCGAAAAGGAAGGGGAGACAGGGGAAGAGGATTCACCGTTGGTAACAAGTAAAAGCACAACGAGGCAGACGACAAAGAGGCCGATGATTTGACCAAGTTTTGCCATTTCTTTTAGTTGTAATTTTCTCTATTGCTTTGATTTGAGTGGTTTATTTTAGGACGAATTAAGCAGGTGTGTGAGTCAGTAGCTGGAGAGCATGCACTTATTTATAGGTGGCAGTGAATAAAGCGATTGGCTGATTGTGTGGCAAAATCTTGTCTAATGGATAGCCATCCGTCCACCTAAGTTGAATATACAGATTGAAATTAATGCGGTGGATTGGCACAGAAGTTAAATCTATGCCGTTCCACAGTACGTATTTGACTTCAAATTTGCTCGGCTACTTTGTTTATTCATTCAAAACAATTATCACTTTCTTACATGTGTCACTGATTTATCCGCGAGGAGATTGTTGTTGTCACTAGCAAATATGTACAGGCATAGCAACAATAGAAGCAAATTAAAAGGGAATTACAATTGAATATTTTTAGGCTAAGCGTAAAAGTTTACATATAAGAGTATTTACAGTGAACTAGTATGATCAACACCTGCATATGACCCAACCATTTTAAATATAAAATGTAAAAGTTTAATGTTAAATAGATATTTTTTATATAAACTGAAATTAATTAAATTTTAGTTTGATATTTTTAGTCAATTATTTTCTTATGCAAAATGTATAATGAATATGTAAATCAAATTAACATTATTATGATAATTAATACAAAATAAAAATTTTATTTGAACTTTTTCTAACATAATGTTTCATATAAACACAAGTTTAAAACGAAATGAAACATAATTATTAGCTTTAGATGCTTCTCAAACATTATATGAGAGAATAAGAAGTGTTGTCACCAACATATAATACAATAGTATTAATAATTAGTGTATAATGAGTTTAAAAACTGTCAAAGGTCATTATTTGTTTATAGTGTCTATAAATAGACATAAGTATTGCTAAAGAGCAAATGTAATCAAATTAAATCACAAACACAAGTATTGACTTGTGAATAGATTAATAATATCTACATGTAAGTGTCATATATAATCAGCGTAATTATCCACATTGCCTAGCATATAATAATATGCTCATATTGGCAGTTTCAAATACATTGCCAATTAAAGGTATTGTGACATTTATTGTCATATAGTATATCTTCATCTCGAAAATTCATTATACAATAAAATCACGAAGAAGTTAGCTCAATACATTATATGTATGATCTATTAAAAGAAGACCTCCAAAGAAAAACTCAAACCTAGGAGAAAGAATTTGAGAGATTTGGTTTTTTCAAAACCAAACTCCAAACCTATGAATAAATGTTTCTAATAAAAATAAAAATATTAGGATTATTGGATGATAATACACTGAACTTTAGGGGTATTGGACAATAATGCACTGAACGTTTTTTTTGGACTCTAATACATTGAACTTTGAGGGTATTGGATAATAATTGCACTCAGACCAATTCAGCTAGTGGTTGACGCCGTGGCTGTCCTATTTTGAGGTATCGTTTTTCTATTTTTTTCCAAAAAAATATATTAATCATCTTGCATATGTGTACTTTCTAACACGGGAAAAGTTTCTTCAGAAAAAAATAGAAAAAACGATACCTTAAAGTAAGATAGCCACCGCGTCAACCACCAGCTGAATTGGTCTGAGTGCGTTATTGTCCAATACCCTCAAAGTTCAGTGTATTAGAGTCCAAGAAAAAAATTTAATGCATTATTGTCCAATACCCCTAAAGTTCAATGTATTATCATCCAATAATCCAAAATATTATGCCTCCACTATGATTTGAAAGTTAAGGGAGTTCGCCACTTAGCTACTACATCTTTAGTATTATAAATATATCAACGGTAAAAAAAGATAATCATATATTTTTGTTGCAAATAATAATGCATAACTTAAATAATATTCATCAACTTTTTATATAAAAAAAATATTCATGAGTTAGTCTTTTTCTACCAAATTTACTATTATAATATATTGGTCCTAATATAAAAATGGGCTAAAGTAAACTTTAGTAGGTATTTAAGTTTAGAATTCCCATAAAAAAAACCCATATAATTATTCAATATTTTCTTTAATAATTGTAAAAGTAAAATAAAATATCATTAACATTACCAATAACTATAATTAATAATTACATAAGTAATTTAAGTCTCAATTGTAAATGAATATAAAATATTAAGTATCAAAATTATCTCAATGCATAAGATAAAAAATTAAAATCATTATTTACAACAATAAATATTATTTTTTATTAGAAAAAAGTGAATAAATTATAAATAAGATCACCACCAAATGTATAAATTGTAAGTTCATAAAAAAAATTATATTAAAATTCTTGATTTTTTTTCACCAAAGAAATTTTGAAGACGTTTTGTACAAAGAAATATATAAATAATGATTGTACAATCGTTTTATAATATTATTTATTATTTATTTACTATTCTTTGAAATGATAATTATTATAAAATTACTTTGAAAAATAAATCACATAGAAATATTTAAAAATTTCATATGCATCGCACGGGATACACAACTCTTTCACCACACCTCATATTTTATGTTGAACAACAATTACATAACTAATTTCGATAAACTTTCAAATGTTTCACGTAAATTATCTATAATATTACTTAATAGGTAGTTGAGAATGAAAGACATTAGTAGAATATAATTAGGACTACTAAAAATTCAAGTACAATTTGATATACAATAAGAAAATCTACTCGTTTAAAAATATAATTCAATTTACTACAAATAAATATGACTCAATTAAGTTTAATAAACTATCTTACAATTTATGAGACAATAAATAACTCAACAATAATGAATATAAAGAATACATAAAAGACACTTGAAATAAAATAAATATAAAAGAGCTAAGAGAATAGATTTAAATTAGGCTTATAAACATGCTTGATTTGAAAATAATAATAATAATAAAAATAATAATAATAATAATAATAATAATAATAATAATAATACTACATGGGCCTTTTTCTCCAGCTTACAAACTTTAAGATCCTTTTTTATTTAGCCTACAAACTTCACATTGCAAACAATCCCGTAAGGGTAAATTAAAAATTGATAGTGGAATAGACTAATTAACTTTATTCCGTATTTTCTTTGAAAAGAATTCTCTCTAATTAAGTACTATATATATATATTTTCTACAATATATATAATTAAATATTATTATCTTCCAGCAACGATAGATTATTATGAAAATTTAATGTCTAACTAAATAATAAATCTTCCATAAAAAAGATAAATTATAAATCATATGATTCACGTGTGGAATAAACTAAATATTTTGTTTGGAATTTTTATATATCAAAATGTATGGTATAAATTCATAAAAAAAAAGTATGATATAAATATAATAACTCTTAAATGGAAGGAATTGTTTATTTAGTCGCTAATGATTTATGAAGCACATTGAAGTTGTCTTACAAATGGTGTAACTAACTACATAATAATAATAACAACAACATCAATAACAACAATAATAATAATATTAATAATAATAATAATAATAAGCAATATAATAATAAAATATATAAAAGTAATAGTAATGGTAATAATAACAATAATAAACAAAGTAGTAATTATAACGGTATTAATTAAGATAATAATTTATAAGCTCCTTAGAAGCACACCAAGCCTAAAATTTATGATGATCATAATAATAATAACAATAATAATAATAATAATAATAATAATAATAATAATAATAATAATAATAATAATATAGTAATAGTAATAATAGTTGTAGAAATAGTAATAGTAATAATAACAATAACAAATAAAATAGTAATAACAGTAGTAATTATCATAAGAATTTATAGCTCCTAATTAAAAGCACACCAAGCCTAAAATTTATAATAATAATAATAATAATAATAATAATAATAATAATAATAAGAAGAAGAAGAAGAAGAATAATAATAATAATAATAATAATAATAATAATAATAATAATAATAATAATAATAATACGTAAGGATTTTCGTCATTATTCAAAGTTGACAACAACATATTAACAATGAATAGGGGAAAAAAAAGAATAATGACATCGTATAGGGTAGTTTTGAAATTAAAAGTTGGACACTATGTATAAGCCTCATCGAAAATTCCGATCACCTATCATATCTTAATGTTTGTGTTGACAGTTTCAAAACTCAAAATATATTTTTTACCAATAAATTAAACGTATTGTCATATTTATCGTTGTATATTATAATCTTAGTCGCAAATTGTTGATATACAATAAAGCCATTAAAAGGGTTGGTAAAGATTATTTCAATTGAATGTGATTTATATCATGATCCACATTCTAATATTATTCAACTCATCACCAAACTTCATGTTAAACCAAACCCACATAGGGAATACCATTAAGTTTTCAAAGACTTCACATAAATATATATGTACCACTACTCTAAGTTTTAAGGCTTATGGTCATTATACAAAAGTTGACAAAAATATATCAAACAATGAATAAAGATTAATAATACTACTACTACTAAGAGTAACAATAACAACAATAATAATAATAATAACAAAAATAATAATAATTTATTATTATTATTATCATTATTATTATAATAATTTTAAAAGTTTATAATCATTATATAATGTTGAATAAAAATAGATAAAACAATGAAAAATAAAATGAAAACAATAATGACACTGTAAGGGTAGTTTAGGAAATTAAAAGTCATTCAAGTAAAAAAATAACATAATGGAGGGAATATTAGTAAATCAATTTTGGGACAATTGAATACTTATCCTTTATCATTGTAGAGTAGTAATTAGTAGTAGAAGATAATAATAATTGAAGAAATAGTTGACACACATGATGTACTCCACGACTCTTCCTCTGAGAACTTCAAGCATCATCATTGAATACCTCAAGCATCATCAGCAGATTTCGTTTGAAAGAACAAAATTAAAGGGAAGTATCCGAGAATATATGTTACCATATCTGAATATTCCATGAGATATTCCATACTAATTTATATACTTGCTTTTGAAGATAATGAATATCGAAAGACAAGTCCATAAGCTTCCAAAGAAATGAAGATTGAGACTCAAGGCAAGATTGGAAAGTATCAACAAGCAAGGAAAACAATTAAAAAAAGGCAAGAATCAACAAGCAAGGAAAACAATTGAGAAATCCGTTGAGGATGAAGAAGTCGCCTATAAAGAGCCCTAAACTGTCCTTTCCAAAGAATTGAAATAATCGATTCCAAGGAAGTTTAATCGAAGTGTAAGAATTTTAGCGAAGAAAATTCTGCGTTGTAGCCACCAGTGTGTTAGTGGTGAGTTTTGTAACCAGTAGAGTGATTGCAGTGAGGCCCTCACGTTTGTGTAGCTAAAGAGAGAGTGGTTCTATCTTTAGTGAGTGTATCTTCATAACCCTCCTTAGTGAGGTCTGCTTACAGAAATGACATTCGAGCTTCTGACCTTGTAAGCAGTTCTGAGGACCTCACAATCTTGAAACTGCGGAGTACTCTAATCTCCTCATCTCTCTTTGTACCTCAAGCTTTATTCAATAAAGAAGTATTATTTAGTCTAATATGTTGCTATTAACGTCCTTGTGTTTATAAGGGTAGAAATATTTATACAACCCTATTCATCCCCCTCTAGAGTTCTTTCGATTGGTATCAGAGTAGGTCCACCTTCTTAAAAGCTTAACATCTCTGTGGAAAAGATCATGGCTGGGATCAGTGCAAGTGAAACTCCACAAGGACGGTCATGGATAAGGGCACCTATGCTCAACGGTGAAAATTATAGGATGTGAAAAAGACAAATGGAGATCAATTCCTCAAAGACCAAGATGAAGATATATGGACAGTAGCCACCGAGGGAGACTACCCTAGTCTATAAAGAACGGCGGAAATCAAGATGTCCGAAAGAAGAGATCTGAAATGACCAATAAAGAGCAAGAGCCATTGAGAAAAAACACTCGTGCTCTAAACTTGATCTTTTGCAGTTTAAATGCAAATGATTTTGTACGTGTATCTAACTATGAAACTGCGAAACATGTTTGGGACTAGTTGATAACCTTATATGAAGGACAAGTCAAGTCAAGGATACCAAAGTGGATATCCTTGTCGAGAAGTTTGAGGCCTTCAGAATAGAAGAAAATGAGACTATTGAAACAAAAGATTTAGCAGCATCACCAACCACCTCAGATCACTGGGAAAAATCTACTCAAATGAGGAACAAATTAGAAAGGTCCTCCGATGCTTGCCAAGAAGAAAGTGGGGTCCTAAAGTCACAACCATTGAAGAAGCACAAAACCTTAAGGCCCTCATATTGGAGAAACTTGTTCGAAAGTTGCTGGCCCACGAGATCCAACTACAGAATTCCTCATAACAAAAAGGAATTGCATTAAAAGCAACACGAGAATCAGAAAGTGAAACTAAGGATGATGAAGAGGACGCAATGGTAATGCTGGCTAAAGGGTTCGAAAGACTCTACAAGAGAAATCAACCCTTCCGAGGATACATCAAAGATGCCCAAAAAAAAAGATCAAGCCCAAAAGGTTAGTCCTCATTTAGAGAAGATTCTGAACAATTTACCTGTTTTGGTTGTGGCGGCTCAATACACCTTTTGAAGGATTGCCCTCACGCTAGAAGAAACAAAGACAAGAGAAACAACCGGCCTAAACGGTAAAACCGTAAGGCAATGATGGCAACATGAGTGATAGTGACTCCAGTGAAGGCCACAATGAGGAAGAAGAAATAGCAAATGTCTATCTGATGGCAAACGCAAGTGAGGATCAAGATCCAATCTCATCTCATGATGAAGTAACTTTAAATGAGCTCCTCACCTTTCCTCGATCACATCTTGCACACAATCATCTTCATCTTTTCAGATACTCTAGATCCTTAGTTGAAAGAGTCAAGCACCTCACAAAACACTCTAGTCACCTGAACAAAACTATAGAAAGCCTGAATACTAGAAATGGACAATTGGTGGTTGAAAATGTCAAACTAACCATAGAGGTCAAAGACTGCTATAAGGACATCACTCGATTATCAAATGAGACAAGTCACAAAATCGCATCCCTGCCAAAAGGAACCCATCCTTCCCACATCTAATACACCACCTCTCAAAAACTGTCAGTCCAAAAGTCCTCCCTTTCATACCAACAAAGGACCTCTCCTTCCTATACCAAATATTCTGCCTCTCAGAGAACACTATCATAGAGGTCCTCCAACAACAAATAAAATAAGGACCATACCAACTCCCCTGTCTAAAGGAACTAGGCCTCCGCACGTTACTATAATTTGGGTCCCAAAGACCTCACTGCAACGATCGCATCCTTGGTTAGAGACCAAAAAAGGTATAATGTCCTCTATTGCAGGTATGCCTCAGACATATTACCAGAGATCCAACCAAGTTCTGCAAACTAAAAATCAACAAGAATGGAAGAGTGACCTTTGGAGACAAAAGCCAAGACAAGATCCTAGACATTGGGAATGTCGCAAAACAACGTCACCCGTACCATCCGAGAGAGAGCCTTGTCTTCATTAGCATGTCCTCTCAGGCGCCTCATAATTTATACTGGGTCCGGTCAAGATGTTTGACTACCTCTCCCATAGGTAACTAAGATTCTTGCCTTTTTTTTTCTTCTTATCTCTCCTTCTCTTCTTTTTCTCTTCCCTCTCTATTTTTGCCGAAGTTTTTAATGCTTGTACTCTCCTGTTTCCTCTTTGTCTGAAAGACAAAAAGGGGGATAAATTCTTCCATGGCATGTACCCAACACTTAAGTGTTTTGCTCACACTTGTTGTGATCTATGAACTGCTTTTTTGCCTACTTATTGCTCGACCTATATATATATGTTGCTATCTGGATATAAGCCATGTACGCAATTGTAGGTACCCCCGGGAGAAGTGACCCTTTTCCCGTGATGCGCTACTTAGGTGATAGGGAGCCGACTAGGGTTGCTTAATCCTTAAATAAGGATATTTTTATTTTAGAAATTTGTTTTTGGGGTGATGAAACTTTATTTATTTACAAGTCCGTTTTTTATTATTTAAATACTCGAGATTACACCGAAATATTTTAATAATGGTTTAAAACTGGCCCAAACACCAAATCCAGGCCCAAGAGGAAGAAGAGAGCCGCCAGAAGCTGTCAAAGACTGGGCCGTCTGTTTCCTTCGGCCAGAGAAAAGGGGTTGGAACTGATAAAACCCGCGGGGGTTTGATTGGTTCCAGCCCCACTTTCTCTCGGTTTAAACCTTGGATGGGTGAGAAGAAGATGTTAAACCATTTGTTAATTATTTTGGTGGAAGCTCATGTATTTTAAACAACAAAAACAGGTTATAAAAGAATTAAAGAGTCGCCAGCCGATTTAAGGAAATCGACAAACCATAAAACACAATAACTCCGGTCTACGAAACCCGATTTCTAAGTTCAGGGGTAAAGTTACTAATCCGAGAATTATAAGAACTCTCGAATCCGCCTGTTTAAAACAGACTCTACTAAAATTGAACTTGAAATGAGAAAGAGCGGGGAGAAGTTAAATGAATTTCACGATGTTATTATTCCGAACATGAAAGATTAAAACATGATGTTTTCTTTAATATGTACAAGTAAGGGAATTAAAGCATAAATTACATGGTGAAATACAATAATAATAATAATGAAAAACAAACCTTGTTTAAAGGTGATGGATGAGATGAAAGTTGACCCCTTGAATTGACCATGGTTTGGAACTTGAATGGAAGGATGTATATGAGTGTGGTTAGAAGGGTGGTGTAGGAATGATGATATGATAAGAATGATTATAAGAGAATTAGAGAGGGAGTATGGATAATGAAATTTTGAGAGAGTTTATGTGGGATGATGATAATAGTTGATGAAATGAGTGGAAGAGTGAAGGGGTATTTATAGGTGAATGAGTGAAGTTTAGGAGGGAAAATGGAGGGGACATATCCCCATGATCATGCCCATGTAATCATAAAACCCCCACAGGTTTTAGCAGAACAAGGGGATCGGAGTCAACACATGTGGGCTAAAATCAAGGGGTTGCATGGATCATTATCATTATTTTTGGCACCAGCTTCAGGAAACAAAACCCCCGCGGGTTTTAAAACATCTCCCACGGATTGCTGACATGGCCGGATAAAACGACGCGCTTCATTCTGGGCACAAAACCCCCGCGGGTTTTAATATTCGTCTGGGTTGGAGGCACTTTTGGGCCTGCTTGTCCTAGGCTACTTTTGTTAATTAAAACCCCTGTGGGTTTTATCGTAGTTATGCGGCCTGTTTCACTTTGTTGGGCTTATTTTGCCAACTCCTTGGGCCCAATGTCCCATTTTGGTGTCTGGCCCAATTGACTTGCTGAATTTTGACGGGTCGGAATTGTGTCGGTGTAAATTCTGGTGTCTACAGAGAGCCCCCACTTTGATCGAGTCCGATTAGGACGAAGGTCAAAGTAGCTTGAGGATATGACTTTGGATTACAAAGCCTGGGTGATGCTTCGAAGCGGAGTCATGCATCACGGTTGTGGGTGACGTGCCCCCCTTTGGAGATGATCTCGAGTAAGAATGATGCTCTACTTGACTGTAACCGAATGATAGCAACCTTTTATACGGTGGCAGGATGACGGTGGTCCCTTTTAGCGGCGACCAGAGGGCAGCAACCTTTTATGCGGCAGCTGGATGATGGTGGTCCCTTTTAGCGGCGACCGGAGGGCAGCAACCTTTTATGCGGCAACTGGATGATGGTTGTCCCTTTTAGCGGTGACCGGATGGAAGCAATCTTTTATGCTGCAGCTGGATGATGGTGGTCCCTTTTAGCAGCGGCCGGAGGGCAGCAACCTTTTATGCGACAACTGGATGATGGTGGTCCCTTTTAGCGGCGACCGGAGGGCAGCGACTTTTTATGCGGCAGCTGGATGATGGTGGTCCCTTTTAGCGGTGACCGAAGGGCAGCAACCTTTTATGCGGCATCTGGATGATGGTAGTCCCTTTTAGCGGCGACCGGAGGGCAGCAACCTTTTATGCGGCAGCTGGATGATGGTGGTCCCGTTTAGCGGCGATCGAAGGGTAGCAACCTTTTATGCGACAGCTGGATGATGGTGGTCCCTTTTAGCGGCGATCGGAGGGTAGCAACCTTTTATGCAGCAGCAGGATGATGGTGGTCCCTTTTAGCGACGACCTGAAAGATCACGAGAAAAAACGAAGTGTTAGTTTTTTCTGAAATGCGAGATGAATTATTAGTTTAAATTTTTACCTAAGAGGATTTGGAGCTTCGGAAATCCTTGAGCCACAACTTTTGGGCCCGCAATTTTGAATTTCACGGACCGTATCACTTTTGGGCCGCGGAGACGGGCCTATGACGGAGACAAAACTCCCGCGGGTTTTACATCCTTCTTTGGACTGTTGAGGGATGTTGGGCCGCGAAACTGGGCCATGGAGCATGAAAAATCCCCGCGGGTTTTGTGTTTTTTTTTCTCTTTTTCCTTTTCCTTCCTCGTGAAGGGAATCAAAGTGGGGCCCAGCCTTTGTGTGGATGAGAGCATGCCACGTCGCCATATTTCTCTTTTGGGTGGCAAGATGATGACCTTTGGATTTTCGACCAATGAAATGCATTTCACATCGCGAGACGGGTCCTAAAAACGAACGACTCATATTCACCCAACCTTTCTATAAATTCAATGCATTTCATTCATTCATTCATTCATTCATTCATTCATTCATTCATTCATTCATTCATTCATTCATTCATTCATTCATTCATTCATTCATTCATTCATTCATTCATTCATTCATTCATTCATTCATTCATTCATTCATTCATTCATTCATTCATTCATTCATTCATTCTCATCTCCTTCATTATTCTTCTAGCTTCTCTTTCTCTCTAGAAAAATTTTGTTCTTTTGAAGAAAGTTCGGGTTTTTTAGAAGATGCAACCCCGAAGCCACAAGAATCCTCCTCTTACTAATGCGGCGGCATGGCCCTTGAGATGTCCTCTCAGCGCAATTTTATCCCCGGTGCTGAGGCTGACCCTTCTGATCTCACCATTCAATCTTGGAACTATGCTTGGTTCTACCGTTCTCATGGCAAGGTAACTCCTGAACTTTTCTCTCATGCTTAGTTTATAGTAAAAATGAGCAAGCATGAATTTATTTTTCATGTCTTGTCGATTTTCACTATTTTAAGCATACTTTTAAATTGATGCATATTCGTGGCTTTAGGATATTAAATAGTCCTTTTATTTATGTTTCTCGACCGAAAAAACCCGACTTGCGGAATGAGTCTGAATAAAAATCCGGCTCATAGATTAAGTAAAACACGTGCGAGTTTTCCTTTTTTATTCGACCCATGCTTTCGGCCCAGTTGACTAAAGGAGGCGGCCCGCTTAGAAAATAAAACTCCCGCGGGTTTTATTGCTCTATGGGCTTCCAGAATTTCTGTTGGGTCGAATGCGCGACCGACTTGCTCAATAAAACCCCTGCGGGTTTTAACTCTGATGGGTCGAGGTATTCGAGCCGCTTCTCTAATTGAGTCATGGGTGTTATCTCGTGGGCCGTGGCTGTGAGCCAAATGTTTGTGCTAGGTCCAGCTAGGGCCCAAAAGATTGTGTTTAGGCCCAGTATGCTAGATAATCCCCCATTTTGAATGACTTCCTAAAAATTTGTTTGCCGTTAGGAGGATAACTTGAAGGCTCCTTGTCCCTTAAAAGACCCCCTTAAGGTAGTCGAGTCAATCTCTGGGAATTTTGTGAACGATACATTGACTGCAGCGGGTCTTATGCCATTCTGGAAATGCTTACTAGCCTGGAAGGGTAGGATGTTCAGAATCATCGGTCCGGCAATTGCTGAAAGGTTTTGGGATACGACTAACTCCTTTCATTTGCCCGTGGGTGAGATGACCGTCACGCCTACAGATTTCGTCATGATCACCGGTCTTCCTTGGGGTGGGCAAGACATAGTCTTTGATGCGGAGATCCCTCTGGTAGTCCTGGACATGTTAGGTCCGGTGTCAGCACGCCTGTGTCAGAGGCAAGGCCTTTCGAACCTTTCCTACGCACATTTCGAAGCAACCATCCGCGACGCGAATTTTCAAAATTTGCTTGTTGAGCAACATCGCTTCATTTTTCTAGCATACATCATTTCTGCTACCTTTTTTCCCAACCATGGGGACAACATCACCTTGACATGGTTTTGAAATCTCCTAAACGTCAACAATATCCGGAACCTGAATTGGGGCAAGGCGGCCTCTGCAAACTTCATTCTCTGGCTTCGCCGTGGCGTAAGACTATCGCAGGATGAGGAGCCTGTTTATCTTCACGAGGCTCGAACTCGTTTTCAGTATGGTCCTGCCTTGTGGAATGTGCTCGAGGTATGTACCCGAGACTCTTCTCAGTTTAATGCTGGTCATCTTTTTTTTTTTTCCTTTCTTTGACATTATGTTCATGCAGTCATGGACATATTAGTACATTTTACCCCTAGGTATTCGATCGAAAAGGGATAAGACAGTATCAGGTGCTGAACGCTGGACTACTGAGGACATTCATGGGAAGAAATTCAAACCAGGAAGCCTCGACTTCATTTGTTGTGCGCTGGACAACCTTGCTCTGGTATTCCTTTATGCCCAACAACTTTCTTTCATTCTCCTCTACCTTTTAATCCTGAATACTCCTCTTCCTTTTGCAGGAGCAAGTGAATTGGCATCCTTCGGTTGATTTCAACGTGGGAGGACTACCAACCCATTTACACTTGGTAGAGCATGACACCTGCCTTCGCCTCTTGGTGGAGGGACCTTCAGGCTACGTGTGGTACTTGGGAGAAAGAGCCTCGAGGCAGATCTTGAGGGGATATCCTCGCCTCATTCCCCGGTATCCTCCGGAGCATATGTTCGAGACGTTGCGCGTTTACCGAGGTATTCTAAGGAACTTGATTCAGGGTCTAGATTTTGACAACTTCATCAATGACGTTCTGCAGGAGCAATTTAATGAAGAGTTCCAACGTTATCTCAACCATTTGGCTCCCCGAGTGGTAAATATCGTTCGCCCCATGCTTTTGTTGACTTCTAACCAGGGAATTTACAACTGGGGCCTTATGCCAAGGCTGCCGAGGTGGAGGTTCCACCGGCGGAGGAAAAGATTGGCGATTTCATAGAGGTGGAGCATAATAGCGAATGTTCCGCGTTACAAGCATTTGATCGGAAACCGGTAACCTCCATTTTATGTTGCTCGTTTATTATCCTGCACTTTACTTTTGAATAACCCCAATTTTGTCCTCTTTCAGCCACGGTGGTCCCTCATCTAGCGCATGACCAAGGAGTGGAGCACCATGAAGAAACAAATCGATCGGGCGTTCACTGGCTCAGGTAGATATCGAGGCAATACAACTAGAAGGGCCGAAATGGAAGCTGATGCAGAGTCCGCTCCTAGGGAACCGCCCCGATGTTCCACTGTAGTTACTCCTCGCATAGAGCCCCCACGCCGTTTTTCAGTAGGGGAGTATTCTTCTCGAGGTCGATCTCGAGAAGAAGTTGGTGGTTCTTCTCGTCCTCCCTTCGCAGTTGTACCAGAGGGTCGCGACAAAGACATTCTGGTCGAGGGCCAGCATTCATCCGGGTCTCATCGTAGTAGGTCAGGCAGTAGAGGTCGACATCCTCCAAGCATGGAGGAGGATATGGCCCAAATGTCTTTGGAGGAGCCTTTCAATCAAGGGGGTCGTACCACAGTGCTGGGTATGGTGGTGATACTCAGCTTCATTCATATTGGGTGGAGGACGCTTCAGAGTCAAGCGCCATCTATCGGCCTTCGCATTCTCGCCGTACTTCAGCTTTGGTGCGTTATGCTCGCCGTGGTCAGGAAATAGTTGTGAGGGATCGTAGCTCAGGTGCATCCATAGGTTATCCTAGTGGGCAGGCCCTAGCGCATGACGCTACTTCACGTCCTGCACCTTATGACGTTTCCTCTTTTGGCTGCGGTTCTCATTCTGCCGGATGGCCTGTTCCGACTCCTGGGATGGGTCCTTCATGGCCCATGGGTTCACAAGACCCCAGCATTCTTGGCTCAGCGGATCCACCTCTTCTAGTTGGCCAGCCCCCGGTTATGAATCCGGGCCTATATGGCCTACTCCATCTGTTGAGTGGAATGTTCCGGAGCATTCATGGTTAGCTGCCTCGCAGGAGCCTTCCATGTCTTCACCGTCGAGGACATACCCTTCAGGAGTGCCCTTATCTGAACCATCACCTCCTGTACAGAATACTCCTACTCCTCTGGCATTCTCGAGCTTGAGTCCCACACCTGGGACACTTATTTTGGCACGGTTGGCACTTCCAACGCTGGAACTTCGAATGTTGGTAACGATCTGGTTGAGGACAGCGGCAATTCGGGCTCCCTGTGGTAACAACATTCACACTATGCAATGCAGGACTCTTTGTACTTTATTAATTTCTTTTTATTTTAATGCAAGACCCTTTTTTTATTTTTTTTGTATTTTATTATTTTTTTATTGATGCAAGACTCGATGAATTCCCAACTTTCATGTTTATTAATGCATTTTCGGATGATTTTCTACATGATTGGATTAATCCCAATTAATCCTGTTTCCCCAAAAAGAAAATAAAATAAAAGGAAACATAAAACTTAAGTATCGGTCGGAGTAAACTCGAGCAAAAATTTCAGAACCGAACATCATTGGGCTGACAACAAAACCCAAAACATAAAAGATACACGAACGGGCCGGTTAGATTCACAAGAAGCAAAGCCCAAACAGATGCAAAAGAGAAGCGGGCTGAGCGTTGAAGGCGGACCTGGACCGCCTTAAAACCCCTGCGGGTTTTATCGATAAACAGTTGTAGGCCTGGATCGAGCCAGGCGTGCGCGTGGACTTGGAGCAATCAAAACCCCTGCGGGTTTTGATTTTTTTTCTTTTTTTTTCGCTAGCCATTGGTGATGGCTTGAATCATGGGATTTGAGAGCAAAGGCAAAAAATTACTTAGGGGTACCCTAACTTTTGGTGAAATGTTTTTCTGGTACCCCAACTTTTAAAAACTAATTTTGGGGTACCCTAACTTTTAAAATTAGAAATAATTAGGTGAATTTTCTGCCAATTATTTGAATTAAACGGTGAGTTTTAGGCGGGAAATTGATTAAGCGTTTTTGTGGATGAAAATGCCCTTTGTTTTCGTGGACGAAAATGATTTGAATCAATCGGAGTTTCGCCGGAAATTCACCTAGTAATTTCTAATCTTAAAAGTTAGGGTACCCCAAAATTAGTTTTGAAAAGTTAGGGTACCAAAAAATTGTTTCTTCAAAAGTTAGGGTACCTCTAAGTAATTTTATATGATCGTTTGCTTATTTGTTTGCTCCATTTTGATCATGGATGAAGGTGTATAAATACCCCACCTTATGCATATGATCATTATCTATCATCTTTTCTTGCAAGTCTTCATTAAAATTCTTCAAAAGTCGCCAAAAAAAAATAAAAAATCCCTAAGTCCTAATGGCATTTGAGAAGAAACTTGCTACTTGGATGAGCACCTTGTCTAAGGACGAAAAGAAGGAACTCGGGAGATACAAACTGACAAGTTTGTTGACTTCGACAAGTGAGGGTGAATCATGACTTTCTTCGTGCGGCGGAGACTTTTTGGGATCCGAAAATGCACGTTTTCCGTTTTGCACCTAAGGAATTATTCCCTCTTCCAGAGGAGTGGTCCTCTATTCCCGGGACGAACCACTTTGCGCGGTCGACGTCACCCCCAACATCGATCGATGTCAACAAACAGTATAAGAAGCTGTTATGTCTTCTATCCCGGGTCATAGGAAGTGCGCTATTCGACGAAAAGGTACACTTTCAAACTATAGTCGAATACATTCAAGCTCCTGACACTTTGGAATATGGCCCAGTGATACGAGTGCGGGCACTCGTATTATGTCTCCTCGGAGAGTTCTGCTTCTATCACGGTGGCCAAAGAACGGGGCCGGCAAACCTCATTCAAATTGTCGAAGACATGGCCCGAGGCTCTAATCCGGTGCCGTTGATGCTAGCGGAGACCATGATGGGCTTAGACGACCCGAATCCGGAACATAAATTTCGTGGGAGCCCCCTACTACTTCAGGTATTTCTCCCTTCTTGCCCTATTTTTTTTCCTACTTTCTATAAACCCGCGGGGGTTTTATGCATATATATTTTTTTCGTTAGTTTAGGAATAATTGACACGTAATCGTAACCCTTGCTAACTTTATGGACATATATGGCTGATGGAGCATTTAGGCCTCATTGAGGAGCCTCGAACGTCCTCGGCGTTGGCAAACTACTGTCAAAGGCAGAGGAAGTACACTGATCTACGTTTGATAACGGAATGGATCCCATTCCTCAAGAAGCCTCGTGATATCACATGGTGGATCGAATGGTGGCATATTTATGAATATGTGACTTGCGATTCATGTAATGCTTATTTGTGCATTGCTAGCTTAACGCACATGGCCTACTACTTCTCGGAGCGAGTGCGAAGGCGAATGGGTCGCAAACAAACCATTCCTGAACTGCTATGTGAAGCCCTCGAGCAGTTGAAGCTTCGTGGCTCGGTGATAGAGTCATGGTTGAAATATCGGGAGATAAGACAAACTCTTAGGGTTCCCTCCAAGGCACACATATCACAATTTGCTGATGCCGGCTATCATGGATGGGTGATTGCGGTCTTCGAGTCTTGCCGTGCCAGAGAGGCTAGAAGAGAACGGGCAACAGTGAAGGATAGGTTAGGTCCTGGTACATCGGTAAAGGACCGTCTCGGTGCAAAAGTCACGGTGAAAGACCGGCTTGGTCCGAGAGCGGAGGCACAAAAATCAAGTAGGCGAGTATAAAGGCCTAAAAACAAAGAGGAATGCCCAAGCGAACCTAGAGACACAGAGACCGACCATGAGACCACTGGCGAAGCGGATAAAGTGAAACAAGATTAGAAGATGGATGGAGAGAATGAAGGAACTAAAGCTTCTTTGCCAAAATAATCTTTTATTTAATTTTGCCTTTTTGAATTTTCTTATTTACAAGCAGTGTACTTGCATTATTAATAAAAAGAAGGAATATTGTTCACAATTATTGTGTTCTTGCAAACTTTATTTTCTTCTTTTCATGAGCATTTATTGAATATACACCAAGTGTCTGAAAATTTGTTTTCCAGTTGCTTGGTTATATTACGCATAATATCGCTTGAGCTGGTCTAAATTCGTGGACTAAATCACATCTTCCCCATCCATAGTATCAAGCCGAGCTGCTCCTCCAGGTAAAATACCCTTAATCATACAAGGACCCTTCCAATTAGGTGCAAATTTTACCCTTGGGTCTTGTATAGGTGCCCTAATTTCCTTAAGCCCCAAATCACCTACTTGAAGTGAGCAACTTTTCACTTTCTTGTTAAAAGCTTGAGTGATCCTACTTTGGTATACTTGCACATTGTATAATGCCCTTAATCGCCTTTCATCCATCAACATCAACTCCTCGAACCTTGCTCTAGCGCTTTCTACTTCTGGCAATTGACTTTCTGCCACTATTCGTAGTGAAGGGATTGCTAATTCAATTGGCAAGACTGCTTCCATCCCATACACTAATGAATATGGCGTGGTGCCCGTAGCAGTTCGCATAGAAGTTCAGTATCCCCATAAGGCAAATGCCATTTCTCAGGCCAATCTTTGTAAGTGACAACCATTTTCTTGATGATTCCTGTTACTGTTTTATTGGCCGCTTCTATAGCTCCATTGGCTTGAGGTCGATAGGATGAGGACCGATGATGCTCAATATGATAAGTGGCGAGTAAAGTCTCCATGTCTTTCGGAAAATGGCTTTCGTTATCACTGATGATATCATGAGGCACTCCATATCGGCATATGATGTTTTGGACGATGAATTTAGCCACTTGTTTAGATGTAAGCTTGGCATAAGAGGTTGCCTCTACCCACTTAGTAAAGTAATCAATTGCGACCAAAATGTACTCATGTCCTCCTGTTCCTGTTGGGTGTATCTTGCAAATGATGTCAATACCCCATACTGAAAATGGCCATGGAGATGTTAAAGTAGTCAAATACGAGGGAGGTTGATGCTGCAAATTGGTATACTCCTGCCATTTGTGACACCTTCGAACGAACTCCAAGCAATCTGCCTCCATGGTTGACCAAAAGTAACCAGCTCTTTGAATCTTCTTCACTAGCATGTGTCCATTCATGTGATGCCCACACTCTCCTCCATGCACAGTAGCCATGACCTCCTTTGGACTTTTAGCATCGATGCACAACAAATTGATGCCTATAGGTGATTTCTTGTACAAGCGATCTTGGATCAAGCAGTATTGTGTTGCTAAAGATCTGATTGCCCGTTGTCCTCGAACATCTAGCTCAACTGGATATTCTCCTTTCCGAAGAAAATTATATATGTCGTGAAACCACTCCTTAGTTTCCTCTTCTTGTGTCTCCATATTACAGACATATGCTGCTTCGGACGGTCGCACTACTATTACAGGTAGTTGGATTGTGCCTGATGGGATTGATATCATCCAAGATAGCTTGGCTAGAGCATCAGCCAACTCATTGTGATCCCTAGAAAGGTACTGGAAGCTAATTTGCTCAAATTGATCAGCAAGTCCCAAGAGCTTCTGTTGGTATGCCATAAGGCATACATTCCGAACTTTTCACATATTCTTTGCCTGATTGATGATGAGGCTATAATCCCCAAAGACCTTTATATGGCGTATGCCTAAGGTTAAAGCAGCTTGTAAACCCTTGATGCATGCCTCATATTTTGCAGCGTTGTTTGTCGCATCAAAATCCAGCTTTACAGATACACGGGCGTGTGCCCCTTCTGGAGAGATTAGTAAGACTCCTACTCCACAACCCATTTGATTAGAGGCGCCGTCGAAATACATTTCCCACGTAACCTCAGTAAAGAATACATATTCGTCTGGGAATTCCAAGTGAGTGCTTGGAGGTTCCTGTGATGGTGAAGTAGCCAGGAAATCTAAAACAACCCGCCCTTTGATGGACTTTTGAGGTAAGTATTGAAGATTGAATTCTGAAAGCATGACCACCCATCGAACAATGCGGTTGTTGATAGTAGGTTGCTCCATGATGAATTTGATGGGATTATTCTCAGCTATGACATATACAGTATGTGAAAGCATGTAATGTCTCAGCTTTTTGGTGGCCCATACCAATGCTAGAGCCATCTTCTCTATGTCAGCGTATCGATTCTCATAGTCTAGAAACTTCTTGCTCAAGTAGTAGATGGGGCTCTCTTGACCTTTGTTTAGACCCATTTTTGGGCCTAAATAACGCCTTAATTCTTAGGCTTTTGACTCGTTTCTTGTTTATTTTCATGTCTTTTACTACGCTTTTTGTTATTTTTTAGGTTTTGGTGGTTTTACTTAAAACGTAGCAAAAAGGGGCTATTTTGGAACATTTTTGGGAATCCTGAGATTCTTCGGGCCAAAGCCGAGTCAAGGGCTAAGTGAGAAGCAAGGTCAGGCATGTCAAGTATCTCGAAGGTCAAGTTTTGCAAAGGTAAAACACGCTATGGTCAGGGTAGCGGGCGCTACCAGGCTCATTTATGCGCATCAAGACCGTAGCACCCGCTACCCTCCTTGTAGCGAGCGCTACGCCCAGAAGAATGATTGCCTCGAAGAAGACCGCACCTGCGGTCTAGACGACAGCACCCGCGGTGATTTTGATACCTGCACTGGAGCCATGGCCAGGGGAAGACCGTACCTGCGGTCTTGGAGACAGCAGCCGCTGTCCTGCGTAGGAGAGAAGACTTCGCCAAGGAGCTTCACAGGACCGCACCTGCGTTCTCGGGGACCGCACCTGCGGTCTCCTGGTGTAGACGCTGAATTTTATCGTAGTTCAGCTTTGTAATTATGTAATTTATTTAGAGCATTTTAATGTTTATTTAGGATTAAATTTCAAGTACTCTTGAAATGCATAAATGATGAAAAACCCCCAAAAAAAAACCCAAATAAATTTTCCTCTACAAAAAAGCCTTTCACATTAGCCCATTTATATTTCTAGCCCATCCGCGTTCAAATATTCCAAAAACTCAACCCTTTATTCATTACCAACTTTCCATCTATGAGTTTTTTAATTTTGGGAGCTAAAACTACTCATTACAAGCTTTCCAACGACACTTGAATCAAGTTAATCGGAAGTCGGATGGGAAAGTTATGGTCATTTGAAGTTAGGCAGCTCAAAATAAGCCAACACGTTGGTCCGCAGTGGCACGCTTCCTTTCATTCCAACATACTGGGCCTCCTGCTGATCAGAATGGCCCAGCTACCCCTCTCTATTTCATAACCCTAGTTTCCTCACTCAATTTCCCCTATAAATACAGCCTCAATCCCATCATTTTTCTTCACACCGAATCACCTAGGAGTATTGACACTAGGTGATTTCTTCTTCTTCTTCTTCTTCTTCTCCCTCTCTTCTTCTCCTCCTCCTCCTTTCTTCATCATTTGCATACATTAATTCTTGGCATTATTTTTTTTTCGTTTTTATTTTCTTGTAATCCTGATGCAAATATCAATTATGACTAATTTAAACCGGATTACTTGAGAAGATAACTTTAATTTCGTTCTTTATTTATTTGTGTTTTGTTTATTGCTTTTATTTATTCATCGCATTTATTTATTTTCGTACTTTAATTTTTCGCATGCATCTAAATAATTTAAATTAACCTAATTAATTCTCCTCTTCTACTCTCTTCTTTAACGAGCCGATTTAGTAGAGTCCGTTCTTTGAACGGGCGAATTCGAAGGTTTTTACTTTCGAATTCGTAACCTTACCCCCGGAACCGAATCTAATGGTTCACGGTTCGCGGAGTCTAATTTGAGTTTATTAATTCTCACCAAAAATTAATTGGCGACTCTATAATTTATTCAATTTGATTCATTCGCTTTCTTTTTGAATTTTACCTTTATATTCAAGATTGCATTTGAACATTTTGATTAATAAAAATTGAATTCAAATCCCTTAAAGACTAGACACCTCTTTCGATTTGCCTTACATCGCGTAAGACACCAATTGAAAGTTTTTTCTCGGGTCCTACACCTGGGTTTCACGTGGATTCGTTGCTTGAAGTGTTGCGTTTTGTCTAACCTCTTTTGCTATGTATAAATACCCCGTTGAACGATTAGTTGAGGGAGGCAGCTTAGAGCCAGATGATTAGAGAGAAAAACACTATTAGAGTGAGTATTAGAGAAATTCCATATTAATTAGTGAGTGATAAGTGGAAGTTTATTGCAATTGTATTGGATTCTATCGAAGTTCTATAGAAGATCTGAAGATTTCTTTCTATATTGGAGCTTGGAGTCTTATTCATTGTTGATCATTCATTCCATTATCATCTTATAATAAGTATTTCTTAATCCCTACTCTCTTTTAATTTTCTCTATTAAGTATTTCAATCTATGTTTGCAAAAAATTACTTAGAGGTACCCTAACTTTTGAAGAAACAATTTTTTGGTACCCTAACTTTTCAAAACTAATTTTGGGGTACCCTTACTTTTAGGATTAGAAATTACTAGGTGAATTTCTGGCGAAATTCCGATTGATTCAAATCATTTTCGTTGACAAAAGCAAAGGGCATTTTCATCCACAAAAACATTTAATCAATTTCCCGCCTACAACTCACCGGTGAATTCAAATCATTGGCGGGAAATTCACCTAATTAATTCTAATTCTAAAAGTTAGGGTACCCCAAAATTAGTTTTTAAAAGTTGGGGTACCAGAAAAACATTTCACCAAAAGTTAGGGTACCCCTAAATAATTTTTTGCTATGTTTGCTATTGGATTGTTTTGTGTTTGTGATTCTTGGATCATTGCTTTTGCTAGTTGATTTCTCTGTTTTGATAATGACTGTTGGAATTGTTCATGTTGTTAGTATGTTAACTAAGATGATTAGAGGCTAGAACCCTTTGGGTTAGAGAGAAATTAAGGATGTGAATGGTTAATTTGGCTCGGGTTAGCAAGTTTAGGAGGTAATTAGTAGTAGAATCAATTTCCCACTCCTATTCTTCCCTCAAGTGGGATGTATTCGGGATCGAAAGCTCTTGAATACATCCAACACTTGTGTTGGAAGATAGGAAATGGGATAGTTAATGCTCACCCACGATAGTGGAAGGAGGTTAACTAGGGAGTCCTGTTTCTTTAACCCTCCGGGTCCGTCATGGGCTTTGAGGAAGTTAATTTGAATTATCCTTGAAAGAGGAAATCCGGTGGGTTTTCTTTAATGGGATTGCTACTTGGTTCTTCTATTTTGTTATTCCCTAATTGCAAAACCCTTGTTCTTATTACCGTTTATATCCCAAAATCTCCCGACACCTATTTTCCCATATCGACCGAACCTTAGTTTGTGCTTGTGTTTTGATTTCGCTATTTATCACACAAAAGCCTTTTTAATACCTTGTGACCTTAAACCCTACCTAGATCCAGTCGCTTTTGTTCTAGGCCCTTTGCTCCCTGAGAGAGAACGACAAATACCGGATCACGAAAACCACGTTACACAAAATGGCGCCGTTGCCGGGGAGCAATCGCACCTAGCTTAGTTTCTTGGTTTTAGGTTGTTTAGATCACTTTCCCTTCTAAAGATTTGGTGTCTTTAGTCATAAAGAGTTGCTTCTCCTATGCTTTCTTGTGTGTGCAGACTCGTACCAACAAAGGAAGCTAAGTAGAGTTGAATTCCCAATGGCCGAAGGACAACCCGATGCACCCCGTACCTTAGCTTCGTATTCATTGCCATCCTCGGGTACGGGAGGCAATCCCATCGTATTACCCAACCTACCAGTAAATGCGTCATTTGAGTTCAAACCTTATTTGCTTGATATATTTGAGAACACCCCATACTATGGAGGCGAACATGAGAACCCCATCGATCATATCAATAGATTTGAGTAACGCATTGGGTTCGTTCATATGCATGGTGTTTCATCCGAATACATGAAGTTGAAGTTCTTCCTTCTCACTGTAACGTGGTTTTTGTATCCCGGTTTTCTTTATCGTTCTTTCTCGAGGAGCTAGGGGCCTTGGCTATGGCAGTCTGGCTTTAGGTAAGGTTTAAGGATCACTAGATGATAAGAGGTTTTCAGGTGAGGACTGCGCAAAACAGAACACAAACACAGCAAAAGTTCAGTCAAGAAGGAAACTATGGGTGTCGGGAGATTTCGGGATGCAAACGGCAATTAGAACGAGGGTTTCGCAATGAGGAAGCAATAAATCAATAGAATCAAATCACAGTCCCGTTGAAACAACCCACCGAATTCCCTTTATCAAGGAAATCCAGATTAACTTCCTACAAGTCCTCTACGGACCCGGAGGGTAAAAGGAACGGGACTCTCTAGTTAACCTCTTTCCACTCTCGTGGGCGAGCGTTAACTATCCCAATTCCCACCTTCCAACAAGTGTTGGATGTATTCAACAACTTTCGATCTCGAATAGGCCCCACTTGAGGGAATAATAGGATTAGGAAATTGACTTCACAACGAATTACCTCCTAAAATTGCTAACCCAATCTAAATCAACCGTTCACATCCTTAGTTTCTCCCTAACCCATAAGGGTTCTAGCCTCTAATCATCTTAACTATCATGCTAACAACAATAATAACTTCACTATTCATGCTTAAAACAGAGAACGAAGATAATCAAGCAACAATCTAGCAACAACAATCACCAAACAAAAAAAAAAACAGAGATTGTAGAATAAATAGATGAATTAAAGAGAGTAAGGGTAAGAAATGCTCATTAATTTGATGCCAATGTAAGGATGATCCAGAATAATAAGAAATCCAAGCTCCAAGAATAAGATAAATCTTCAGAACTTCATTGGAATTCCAATAAAATCCACAGCAAATGCAATAAACCAAGTGTAATTACTCACTAATCACTAAGAAATCCCACTAATCTCTCTCTAATTGGAAGCTAAAGTGTTCAAATTACAATAGAAAAGCTCTCCCAAACCTAATCGATCAGGAGGAATATATACAACTCAAGTTAGTTACTCAAAACACAGCACTTCGTATAACAGCTTTTCTGATTCCCGTAGGGGACCGCAGGTGCGGTCCTCCGAAGCTCAGGCGATTCTTGATTTCTCCCTTCGCAAGACCGCGGGTGCGGTCTAGGGGACCGCAGGTGCGGTCCCTCTCAGGTTACTTGTTTCCTTGACCAGCCTTGGTCGATCACGAGACCGCAGCTGCGGTCCTCCTCGGCTGGCTTGGATCTTCCTCTTCACTTCGCCTTTGACCCAGTCAAGACCCAGGTAACCTCAGGATTCCTAAGATGGCTCTAAAATGACCCTTTTTACCACGTTTTGAGTAAAAACTCCAAAATCTACGAAATAACCAAAAACGTATTATAAGTTACAAAATTAAAACCCGAAACGAGTCAAAAGCCTAAGAATTAGGGCGCTATTTAGACACAAAATTGGGTCTAAACACTCACCTTGAAGAGGAAGGCATTATTGTGGCTAAACACTTGTCCACCGGGCACCTATTCTTCATGGGACAGTCTAAGTCGAGATTTTCTTCGAAGGTTCTTTCCTAATGATGAGACGTGTAGATTGCGGCAAGCTATCATGAGTTTTAAATAAGAACCTGGTGAGACCTTATTTGAAGCTTGGGGGAGGTTCAAGGGACTCCAACGAAGGTGTCCACACCATAATCTAGATGATTGGCTCCTTCTACATCATTTTTATTCCGGATTGTGCGGCTCTTTACGAGAATCTATTGATCATGCCTCGGGAGGCATGTTTCTTAAGAAGACAGCGGAAGAGGCAAGTGTGTTCCTACATGAGTTGTCTCAAAACTCTCCACATTCGGGTGGAGGTTGTAGTTTCGGAGATGGAAGCGCACCTTTGGAGAGAAACCCAACTATTATGTTCCTCACGAATGCCATGTTGGAGATGCAACAAAAGCAAGCCCCTGAGGAGACTACGAGGCAAGTGAAAATTGCCTAGGAGATTCAAAAGCTTATGCCTATTCTGGATGCTAAGATGAATGTTTGTGTCTATTGTGGAGGACAACACCTTCCGGGACAATATCAACTCGAGCAAGTGCAAGCCGTATATCCTAACAATAACCTTGCTTACACTACCCAACATCCAGTTCACCCCCGTGGGAGCTATACATACAACCAACAACCCTCACAAAATCAAAACCGCCGTCCTTACCATCAAAACCAACAATCTCCACATAATGCCCACCATGGTCAATTATCCCAAACCTCCAAACCACCTCAAGATCTTTCCATTGAGCAATTGTTGCAAAAGATTTCATTAAACCAAGATTGGGATGAAGCCCATCTCAAAAACCTTAAGATACAATTAGCTCAAGTTGCACAACAAATTAGCCCCATCCTATCTCTTCCTAGCCAACCCCAACCGAACCCTAAGGGTGAACTAAATGCAATCACATTGAGGAGTGGGAGAGAGATTGAGGGTCCTATGAGGGTGGAGGAGAGTGCTTTGGGAGAGAAAGAAGGAAATGTGGTTGATGTTACCGAGGAGGAGGAGTTGGAGGTAGTAGAGGGAAGTGGAGGTATGTGTGAGGAAGGACATGGAGAAAAATTCAGTTTTGAGGATGAGTTAGATAAAAAGGGAAAAGTCGAAAGGGAGAGAGTAAGAAAAGGAAAAGACATTATGAGAGATGATGATTCAAGTCATACCATGGAGAAACCAAACACCCAACTTCCACCGGTCCCTTTTCCCGACCGGTTGGCCAAACCAAAAGTAGAAGCGAAGTTTTCAAAGTTTATAGAGATGCTCAAGAAACTTCAAGTGAATATTCCATTTTTAGATGCTATTTCTGAGGTTCCCTCCTTTAAGAAGCATTTGAAGGAACTTCTTACAAGCAAGCGCAGAATTCAAGAGAAGTCTACTATTCACTTGACGGCTGATTGTAGTGCTATTATCGAGAACAAAACTCCGAAGAAGCTTGATGATCCTGGGAGTTTTTCCATTCCATGCGCCATTGGAGATATGAAGATTGGGCGAGCGTTATGTGATTTGGGGGCTAGTGTGAATGCTATGCCATATTCTATATGCTGGAAGCTAAATCTTGATGATTTGATCCCCACTTCAATCAATCTTCAACTTGCCGATCGTTCTATACGGCGACCATTGGGTATCTTGGAAGATATACCGGTTCAAGTTGGAAGTTTTCTAATACCGTGTGACTTCGTCATTTTAGAGATGGATAAAGATGCCAACATCCCCATAATTTTGGGACGTCCATTCCTTGCTACAGCCGGTGCTATGATAGATGTTAAAAATGGTCGTATGTCTCTTCATGTAGGCAATGCAAGCATAGTGTTTAATATTGAGGGATCCATGAAGAACCCCTCGGTTGGGGACCCGTGCTGTGTCGTAGATGTATTGGAGGAGGTGATTGATGAATACTCGGACGAATCCTATTTACTTGAGCACATTTATTATTATTCTTTAGAAGAGAGTTCTTTTGAAACTTTTCAATTCGAATCAGATAGTGCCGAGGTAGCATTATTCACGAACTTCCTCAATACTACACCAACACGAGACGGGATTCCATTAGAGGAGCCACTCTTGGAGTCTTTCTTCGAGGAGGTAGATGGTTATTCTAAGGGGTTACCATATCGAAGATAGCGATATTACATTTTTTGGAGGAGAGCCAAATGGAGGTATTCCAATTTGATCCCGAAGATAGCGATATTACATTCTTTTCCAATCTTCTTGATTCAAAGTCAACTTATGATGAAATCCCTTTAGTGGAGCCCCTTCTTGAACGCATGGAAGTTCAAGAGATGATGAGTAAAGGTATGACATTTTCAACATTCTGTTTTCCTCAAGTGGAGCTTGAATCTGTATATGAAATTGAGGGGAGAAAAACTTTAGAAGATGTTGATTATGAGAGCTATTTCTTTGAAGTAGAACCAGACGATTGGGATGGAGGTAATCACCCTAAATCCATACCTCCCATGTTGAGTAATGTGAAGGACGAGAAATTCAAAGGAGGAGTGGAGATAGAGGGAAAGGCTTTAGAAGATCATGATTATGAGCACCTTCAAAAAGGTTATTTACTTAAGATAGAACCTAGTGATTGGGGTGACAATTACCACTCTAAGGCTTGGCAACCTATATTTGATGAGGTTGGAGATACTCTTTGTGACAACTTCCTCGAAATTGCTCTTACGAGGAAAGAGATTTCATTGTGAAACTTACATTGAGAGCATGGAGGTGAAAAGGGTGATTTTTGAAGGTTAGAGACCTGAAAAACCACCTAACATCAAGCCAAAGTTGACTTCTATTTCTTTCCGATCCCCCAAATTTCCGAAGAGGCATATTTCTTATTTACATAAAGTTGGGAGGCAATGGAAAAGAAAAAGGAAGCGTGAGTGGAAGAGACCGAGAAAAGGATTATCTTTATGTCCTTTGCTACTACTTAGACCACTGGAAGGTTATTTGAATCCTTATATGATGATGATTGAGAAGTGTGGAAAGAAGAGAAGGAAGAAGTGGTGGAAGAAGCTTACAACCCTTGTCTCATGTACACCCCGCCTTTCAAGGATCAAGTGAGTGAATATTGGGTCGAGCTAGGGGCCTAAAACAAGCGCTTTATGGGAGGCACCCCATATTTTGCTTCTTTTCAATTGTTCTTTCTTTCTTTGATTTCTTTTATGTTATCCTTTTTGAGGTATTAGTTCTAAATAAAAAAAAAAAGAAAAAAAAGAGAAAATTGAAAAAACAATTTGAGAGTGAGAAGAAAATTTTGTGAAGAGAGTGATTCAATGAAGTTTTTGAGAGTTGAAAGATGTCTTTGAATGTTTATGTGTGAAGAAAAGAGAGTTTAATAATGAGAGGAGTAGAAATCCTAGGACTTGGTTTTATTTTCAAGGAAAAATGAGTTTTTCAGGTGCTGAACAAAGCAAGGTAGCAGGCGCTACCTGTCACGTAACGCCCGCTATGCCTGTATGGACCGAGCAAATTGCCGAAGTCTTCAGCCCCATTACGCCCGTCACCCAAGACGTAACGCCCGCGACCTCTTCAAGAATTTCCACCAGAGCGAGACCGTACCTGATGTCCTCCACATCGCACCTGCGGTCTTGGCAAGATGATTTTCCTAGTTTTCTCCTCCAGACAGAGACCACACTCGCACTGCACTTGCGCAGTGGTCCTTGAGCAATTCACGGGCTTCTTAATCTATTTCTCCCTCATTTTAACTCATTTGTTCTTTCTCCCACACTCTCAAACGGCTCTTTCTCTCTCTAAAAACCCTAATACTCTTGCCCTAAACCTCTGAATCCCTCACAAATCTTCCTTCTCCACGCTCCAAAATCGCGAATCTGTGCCCTAGTCGTGCCACTCTCAGCCATTTTCGCCCTTTTGAAGCTCTTCAAGTGCGATTTCTGGTTGGTGTTCCTTCCTTGGGTGTCGAAAACAGCAAGGCTACACTCCTAAGTTTCTTCCTCAGGTATTTCTTGTATCCTCGTGTGTCAATTTCGTTTATTAGCTGATTTTGGGTGTTGTTTGTGAGTTTTCTTGATTGAGACTTAGGGTTTGCACGAGTCTAGTTGTTGCCATCACTCTCTATTCTTTACTTGCTCTTATGGGTCGATCTAAGCGTGCCCGAACTGAGAAAGAACCGACCACTACACCACCTGAGTCATCGGAACCAGATAAGAATTGTTATAAGGCACAACCCGCCTCACTCATTCAATGTGATCCAAAAGTGAAAGTCATTTTTCAGTGACGAGATGCATAAACAACGGTTTATAAGGTTCAAGCAACGAAAGATATGCGCCCCTGACGTCTATGATGAAGAAACGGCAAAGGATGTCTACTATAAGCCAAGCATGGATTACTTCATCAAAACAATGGGATGGGAAGTATTTGTCACTATTAGTGACCCGATTATCGACCAGCCGGTGCTTGAGTTTCTAAGTTCATTGGTGGTGAAAGAAGACGGAACACTAAATGCTACTTTAGCTATCGGGTGGCAAAGGAGGAGATTACATGTTCGGTTCATGACCTTTGTAATGCATTGGGTCTTCCTTTGGGTAGATTTTACTATGAAGATTGTGCTAACTTCGACGAACTAGAGGCAATGAGAGCCCTCACCTATTGGAGGTGAAGTTATCCAAAATCCCGAATTCAACAATCAAAGATTCACTGCCCGAATAACTCTAAGGCTCAGGATTTTTGCAACCTGGCTGTTCGACTTCTTCATCGGATTATTTCAAGTTCCGTTTTTGTCCGAGATATTGGGCGATCAAACGTTCGTAAGGACGATTTCTTTGTGATCTTCAATGTTGTCAATGGTCATCATGTCAACACAGGCTCCTGCATCCTTCATTGTCTTCGAGAAATCAGCCTTGAAGTTCATCCTATGACAATTGGCATCGGCCACATAATACGTCACTTTCTCAAGAAGCAAGGTCTTGAATCTTACCTAGCCAAGTGGAATCCTAGATACTTCCCCGATCCTATCGATGGTGTTCGGCTGCGAAAGATGGAGTTCTTAGAAAAACATCGCACAAAAACAATTTACCACCACGGTTATGGACTCCATAGTGTCGCAATTCACTTGGATCATGATCACGCAGAAGGTTGGTTAGATATCGCCGACCGGCGCAACTGGTCGTGTGGTCAAAGGCATGGAGGCCATCATGTGGTGGGCGGTCGTTTTGAATCCGATGGGGACGGTGATGAGGAAGGTGAGGAAGAAACTGAAAACGACGAGGAAGCAGAGCAAGCACAGGGGGAGAATGCAAGTACAAGCCAAGCTGAAGGTACTTCACTAGGACGTCTTAGTGCTCAACTTGAGGAACTACATGCCGAGTTCCGAGCGCAACGAGCATTACTCCAAAGCCAACAAAATTTGCTTGGAAGTTTGCAAGATATTTTAAATGCACAGCAAAAGACTCTTGATAGCATTTAATTGCAGTTTCAACACCAACCCCATCCTCCTTCAGGAGGATTCGATTGCTGAACTGTTTGTAAGCATCCCCGCCCCCACTTGATCTCTTTCATTGTCTTTACATGATTTTGTGCATGTAATATAAGTGTGGGGGGGGGGGGGTGCTTCATCGAGGACTTGGTGGGGAGGAAAGAAATTGTGGGTTTGGCATGTGTTGTCCAACCTTTGAGCTTATATAGTTGTTGGCTCCAAGGATGTTCGGTTTGTTATTATGTTGACTTATCCTTCACATTTGGACGGGTTTCTTTGGATGGGTTGGTGTGGTTTGCATTCAATTTATTTGGATGTAGGACCGGGTTGTGGCGAGTACCTCACCCTTATTTCCCGCCTCGAAGAGTGAGATTCGGGAATAAGGTTAATCATTGGCGATGTACATTTTGTTCATATTTTATTTTCAGCTTTTTAGTGTTAAGTTAGTTGTTTCTCTATTTTGTTTTTCCGTCTTGCATGCGCTATTTTCAAGTATAAGTCGTCTCTTCACCTTAATATCGTGTTCTTAATGGTTGATGACATCGGATCATGGCTTGAGCATTTATATTAGAAGAGCTTGAGGTAATATCTTTCTACCCTTGTCTTTACTTAATGAATATTATGATATGTTGCATGCTTGATCTTTATTTTTGGTGGCGTGCCCCTAAGTGTGAATGTGATGGGTATACTTTGTTGATGGAGCCGTGTGGGCTCGGATCGCCACCACTTGATTGCTACTTGTTTTTGTACATATGTGTTTTTATCTAGTTTTTCTACCCTTTTCTGTGACACCTTCCCACAATGAGGACATTGTGAAACTTTAAGTGTGTGTGTGGGGGGGGGGGAGGCATTTCGTGCTCAAGGTAGACAACCTAGATCTTTTAGTTCATTTTTTTCTTAGTTTTGCTTAAAATTTGAAAAAATTTTGATTGAAAAAGGAGAAAAAAGGGAGTGAAAAACCTTAAAAGTTTTCGTTTTGCTTTTGTTTTTGCTTCATTTCTTGGATAGTGTTGTCAATTTTAGGAAGACTTTCTTAATCTTCTTGAAAGCAACCGGTTTGAGCATTTTTCGACCCTAGCTTGGGCGTTGTCATGACTTATATATCTAGATTCCCCTCATCGAGTGTCTAGCGAGATTTCAGTTTTACTTCACGTTCTGGTTGAAACCGTGAGTCTCTGGAGGGCCATTTCCGAGCTTGTTGAAAAAGTGAAAGCTAACTAATTTAATTTAATCTGACCTGTAGAGAGTTAGTCTACCTACACGGGACCGGTATTAGCGGTGCGGTGCTATTACCCCTTAAGCACCTCGTTCTAATAACTTTGAGCGTATGGAAAAGGCCGTGTTGGGAGGGTAAACCCCGTTATGGGCCGTTCAATTCCCGAAAAAGCTAATGCCAATCTTGTTGAGCTTTCTCAAGCCAACGCTAACCATAACCAATGAGTTGCTAACAAAAGTCTCACCTTGAGTTTCCTGCGGCCCTCACCAAGCCAAGGGCGACGTTAACAAGGAAAAGACTTCGCTTTTTCTTTTTGTTTCCTCTTCGCTTTGATTCAAGCTCGGGTGTGAGTTTTTCTTGGGCATCGATCGGAATTATCTAGAACCCACTAAGCACTTGTGCACATGGGATTTAGCTTCGCATGAGGTGTCGGGAGTCGAAAACCTCTAAGATTGGCAATTGCTTGAGTTAGGTGTTTTCGTCACTACAAAAAAAATGGCTTTTGCCAACAGGGCTTATATGTTGGTAAAAGTTCAATATCTGTTGGTATAAGTTTTTACCAACAGATAATTATCTGTCACTAGACTGTTGGAAATAAACCTGATTGTAAAAGTATTACTAACAGATATTGTGTTCTGTTGGTATTGTTAACTAATGCCATCGCTTTGTTCCGCTATATTAGGAATTTTATACCAACAATTAATATCTGTCGGAGATACATCACATTTACCAACAAATGTAAATGTTGGTGAATGTATTTTGGAGCGCTAAAATATTCCTCACACATTTTATCTGTTGGTAATACACTTTCGACTTTATTTGAGGGACATTGTCCAACACATACATCTGTTGGTAATATAATTGGCGCAATTTCAAAACATATATATCTAGTGGAATAGTGGCGATAGTCATATGTTGTTTATAAATATGTCATTACAATATATTGTACTATTGTAAATAAATATTTAATTTTAGGTACAATATCAGGAAAACCTCAAATTCTATTCATTGGATGTTCTTAATTGTAAAATACATAATTTTTAAATCTAAATGTCACATAATTAAGTTAAAAGTACGAAAATCGTATCTGCTAATATTCAAGAGTAACCTTATATATTGCGAAGATTAAAGAGTAATATTCTAAACAAAATTGAGCGCCTAAACAACGTCCACCGTCTACATTTTCATCAACGATGTATTCGTAATATTCATTGTTGCCGGCACTGTTATTAGTATCAGCATCAACATCCAAATCTTCTTCAAATAAATTGCGAAGATCTTCAAGTATCTCCTGCAAATTTGCGAAAATTCAAATTGATAACTATAACAAACATATACATTAATGAAACCAACAGAACCTCCCTTGTGCTAGTAATTCAAAAATCCAAATATACTAAGATCAACCACAAGAATCTTACATAAAACAAATATATATAACTTATTATAGGAATCACATATAACAGAATACATCACATATGTTTCTTATATTTGAGCCATCTAAGCTATATATTTTAAATCATATCAAAATATTCACCAATTTAACAAATGTAAAGTTTACACAAAAATTTCAACCAAATTTTAAACACAATGTCATGAATAATGTCTGATTTATAGAAATAATACAAATATTACATTCACATGCTGATGCTAGATCCCATTATCTAACACCATCTTTTAATCATTTTCATAGTCACATGCCAGAAGGTAGTACTATGATAGTAGTCACTACTTAGTAGTCAAGTACTACGCATAATAGCTAAATTAATCTTTTAAAATACGCTTCTGTTGTAGTAAGTTGAACATACCTAGAATTCCACATAAGGTAATAATGAATTGGCATCCACCAATTGCTTTATTTCCTTCTTTATGTCTTCCAACAAATGCTTCCACTCAAAAGTTTAATATATTGTCGCTTCTTCATGCATAAGAATCAATATGTTGGCTTCTGGGCTACAAAAATGAAGATAAAATGTGTTAAAAGTATAAAATTAGGGGAATGAGCATACCTTAAAGAAATTTTTAATGAGATGGATAAACTGTGCAATAGCTGAAGCATGGCTCTTCCAATCATTTTAAGACTCATCAAGTATCGTCCATTTATTGCAAGCATCCGTTCCACTGTTAGCCCATCAAAAGTCGAGGGTTCGGTGGCGATGTGATAGCACCTTGGGAACCAAACAACTGAACCCCACTTGTAATTAGCCTTATCTGATCATATCCAAGTAGGAATTTCGCGTATTTAGGTAAATTTGTTGGATACCCAGAAGAAATTAGCTGCAAAATTATATGCCCAAATGCTGAAAAAGATTCATTAGAGCTCAGATTCCATAATTGAAGAAGGTTAGGTGAGAATATGGTGGTATTTGGGGGTTGTAATTGGTGAGAGCAAATTACAAAATGACCAAATCTCAAAACTAAACTTTACTTTTGTTAGTTAAAAAAAGCAATGATTCACGTTAGAATGGGATATAAATTGACTCAGTTATTCATGATGTAAGTAGTAGTACCAGTTTTTTACGCCAATAGCTATACAAAGTGAGAACAGTGAAGGTTCCTTATATCCATGTTTTTGTACTAGGACACTTTAAAGATGCTGTGAAATGAGTAATCTAACTTTTAGAACTATTCTTAGGTTCTCTGATTGCACAACTCAAATCTTTTATAATTGTTCACAGTTCGGTTTGATTGATTTTTACTTAAACAAGCATATTTTCTTCCTAGCAACTTCCTACACCCTCAATCAACCATGCAGAACTTCCTGGTACTCCATTATATACACTTATCATATAATTTGATTGTTCAATTCGAAAACATAAGATTTTAGTTCCACCAAATAAAAATAATGGGGGATGGAACCGACAATAAATTGAGTTTGAAGTTGCTAATAGACACAAGGACTAGTAAGGTGCTATTTGAAGTCGACAAAGATTTTGTGGATTTTCTCTTCCACATCATGTTATTGCCAATTGCAACCATCATTAAACTTCTAAGGATGAATGACGAAAAGATAGGTTGCCTTAGCGACCTCTACAAAAGCATCGAGACTCTGATTTCTAACTACATTCAGCCTACCTAACATGACTAAAGACGTTGTACTTAAATCATTATGTAGCAATGGAGGTGCTTATCCAAGTTTCTTTATGCTAAACAAAGCAGTGGCCAGTCAAACTGGCACAAGAAAATTCTACACATGCACTTACTCTTCATCCCATTGGACTTATGTGAGTGATAACCCAGCTGCGGTCTGTCCCAGCTGTAACTCTACAATGTCCCATGAGAGTAACTATGTTGCTCCTAAAGGTACTTCTAGTTCCAACAATGGGTATGTCAAGGGGTTTGTGACTTATATGGTCATGGATAACTTAGAGGTCAAACCCATGTCCACCATTTCTTCATTGGCAATTATGAGCTAGTTATGTCATAAAGCGTATCAATGACCACTCTTCATTCTTTTATACACATTGGCATTCAAGTTTCAATAAAAAATTAACCAAAACCATCTGCTGTCTTGTAACAACCTCACAGAAATAAAACAGAACAAGATACCTAACAAGGATCAACATCGGAATTTTAGGCCACATTGGGATTCAAGTTAGGATAAAAAAATCACCAAAACCATTTAGTACCTTGCTAAAAGCATCACAAAATCAAACAGAACACTATACCTAAAACTAGTATCAAGATCAAAATTCCAAGTCAGGTCAGCATTCAAGTTTGGATCAGAAATCAACCACAAAATACAAAATCAACAGGAATTCAACCAAATCCTAGAAACTCAGAAAGGGGAAAACAATTACGCGATCCCTATAAAATAAATCAATCGAGTAACACCCAATAAAAAGATGATGATAAGTTCGAAGAAGTTACCGTAAAAAGATGGGAAGAATGTTGAATTGTGATGGCACCAGCAGACGACAAGAGGAACAACAACAATGGCGGGATTGAGAGCATGATTATAACAGAGATACAACTTTCACACGATTCATGTCGAATTGGAGCGAATCGAGAGCAACAATTCAACAATAATAATTGGGTAGATACATGAGAGAACGAGTGCTTACAGACACGAGCAAATGACCCAGATCAGCTCTGCAATGGCGACCAAAGCACCACCACTGCACTCGGAAAAGAAGCAAACGACCCAGATCGTATGATCCTAGTTAGATTTTTACCAATGTAAAGGAAGAGAAGAAAGAACTGGAACAAACAAAGGTGGGCAAGAAATATGCACCAGCAACCATTGACCTTCAACCGAACCACACCAATAAACACAAAATTGAACCCAAAACAGCGTTTTCTTTCACAAACAATGAAGACTCAGAACATAAAAGAGCTAGAGCACTGGCAGGAAGCAAATTCTGGGTAGAATCGACCTTCAGCCGAATTACACTAATAAACACAAAATTGAACCGAATTACCGCAACCGACTGACCGTGTGATGAAAATCTGGGTAGAATCGACCCTGATATCGCGCGAGGAACGACACAACAGCAGAGAAGCAGAGGAAGAACTATAGATTAGGGTTTGAGAGAAGATTTTGTAATTTTCATCCAACGAAGAAGGACGTATGGCGGCTTTTTGTGTGGGACGGGCGGACGGCAGTTCAAATTTTCACCCTAAGCCAAATTTAAGTTGGAGTTGGGAAGGAATGAGACATTGCGTTTAGGAGGGGCGCCAGTTTGCAATTTTTAGCCCCATTTCTCGCTTAAACATGCAGATTACTAATACCAACAGTAAATTTTATCCGTTGGTATTAGCATTATTTTACCAACAGATAATGTAAGTGTTGGTACTGTTAAAATACTACCAACAGTTAATTTTTTATCTGTTGGTATTAAAATTATTTTACCAACAAATAATATTAGTGTTGGTAAATAATTAATAATACCAACATATTACTAATCTGTTGGTAAATATACACTTTTACCAACAGATACAATATCTGTCACTGAAAATCTGTTGGTGAAAGCCACTTTTTTTGTAGTGCGTGGTGCTCACAACGGTTCCTTTTGGATGATTAATATCATTTTCGTAATTGCGATGATATGATTCCTTGAAGCAAGCTGTTTCTCTTTTCTTTTTCGTTCTTTTGTTTTGTTTTTCACTTTCCCTCTCTCCTTTTTCTTTGGCTTTTGTGGGTAGAGCCGCTACAAACCCTCACGAGACCCACCTTGTCCACCTGGGCTGCCAGGGGGTTTAAAGGGCTTGGTGCATACACTAAATGAACTCCTTTCCTCCCATGACAGAGGAGTTTGTGGTAGTTTTCGTTTTGTTTTGCTAGGGACGAGCAAAAGTTTAAGTGTGGGGTGGTGTTTAGACCCATTTTTGGGCCAAAATAACGCCTTAATTCTTAGGCTTTTGACTCGCATCTTGTTTATTTTCATGTCTTTCACTACGTTTTTCGTGATTTTGTAGGTTTTGGTGTTTTTACTTAAAACATAGCAAAAAGGGGCTATTTTGGAACATTTTTGGGAATCCCTAGATTCCCCGGGCCAAAGCCGAGTAAAGGGCTAAGTGAGAAGCAAGGTCGGGCATGTCAAGTATCCCGAAGGTCAAGTTTTGCAAAGGTAACACCCGCTACGATCAGGGTAGTGTAGACACTGGGATTCGCACCGATATAATCCCGACTTATCAAAAGTGCAATAAAACATTTGGGCCGGATGCCAAGATGGATCATTGGGCCAATAAGCGGAGCAAGCACAACAATAAAAGGCGGCCCAGTACATGGAACAAAACCCGCATGGGTTTTAATAAACAGAGGCGACCCAACAGCAGGACAAGCCCAAGGCGCGCCCCGGCCCAGCAACTTCAAAACCCGCGCGGGTTTTCCTTAACCTAAACCGCGTCGTTTTGCCTCGTCCACGTCAGCGATCCCTGTGTGGGTTATAAAACCCGCACGAGTTTTCTCTTCCAAAAGATGGCGCCAATATCTTGACATTCCCCTAATTTTAGCCCACATGCCATTGACTTCTGCCTTGACTTTCAAAACCCGCGTGGGTTTTACGATTGCATGGCATGATCATGGGGATGTGTCCCCATGATTGTCCCTCCAAACCTCATCTCCCTCACCTATAAATACCCCCTCCATTTTAACCTCAAACCACCAACTATCATTATAATCCTACCTACACTCTCTTAAAACTCTCTCTATTACATCCATTCTCATATTACCATTACCCTTACTTTACTAAATTTTCATCAAATCACCACTCATATATTACCTTCCCATCATCCTCTTACTCACCTTTCCATCCACCAAGTCAAGGCAAAGTCAAGAATCTCGACCGGCGCATTCGGGCTCCTAAATCAAAGAGGTTTGCTTTCATTTTCTTGTTGTTGCTATTATTTAATCATGTAATTTGTACTTTATTTTCATTACTTGTGCATATTTTGTAAACCAAAAATCTTTTATATGTTGCATGATGAGAATATAATCTTGTGAAATTAATTAAACTTCTCCCCGCTCCTTTTCATTTTAATGCCGATTTTAGTAGTCTGTTTTCTAAACAGGCGAATTCGAGAATTCTTATAATTCTCGAATTCGTAACCTTACCCCCGGACTTAGAATCGGGTTTCATAGACCGGAGTCACTTTTTCATTCTTTTGTGGTTTGTTGATTTCCTTAAATTGGCTGGGGACTCTTTATCACTTTTACAAATCCTTTTGGTTATTCAAAATAAATGATAACCACACAAAAATAGTTATAAATAATTTGGTACCACTTTTTTATTAATCTAAGGCCACCCAAGAGAAAACGGGCCGAAAGATTAATAAAACCCGCACGTGTTTTACTAATTTTCACCCTCTTTTCTCTGGGTCGAAGTTGCACAGGGCCCGGCCCATGGCATCATAAAACTCGCGTGGGTTTTAGGGTCCCATGGCGGTCCCTTTGCTACTTCTTGGGCCTGGATGGAATAATGGGCCTGTACTAAATTTATTAGTAAATTATTTTGGTATAATTTCGGATAATTTAATAATATAAAAGAATTTGTAAAATAAATAAAATTTCACCACCCCGAAAATGAATTTCGAAAATAAAAATATCCTTATTTAAGGATTAAGCAACCTTAGTCGGTTCCCGATCACTTAAGTAGCGCATCCGAAATAATTTCCCCGAACGGGAATTTTCCGGGTCTTACAGATTGGCAACTCCACTGGGGACTTAAACTTAAAAAGAGGGTAAAACTTGAAAAAATTGAATTAATTTGAAATTGTAAAAGGGAGAAGTTGATTTATTTCGTGATTTTATAATTCTTTTTTAGGCATCCTTTGCATACCGGGCCACTAATCGCGTCTTTTGACACGTTAGCACAAAGGCGACGGTTTAGGTATACCTAGATGATTCCCTCGAGAGCGGGCAAGCCACTACCTGTGTGATGCATCCTACATCGCCAAACATTTGGTCTCTCCTCTCCCCATGTTACACTCAAAGGGCTTCCTTAAAGTTCTTTGAGCTATACCTCATACTCCTTACCTAAGGGTATAGAGCACCTGGGTGAGAACATGCGGTAGGCCATGTAATCCAACCATAGAAATCCATGAACATAGATCCTTGGTTTAGGGTATCCCTTTATGTTGTATGCTATGTGCTATGTGTACCCCTTCCCCTTCTTTCTTCTTTTGTTTTAGAGTCGGTTTTAATTTAGAGGTTTTGTTCTAGTCCATATAAAATTAATTGGGTTAAGAATGATTATTTATTAATTAGAATAATTAACCCCAGAAAGCATCATGGTTAGTCAAAGTGGAACAAAAATTGACTTGCCTTTCATGATATTATATGGCCCTTTACGAAATTCTCTTAACAAAAGGTCTAAAAATTAATTAAAGAGTCTAACAAAGTTAATGGATAGCGTCTTAGACTGCATAATAGTCACTAGGCTCGAGAAAATTAATTTGCCGATTTAATTAATAAATCCATCGCATTTATGGCTGGCTCGTTGTTGGACCCAACCATATTGGATTTATTGATTGAACCTATAAATTAATTATGACTCGTTTATTGTTGGTTTTATTCAGTCCTTTACAATATCCATTTTCCTTGAGTAAAAAAAAAAAGAAATAAAAATAAGGTTAAAAGAAAGAAGGTTAAAAAAAAAGAAAAAAAATGGGTCGTAAGTTTTGTTGAACATTATTCTAGTCCGCATAATAGTCAATATGGCTTGAGCTGTGTGAATTATTGGGCCAAGTTACGGATTCTCCTTAAAACAGTTGGCCTGTGGATGGGGCCCATCCGAATTGAGAAACACTGACTTGAACCTATCAATTTATGACCCGCTCGCTATGTTTGGCTTTGTGCGACCCTTTATAATGTTTTGTCCATATAGAGTTAGGCCATGCACTCCCAAAAAGTGGGTGAGTCTTTTGCGTCCGCATATATGCGTCGAGTCAGTAGATCCCTTAGAACATGCATGCATCAGGTAGTATGTGTCAGAGTATGTCATCGAGTATTCTAACTTTGAATTTCATGCAGGCATCATTGGTGATAAACTCCGAGCCCGCATTCGAGATCCGCGAACTGGTCGTTTGATTCCAAACCCGCATTACGATCCATCTGCAATTAGTGACTGCATCATGTCTGGAGAGAAATTCCAGGAGGTCCCGGTCCAAAGCACCGAAGCTAACATCACGAAGCATTTAGATGAGCGCTATACCAAAATGCAAGGTCTTGTGTTTGCTAATACCCTAGAACAGGAGTAGAAGATGAGTAAGAGGTTGAATGAGCAACAACAGGTGATGGACGGTATGTTGCATGGCATCACTAAGATCAACACCAAGTTAGGGCTGAATGTTGAAGAAGATGACGAAGAAATGCATGGATACGAATCTGAACCAAAAATCATTAAGACATCTTCAGATTCTAGAGGAATAGGGATATCCAAGGCAAAGGTTAATACTCCTAAAGTGCCAAAACCTACACGGGACCCCGCTATTAAGGCCCTTGAGCAGAAGTTAGAAAGCCTCACTAAAGCAATGAGCACTGTGCCAGCCTTTGCTGATAAGTACCTGGAGGTTCCATTGCCTGTTCAGCCAACCCTGAAGATAGTTGATAAAGTTGAAGTGCCAAATATTAGGTTCAAACCCTCTGAGAACCGTATTCATCATGTTGAAGAATTCATGAGATTGACACCTTTAAACCGGATTGATGTTGGTTTATACTCTACCGTCTTCCCATCTACCCTAGATGGTGAAGCTAAGGTATGGTATTATGCGCTATCACCCCAAATCAAACCAGACTGGAGTGAGCTGTTCAAAGCTTTCATCAACCATTACAGTCGCATCCAAAAGAAATAGGCTACGGTGGATGACCTAACCACCATGAAGCAGCGGGATGATGAATCCTTTATGGATTATTTTGAGAGATGGCATACGAAGTTGTCCCACGTCAATGAGACAATCCCTCTCCGCCTACAGTTATCTACCTTTAAGCAAGGGCTCAAGAGCAGTCTGTCCAAGCACTTGGGATATCATGTTGTTAAAGACTTTGATTACTTGAAGGACATTTGTGTCCAATTAGAGGCGATGCACAATGATAAGACCACTTCGCCTGGATGAAAAGGGTCCAGCTCCAACAGGAGGGCCACTAGTGCAGCTAGCCACCCTCCTAAGATTATGGAGACTAACTCTATCCATCGCAAGGGGCCTTATATACCAAAATACGAGACCTATACGCCATTGGATGTTCCTTACTCTCAGGCTCTCGACCGTCTAGTCAAGAAGGGTATCTTGTTCTTGTCGTTACCGAAAGAGGAGTCAGAAATCAAAGGCTGAAACTGGGATGCCAACCAATTTTGCCGCTATCACCATTGCTGAGGGCATGATACTGAGAAATGCTGGACTCTCAGGAAAAAGATAGAAGATATGATAAGGGCAGGGACGCTGCCAAATGTCAAAAGCTGCCAAGAAGCTAAACAATCAAATTAATCCTATGCCTGAGCATGCAGATACTATTTTCTGTGGGGATTTCAGCTTCCACCCCTCCTCTTTCATTGTAGAAACAAGTCAACCTGTCCCTGAAGTAGTTGGGTTCCCTAAAGGTTTGTTCATCCACGGTATTTGTGACAGTGATAAGGATGACGAGCATGAACACTCCGAGTCAGAATGGATGGAGATAGATGAATCAGTTAATGTGGCATTTCTCACTCGGTTCGGCCGCCACAACCATAGGAATACCACCACCCCAGTGGTTGTTCCTAACCCTACACCAATGGTCGGTAATGACAATCAGGCCTCCCCTGAAGATCCTCTTCTTTCTCAACTCAAAAACACCAGGGCGGAGGTCACCATATGGCAACTCATATGCACATCGCATGCTCATAGACAGAAGATGTTGGTTGCCCTTACGGTGCTCACAGTACCTCCTACGACGACTCCTGAATCATTGGTTGCTCATGTGACCACCCAATAAGAGATGATTACTTTCGGGATCGAGGATCTGCCTCAAGGTGGAACATCCCACAACAAAGCCCTGTATCTTACAGTGCAAGTCTCCAACAAAACTATCCCACTGGTTCTGGTCGACAACGTTTCAGCTGTAAAAGTGTGCCCTTGGAGGACAGCGCAAAAGTTGGGAGTTCAACAACAACACTTGGCTTAAAATGGTGTACAACTCAGGGCCTATGACAATTAACCTCGGAGATCAGTCAGATCTATAATATAGCCCATTACTACTGGCTGTGTTACTTGGAATGTGGAATTCGTGGTGCTAGACATTCCAACCTCCTTCAATTTGCTACTTGGGAGGCCATGGCTTCATGAGTGTAATGCTATAGCATCCACTCTGCATCCAAAGGTGAAAATGCTGGTTCAAGGTCAGGTGATCACCATCTCAGGAGAGTCTATCAATGTTGTTTTCACTCCCAAACAATCAACCCTTGAAGTGGAGCACAGTTCAATGGATGAAGAACTCCACAACTTCGAACTTGCTGCAATGATGAGCCAGGACGAAGCACTTTTTGTCTTTGATCCTTACTCAAATCCCAAGGTACATGCTATGCTCAAGAAACAAGGTCATTTCTCTAGGATGCCGTTAGGAAAAAAACCCGAAAAATAAGATTCCTCCAGTGTTGAAGACCTTTAAGCAGAAGGGAAAGTTTTGCTTAGGTTACAAGCCAACTGAGATGGAGGTCAGGGTCGCAAAGATGGCTATAGCTGAACAGAAGAGGATGGACAATCCTCCCACTTTATTCCAGATGAAGCCCTATCCACTTACTTTGAATTGGCAGTTTGTTAGGGAAGGTAATGACTTCCCCTACTATGGGTTCCCTGAGCCATTTTATCTTAAGAACAAAGGAATTGAAGTCGTTGGACTAGAAATCTTCAATAATTGCTCCATTAATATGGCTACTGTCTTTGTTCCCGCTCGGGACAAGCAGCCTCCATTAGAATGGACTCATCTTGCTGGGAGTAACATTGTTGGCATGTTGTTTAGACAAGAAGCTGTCCCGAAGAACTCTAAAGCTGATGCCGTTATTGCTGCATTGTCTAAGCCGAGCTTTGACCCAAGTTTTATGATTACTGAAGACGGAGAAGTTAAGGCGGTCTTGTGGGTCGATTTTGAGGAGTATAATTTTGCTTTATTTGTAAGAGAGTCTGTTCCTAACGACATAGGGTCGATTAAGGGTCTAGAGTCAAGTGAGTCTGCTCTTGAGTCTGCTGGCGATGTATTCCTTTCTGCATTCAACAAGATGAACCTTTCTGCTTACTCTGATTCTTCTTTCCCCTCTTCCCTAAACTGCTACGCCAATAATATTCTGGAATTTAATGAACCCTTAAAAGAATTTTCTAATGAACATGAGCATAAAATGGTGGTGTTGGAAGACATCATCACCATAAATGTGGGCACAGAAGAACAACTTCGGGAGTTAAAGTTAGGTAGCTCACTCACAGCAGATGAACAGTCAGCATTCACAAAGCTTCTCAAGGAGTTTGTGGACGTATTCGCATGGTCCTACGAGGACATGCTTGGGATTGACAGGGAAATTGCGGAGCACACCATACCTTTGCTTCCTAATGAAAAGCCAGTGCGACAAAAAGCTAGGAGCATCAATCCTGAATGGGCCAAGAAAATTGAAGAAGAAGTGATCAAGCAGCTTAATGCTAAGTTCCTCAAAGCAGTTCAATATCCTGAATGGATTGCTAACATTGTCCCGATACCCAAGAAAGATGGGAAAGTATGCATGTGTGTAGATTTCCGAGACCTCAATAAAGCTAGTCCCAAGGATAGTTTCCCGTTACCTCACATCGATGTATTAGTGGATAACACTTGCGGGCATGAGCTCCTGTCCTTTATAGATGGATATGCCGGTTCCAATCAAATCAAAATGGCAGAGGAAGACATGGAGAAAACGTCATTCACTACACCATGGGGAACATACTGTTATGTGGTTATGCCTTTCTGAACCGTGTCGGGTTCGGGTTTGAACTCCTATAACTAGGCTTGAAATCTCGACTTGGAATTCCAGAAATAAACCCGGTCACCCATGCACTTTCGGGAACCATTACAACTTCTTCAAAGGCGGAGTGATGAGTGTCGAGTTAGTATGGTGTCAATGGGTCACCTTTTGTGGAGGATTGGATGGGCTCGGGATTTGTTCCTCCGACCCCGGAGACCTCGAGACCGTACCGGGCCGTCCCGAGAAGTCGAACCATGTGGAATTGGGGTTCGGGTTTTGCCCTAGGATGCGAAGGAACAAGGAAGAAGTGGAAAAGGCAAAGAGGAGGAGGGTAGCGCTCGTTACCCTACTGGTGGCGCCCGCTACTACCGACAGACGAGTCCGCATTAGCCTCCGATCGCACTCGCACTGCTCAAGCTCCACCCGATGTTTTTTGCTGGTCGCACCCGTTACCCCATAGGTCGCACCCGCGACGCCCGCACTATCGTCACTGCTGCTGTCGCTCGCTGTTGTCCCTCGTGCTGTTGCTTGGCATCGTCGCGCCCGCGACGATCGGTGTTACGCCCGCGACATCCGTTCCTCTGCTCGCTGTTGTCGCTCGTTGCTACCGCTTGCCACACGTCGCGCCCCCAGCGCCTGACGTCGCGCCCGCTGCCTGTCTAGTGGCTGCTGAGTTTTTGTAATCAAAACTACGTAGTTTTGGTTCATTTTTATGTTTAGTATAAATACTTGGTTTTAGCCTCTTTTTCAAGTTATCTTTTGATGATTAAGAATATGCTTATGCATTGGTTAGGGTTTTTCCCTTGTTTCCTCAAAAATCTTGTTCTTACCTATTCCATTAGTGGATGGTGGTGTTAGTAAGTCTTTCGTTGTGCTTATTTAGTGGATTACCTTGGATAATCATTGTAGATTGCTAGGCCTAGAGTTGTGGAATACCTAGCTCAAGGTCATATCCTTCCCTTTATTTGTTCAAGTATTGTTCGATTGTTGAATCAAGGATACAACTCAAGAAAAATCATCAAATCCCCCACCGCGCCACGCTCCATTTGGTATCAGAGCTCAAGGTTTGCATTAGCTTGAGTTTTCCTTCATTTCTCTATTGTTCATTACTAGTAGAGTTGTCTTTTGTTGGATATGATTGAATATTGGTGCTCCCCATCCTTTGTGCCTCCAAGTGTGTTGGAGAGATTGTTATTGCTATTGTGTTTGTTGATTTTGATGCATATTGGAGCTTTGTGGAAGAGTTGGAAAATTTGTTCCCGCAAGGTGTTCGATAAAATGTCCAAGTGAGAAAAACACAAAGAACCCTTAGCCAAACACAAGCAAAGTACAAGAAAACCCCCAAACTCCATAAAATATCCCAAACACATACCATCCCATACCCTTCCCTTGACATGGATGGTCACAAAAATTCCGATCGAGAGGAACCGAGCCACCGGAGAAGTCCTCAAGTCCAAGGTATTGAGGACCGTCTCGCCACCATGGACGAACGGTTCACCTCCCTTGAGAACCATAACGCCAATATCGAGCGGACTCTTCGGGAAATAGCGGCGCAAGTGAACAACCTAACTGTGCAACGTCAAGGACAACCTCAAATCGAACTTCAGAGGTGTGCACCAAGCCCTATCCGTCCTCCTCCCAACTTTGAGTTGAGTGACGATGCTAGAGGCTCCCCTCGACGCCGTCCACGTCGAGAAGTGCATGATCGACCCCCTCGTGACGACTTCCAAGACGTCAAGATCGACATTCCCGAGTTCAATGGTTCCAATGATCCGGACGACTAGATCGAATGGGTTCAACTAATGGATAGGATCTTTGAAACCAAGGAGTGCGATGACGAGAAATCTTTCAAGGTTGCTAGTTTGAAGCTCACCAAAGTCGCCTCACTTTTGTTTGAGAACATGAAATCGCAACTGGCTCGTGAAGGAAAGGCAAGGATTTCTACTTGGACGCGGCTCAGACAAGTAATGAATCATCGTTTCTTGCCCAACACCTACAAACAGAACGTCTTGAGGAAATTATTCGCTCTCACCCAGGGCAAGCGATCTGTCGGTGAGTATATCTCGGAGTTCGAACAGCTCCTCATTAAAAGTAGCCTTCAAGAGTTGGAAGAGCAAACCATGATGCGATTCTTGAATGGTTTGGATCCCACGATTGCCGAGAGGGTTGAGGTCCAACCATACTACTCTATGGATGACTTGTGTAGTTTGGCTCTCCGAGTTGAACGACGAAAGAAGGACAGGTCTGACACCAAGGCCTTGTCAAAGCCCATTCTCTTGCCTTCTAGCGCACCTTCTCCCTACTCGAACATGCCGAAGCCCAGTGGGACACCTAAGTCTACATCCACACCTCAAACAGACAAAGGAAAGGGAATTACTACGGCATCTCCAACGGGACTTCCACGACGGATGGAGGGAAGTAAGTGTTTCAAATGTTATGGGTATGTCCACTATCAAGCGGATAGCCCAAACCATCGGACTTTGACACTCCAAGAGGTCCATGACATCGATGATGAGCTTCGAAAGGCTCAAGAGGAACCCGAAGTGCTGGTTGAAGATGCGAATACTAGTGATGATGAGGATGCCGCTCCCATACCCCCCGTGCGTGGAGGCGCACTTGTTGTGAGGAGTGCTTTGTATACCCATGAGGCTCCTTTCCACAAGGCCCAAAGGGAAATGTTGTTCCAAACGCGGTGCTTCGTAGGAGGAAAAGTGTGCACTCTTGTCATCGATGGAGGAAGTTGCACGAACGTCGCATCAACCACTTGTTGTGAGCAGCTGGTACCACACCCTCGACCCTATTCACTCCATTGGCTCAACGATCACAACGATGTCAAGGTAACTAAGCAAGTCTTAGTGAATTTTTCTTTCAGATCTAACTACAATGATTCCCTTGTTTGTAATGTTGTCCCTATGAGCGCTTGTCACATTTATTGGGTCGTCCATGGCAATATGACGAGAAAACGGTGCACAATGGGTTTAACAACACTTACACCTTCACCCATAAAGGCAAGAAGATCAAGCTACTTCCCTTTCCTCCCCGAGAAACTGAAATTTCAAAAGCCGGAATGGGTAGTGAGTTGAGGAACCTTCTCATGATGAGCGAAACACGGGAAGAGCGTGCTCTTGGCAAGGACGAGCTACCTCTTGCTTTGTCTTTCCCTTGTAGCGAACCTAGTGAGGTTGAGAGTTCCCAACCACCACATAAATTTCCCCTACCGCTCCTTAACCCCTCACCTCCACAAAACAAGCCTCCTTCTACTTTCTTGCATATGGACGATGGGTACATTGTGGGGTTTGAAGCTTGTTGGAAGACTAGCATAACGGCGCATGACGATCGGGAAGTTCGAAGCTTCATGGGGCCTAATGAATAAGAGCGCCTCGGTTTTAACTCCCAAGAGTTGAGGGAAACTCTTTTTCAAGAGGGGGAGTATGAACCGTGTCTGGTTCGAGTTCGAACTCCTATAACCAGGCTTGAAATCTCGACTTGGAATTCCCGAAATAAACCCGGTCACCCGCGCACTTTTGGGAACCATTACAACTTCTCCAAAGGTGGAGTGATGAGCGTCGAGTTAGTATGGTGTCAATGGGTCACCTTTTGTGGAGGATTGGATGAGCTCGGGATTTGTTCCTCCGACCCCGGAGACCTCGAGACCGTACCGGGCCGTCCCGAGAAGTCGAACCATGTGGAATTGGGGTTCGGGTTTTGCCACAACATGCGAAGGAACAAGGAAGAAGTGGAAAAGGCAAAGAGGAGGAGGGTAGCGCCCGTTACCCTGTTGGTGGCGCCCGCTACCTCGGCTAGACAGAGGAGACCGTACCTACGGTCTCCCGGACCGCACATGCGGTCGTTCGAAGCTCCAATTCGCCTGATGTTTTTCGCTGGTCGCGCCTGTTAACCCATAGGTCGTGCCCGCAATGCCCGCGCCATCGTCACTGCTGCTGTCGCTCGCTGCTGTCGCTCGTAGGGATGGCAACGGGGCGGATCGGGGATGGGGGAGTATACCCCCGTCCCCATCCCCGCTCCCAAAACTCATCCCCATCACTGTCCTCATCCCCGCTTCGGGGAATGATTCTTGCCCCATCCCTATCCCCATCCCCAACGGGGATCCAATGAGGATTTTTTAAAACTATCCAAAATCTAACTAAATTTAAATCGAATTCGGTTTTTAATCGGACCCGGTTTCAGTTTCATGGATTAGAAAGCACAATATATATGAACTAACACCATAAAATCGACAGAATTTAATGTAGAGCACAATATATGATGAAAAGGATCTAACACTCATGTTATGATTTTACTGATATTAAATTGTGTCAAATTGTACCGACTAGTATAAACCTAAGAAAATCAAAGCAGCCCGTTGGAGTAAGGGATGCATCTCAACTCACAATATTACAAATTCTAGAATCAAATTGATCCCAATTGTGGATTCGGGTACCAGACTTCCACATCACCCTTGCGTTCTAGAAATTTTAACATTTTATATCCTAAAACTTAATTAATGACAACATCACTAAATACATTCTGAGACCCAACTTCTAAGATCTAACACTAATAGCTAGGCCATGACAAAGCCACAAATCTGAACATCAAAATTCAGAACTAAAGTTGCAGCGCCAAACAATAGTCCTGAAGGTGAAGCTAAGTCTCATCCTGAAGTACCATAGCAAAAGGAACGATATGAGAATGAACGATCGAGCAGAGATTTGAGAGTGTAATAAAAAAAAAACAAAAGCAACTGACCTCTTCTTTTACGCACTCAGAATCTGAGACTTGAGAGAACGAACGCACGCAGAGAGTCAGCGAGCGAGTAGAGAATGAACGAGCGACCAGACTGCAGAGATTCAGCGAACGCACGCAGCAATGCACTGAGAGGAGCAGAGACTTGAACAAAGGCCGAAGAGTTTAGGACTTAGGAGAGAGCGGAGCAGAATGTAGAGATTTAGAATAGGGTTTCAAATTTCAGAGAAGGGTGAAGGGTATGAAGGGAGGAGCGAGTGAGGGCGTGAGGCAGTGAGACTGTGAGAGATTCATTTTAGCGAATGGAATTGGAAGAGGAGGGAAGAAGCGGCTGCCAATTTAGATTAGGGTTCCTAAGAATAAATTCAAAAATTAGTATTTTATCCTTCCCATTAGTGTATATATATATATATATATATATATATATATATATATATATATATATATATATATATATATATATTTTGAATTAGAATAAAGGTTATTTTGTAATTTTAACATTTTCGGGGATGGGGATTCGGGGATGGGGGCGGGGAATTCACCCCGACGGGGAAAATGGGGACGGGGATGGGGAAAATTTTGTCCCCATCCCCGCCCCGTCCCCGAGCGGATTTTGGAAAATCGTCCCCGTCCCCATCACCAATGAGGGCGGGGATTTTTCCCCAGGGCGGGGCGGGGCCCCGGCGGGTTCGGGGATTCCCCGCCCCATTGCCATCCCTAATCGCTCGTGTTGTCCCTTGGCATCGTCGCGCACGCGACGATCGGTGTCGCGCCCGTGACGTCCGTTCCTCCGCTCGCAGTTGTCACTCGCTGCTACCGCTCGTCACACGTCGCGCCCGCGATGACTGACGTCGCGCCCGCGACCTGTCAGTGGTTGTCGAGTTTTTGTAATCAAAACTACGTAGTTTTGGTTAATTTTTATGTTTAGTATAAATACTTGGTTTTAGCCTCTTTTTCAAGTTAGCTTTTGATGATTAAGAATATGCTTATGCATTAGTTAGGGTTTTTCCCTTGTTTCCTCAAAAATCTTGTTCTTACCTATTCCATTAGTGGATGGTGGTGTTAGCAAGTCTTTCCTTGTGATTATTTAGTGGATTACTTTGGATAATCATTGTGGATCGCTAGGCCTAGAGTTGTGGAATACCTAACTCAAGGTCATATCCTTCCCTTTATTTGTTCAAGTATTGTTCGATTGTTGAATCAAGGATACAACTCAAGCAAAATCATCAATTCCCCCACCGCGCCACGCTCCACTTTCGGTCTCAAGAATGCCGGAGCGGCATATCAAAGAATTGCCAACACCCTACTTCATGACATGATGCACATAGAGGTAGAGGTTTATGTGGATGACATGATTGTTAAGTCCAAAACGAGGGAGTCGCACATTCCTAACCTCCGCAAGTTCTTTCTAAGACTTCGCAAATACAAGATGAGGCTTAATCCGACGAAATGCACCTTCGGTGTTACCTCTGGGAAGCTGCTAGGGTATGTTGTTAGCCAACGGGGTGACAGACCTAAAACATATAAGGTGTCTGTGTGCCGCAAGTGTACGGGTCTGTGTAGTAATAAAATATCGTTCTCTCTCAGGGACTTGTGTTCAACTACGCACTAAACTAGTTCACTACAAAGGATGCTAGGTCAATCAAAAGGTTGTGGTAACGGTTCAGATAATTAACTAAGGAAGCAGGAAATTAAAGGATTTAACCAAGTATTAAAAGTGTTCAGGGGAGTCCACTCTAGTAACTTAATCAATTAAGCGGTGATTCTAGTTCTAGGTAATTTTAGTAGTGTCGGGGTCTATAATCTTTCTAAGCCTTATCACTTCGATCTTTCGATCCTAGGTGAGTTACAGTGATTAAACTATCATTATTTCTAACTATTTAATCTAATCAAAGATAAAGAATCGATTATAACACGACCCTAGGCAAGAATAATTATGTCTAACTATTTTCGAAACCTATTCAATCTACGCAATCCAATTCAAGACTCAAACTGTCGTTCTGTTGTCAAGAATGTAAAACCAAGTACAGGCTCAAACTGTCATTCTGTTGCGAAATTACCATGACATACAATACACGCAGATTAAACAACTGTATTAAAACCTAAAACTGAAATTACACACTATAAATTAATTGAAGAACATCGAGTTTATCCTCTAAACAAAGAATCTAAGCACTCATAATAATAAAAACAAGGAAAACAATAATAAAATCTGAATAACGAAGCATAAAGTAAATAGAAATTAAACTGAACGTTCGAGTCGTCGAATTCAATCTCTTCGTGTCACTCGATTCGATCTCCTTCTCCTCCTCTTTCGTTCCTAGTTTACTAGAACGACTCCCCGGAGGGAGGAAAAATACAGAGAAAACCTATACTAAACGTTTGTCGAAGAAAATAGAATAATTTCCGGATGCCCTAATGTGTGCGGCGTGTATTTCTTTTAGACGGAAACACAAGACACTGGCAGCGTCCAAAAAGCACCACCAGCGTCTCAAATTTTCCTTCCGTCCAAACTTCCTGCCCTAGACGCTGCTGGGGTGTGTTTAGGCCCTGGTAGGGGGTGACAGGCACTGGTGGGGGGTACATTCACGCTGGCAGGATGTCTTCCTTGGCGTGTAATGGGCCGAGGTATAGAGTTGGGTCGTGCTTTTCTTTTCCTCTTTTACTCTTCTAGGAATTATTTCTTCAAATTTCTTCCTCTTTAATTCCACTTCAACTCTTCTCAATTTTTCCACTTTTCTTCTAATTTCTTATGCTTTTTGGTGAAATTTCATCAAATCCTGCAAGACATACCAATTCTCGAACAAGTGAAGAATATCATAGAAATTGGTATAAAAACATGGAATTTCAAGTATAAAAAGCATGAAATATATGTGTTTTGAGCCCTAAAAATGCTATATAAAACTCACTTATGGACGTAGGAGAGTCAAAAGAGCAAACCTCACTTTAGAATAAAATCTTAATGCTCAAACACTCAAATTTGAATGTACGTGGGTTTTTCTCATACTCAGACCAAAAGAAACAACCTACCATAGGCTTGGTAAGAATCTCGCTCTCTACTGCTAGTATGCAAAGACACAAGTGACAATCAAGAGGACTTTTAGGGTTGTAAAGAGGCTTAGGTTAAGGGAATGGAGTTGTAAAATTTAGGTATGAGGAGATAAAGAGCCATGCTTGGATTAATTTTTAACAAAGAACTGCTCTCAATCTCACCTTCTTGCCTGATATATGCAAGGAACTCACTTTTCTCCTCATAAATATCAAATACTTCATCAATTTTACAACCGGGTCAGAGGCTTTCACAAATTCCAATTGAATTTCCCTAGTCATCCCTTTTCTCTTGAATTCTTTTTTTTATTTTTTTTTGTTCTATTTTTCTGCTTCTATTTTTGGTGGGTGTTCAAGGGAGAAGAAATATAAAAATATAGCTTCGACCTTAATATATCAAAAGAACATCATAACCAATTGGTTGACTCATAATTAATTGGGATATGTAATGTGTCCCAATTCAATCAAAATTAAAATTCACACCCCAATATCTCAATTCCATTCACAGCAACACCAAACCAATTTTCGATCCCAGAATAATGAACCCTCACATATCCAAGTAAGGCAAAGGGTAGGAATTAGTAAAGGCCAAGGCTTGTATTGTTAGGGTTTCATCACAAAAAGAAAGGTAATGAAAGGCAAGGCGGGCCTAAAGAATGGTAATAATATCGTTAGGGAGGCTATTTGGCTATGTAGTTTAATTAATAAAGAGAAGAATGCATCAATCATATTGTCACAATATGCAATGCAAAAATGCAATTTCAAACAAGATGCAAAACAAGTTTTAGAGGTGCAACTAATGGTGGAGTCTCTTAAGGAATAAAAGAATTGATAAAAATGATCAATCCATACTTTTAGGTTATGTGGACTCACGGGATATGGCTCAATCAACTAAACCTAGCCCAAATATTTGGGCACGCATATTTACAAATACTAAGATAGTCAAAGCAGTTAAGCACACTATTCATAACTTGACTCAAAATCAGAAGATTTAAAGAAACATATTTCAAGAACTTTTAGGTTCTCAACCAAACTTCTCTAGGTAAAGCAAGATAAACTAAAAGTCTAATTGGTTTACAAATCATCACCGAAGGTGTTTCGGACACGCTAATCCGAATCCTATATTTTTTTGGTCTTTTCTTATTTCTGATTTTTTGGGATTTTTTAATAGTGGTGGATGCAAAACTAGGAAAAGAAAAACTAAAAAGAAAATAAAGAAAAGAAAAGAAAATCTAATATGATCTAACTCATGCAATCTAGGTGAATGCAGGTTTACCTAATCTGAAAAGTAGAAAGAAAAATTCAAACAAAACACTATAAAAGGAAAATAAAAGAAAAAGAAAACAAATTAAACTCTTAAAAAAATAAAAAATAAAAATTGAAAACTAAATTAAGAAAAGAAAAATTGAAAGAAATATACGAAAATAAAGAAAAATAGATATACACCATCCCATGCTTAAACATAGCATTGTCCTCAATGCAAAGGACACAGGTAAAAGGGGAAAGGTTGTTAACAATGTAAAACTAATTCATAACAAACCTATAACAACTTAAAGTCATTAGGACTCCACCCATGCTTGTATATTAAATTAACTAACATTCAAGATTCAAGATTTCAACCTTAACTACTCAAGAACTGAGTTTAACGAACTTCACATGTTCCAAAATAGATACTCAACAAATCCAACTCTAAATCATGTGTGAAAACGACAAAGTTACCAACTTTTCAAATTAAACAACCTAAATATACTAACTAGTATCAAAAACTACTCAAGCAAGGTGTGCACCAAACTATGACCATGAACATGGTGAAATGGGAAACATAATCAAGTATGAAATATGCAAAAAAAAAAAAAAAAGACCACAAATACTAGCAGGTAATGAAGTTGAAGGATAAATAAAGAATCGTACCTTAAAGTTGCTTGAACACAAGTAGGAGTAGAGATTGCAGGTAAAAGAAATTTAGAAATTTTCAGATTGAGAAATTATTTAGGTTGAAGTGCAGGATAAAGATAATAAAGGGTGGAGGAAGTAAAAGAAATAAAAGGATTAAAAGAAAGAAGAAAGTTGAAAAATTTAGGAATTTCAAAATTTTATTTCGAAGAGAGGAAATCGAGAAATAAAGCTGTGAGAATAGGAAACGCTGGGAGCGTTTTTAAGCGCGGCCAGTGTTTTGATTTCTGTAATTTTTCGGTCTCTCTGTATGAGACGCTTCCAGCGCTTTAGGAAGCGTGGCCAGCGTTTTTGAACCTGGCAATGTCGCTTGCATTTTTTTTTTCGTCTGCCGCTTTTCTCTTTAATCTCTTTTCTTACGTATAGTCAACCGACAATACTAGCAAAATTAGGGTTCTTAAAATTTAAATAACCAAATAGTCAAATTAAAATCGAACGCTAAGAAAATTAAAGAGAAATTAAGAGTTCTAAAATTAATTAAAATAAACTCAGTAAGAAGGTCAAGATCCGGGTCTTAGTTCCAGACGACGTCAAAGCCCTTAGAAGCTTGTCAAACTCTTCTTCATGCTGTTTGCAAGCTAGCAGGTTAGAGATCAACTGAAAACTTATAAAATAAAACATTAGTAAAGTTCTCCGTAATAAATCAAATTTGCTAGAAAAATCAAAAGATTCATAATATGTGGTCCACAAGAATTTTCTACGAACATCCTCTAGGTATATCCAATAAGGGTCAATGGAGGGGTCACAACCTCTAAAAGTACCTAGGGATAACTCATCAATAATATTGTTAGTTTCACAAGAATTAACCTCATCAAAAATATTAACTTGAACGTCAAAGGTCTTTTCATCAGATATGGGTTCCTTATTAATTTCTAGTGAAACTGAAGGTAGTGAAAAAGGAATAGAAGCATGAAATAATTTACTGGAATCAGGGAGTACAATATTATCAGGGTCCTTGTTCGAAAAATTTAATTCGTTATCAACCTTCTCGCTTGGTTCCTCATAATTAATAATTTCAACTGACTCATGATGAAAATCAACCTCAAACCTAGTATCTAACCCAGAAATTTAACTCACCTCAGACCCTGTCGATTGAGAAAAAGGTAAGGAATTATTATGTAAATCAGAAACACCATCAATAGTGTTTTCAGGTAAACTAGGATAAGAAGGATCATCAAAACTGACTTCTAAAAGGACATGGACTTGTTATCATCACATATTACCTTATTGGAAGGTTTAGAACTATGGTCAATGTTCCGCAACAAGTCACACCTTTCTAGCAATTTATTTGACTCATTCGGTCTTTCTACCTTTGCCCTCAATAACGATGCCTCTCGGACTTGTGTTCAACTATGCACTAAACTAGTTCACTACAAAGGATGCTAGGTCAATCAAAAGGTTGTGGTAACGGTTCAGATAATTAAATAAGGAAGCAGGAAATTAAAGGATTTAACCAAGTATTAAAAGTGTTCAGGGGAGTCCACTCTAGTAACTTAATCAATTAAGCGGTGATTCTAGCTCTAGGTAATTTTAGTAGTGTCAGGGTCTATAATCTTTCTAAGCCTTATCACTTCGATCTTTCCATCCTAGGTGAGTTATAGTGATTAAACTATCATTATTTCTTACTATTTAATTGAATCAAAGATAAAGAACCGATTATAACACGACCCTAGGCAAGAATCATTATGTCTAACTATTTTCTAAACATATTCAATCTACGCAATCCAATTCAGAACTCAAACTGTCGTTCTGTTGCCAAATTACCATGACATACAATACACGCAGATTAAACGACTGTATTAAAACCTAAAACTGAAATTACACACTATAAATTAATTGAAGAACATCGAGTTTATCCACTAAACAAAGAATCTAAGCGTTCATAATAATAAAAACAAGGAAAACAATAATAAAATCTGAATAACGAAGCATAAAGTAAATAGAAATTAAACCGAACGTTCGAGTCGTCGAATTCAATTTCTTCGTGTCACTCGATTCGATCTCCTTCTCCTCCTCTTTCTATCCTAATCTACTAGAACGACTCCTCGAAGGGAGGAAAAATACAGACAAAACCTATACTAAACGTTTGTCGAAGAAAATAGAATAATTTCCGGATGCCCTAATGTGTGCGGCGTGTATTTCTTTTATACGGAAACGCAAGACGCTGGCAGTGTCCAAAAAGCACCACCAGCGTCTCAAATTTTCCTTCCGCCCAAACTTCCTGCCCTAGACGCTGCTAGGGTGTGTTTAGGCCCTGGTAGGGGGTGACAGGCACTGGTGGGGGGTAATTTCACGCTGGCGGGGGGTCTTCCTTGGCGTGTAATGGGCCGAGGTATTGAGTTGGGCCGTGCTTTTCTTTTCTTCTTTTACTCTTCTAGGAATTAATCCTTCAAATTTCTTCCTCTTTATTCCTCACTTCAACTCTTCTCAATTTTTCCACTTTTCTTCTAATTTCTTATGCTTTTTGGTGAAATTTCATCAAATCCTGCAAGACCTACCAATTTTCGAACAAGTGAAGAATATCATAGAAATTGGTATAAAAACATGGATTTTCGAGTATAAAAAGCATGAAATATATGTGTTTTCAGCCCTAAAAAATACTATATAAAAATCACTTATCAAATCCCCCCATGCTTAGCTCTTGCTTGTCCCCAAGCAAGTCAGAATGAAAAACAGGAGAAAGGGCTCAAACAACAAAAAGGGACTGAAAGAAAGAGGATTGATAGGGGTTAACATAAGGTTAAAAAGAAATTGAACACCCCCTCAGGCTAACCAATCAGACATATCAATCCATCAAGCAGACACCAAGATTAGTTTGGAAGAGAACAAAATCAGTGTATAATAGAGAGAATGAAGTTTTCGAAACAAAGTGGAGAGAACAAGTATTTCAAAAGCGAAAAACCACCAACACTCTTAAGATAAGTGCAAATATGCGCGGTTTGTTTAGGATAAAAACTTAACGCTCAAACACTCAAATTTGAATGTACGTAGGTTTTTCTCATACTCAGACCAAAAGAAACAACCTACTATAGGCTTGGTAAGAATCTCGCTCTCTACTGCTAGTATGCAAAGACATAAGTGACAATCAAAAGGACTTTTAGGGTTGTAAAGAGGCTTAGGTTAAGGGAAAGGAGTTGTAAAATTTAGGTATGAGGAGATAAAGAGCCATGCTTGGATTAATTTTTAACAAAGAACTGCTCTCAATCTCACCTTCTTGCCTGATATATGCAAGGAACTCACTTTTCTCCTCATAAATATCAAATACTTCATCAACTTTACAACCGGTCGAGGCTTTCACAAATTCCAATTGAATTTCCTAGTCAACCTTTTCTCTTGAATTCTTTTTTAATTTTTTTGTTCTATTTTTACGCTCTATTTTTGGAGGGTGATCAAGGGAGAAGAAATATAAAAATATTGCTTCGACCTCAATATATCAAAAGAACATCATAACCAATTGGTTGACTCAATTAATTGGGATACGAATGTGTCCCAATTCAATCAAAATTAAAATTCACACCCCAATATCTCAATTCCATTCACAAAGAACACCAAACCAATTTTCGATCCGAATAATGAACCTCACATATCCAAGTAAGGCAAAGGGTAGGAATTAGTAAAGGCCAAGGCTTGTATTGTCGTGGTTTCATCACAAAAGAAAGGTAATGAAAGGCTAGGCGGGGCTAAAGAATGGTAATAATATCGTTAGGGAGGCTATTTGGCTATGTAGTTTAATTAATAAAGAGAAGAATGCCTCAATCATATTGTCACAATATGCAATGCAAAAATGAAATTTCAAACAAGATGCAAAACAAGTTTTAGAGGTGCAACTAATGGTAGAGTCTCTCAAGGAATAAAAGAATTGATAAAAATGATCAATCCATACTTTTAGGTTATGTGGACTCACGGGATATGGCTCAATCAACTAAACCTAGCCCAAACATTTGCGGCACGCATATTTACAATTACTAAGATAGTCAAAGCAGTTAAGCACACTATTCATAACTTGACTCAAAATCAGAAGATTTAAAGAAACATATTTCAAGAACTTTTAGGTTCTCAACCAAACTTCTCTAGGTAAAGCAAGATAAACTAAAAGTCTAATTGGTTTACAAATCATCACCGAAGGTGTTTCGGACAGGCTAATCCGAATCCTATATTTTTTTGGTCTTTTCTTATTTCTTATTTTTTTTGGATTTTTTAATAGTGGTGGATGCAAAACTAGGAAAAGAAAAACTAAAATGAAAAGAAAGAAAAGAAAAGAAAATCTAATATGATCTAACTCATGCAACATAGGTGAATGCAGGTTTACCTAATCTGAAAACTAGAAAGAAAAATTCAAACAAAACACTATAAAAGGAAAAGAAAAGAAAAAGAAAACAAATAAATCTCTCAAAAAAATAAAAAATTGAAAATTGAAAACTAAATTAAGAAAAGAAAAATTGAAAGAAAAATACGAAAATAAAGAAAAATAGATAAACACCATCCCATGCTTAAACATAGCATTGTCCTCAATGCAAAGGACACAGGTAAAAAGGGAAAGGATGTTAACAATGTAAAACTAATTCATAACAAACCTATAATAACTTAAAGTCATTAGGACTCCACCCATGCTTGTATATTAAATTAACTAACATTCAAGATTCAAGATTTCAACCTTAACTACTCAAGAACTGAGTTTAACGAACTTCACATGTTCCAAAATAGATACTCAACAAATCCAACTCTAAATCATGTGTCAAAACGACAAAGTTACCAACTTTTCAAATTAAACAACCTAAATATACGAACTAGTATCAAAAACTACTCAAGCAAGGTGCGCACCAAACAATGAGCATGAACATGGTGAAATAGGAAACATATTCAAGTATAAAATATGCAAAAAAAAAAAAAAAAACAAAAGACCACAAATACTAGCAGGTAATGAAGTTGAAGGATCAATAAAGAATCGTACCTTAAAGTTGCTTGAACACAAGTAGGAGTAGAGATTGCAGGTAAAAGAAATTTGGAAATTTTCAGATTGAGAAATTATTTAGGTTGAAGTGCAGGATAAAGATAATAAAGGGTGGAGGAAGTAAAAGAAATAAAAGGATTAAAAGAAAGAAGAAAGTTGAAAAATTTAGGAATTTCAAAATTTTATTTCGAAGAGAGGAAATCGAGAAATAAAGCTGTGAGAATAGGAAACGCTGGGAGCGTTTTTAAGCGCGGCCAGTGTTTTGATTTCTGTAATTTTTCGGTCTCTCTGTATGAGACGCTTCCAGCGCTTTAGGAAGCGCGGCCAGCGTTTTTGAACCTGGCAATGTCGCTTGCATTTTTTTTTCGTCTGCCGCTTTTCTCTTTAATCTCTTTTTTTACGTATAGTCAACCGACAATACTAGCAAAATTAGGGTTCTTAAAATTTAAATAACCAAATAGTCAAATTAAAATCGAACACTAAGAAAATTAAAGAGAAATTAAGAGTTCTAAAATTAATTAAAATAAACTTAGTAAGAAGGTCAAGATCCGGGTCTTAGTTCCAGACGACGTCAAAGCCCTTAGAAGCTTGTCAAACTCTTCTTCATGCTGTTTGCAAGCTAGCAGGTTAGAGATCAACTGAAAACTTATAAAATAAAACATTAGTAAAGTTCTCAGTAATAAATCAAATTTGCTAGAAAAATCTAAAGATTCATAATATGTGGTCCACAAGAATTTTCTACGAACATCCTCTAGGTATATCCAATAAGGGTCAATGGAGGGGTCACAACCTCTAAAAGTACCTAGGGATAACTCATCAATAATATTGTTAGTTTCACAAGAATTAACCTCATCAAAAATATTAACTTGAACGTCAAAGGTCTTTTCATCAGATATGGGTTCCTTATTAATTTCTAGTGAAACTGAAGGTAGTGAAAAAGGAATAGAAGCATGAAATAATTTACTGGAATCAGGGAGTACAATATTATCAGGGTCCTTGTTCGAAAAATTTAATTCGTTATCAACCTTCTCGCTTGGTTCCTCATAATTAATAATTTCAACTGACTCATGATGAAAATCATCCTCAAACCTAGTATCTAACCCAGAAATTTAACTCACCTCAGACCCTGTCGATTGAGAAAAAGGTAAGGAATTATTATGTAAATCAGAAACACCATCAATAGTGTTTTCAGGTAAACTAGGATAAGAAGGATCATCAAAACTGACTTCTAAAAGGACGGCGGACTTGTTATCATCACATATTACCTTATTGGAAGGTTTAGATCTATGGTCAATGTTCGCAACAAGTCACACCTTTCTAGCAATTTATTTGACTCATTCATCTTTCTACCTTTGCCTCAATAACGATGCCTCTCGAGGACTTGTGTTCAACTATGCACTAAACTAGTTCACTACAAAGGATGCTAGGTCAATCAAAAGGTTGTGGTAACGGTTCAGATAATTAAATAAGGAAGCAGGAAATTAAAGGATTTAACCAAGTATTAAAAGTGTTCAGGGGAGTCCACTCTAGTAACTTAATCAATTAAGCGGTGATTCTAGTTCTAGGTAATTTTAGTAGTGTCAGGGTCTATAATCTTTCTAAGCCTTATCACTTCGATCTTTCCATCCTAGGTGAGTTATAGTGATTAAACTATCATTATTTCTTACTATTTAATTGAATCAAAGATAAAGAACCGATTATAACACGACCCTAGGCAAGAATCATTATGTCTAACTATTTTCTAAACATATTCAATCTACGCAATCCAATTCAGAACTCAAACTGTCGTTCTGTTGTCGAGAATGTAAAACTAAGTACAGGCTCAAACTGTCGTTCTGTTGCCAAATTACCATGACATACAATACACGCAGATTAAACGACTGTATTAAAACCTAAAACTGAAATTACACACTATAAATTAATTGAAGAACATCGAGTTTATCCACTAAACAAAGAATCTAAGCGCTCATAATAATAAAAACAAGGAAAACAATAATAAAATCTGAATAACGAAGCATAAAGTAAATAGAAATTAAACCGAACGTTCGAGTCGTCGAATTCAATTTCTTCGTGTCACTCGATTCGATCTCCTTCTCCTCCTCTTTCTATCCTAATCTACTAGAACGACTCCTCGAAAGGAGGAAAAATACAGAGAAAACCTATCTAAACGTTTGTCGATGAAAATAGAATAATTTCCGGATGCCCTAATGTGTGCGGCGTGTATTTCTTTTATACGGAAACGCAAGACGCTGGCAGTGTCCAAAAAGCACCACCAGCGTCTCAAATTTTCCTTCCGCCCAAACTTCCTGCCCTAGACGCTGCTAGGGTGTGTTTAGGCCTGTAGTAGGGGTGACAGCCTTTGGGGGTAATTTCACTGGCTGGGGTCTTCCTTGGCGTGTAATGGGCCGAGGTATAGAGTTGGGCCGTGCTTTTCTTTTCCTCTTTTACTCTTCTAGGAATTAATCCTTCAAATTTCTTCCTCTTTATTCCTCACTTCAACTCTTCTCAATTTTTCCACTTTTCTTCTAATTTCTTATGCTTTTTGGTGAAATTTCATCAAATCCTGCAAGACCTACCAATTTTCGAACAAGTGAAGAATATCATAGAAATTGGTATAAAAACATGGATTTTCGAGTATAAAAAGCATGAAATATATGTGTTTTCAGCCCTAAAAAATACTATATAAAAATCACTTATCAAATCCCCCCATGCTTAGCTCTTGCTTGTCCCCAAGCAAGTCAGAATGAAAAACAGGAGAAAGGGCTCAAACAACAAAAAGGGACTGAAAGAAAGAGGATTGATAGGGGTTAACATAAGGTTAAAAAGAAATTGAACACCCCCTCAGGCTAACCAATCAGACATATCAATCCATCAAGCAGACACCAAGATTAGTTTGGAAGAGAACAAAATCAGTGTATAATAGAGAGAATGAAGTTTTCGAAATAAAGTGGAGAGAACAAGTATTTCAAAAGCGAAAAACCACCAACAGTCTTAAGATAAGTGCAAATATGCGCGGTTTGTTTAGGATAAAAACTTAACGCTCAAACACTCAAATTTGAATGTACGTAGGTTTTTCTCATACTCAGACCAAAAGAAACAACCTACCATAGGCTTGGTAAGAATCTCGCTCTCTACTGCTAGTATGCAAAGACATAAGTGACAATCAAAAGGACTTTTAGGGTTGTAAAGAGGCTTAGGTTAAGGGAAAGGAGTTGTAAAATTTAGGTATGAGGAGATAAAGAGCCATGCTTGGATTAATTTTTAACAAAGAACTGCTCTCAATCTCACCTTCTTGCCTGATATATGCAAGGAACTCACTTTTCTCCTCATAAATATCAAATACTTCATCAACTTTACAACCGGGTCAGAGGCTTTCACAAATTCCAATTGAATTTCCCTAGTCAACCTTTTCTCTTGAATTCTTTTTTTTTAATTTTTTTTGTTCTATTTTTCTGCCTCTATTTTTGGAGGGTGATCAAGGGAGAAGAAATATAAAAATATTGCATCGACCTCAATATATCAAAAGAACATCATAACCAATTGGTTGACTCATAATTAATTGGGATACGTAATGTGTCCCAATTCAATCAAAATTAAAATTCACACCCCAATATCTCAATTCCATTCACAGCAACACCAAACCAATTTTCGATCCCGGAATAATGAACCCTCACATATCCAAGTAAGGCAAAGGGTAGGAATTAGTAAAGGCCAAGGCTTGTATTGTCAGGGTTTCATCACAAAAAGAAAGGTAATGAAAGGCTAGGCGGGGCTAAAGAATGGTAATAATATCGTTAGGGAGGCTATTTGGCTATGTAGTTTAACTAATAAAGAGAAGAATGCCTCAATCATATTGTCACAATATGCAATGCAAAAATGAAATTTCAAACAAGATTCAAAACAAGTTTTAGAGGTGCAACTAATGGTAGAGTCTCTCAAGGAATAAAAGAATTGATAAAAATGATCAATCCATACTTTTAGGTTATGTGGACTCACGGGATATGGCTCAATCAACTAAACCTAGCCCAAACATTTGCGGCACGCATATTTACAAATACTAAGATAGTCAAAGCAGTTAAGCACACTATTCATAACTTGACTCAAAATCAGAAGATTTAAAGAAACATATTTCAAGAACTTTTAGGTTCTCAACCAAACTTCTCTAGGTAAAGCAAGATAAACTAAAAGTCTAATTGGTTTACAAATCATCACCGAAGGTGTTTGATGAGCTAATCCGAATCCTATATTTTTTTGGTCTTTTCTTATTTCTTATTTTTTTTGGATTTTTTAATAGTGGTGGATGCAAAACTAGGAAAAGAAAAACTAAAATGAAAAGAAAGAAAAGAAAAGAAAATCTAATATGATCTAACTCATGCAACATAGGTGAATGCAGGTTTACCTAATCTGAAAACTAGAAAGAAAAATTCAAACAAAACACTATAAAAGGAAAAGAAAAGAAAAGGAAAACAAATAAATCTCTCAAAAAAATAAAAAATTGAAAATTGAAAACTAAATTAAGAAAAGAAAAATTGAAAGAAAAATACGAAAATAAAGAAAAATAGATAAACACCATCCCATGCTTAAACATAGCATTGTCCTCAATGCAAAGGACACAGGTAAAAAGGGAAAGGATGTTAACAATGTAAAACTAATTCATAACAAACCTATAATAACTTAAAGTCATTAGGACTCCACCCATGCTTGTATATTAAATTAACTAACATTCAAGATTCAACATTTCAACCTTAACTACTCAAGAACTGAGTTTAACGAACTTCACATGTTCCAAAATAGATACTCAACAAATCCAACTCTAAATCATGTGTCAAAACGACAAAGTTACCAACTTTTCAAATTAAACAACCTAAATATACGAACTAGTATCAAAAACTACTCAAGCAAGGTGCGCACCAAACTATGAGCATGAACATGGTGAAATAGGAAACAGATTCAAGTATAAAATATGCAAAAAAAAAAAAAAACAAAAGACCACAAATACTAGCAGGTAATGAAGTTGAAGGATCAATAAAGAATCGTACCTTAAAGTTGCTTGAACACAAGTAGGAGTAGAGATTGCAGGTAAAAGAAATTTTGAAATTTTCAGGTTGAGAAATTATTTAGGTTGAAGTGCAGGATAAAGATAATAAAGGGTGGAGGAAGTAAAAGAAATAAAAGGATTAAAAGAAAGAAGAAAGTTGAAAAATTTAGGAATTTCAAAATTTTATTTCGAAGAGAGGAAATCGAGAAATAAAGCTGTGAGAATAGGAAACGCTGGGAGCGTTTTTAAGCGCGATGTTTTGATTTACGTAATTTTTCGGTCTCTCTCAGATGAGACGCCTTCAGCTTTAGGAAGCGCGGCCAGCGTTTTTGAACCTGGCAATGTCGCTTGCATTTTTTTTTTCGTCTGCCGCTTTTCTCTTTAATCTCTTTTTTTACGTATAGTCAACCGACAATACTAGCAAAATTAGGGTTCTTAAAATTTAAATAACCAAATAGTCAAATTAAAATCGAACACTAAGAAAATTAAAGAGAAATTAAGAGTTCTAAAATTAATTAAAATAAACTCAGTAAGAAGGTCAAGATCCGGGTCTTAGTTCCAGACGACGTCAAAGCCCTTAGAAGCTTGTCAAACTCTTCTTCATGCTGTTTGCAAGCTAGCAGGTTAGAGATCAACTGAAAACTTATAAAATAAAACATTAGTAAAGTTCTCAGTAATAAATCAAATTTGCTAGAAAAATCAAAAGATTCATAATATGTGGTCCACAAGAATTTTCTACGAACATCCTCTAGGTATATCCAATAAGGGTCAATGGAGGGGTCACAACCTCTAAAAGTACCTAGGGATAACTCATCAATAATATTGTTAGTTTCACAAGAATTAACCTCATCAAAAATATTAACTTGAACGTCAAAGGTCTTTTCATCAGATATGGGTTCCTTATTAATTTCTAGTGAAACTGAAGGTAATGAAAAAGGAATAGAAGCATGAAATAATTTACTGGAATCAGGGAGTACAATATTATCAGGGTCCTTGTTCGAAAAATTTAATTCGTTATCAACCTTCTCGCTTGGTTCCTCATAATTAGTAATTTCAACTGACTCATGATGAAAATAATCCTCAAACCTAGTATCTAACCCAGAAATTTAACTCACCTCAGACCCTGTCGATTGAGAAAAAGGTAAGGAATTATTATGTAAATCAGAAACACCATCAATAGTGTTTTCAGGTAAACTAGGATAAGAAGGATCATCAAAACTGACTTCTAAAAGGACGGCGGACTTGTTATCATCACATATTACCTTACTGGAAGGTTTAGATCTATGGTCAATGTTCTACAACAAGTCACACCTTTCTAGCAATTTATTTGACTCATTCAGTCTTTCTACCTTTGCCCTCAATAACGATGCCTCTCAGGGACTTGTGTTCAACTATGCACTAAACTAGTTCACTACAAAGGATGCTAGGTCAATCAAAAGGTTGTGGTAACGGTTCAGATAATTAAATAAGGAAGCAGGAAATTAAAGGATTTAACCAAGTATTAAAAGTGTTCAGGGGAGTCCACTTTAGTAACTTAATCAATTAAGCGGTGATTCTAGTTCTAGGTAATTTTAGTAGTGTCAGGGTCTATAATCTTTCTAAGCCTTATCACTTCGATCTTTCCATCCTAGGTGAGTTATAGTGATTAAACTATCATTATTTCTTACTATTTAATTGAATCAAAGATAAAGAACCGATTATAACACGACCCTAGGCAAGAATCATTATGTCTAACTATTTTCTAAACATATTCAATCTACGCAATCCAATTCAGAACTCAAACTGTCGTTCTGTTGTCGAGAATGTAAAACTAAGTACAGGCTCAAACTGTCGTTCTGTTGCCAAATTACCATGACATACAATACACGCAGATTAAACGACTGTATTAAAACCTAAAACTGAAATTACACACTATAAATTAATTGAAGAACATCGAGTTTATCCACTAAACAAAGAATCTAAGCGCTCATAATAATAAAAACAAGGAAAACAATAATAAAATCTGAATAACGAAGCATAAAGTAAATAGAAATTAAACCGAACGTTCGAGTCGTCGAATTCAATTTCTTCGTGTCACTCGATTCGATCTCCTTCTCCTCCTCTTTCTATCCTAATCTACTAGAACGACTCCTCGAAGGGAAAAATACAGAAAACCTATACTAAACGTTTGTCGAAGAAAATAGAATAATTTCCGGATGCCCTAATGTGTGCGGCGTGTATTTCTTTTATACGGAAACGCAAGACGCTGGCAGTGTCCAGAAAGCACCACCAGCGTCTCAAATTTTCCTTCCGCCCAAACTTCCTGCCCTAGACGCTGCTAGGGTGTGTTTAGGCCCTGGTAGATGGTGACAGGCACTGGTGGGGGGTAATTTCACGCTGGCGGGGGGTCTTCCTTGGCGTGTAATGGGCCGAGGTATAGAGTTGGGCGGTGCTTTTCTTTTCCTCTTTTACTCTTCTAGGAATTAATCCTTCAAATTTCTTCCTCTTTATTCCTCACTTCAACTCTTCTCAATTTTTCCACTTTTCTTCTAATTTCTTATGCTTTTTGGTGAAATTTCATCAAATCCTGCAAGACCTACCAATTTTCGAACAAGTGAAGAATATCATAGAAATTGGTATAAAAACATGGATTTTCGAGTATAAAAAGCATGAAATATATGTGTTTTCAGCCCTAAAAAATACTATATAAAAATCACTTATCAAATCCCCCCATGCTTAGCTCTTGCTTGTCCCCAAGCAAGTCAGAATGAAAAACAGGAGAAAGGGCTCAAACAACAAAAAGGGACTGAAAGAAAGAGGATTGATAGGGGTTAACATAAGGTTAAAAGAAATCAACACCCTCAAAGCAACCAATCGGACATATCAATCCATCAAGGCATACCAAGATTAGTTTGGAAGAGAACAAAATCAGTGTATAATAGAGAGAATGAAGTTTTCGAAATAAAGTGGAGAGAACAAGTATTTCAAAAGCGAAAAACCACCAACAGTCTTAAGATAAGTGCAAATATGCGCGGTTTGTTTAGGATAAAAACTTAACGCTCAAACACTCAAATTTGAATGTACGTAGGTTTTTCTCATACTCAGACCAAAAGAAACAACCTACCATAGGCTTGGTAAGAATCTCGCTCTCTACTGCTAGTATGCAAAGACATAAGTGACAATCAAAAGGACTTTTAGGGTTGTAAAGAGGCTTAGGTTAAGGGAAAGGAGTTGTAAAATTTAGGTATGAGGAGATAAAGAGCCATGCTTGGATTAATTTTTAACAAAGAACTGCTCTCAATCTCACCTTCTTGCCTGATATATGCAAGGAACTCACTTTTCTCCTCATAAATATCAAATACTTCATCAATTTTACAACCGGGTCAGAGGCTTTCACAAATTCCAATTGAATTTCCCTAGTCATCCCTTTTCTCTTGAATTCTTTTTTTTTATTTTTTTTTTGTTCTATTTTTCTGCTTCTATTTTTGGTGGGTGTTCAAGGGAGAAGAAATATAAAAATATAGCTTCGACCTTAATATATCAAAAGAACATCATAACCAATTGGTTGACTCATAATTAATTGGGATATGTAATGTGTCCCAATTCAATCAAAATTAAAATTCACACCCCAATATCTCAATTCCATTCACAGCAACACCAAACCAATTTTCGATCCCAGAATAATGAACCCTCACATATCCAAGTAAGGCAAAGGGTAGGAATTAGTAAAGGCCAAGGCTTGTATTGTTAGGGTTTCATCACAAAAAGAAAGGTAATGAAAGGCAAGGCGGGCCTAAAGAATGGTAATAATATCGTTAGGGAGGCTATTTGGCTATGTAGTTTAATTAATAAAGAGAAGAATGCATCAATCATATTGTCACAATATGCAATGCAAAAATGCAATTTCAAACAAGATGCAAAACAAGTTTTAGAGGTGCAACTAATGGTGGAGTCTCTTAAGGAATAAAAGAATTGATAAAAATGATCAATCCATACTTTTAGGTTATGTGGACTCACGGGATATGGCTCAATCAACTAAACCTAGCCCAAATATTTGGGCACGCATATTTACAAATACTAAGATAGTCAAAGCAGTTAATCACACTATTCATAACTTGACTCAAAATCAGAAGATTTAAAGAAACATATTTCAAGAACTTTTAGGTTCTCAACCAAACTTCTCTAGGTAAAGCAAGATAAACTAAAAGTCTAATTGGTTTACAAATCATCACCGAAGGTGTTTGGACACGCTAATCCGAATCCTATATTTTTTGGTCTTTTCTTATTTCTGATTTTTGGGATTTTTAATAGTGGTGGATGCAAAACTAGGAAAAGAAAAACTAAAAAGAAAATAAAGAAAAGAAAAGAAAATCTAATATGATCTAACTCATGCAATCTAGGTGAATGCAGGTTTACCTAATCTGAAAAGTAGAAAGAAAAATTCAAACAAAACACTATAAAAGGAAAATAAAAGAAAAAGAAAACAAATTAAACTCTTAAAAAAATAAAAAATAAAAATTGAAAACTAAATTAAGAAAAGAAAAATTGAAAGAAATATACGAAAATAAAGAAAAATAGATATACACCATCCCATGCTTAAACATAGCATTGTCCTCAATGCAAAGGACACAGGTAAAAGGGGAAAGGTTGTTAACAATGTAAAACTAATTCATAACAAACCTATAACAACTTAAAGTCATTAGGACTCCACCCATGCTTGTATATTAAATTAACTAACATTCAAGATTCAAGATTTCAACCTTAACTACTCAAGAACTGAGTTTAACGAACTTCACATGTTCCAAAATAGATACTCAACAAATCCAACTCTAAATCATATGTGAAAACGACAAAGTTACCAACTTTTCAAATTAAACAACCTAAATATACTAACTAGTATCAAAAACTACTCAAGCAAGGTGCGCACCAAACTATGAGCATGAACATGGTGAAATAGGAAACATATTCAAGTATAAAATATGCAAAAAAAAAAAAATAAAAGACCACAAATACTAGCAGTAATGAAGTTGAAGGATCAATAAAGAATCGACCTTAAAGTTGCTTGAACACAAGTAGGAGTAGAGATCAGTAAAAGAAATTTGGAAATTTTCAGATTGAGAAATTATTTAGGTTGAAGTGCAGGATAAAGATAATAAAGGGTGGAGGAAGTAAAAGAAATAAAAGGATTAAAAGAAAGAAGAAAGTTGAAAATTTAGGAATTTCAAAATTTTATTTCGAAGAGAGGAAATCGAGAAATAAAGCTGTGAGAATAGGAAACGCTGGGAGCGTTTTTAAGCGCGGCCAGTGTTTTGATTTCTGTAATTTTTCGGTCTCTCTGTATGAGACACTTCCAGCGCTTTAGGAAGCGTGGCCAGCGTTTTTGAACCTGGCAATGTCGCTTGCATTTTTTTTTTCGTCTGCCGCTTTTCTCTTTAATCTCTTTTTTTACGTATAGTCAACCGACAATACTAGCAAAATTAGGGTTCTTAAAATTTAAATAACCAAATAGTCAAATTAAAATCGAACGCTAAGAAAATTAAAGAGAAATTAAGAGTTCTAAAATTAATTAAAATAAACTCAGTAAGAAGGTCAAGATCCGGGTCTTAGTTCCGCATTTACGTCAAAGCCCTTAGAAGCTTGTCAAACTCTTCTTCATGCTGTTTGCAAGCTAGCAGGTTAGAGATCAACTGAAAACTTATAAAATAAAACATTAGTAAAGTTCTCCGTAATAAATCAAATTTGCTAGAAAAATCAAAAGATTCATAATATGTGGTCCACAAGAATTTTCTACGAACATCCTCTAGGTATATCCAATAAGGGTCAGTGGAGGGGTCACAACCTCTAAAAGTACCTAGGGATAACTCATCAATAATATTGTTAGTTTCACAAGAATTAACCTCATCAAAAATATTAACTTGAACGTCAAAGGTCTTTTCATCAGATATGGGTTCCTTATTAATTTCTAGTGAAACTGAAGGTAGTGAAAAAGGAATAGAAGCATGAAATAATTTACTGGAATCAGGGAATACAATATTATCAGGGTCCTTGTTCGAAAAATTTAATTCGTTATCAACCTTCTCGCTTGGTTCCTCATAATTAATAATTTCAACTGACTCATGATGAAAATCATCCTCAAACCTAGTATCTAACCCAGAAATTTAACTCACCTCAGACCCTGTCGATTGAGAAAAAGGTAAGGAATTATTATGTAAATCAGAAACACCATCAATAGTGTTTTCAGGTAAACTAGGATAAGAAGGATCATCAAAACTGACTTCTAAAAGGACGGCGGACTTGTTATCATCACATATTACCTTATTGGAAGGTTTAGAACTATGGTCAATGTTCTGCAACAAGTCACACCTTTCTAGCAATTTATTTGACTCATTCAGTCTTTCTACCTTTGCCCTCAATAACGATGCCTCTCAGGGACTTGTGTTCAACTATGCACTAAACTAGTTCACTACAAAGGATGCTAGGTCAATCAAAAGGTTGTGGTAACGGTTCAGATAATTAAATACGGAAGCAGGAAATTAAAGGATTTAACCAAGTATTAAAAGTGTTCAGGGGAGTCCACTCTAGTAACTTAATCAATTAAGCGGTGATTCTAGTTCTAGGTAATTTTAGTAGTGTCAGGGTCTATAATCTTTCTAAGCCTTATCACTTCGATCTTTCCATCCTAGGTGAGTTATAGTGATTAAACTATCATTATTTCTTACTATTTAATTGAATCAAAGATAAAGAACCGATTATAACACGACCCTAGGCAAGAATCATTATGTCTAACTATTTTCTAAACATATTCAATCTACGCAATCCAATTCAGAACTCAAACCGCCGCTCATGTCGAATGTAAAACTAAGTACTGCTCAAACCGGCTGTTGCCAAATTACCATGACATACAATACACGCAGATTAAACGACTGTATTAAAACCTAAAACTGAAATTACACACTATAAATTAATTGAAGAACATCGAGTTTATCCACTAAACAAAGAATCTAAGCACTCATAATAATAAAAACAAGGAAAACAATAATAAAATCTGAATAACGAAGCATAAAGTAAATAGAAATTAAACCGAACGTTCGAGTCGTCGAATTCAATTTCTTCGTGTCTCTCGATTCGATCTCCTTCTCCTCCTCTTTCTATCCTAATCTACTAGAACGACTCCTCGAAGGGAGGAAAAATACAGAGAAAACCTATACTAAACGTTTGTCGAAGAAAATAGAATAAATTCCGGATGCCCTAATGTGTGCGGCGTGTATTTCTTTTATACGGAAACGCAAGACGCTGGCAGTGTCCAAAAAGCACCACCAGCGTCTCAAATTTTCCTTCCGCCCAAACTTCCTGCCCTAGACGCTGCTAGGGTGTGTTTAGGCCCTGGTAGGGGGTGACAGGCACTGGTGGGGGGTAATTTCACGCTGGCGGGGGGTCTTCCTTGGCGTGTAATGGGCCGAGGTATAGAGTTGGGCGGTGCTTTTCTTTTCCTCTTTTACTCTTCTAGGAATTAATCCTTCAAATTTCTTCCTCTTTATTCCTCACTTCAACTCTTCTCAATTTTTCCACTTTTCTTCTAATTTCTTATGCTTTTTGGTGAAATTTCATCAAATCCTGCAAGACCTACCAATTTTCGAACAAGTGAAGAATATCATAGAAATTGGTATAAAAACATGGATTTTCGAGTATAAAAAGCATGAAATATATGTGTTTTCAGCCCTAAAAAATACTATATAAAAATCACTTATCAAATCCCCCCATGCTTAGCTCTTGCTTGTCCCCAAGCAAGTCAGAATGAAAAACAGGAGAAAGGGCTCAAACAACAAAAAGGGACTGAAAGAAAGAGGATTGATAGGGGTTAACATAAGGTTAAAAAGAAATTGAACACCCTCAAAGCAACCAATCAGACATATCAATCCATCAAGCAGACACCAAGATTAGTTTGGAAGAGAACAAAATCAGTGTATAATACAGAGAATGAAGTTTTCGAAATAAAGTGGAGAGAACAAGTATTTCAAAAGCGAAAAACCACCAACAGTCTTAAGATAAGTGCAAATATGCGCGGTTTGTTTAGGATAAAAACTTAGCACTCAAACACTCAAATTTGAATGTACGTAGGTTTTTCTCATACTCAGACCAAAAGAAACAACCTACCATAGGCTTGGTAAGAATCTCGCTCTCTACTGCTAGTATGCAAAGACATAAGTGACAATCAAAAGGACTTTTAGGGTTGTAAAGAGGCTTAGGTTAAGGGAAAGGAGTTGTAAAATTTAGGTATGAGGAGATAAAGAGCCATGCTTGGATTAATTTTTAACAAAGAACTGCTCTCAATCTCACCTTCTTGCCTGATATATGCAAGGAACTCACTTTTCTCCTCATAAATATCAAATACTTCATCAATTTTACAACCGGGTCAGAGGCTTTCACAAATTCCAATTGAATTTCCCTAGTCATCCCTTTTCTCTTGAATTCTTTTTTTTTATTTTTTTTTGTTCTATTTTTCTGCTTCTATTTTTGGTGGGTGTTCAAGGGAGAAGAAATATAAAAATATAGCTTCGACCTTAATATATCAAAAGAACATCATAACCAATTGGTTGACTCATAATTAATTGGGATATGTAATGTGTCCCAATTCAATCAAAATTAAAATTCACACCCCAATATCTCAATTCCATTCACAGCAACACCAAACCAATTTTCGATCCCGGAATAATGAACCCTCACATATCCAAGTAAGGCAAAGGGTAGGAATTAGTAAAGGCCAAGGCTTGTATTGTCAGGGTTTCATCACAAAAAGAAAGGTAATGAAAGGCAAGGCGGGCCTAAAGAATGGTAATAATATCGTTAGGGAGGCTATTTGGCTATGTAGTTTAATTAATAAAGAGAAGAATGCATCAATTATATTGTCACAATATGTAATGCAAAAATGCAATTTCAAACAAGATGCAAAACAAGTTTTAGAGGTGCAACTAATGGTGGAGTCTCTTAAGGAATAAAAGAATTGATAAAAATGATCAATCCATACTTTTAGGTTATATGGACTCACGGGATATGGCTCAATCAACTAAACCTAGCCCAAATATTTGGGCACGCATATTTACAAATACTAAGATAGTCAAAGCAGTTAAGCACACTATTCATAACTTGACTCAAAATCAGAAGATTTAAAGAAACATATTTCAAGAACTTTTAGGTTCTCAACCAAACTTCTCTAGGTAAAGCAAGATAAACTAAAAGTCTAATTGGTTTACAAATCATCACCGAAGGTGTTTCGGACACGCTAATCCGAATCCTATATTTTTTTGGTCTTTTCTTATTTCTGATTTTTTTGGATTTTTTAATAGTGGTGGATGCAAAACTAGGAAAAGAAAAACTAAAAAGAAAATAAAGAAAAGAAAAGAAAATCTAATATGATCTAACTCATGCAATCTAGGTGAATGCAGGTTTACCTAATCTGAAAAGTAGAAAGAAATATTCAAACGAAACACTATAAAGGAAAATAAAAGAAAAAGAAAACAAATAAAACTCTTAAAAAAATAAAAAATAAAAATTGAAAACTAAATTAAGAAAAGAAAAATTGAAAGAAATATACGAAAATAAAGAAAAATAGATATACACCATCCCATGCTTAAACATAGCATTGTCCTCAATGCAAAGGACACAGGTAAAAGGGGAAAGGTTGTTAACAATGTAAAACTAATTCATAACAAACCTATAACAACTTAAAGTCATTAGGACTCCACCCATGCTTGTATATTAAATTAACTAACATTCAAGATTCAAGATTTCAACCTTAACTACTCAAGAACTGAGTTTAACGAACTTCACATGTTCCAAAATAGATACTCAACAAATCCAACTCTAAATCATGTGTGAAAACGACAAAGTTACCAACTTTTCAAATTAAACAACCTAAATATACTAACTAGTATCAAAAACTACTCAAGCAAGGTGCGCACCAAACTATGAGCATGAACATGGTGAAATAGGAAACATATTCAAGTATAAAATATGCAAAAAAAAAAAAATAAAAGACCACAAATACTAGCAGGTAATGAAGTTGAAGGATCAATAAAGAATCGTACCTTAAAGTTGCTTGAACACAAGTAGGAGTAGAGATTGCAGGTAAAAGAAATTTGGAAATTTTCAGATTGAGAAATTATTTAGGTTGAAGTGCAGGATAAAGATAATAAAGGGTGGAGGAAGTAAAAGAAATAAAAGGATTAAAAGAAAGAAGAAAGTTGAAAATTTAGGAATTTCAAAATTTTATTTCGAAGAGAGGAAATCGAGAAATAAAGCTGTGAGAATAAAAAAATGGAGCGCGTTTTAAGCGCGGCCAGTGTTTTGATTTCTGTAATTTTTCGGTCTCTCTGTATGAGACGCTTCCAGCGCTTTAGGAAGCGCGGCCAGCGTTTTTGAACCTGGCAATGTCGCTTGCATTTTTTTTCGTCACGCTTTTCTCTTTAATCTCTTTTTTACGTATAGTCAACCGACAATACTAGCAAAATTAGGGTTCTTAAAATTTAAATAACCATAGTCAAATTAAAATCGAACACTAAGAAAATTAAAGAGAAATTAAGAGTTCTAAAATTAATTAAAATAAACTCAAGAAGGTCAAGATCCGGTCTTAGTTCCAGACGCCAAAGCCCTTAGAAGCTTGTCAAACTCTTCTTCATGCTTGTTTGCAAGCTAGCAGTTAGAGATCAATCAAAACTTATAAAATAAAACATTAGTAAAGTTCTCCGTAATAAATCAAATTTGCTAGAAAAATCAAAAGATTCATAATATGTGGTCCACAAGAATTTTCTACGAACATCCTCTAGGTATATCCAATAAGGGTCACAACCTCTAAAAGTACCTAGGGATAACTCATCAATAATATTGTTAGTTTCACAAGAATTAACCTCATCAAAAATATTAACTTGAACGTCAAAGGTCTTTTCATCAGATATGGGTTCCTTATTAATTTCTAGTGAAACTGAAGGTAGTGAAAAAGGAATAGAAGCATGAAATAATTTACTGGAATCAGGGAGTACAATATTATCAGGGTCCTTGTTCGAAAAATTTAATTCGTTATCAACCTTCTCGCTTGGTTCCTCATAATTAATAATTTCAACTGACTCATGATGAAAATCATCCTCAAACCTAGTATCTAACCCAGAAATTTAACTCACCTCAGACCCTGTCGATTGAGAAAAAGGTAAGGAATTATTATGTAAATCAGAAACACCATCAATAGTGTTTTCAGGTAAACTAGGATAAGAAGGATCATCAAAACTGACTTCTAAAAGGACAGCGGACTTGTTATCATCACATATTACCTTATTGGAAGGTTTAGAACTATGGTCAATGTTCGCAACAAGTCACACCTTTCTAGCAATTTATTTGACTCATTCAGTCTTTCTACCTTTGCCCTCAATAACGATGCCTCTCAGGGACTTGTGTTCAACTATGCACTAAACTAGTTCACTACAAAGGATGCTAGGTCAATCAAAAGGTTGTGGTAACGGTTCAGATAATTAAATAAGGAAGCAGGAAATTAAAGGATTTAACCAAGTATTAAAAGTGTTCAGGGGAGTCCACTCTAGTAACTTAATCAATTAAGCGGTGATTCTAGTTCTAGGTAATTTTAGTAGTGTCAGGGTCTATAATCTTTCTAAGCCTTATCACTTCGATCTTTCCATCCTAGGTGAGTTATAGTGATTAAACTATCATTATTTCTTACTATTTAATTGAATCAAAGATAAAGAACCGATTATAACACGACCCTAGGCAAGAATCATTATGTCTAACTATTTTCTAAACATATTCAATCTACGCAATCCAATTCAGAACTCAAACTGTCGTTCTGTTGTGGAGAATGTAAAACTAATGTGCTCAAACCGCTGCTCATGCCAAATTACCATGACATACAATACACGCAGATTAAACGACTGTATTAAAACCTAAAACTGAAATTACACACTATAAATTAATTGAAGAACATCGAGTTTATCCACTAAACAAAGAATCTAAGCGCTCATAATAATAAAAACAAGGAAAACAATAATAAAATCTGAATAACGAAGCATAAAGTAAATAGAAATTAAACCGAACGTTCGAGTCGTCGAATTCAATTTCTTCGTGTCTCTCGATTCGATCTCCTTCTCCTCCTCTTTCTATCCTAATCTACTAGAACGACTCCTCGAAGGGAGGAAAAATACAGAGAAAACCTATACTAAACGTTTGTCGAAGAAAATAGAATAATTTCCGGATGCCCTAATGTGTGCGGCGTGTATTTCTTTTATACGGAAACGCAAGACTGGCGGTGTCCAAAAAGCACCACCATGCCTCAAATTTTCCTTCCGCCCAAACTTCCTGCCCTAGACGCTGCTAGGGTGTGTTTAGGCCCTGGTAGGGGGTGACAGGCACTGGTGGGGGGTAATTTCACGCTGGCGGGGGGTCTTCCTTGGCGTGTAATGGGCCGAGGTATAGAGTTGGGCCGTGCTTTTCTTTTCCTCTTTTACTCTTCTAGGAATTAATCCTTCAAATTTCTTCCTCTTTATTCCTCACTTCAACTCTTCTCAATTTTTCCACTTTTCTTCTAATTTCTTATGCTTTTTGGTGAAATTTCATCAAATCCTGCAAGACCTACCAATTTTCGAACAAGTGAAGAATATCATAGAAATTGGTATAAAAACATGGATTTTCGAGTATAAAAAGCATGAAATATATGTGTTTTCAGCCCTAAAAAATACTATATAAAAATCACTTATCAAATCCCCCCATGCTTAGCTCTTGCTTGTCCCCAAGCAAGTCAGAATGAAAAACAGGAGAAAGGGCTCAAACAACAAAAGGGATCAAAGAAAGAGGATTGATAGGGTTAACATAAGGTTAAAAGAAATTGAACACCCTCAAAGCTAACCAATCGACATATCAATCCATCAAGGCACACCAAGATTAGTTTGGAAGAGAACAAAATCGTGTATAATAGAGAGAATGAAGTTTTCAAATAAAGTGGAGAGAACAAGTATTTCAAAACCACCAACAGCCTTAAGATAAGTGCAAATATGCGGTTTGTTTAGGATAAAAACTTAACGCTCAAACACTCAAATTTGAATGTACGTAGGTTTTTCTCATACTCAGACCAAAAGAAACAACCTACCATAGGCTTGGTAAGAATCTCGCTCTCTACTGCTAGTATGCAAAGACATAAGTGACAATCAAAAGGACTTTTAAGGTTGTAAAGAGGCTTAGGTTAAGGGAAAGGAGTTGTAAAATTTAGGTATGAGGAGATAAAGAGCCATGCTTGGATTAATTTTTAACAAAGAACTGCTCTCAATCTCACCTTCTTGCCTGATATATGCAAGGAACTCACTTTTCTCCTCATAAATATCAAATACTTCATCAATTTTACAACCGGGTCAGAGGCTTTCACAAATTCCAATTGAATTTCCCTAGTCATCCCTTTTCTCTTGAATTCTTTTTTTTTATTTTTTTTTGTTCTATTTTTCTGCTTCTATTTTTGGTGGGTGTTCAAGGGAGAAGAAATATAAAAATATAGCTTCGACATTAATATATCAAAAGAACATCATAACCAATTGGTTGACTCATAATTAATTGGGATATGTAATGTGTCCCAATTCAATCAAAATTAAAATTCACACCCCAATATCTCAATTCCATTCACAGCAACACCAAACCAATTTTCGATCCCGGAATAATGAACCCTCACATATCCAAGTAAGGCAAAGGGTAGGAATTAGTAAAGGCCAAGGCTTGTATTGTCATGGTTTCATCACAAAAAGAAAGGTAATGAAAGGCAAGGCGGGCCTAAAGAATGGTAATAATATCGTTAGGGAGGCTATTTGGCTATGTAGTTTAATTAATAAAGAGAAGAATGCATCAATTATATTGTCACAATATGCAATGCAAAAATGCAATTTCAAACAAGATGCAAAACAAGTTTTAGAGGTGCAACTAATGGTGGAGTCTCTTAAGGAATAAAAGAATTAATAAAAATGATCAATCCATACTTTTAGGTTATATGGACTCACGGGATATGGCTCAATCAACTAAACCTAGCCCAAATATTTGGGCACGCATATTTACAAATACTAAGATAGTCAAAGCAGTTAAGCACACTATTCATAACTTGACTCAAAATCAGAAGAATTAAAGAAACATATTTCAAGAACTTTTAGGTTCTCAACCAAACTTCTCTAGGTAAAGCAAGATAAATTAAAAGTCTAATTGGTTTACAAATCATCACCGAAGGTGTTTCGGACACGCTAATCCGAATCCTATATTTTTTTGGTCTTTTCTTATTTCTGATTTTTTTGGATTTTTTAATAGTGGTGGATGCAAAACTAGGAAAAGAAAAACTAAAAAGAAAATAAAGAAAAGAAAAGAAAATCTAATATGATCTAACTCATGCAATCTAGGTGAATGCAGGTTTACCTAATCTGAAAAGTAGAAAGAAATATTCAAACGAAACACTATAAAAGGAAAATAAAAGAAAAAGAAAACAAATAAAACTCTTAAAAAAATAAAAAATAAAAATTGAAAACTAAATTAAGAAAAGAAAAATTGAAAGAAATATACGAAAATAAAGAAAAATAGATATACACCATCCCATGCTTAAACATAGCATTGTCCTCAATGCAAAGGACACAGGTAAAAGGGGAAAGGTTGTTAACAATGTAAAACTAATTCATAACAAACCTATAACAACTTAAAGTCATTAGGACTCCACCCATGCTTGTATATTAAATTAACTAACATTCAAGATTCAAGATTTCAACCTTAACTACTCAAGAACTGAGTTTAACGAACTTCACATGTTCCAAAATAGATACTCAACAAATCCAACTCTAAATCATGTGTGAAAACGACAAAGTTACCAACTTTTCAAATTAAACATCCTAAATATACTAACTAGTATCAAAAACTACTCAAGCAAGGTGCGCACCAAACTATGAGCATGAACATGGTGAAATAGGAAACATATTCAAGTATAAAATATGCAAAAAAAAAAAAATAAAAGACCACAAATACTAGCAGGTAATGAAGTTGAAGGATCAATAAAGAATCGTACCTTAAAGTTGCTTGAACACAAGTAGGAGTAGAGATTGCAGGTAAAAGAAATTTGGAAATTTTCAGATTGAGAAATTATTTAGGTTGAAGTGCAGGATAAAGATAATAAAGGGTGGAGGAAGTAAAAGAAATAAAAGGATTAAAAGAAAGAAGAAAGTTGAAAATTTAGGAATTTCAAAATTTTATTTCGAAGAGAGGAAATCGAGAAATAAAGCTGTGAGAATAGGAAACGCTGGGAGCGTTTTTAAGCGCGGCCAGTGTTTTGATTTCTGTAATTTTTCGGTCTCTCTGTATGAGACGCTTCCAGCGCTTTAGGAAGCGCGGCCAGCGTTTTTGAACCTGGCAATGTCGCTTGCATTTTTTTTTTCGTCTGCCGCTTTTCTCTTTAATCTCTTTTTTTACGTATAGTCAACCGACAATACTAGCAAAATTAGGGTTCTTAAAATTTAAATAACCAGATAGTCAAATTAAAATCGAACACTAAGAAAATTAAAGAGAAATTAAGAGTTCTAAAATTAATTAAAATAAACTCAGTAAGAAGGTCAAGATCCGGGTCTTAGTTCCAGACGACGTCAAAGCCCTTAGAAGCTTGTCAAACTCTTCTTCATGCTGTTTGCAAGCTAGCAGGTTAGAGATCAACTGAAAACTTATAAAATAAAACATTAGTAAAGTTCTCAGTAATAAATCAAATTTGCTAGAAAAATCAAAAGATTCATAATATGTGGTCCACAAGAATTTTCTACGAACATCCTCTAGGTATATCAAATAAGGGTCAGTGGAGGGGTCACAACCTCTAAAAGTACCTAGGGATAACTCATCAATAATATTGTTAGTTTCACAAGAATTAACCTCATCAAAAATATTAACTTGAACGTCAAAGGTCTTTTCATCAGATATGGGTTCCTTATTAATTTCTAGTGAAACTGAAGGTAGTGAAAAAGGAATAGAAGCATGAAATAATTTACTGGAATCAGGGAGTACAATATTATCAGGGTCCTTGTTCGAAAAATTTAATTCGTTATCAACCTTCTCGCTTGGTTCCTCATAATTAATAATTTCAACTGACTCATGATGAAAATCATCCTCAAACCTAGTATCTAACCCAGAAATTTAACTCACCTCAGACCCTGTCGATTGAGAAAAAGGTAAGGAATTATTATGTAAATCAGAAACACCATCAATAGTGTTTTCAGGTAAACTAGGATAAGAAGGATCATCAAAACTGACTTCTAAAAGGACGGCGGACTTGTTATCATCACATATTACCTTATTGGAAGGTTTAGAACTATGGTCAATGTTCTGCAACAAGTCACACCTTTCTAGCAATTTATTTGACTCATTCAGTCTTTCTACCTTTGCCCTCAATAACGATGCCTCTCAGGGACTTGTGTTCAACTATGCACTAAACTAGTTCACTACAAAGGATGCTAGGTCAATCAAAAGGTTGTGGTAACGGTTCAGATAATTAAATAAGGAAGCAGGAAATTAAAGGATTTAACCAAGTATTAAAAGTGTTCAGGGGAGTCCACTCTAGTAACTTAATCAATTAAGCGGTGATTCTAGTTCTAGGTAATTTTAGTAGTGTCAGGGTCTATAATCTTTCTAAGCCTTATCACTTCGATCTTTCCATCCTAGGTGAGTTATAGTGATTAAACTATCATTATTTCTTACTATTTAATTGAATCAAAGATAAAGAACCGATTATAACACGACCCTAGGCAAGAATCATTATGTCTAACTATTTTCTAAACATATTCAATCTACGCAATCCAATTCAGAACTCAAACTGTCGTTCTGTTGTCGAGAATGTAAAACTAAGTACAGGCTCAAACTGTCGTTCTGTTGCCAAATTACCATGACATACAATACACGCAGATTAAACGACTGTATTAAAACCTAAAACTGAAATTACACACTATAAATTAATTGAAGAACATCGAGTTTATCCACTAAACAAAGAATCTAAGCGCTCATAATAATAAAAACAAGGAAAACAATAATAAAATCTGAATAACGAAGCATAAAGTAAATAGAAATTAAACCGAACGTTCGAGTCGTCGAATTCAATTTCTTCGTGTCTCTCGATTCGATCTCCTTCTCCTCCTCTTTCTATCCTAATCTACTAGAACGACTCCTCGAAGGGAGGAAAAATACAGAGAAAACCTATACTAAACGTTTGTCGAAGAAAATAGAATAATTTCCGGATGCCCTAATGTGTGCGGCGTGTATTTCTTTTATACGGAAACGCAAGACGCTGGCAGTGTCCAAAAAGCACCACCAGCGTCTCAAATTTTCCTTCCGCCCAAACTTCCTGCCCTAGACGCTGCTAGGGTGTATTTAGGCCCTGGTAGGGGGTGACAGGCACTGGTGGGGGGTAATTTCACGCTGGCGGGGGGTCTTCCTTGGCGTGTAATGGGCCGAGGTATAGAGTTGGGCCGTGCTTTTCTTTTCCTCTTTTACTCTTCTAGGAATTAATCCTTCAAATTTCTTCCTCTTTATTCCTCACTTCAACTCTTCTCAATTTTTCCACTTTTCTTCTAATTTCTTATGCTTTTTGGTGAAATTTCATCAAATCCTGCAAGACCTACCAATTTTCGAACAAGTGAAGAATATCATAGAAATTGGTATAAAAACATGGATTTTCGAGTATAAAAAGCATGAAATATATGTGTTTTCAGCCCTAAAAAATACTATATAAAAATCACTTATCAAATCCCCCCATGCTTAGCTCTTGCTTGTCCCCAAGCAAGTCAGAATGAAAAACAGGAGAAAGGGCTCAAACAACAAAAAGGGACTGAAAGAAAGAGGATTGATAGGGGTTAACATAAGGTTAAAAAGAAATTGAACACCCCCTCAGGCTAACCAATCAGACATATCAATCCATCAAGCAGACACCAAGATTAGTTTGGAAGAGAACAAAATCAGTGTATAATAGAGAGAATGAAGTTTTCGAAATAAAGTGGAGAGAACAAGTATTTCAAAAGCGAAAAACCACCAACAGTCTTAAGATAAGTGCAAATATGCGCGGTTTGTTTAGGATAAAAACTTAACGCTCAAACACTCAAATTTGAATGTACGTAGGTTTTTCTCATACTCAGACCAAAAGAAACAACCTACCATAGGCTTGGTAAGAATCTCGCTCTCTACTGCTAGTATGCAAAGACATAAGTGACAATCAAAAGGACTTTTAGGGTTGTAAAGAGGCTTAGGTTAAGGGAAAGGAGTTGTAAAATTTAGGTATGAGGAGATAAAGAGCCATGCTTGGATTAATTTTTAACAAAGAACTGCTCTCAATCTCACCTTCTTGCCTGATATATGCAAGGAACTCACTTTTCTCCTCATAAATATCAAATACTTCATCAACTTTACAACCGGGTCAGAGGCTTTCACAAATTCCAATTGAATTTCCCTAGTCAACCTTTTCTCTTGAATTCTTTTTTTTTAATTTTTTTTGTTCTATTTTTCTGCCTCTATTTTTGGAGGGTGATCAAGGGAGAAGAAATATAAAAATATTGCTTCGACCTCAATATATCAAAAGAACATCATAACCAATTGGTTGACTCATAATTAATTGGGATACGTAATGTGTCCCAATTCAATCAAAATTAAAATTCACACCCCAATATCTCAATTCCATTCACAGCAACACCAAACCAATTTTCGATCCCGGAATAATGAACCCTCACATATCCAAGTAAGGCAAAGGGTAGGAATTAGTAAAGGCCAATGCTTGTATTGTCAGGGTTTCATCACAAAAAGAAAGGTAATGAAAGGCTAGGCGGGGCTAAAGAATGGTAATAATATCGTTAGGGAGGCTATTTGGCTATGTAGTTTAATTAATAAAGAGAAGAATGCCTCAATCATATTGTCACAATATGCAATGCAAAAATGAAATTTCAAACAAGATGCAAAACAAGTTTTAGAGGTGCAACTAATGGTAGAGTCTCTCAAGGAATAAAAGAATTGATAAAAATGATCAATCCATACTTTTAGGTTATGTGGACTCACGGGATATGGCTCAATCAACTAAACCTAGCCCAAACATTTGCGGCACGCATATTTACAAATACTAAGATAGTCAAAGCAGTTAAGCACACTATTCATAACTTGACTCAAAATCAGAAGATTTAAAGAAACATATTTCAAGAACTTTTAGGTTCTCAACCAAACTTCTCTAGGTAAAGCAAGATAAACTAAAAGTCTAATTGGTTTACAAATCATCACCGTAGGTGTTTCGGACAGGCTAATCCGAATCCTATATTTTTTTGGTCTTTTCTTATATCTTATTTTTTTTGGATTGTTTAATAGTGGTGGATGCAAAACTAGGAAAAGAAAAACTAAAATGAAAAGAAAGAAAAGAAAAGAAAATCTAATATGATCTAACTCATGCAACCTAGGTGAATGCAGGTTTACCTAATCTGAAAACTAGAAAGAAAAATTCAAACAAAACACTATAAAAGGAAAAGAAAAGAAAAAGAAAACAAATAAAACTCTCAAAAAAATAAAAAATTGAAAATTGAAAGCTAAATTAAGTAAAGAAAAATTGAAAGAAAAATACGAAAATAAAGAAAAATAGATAAACACCATCCCATGCTTAAACATAGCATTGTCCTCAATGCAAAGGACACAGGTAAAAAGGGAAAGGATGTTAACAATGTAAAACTAATTCATAACAAACCTATAATAACTTAAAGTCATTAGGACTCCACCCATGCTTGTATATTAAATTAACTAACATTCAAGATTCAAGATTTCAACCTTAACTACTCAAGAACTGAGTTTAACGAACTTCACATGTTCCAAAATAGATACTCAACAAATCCAATTCTAAATCATGTGTGAAAACGACAAAGTTACCAACTTTTCAAATTAAACAACCTAAATATACGAACTAGTATCAAAAACTACTCAAGCAAGGTGCGCACCAAACTATGAGCATGAACATGGTGAAATGGGAAAAATATTCAAGTATAAAATATGCAAAAAAAAAAAAAACAAAAGACCACAAATACTAGCAGGTAATGAAGTTGAAGGATCAATAAAGAATCGTACCTTAAAGTTGCTTGAACACAGGTAGGAGTAGAGAATGCAGGTAAAAGAAATTTGAAAATTTTCAGATTGAGAAATTATTTAGGTTGAAGTGCAGGAGAAAGATAGTTAATAAAGGGTGCAGGAAGTAAAAGAAATAAAAGGATTAAAAGAAAGAAGAAAGTTGAAAATTTTAGGAATTTCAAAATTTTATTTCGAAGAGAGGAAATCGGGAAATAAAGCTGTGAGAATAGGAAACGCTGGGAGCGTTTTTAAGCGCGGCCAGTGTTTTGATTTCTGCAATTTTTCGGTCTCTTTGTATGAGACGCTGCCAGCGCTTTAGGAAGCGCGGCCAGCATTTTTGAACCTGGCAATGTCGCTTGCATTTTTTTTTCGTCTGCCGCTTTTCTCTTTAATCTCTTTTTTCACCTATAGTCAACCGACAATACTAGCAAAATTAGGGTTCTTAAAATTTAAATAACCAAATAGTCAAATTAAAATCGAACACTAAGAAAACTAAAGAGAAATTAAGAGTTCTAAAAATAATTAAAATAAACTCAGTAAGAAGGTCAAGATCCGGGTCTATGTTCCGGACGACGTCAAAGCCCTTAGAAGCTTGTCTAACTCTTCTTCATGCTGTTTGCAAGCTAGCAGGTTAGAGATCAATTGAAAACTTATAAAATAAAACATTAGTAAAGTTCTCAGTAATAAATCAAATTTGCTAGAAAAATCAAAAGATTCATAATATGTGGTCCACAAGAATTTTCTACGAACATCCTCTAGGTATATCCAATATGTGTCAATGGAGGGGTCACAACCTCTAAAAGTACCTAGGGATAACTCATCAATAATATTGTTAGTTTCACAAGAATTAACCTCATCAAAAATATTAACTTGAACGTCAAAGGTCTTTTCATCAGATATGGGTTCCTTATTAATTTCTAGTGAAACTGAAGGTAGTGAAAAAGGAATAGAAGCATGAAATAATTTACTGGAATCAGGGAGTACAATATTATCAGGGTCCTTGTTTGAAAAATTTAATTCGTTATCAACCTTCTCGCTTGGTTCCTCATAATTAATAATTTCAACTGACTCATGATGAAAATCATCCTCAAACCTAGTATCTAACCCAGAAATTTAACTCACCTCAGACCCTGTCGATTGAGAGAAAGGTAATGAATTATTATGCATATCAGAAAAACCATCAATAGTGTTTTCAGGTAAACTAGGATAAGAAGGATCATAAAAACTGACTTCAAAAAGGTCGGCGGACTTGTTATCATCACATATTACCTTATTGGAAGGTTTAGAACTATGGTCAATGTTCTGCAACAAGTCACACCTTTCTAGCAATTTATTTGACTCATTCAGTCTTTCTACCTTTGCCCTCAATAATGATGCCTCTCAGGGACTTGTGTTCAACTACGCACTAAACTAGTTCACTACAAAGGATGCTAGGTCAATCAAAAGGTTGTGGTAACGGTTCAGATAATTAAATAAGGAAGCAGGAAATTAAAGGATTTAACCAAGTATTAAAAGTGTTCAGGGGAGTCCACTCTAGTAACTTAATCAATTAAGCGGTGATTCTAGTTCTAGGTAATTTTAGTAGTGTCAGGGTCTATAATCTTTCTAAGCCTTATTACTTCGATCTTTCCATCTTAGATGAGTTACAGTGATTAAACTATCATTATTTCTAACTATTTAATCGAATCAAAGATAAAGAACCGATTATAACACGACCCTAGGCAAGAATCATTATGTCTAACTATTTTCTAAACCTATTCAATCTACGCAATCCAATTCAATACTCAAACTGTCGTTCTGTTGTCGAGAATGTAAAACTAAGTACAGGCTCAAACTGTCGTTCTGTTGCCAAATTACCATGACATACAATACACGCAGATTAAACGACTATATTAAAACCTAAAACTGAAATTACACACTATAAATTAATTGAAGAACATCAAGTTTATCCACTAAACAAAGAATCTAAGCGCTCATAATAATAAAAACAAGGAAAACAATAATAAAATCTGAATAACGAAGCATAAAGTAAATAGAAATTAAACCGAACGTTCGAGTCGTCGAATTCAATCTCTTCGTGTCACTCGATTCGATCTCCTTCTCCTCCTCTTTCGTTCCTAGTTTACTAGAACGACTTCCCGAAGTGAGGAAAAATACAGAGAAAACCTATACTAAACGTTTGTCGAAGAAAATAGAATAATTTCCGGATGCCCTAATGTGTGCGGCGTGTATTTCTTTTATACGGAAACGCAAGACGCTGGCAGCGTCCAAAAAACACCACCAGCGTCTCAAATTTTCCTTCCGCCCAAACTTCCTGCCCTAGACGCTGCTAGGGTGTGTTTAGGCCCTGGTAGGGGGTGACAGGCACTGGTGGGGGGTAATTTCACGCTGGCGGGGGGTCTTCCTTGGCGTGTAATGGGCCGAGGTATAGAGTTGGGCGGTGCTTTTCTTTTCCTCTTTTACTCTTCTTGGAATTAATCCTTCAAATTTCTTCCTCTTTTATTCCTCACTTCAACTCTTCTCAATTTTTCCACTTTTCTTCTAATTTCTTATGCTTTTTGGTGAAATTTCATCAAATCCTGCAAGACATACCAATTTTCGAACAAGTGAAGAATATCATAGAAATTGGTATAAAAACATGGAATTTCGAGTAAAAAAAGCATGAAATATATGTGTTTTGAGCCCTAAAAAATACTATATAAAAATCACTTATCAAATCCCCCCATGCTTAGCTCTTGCTTGTCCCCAAGCAAGTCAGAATGAAAAACACGAGAAAGGGCTCAAACAACAAAAAGGGACTGAAAGAAAGAGGATTGATAGGGGTTAACATAAGGTTAAAAAGAAATTGAACACCCCCTCAGTCTAACCAATCAGACACATCAATCCATCAAGCAGACACCGAGATTAGTTTGGAAGAGAACAAAATCAGTGTATAATAGAGAGAATGAAGTTTTCGAAATAAAGTGGAGAGAACAAGTATTTCAAATGCGAAAAACCACCAACAGTATTAAGATAAGTGCAAATATGCGCGGTTGGTTATGGACGTAGGCCATTCAAAAGAGCAAACCTCACTTTAGGATAAAAACTTAACGCTCAAACACTCAAATTTGAATGTACGTAGGTTTTTCTCATACTCAGACCAAAAGAAACAACCTACCATAGGCTTGGTAAGAATCTCGCTCTCTACTGCTAGTATGCAAAGACACAAGTGACAATCAAAAGGACTTTTAGGGTTGTAAAGAGGCTTAGGTTAAGGGAAAGGATTTGTAAAATTTAGGTATGAGGAGATAAAGAGCCATGCTTGGATTAATTTTTAACAAAGAACTGCTCTCAATCTCACCTTCTTGCCTGATATATGCAAGGAACTCACTTTTCTCCTCATAAATATCAAATACTTCATCAATTTTTACAACCGGGTCAGAGGCTTTTTTTTTAAATTTCCCTAGTCACCCCTTTTCTCTTGAATTCTTTTTTTTTAAATTTTTTTTTCTATTTTTCTGCTTCTATTTTTGGTGGGTGATCAAGGGAGAAGAAATATAAAAATATTGCTTCGACCTCAATATATCAAAAGAACATCATAACCAATTGGTTGACTCATAATTAATTGGGATATGTAATGTATCCCAATTCAATCAAAATTAAAATTCACACCCCAATATCTCAATTCCATTCACAGCAACACCAAACAAATTTTCGATCCCGGAATAATGAACCCTCACATATCCAAGTAAGGCAAAGGGTAGGAATTAGTAAAGGCCAAGGCTTGTATTGTCAGGGTTTCATCACAAAAAGAAAGGTAATGAAAGGCTAGGCGGGGCTAAAGAATGGTAATAATATCGTTAGGGAGGCTATTTGGCTATGTAGTTTAATTAGTAAAGAGAAGAATGCCTCAATCATATTGTCACAATATGCAATGCAAAAATGCAATTTCAAATTAGATGCAAAAAAAGTTTTAGAGGTGCAACTAATGGTAGAGTCTCTCAAGGAATAAAAGAATTGATAAAAATGATCAATCCATACTTTTAAGTTATGTGGACTCACGGGATATGACTCAATCAACTAAATCTAGCCCAAAGATTTGGGCACGCATATTTACAAATACTAAGATAGTCAAAGCAGTTAAGCACACTATTCATAACTTGACTCAAAATCCGAAGATTTAAAGAAACATATTTCAAGAACTTTTAGGTTCTCAACCAAACTTCTCTAGGTAAAGCAAGATAAACTAACAGTCTAATTGGTTTACAAATCATCACCGAAGGTGTTTCGGACAGGCTAATCCGAATCCTATATTTTTTTGGTCTTTTCTTATTTCTGATTTTCTTTGGATTTTTTAATAGTGGTGGATGCAAAACTAGGAAAAGAAAAACTAAAATGAAAAGAAAGAAAAGAAAAGAAAATCCAATATGATCAAACTCATGCAACCTAGGTGAATTGAAATCTAAATTAAAAAAAGAAAAATTGAAAGAAAAATACGAAAATAAAGAAAAATAGATATACACCATCCCATGCTTAAACATAGCATTGTCCTCAATGCAAACGACACATGTAAAAGGGGAAAGGTTGTTAACAATGTAAAACTAATTCATAACAAACCTATAACAACTTAAAGTCATTAGGACTCCACCCATGCTTGTATATTAAATTAACTAACATTCAAGATTCAAGATTTCAACCTTAACTACTCAAGAACTGAGTTTAACGAACTTCACATGTTCCAAAATAGATACTCAACAAATCCAACTCTAAATCATGTGTGAAAACGACAAAGTTACCAACTTTTCAAATTAAACAACCTAAATATACTAACTAGTATCAAAAATTACTCAAGCAAGGTGCGCAGCAAACTATGAGCATGAACATGGTGAAATGGGAAACATATTCAAGTATGAAATATGCAAAAAAAAAAAAAAAAACAAAAGACCACAAATACTAGTAGGTGATGAAGTTGAAGGATAAATAAAGAATCGTACCTTAAAGTTGCTTGAACACAGGTAGGAGTAGAGATTGCAGGTAAAAGAAATTTGGAAATTTTCAGATTGAGAAATTATTTAGGTTGAAGTGCAAGATAAAGATAGTTAATAAAGGGTGGAGGAAGTAAAAGAAATAAAAGAATTAAAAGAAAGAAGAAAGTTGAAAATTTTAGGAATTTCAAAATTTTATTTCGAAGAGAGGAAATCGGGAAATAAAGCTGTGAGAATAGGAAACGCTGGGAGCGTTTTTAAGCACGGCCAGCGTTTTGATTTCTGCAATTTTTCGGTCTCTCTGTATGAGACGCTGCCAGTGCTTTAGGAAGCACGGCCAACGTTTTTGAACCTGGCAATGTCGCTTGCCTTTTTTTTTTCGTCTGCCGCTTTTCTCTTTAATCTCTCTTTTTACCTGTAGTCAACCTACAATACTAGCAAAATTAGGGTTCTTAAAATTTAAATAACCAAATACTCAAATTAAAATCGAACACTAAGAAAACTAAAGAGAAATTAAGAGTTCTAAAAATAATTAAAATAAACTCAGTAAGAAGGTCAAGATCCGGGTCTTTGTTCCGGACGACGTCAAAGCCCTTAGAAGCTTGTCAAACTCTTCTTCATGCTGTTTGCAAGCTAGCAGGTTAGAGATCAACTTAAAACTTATAAAATAAAACATTAGTAAAGTTCTCAGTAATAAATAAAATTTGCTAGAAAAATCAAAAGATTCATAATATGTGGTCCACAAGAATTTTCTACGAACATCCTCTAGGTATATCCAATAAGGGTCAATGGAGGGGTCACAACCTCTAAAAGTACCTAGGGATAACTCATCAATAATATTGTTAGTTTCACAAGAATTAACCTCATCAAAAATATTAACTTGAACGTCAAAGGTCTTTTCATCAGATATGGGTTCCTTATTAATTTCTAGTGAAACTGAAGGTAGTGAAAAAGGAATAGAAGCATGAAATAATTTACTCGAATCAGGGAGTACAATATTATCCGGGTCCTTGTTTGTAAGTTTAATTCGTTTTCAACCTTCTCGCTTGGTTCATCATAATTAATAATTTCAACTGACTCATGATGAAAATCATCCTCAAACCTAATATCTAACCCAGAAATTTCACTCACCTCAGACCCTGTCGACTGAGAAAAAGGTAAGGAATTATCATGCAAATCAGAAACACCATCAGTAGTGTTTTTAGGTTAACTAGGATAAGAAGGATCATCAAAACTGACTTCTAAAGGGACGGCGGACTTGTTATCATCACATATTACGTTATTGGAAGGTTTAGAACTATGGTCAATGTTCTGCAACAAGTCACACCTTTCTAGCAATTTATTTGACTCATTCAGTCTTTCTACCTTTGCCCTCAATAACGACTTGGATAAGGTAATACTAGGGCAATCATCCTGTTCATCTGATACACTAGAAATTGAATTATGAGATCGGATGTAGGACATAGCATGAAAGGCGCAAGGATTAAAGTACTCAGTTACATCATTAGAAGTTGCAAAAGCATACTTATCACGTTCAAGCGATTTAAGTAAATTCCAAGCTTCATCAACAGATTTTTCACGAAAACAAAAATGATTCAAAATATTACGTGTCTCTGTATTCACACCTTCAAAAATAACATTAAGAATTTCACTTTTTCCAATCATACTCTCACTTTCAACAAGAAAAGCAAATAAACGCTCATAATAATTTCAGTATAATTCACGTTCAAGTTGGGGGAAAATAAAAAGATGCCATTTTTTTATTTTAAAATTTTTTAAATTTTAATTGATTTTTTTAGGGTTTAAAGGAAAGAAATAAAAACCTAGTCAACTAGAGTGCGTTCGTCTAATGGCAATTGGGGAAACAAGTCCCCGGCAACGGTGCCAAAAACTTGACAGACCTACAACATATAAGGTGTCTGTGTACCGCAAGTGTACGGGTCTGTGTAGTAATAAAAATATCGTTCTCTCTCAGGGACTTGTGTTCATCTACGCACTAAACTAGTTCAATACAAAGGATGGTAGGTCAATCAAAAGGTTGTGGTAACAGTTCAGATAATTAACTAAGGAAGCAGGAAATTAAAGGATTTAACAAAGTATTAAAAGTGTTCAGGGGAGTCCATTCTAGTAACTTAATCAGTTAAGCGGTGATTCTAGTTTTAGGTAATTTTAGTAGTGTCGGGGTCTATAATCTTTCTAAGCCTTATCACTTCGATCTTTCGATCCTAGGTGATTTACAGTGATTAAACTATCATTATTTCTAACTATTTAATCAAATCAAAGATAAAGAACCGATTATAACACGACCCTAGGCAAGAATCATTATGTCTAACTATTTTCTAAACCTATACAATCTACACAATCCAATTCAAGACTCAAACTGTCGTTCTGTTGTCGAGAATCTAAAACCAAGTACAGGCTCAAACTGTCGTTCTGTTTCCAAATTACCATGACATACAATACACGCAGATTAAACGACTGTATTAAAACCTAAAATTGAAATTACACACTATAAATTAATTGAAGAACATCGAGTTTATCCCCTAAACAAAGAATCTAAGCACTCATAATAATAAAAACAAGGAAAACAATAATAAAATCTGAATAACGAAGCATAAAGTAAATAGAAATTAAACCGAACGTTCGAGTCGTTGAATTCGATCTCTTCGTGTCACTCGATTCGATCTCCTTCTCCTCCTCTTTCGTTCCTAATCTACTACAACGACTTCCCGAAGGGAGGAAAAATACAGAGAGAACCTATACTAAACGTTTGTCGAAGAAAATAGAATAATTTCCGGATGCCCTAATGTATGCGGCGTGTATTTCTTTTATACGGAAACACAAGACGCTGGCAGCGTCCAAAAAGCACCATCAGCGTCTCAAATTTTCCTTCTGTCCAAACTTCCTGCCCTAGACGCTGCTGGGGTGTGTTTAGGCCCTGGTAGGGGGTGACAGGCGTTGGTGGGGGGTAAATTCACGCTGACGGGGGGTCTTCCTTGGCGTGTAATGGGCCGAGGTATAGAGTTGGGCCGTGCTTTTCTTTTCCTCTTTCACTCTTCTAGGAATTATTTCTTCAAATTTCTTGCTCTTTTATTCCTCACTTCAACTCTTCTCAATTTTTCCACTTTTCTTCTAATTTCTTATACATTTGGTGAAATTTCATCAAATCCTACAAGACATACCAATTCTCGAACAAGTGAAGAATATCATAGAAATTGGTATAAAAACATGGAATTTCAAGTATAAAAAGCATGAAATATATGTGTTTTGAACCCTAAAAATACTATATAAAAATCACTTATCACGGGGCATTGAAGTTGACCCTTCAAAAATGAAGGCTATCCAAGAGCTGCAGCCGCTCAGGACAGAAAAAGAGATAAGAGTCTTCCTAGGACGAGTCAATACATCAGCAAGTTCATCTCAAAGCTCACCATGACTTGTGAACCTTTATTCAAGAAACTAAGAAAGGAAGCAAAATAGAATGGGACGATCAATGTCAAGCGGCCTTTGACAAAATCAAGGAGTATTTGCAACATCCTGCAGTCCTCATGCCGCCAGTACTAAATGAGCCTCTACTCCTTTACCTTACCATGACTAGCTCTGCAATGGGGGCTATGCTAGCTCAAAAGGTTAAAGGTCAAGAGAGCGCCATCTACTACTTGAGCAAGAAGTTCGTGGACTATGAAAGCCGATACGTAGACATAGAGAAAATGGCTCTCGCATTAGTGTGGGCCACTAAGAAGTTAAGGCATTACATGCTTTCACACACAGTATATGTCATAGATGAGAATAATCCCATTAAGTTCATTATGGAGCAACCTACCATCAACAACCGCATCGTTCGATGGGTGGTCATGCTCTCAGAGTTCAATCTTCAGTACCTGCCTCAGAAATCCATCAAAGGACGGGTTGTTTCAGATTTCCTAGCTGCTTCACCATCACAGGAACCTCCAAGCACTCACTTGGAATTGCCAGACGAAGATGTATTCTTCATTGATGAAATAACAAGGGAAATGTATTTCCTCTTCCTCTGACAATAGTTCGCCAATGCCGAAGAAGTTCGAGGTTCTTCGATGAGGCCCAAGTGTCCCATTAACCAGATCTGTCCATAAAGATAGCCAGGGTAAGGTTGCATGCCAATTAACCCAAACTAACGAAAAAAAGGGTGTAAAACCCGCGCGGGTTTTACAGGCAGTAGGGGCAGAAACCAAGTAGATGAAGGAAAGGAAGAGTAAAATACCTGAAGTAGCAGGGGGCTTCCTCGAAAATCATGTTCTGGATTCGGATCATCCAAGCCAATCATGGTTTCCGCTAGCTTAAAGGTACGTGATTGTAGCCCCGGTTCTCTTGCCACCGTGGTAGAAGCAAAACTCACCAAGGAGACATAATACGAGCGCTCGCACTCGTATCACCGGGATATATTCCAAGGTATCGGGCGATTGAAAATAGTCAACTATGGTTTGAAAGTGTACCTTTTCGCCAAGTAGTGCACTTCCGATGACCCGAGAAGGAAAACATAAGAGCTCTTTGTACTGCTTGGGGATGTCAGTTGTTGTTGGAGGCGACGTTAGACGAGCGAAATGATTCGTCCCTAGGATTGAGGATCATTCCTCCGGAAGCGGACATAACTCTTTCCAAGTGAACAGAAAAACATACATTTTTGGATCCCAAAAAGTCTCCGCCACACGTAGAAAGTCATGATTGACTCTCACTTGTCGAAGGCTCAACAAGCTCGTCAATTTATATCTTCCGAGCTCTTTTTTCTCTTCCTTGGACAAGGTGCTCATCCAAGTTGCAAGTTTCTTCTCGAATGTTTTTTGTGTTTTTGAGGAGTATGTGATTTCTTTAAAGTGAAGATGAGGAGCAATGATCATACACATAACATGAGGTATTTATACACCTTCATACATGATGTAAAATGGAGAAAAGCAATCAGCCAACGATCACATAGTCGTTACTCTTCATATCCCATGATTTCAGCCCATCTACAGCGGCTAGCAAAAAAAAAAAGGGAAAAGAAAATCAAAACCCGCGCGGGTTTTGATGTTCATAGACCCCACGCGCGCGCTTGTCCAAGCTCAGGCCCATGGCCTGCTGACGAAGAAAACCCGCGCGACTTTTGTAACGAAATGGCCCGCCTTCAGCAAACAAGCCCATCTGTTTTCTGTTTTTTTAGTTGGCCCTTGTGAATTAAATTGGCCCGTTCATGTATCTTTGATGAATTGGATCTTATCATTGACCCAGTGATGCTCGGTTTTGAAATTTTGCTCGAGTATACTTTGACACTTAAGTTTTATATTCTCTTTTATTTTCTTTTCTTTTTAAGGAAGCGGGATTAATTTGGGGATTAATCTCGTCATGTAGAAGGTCATTCAAGCATGCATTATTAATAATAATAATAATAATAAAAGAAAGTCGTGCATTCACCGAGTCTTGCATATAAAATAAAAATAAAATTCATAAAGAGTCTTGCATTAAAATAAAAAAAAGTACAAAATAGTCTTGTATACAAAAGTCTAAAATACATAGAATCTTGTTTGCCATCAGTCCAGTCACCACAAGGAGCCCGAATCGCCGCTATCATCAACCAGATTGTTACCAGCATGAGAAGTCCCAGCCTTGGATGTGCCAGCCGTGCCAAATCAGTGTCCCAAGAGTAGTAGTTGGGACCTGGAGCCGTCTGCGTTGGCTCAGACAAGGGGGCTTCAGAAGGATGCACGCTCGATGGTGACGATATGGAATGCTCTTACGAAGCAGCTAGCCATGAATGGTCAGGAACATGCCACTCGACAGAGGGGGTAGGCCATACATGACCAGCTCAATAACCGGGGGCTGGCCAACTAGAAGAACTAGATCCTCCCAGCCAAGAGTGTTGAGGTGCAGACCACTCTTGCATACCCGTAGGCCATGAAGGACCCATCCTAGGAGTTGGAACAGGCCATCCAGTAGAATGAGAACCAGAGCCAAAAGAGGAAGCATGTAAGGTGCAGGACGTGAGGTAGCGTCATCCGCTAGGGCCTGACTGCAAGATACCCTATGGATGCACCTGAGTCATGGTCCCTCACCACTATCTCCCGACCACGGTAACCGGAGCGCACTGAAGCGGGGGTATGACGAGAATGAGAAGGCCAGTATGTGGCGCGCTTGACTCGGAAGCATCTTCCACCCAATAGGAATGGGGCTGAGTATCACCGCCATACCCAACACTATGATACGATCCCCTCTGACCAAGTGGCTCCTCCAAAGACATCTGAGCCATGTCCTCTTCCATATTCGGAGGACGACGATCCCTGCTACCGGATCCACTACGATGAGACCTAGTTGAGTGGTGACCCTCGATCATAATGCCTTTGACGCGATCCTCTGGCACAACGGCGAGGGGAGGACGAGAAGATCCACCAACTTCTTCCCGAGATCGGCCTCGGGAAGAATACTCCCCTACCGAGAACGGCGTGGGGGCTCAGTGCGAGGGGCTCATGTAGTAGAACGTCGAGGTGGATCCCGGGGAACAAAATCCGCATCGGCCTCCATGTCAGCCCTTCCAACAGTATTGCCGCGATATCTGCCTGAGCCGGTGAAGATCCGATCAATATGCTTCTTCATAGTTCTCCACTCTTTAGTCAATTGGCAGAGGAAAGCCCATATTGGCCGAAAGATAATGAGACTAAGGTTATACATGCATAAGTGACATGTGGGATCAAAGGAATCGACATGAAACAGAGAATTACCGGTTTCCGATCGAATTCTCTGAGTGTAGAGCATTGACTGCTGGTCTCTACATCCAAGAATCCGCCGATCCTTCTCCTCGCTGGTGGGACCTACACCTCAGCGGCCTTAGCATAGGGCCCAAACTGTAAACTTTATGGTCAGGGATCAGCCAAAACATGACAGAGATAAGGGAGGAAAATACGTACCACCCGGGGGGCTAAACGACTTAGATAGCGCTAGAATTCCTCATTGAATTGCTCTTGTAGAACATCATGCACAAAGTTGTCAAAGTCATGACCACGGATCAGATCTCCCAGAACACCCGGGTCAACCGCCAGACATCTGAGCCAGAACACCCAAGGACGCCAATTCACTTGATCCTATGAAAGAAAGAGAGCCATTCCAAAAATGGAGGCAAAAATAAAATAAAGACGTCTGGCATAAAGACATACCGGTGTTAGGTCATCCAACACACGACGAATACGGTCGAGACTGCCTGGCTGGAATTTCTTCCCACGAATTGCCTCAGTAGTCCAGTGCTAAGTAGCCGGGACCGTCTTATTTTTCTTTGAGCGAATGTCCAAAGGCAGAATGTACTCGTATGCCCACGACTGCATGAACATAAAGTCAAAGAAAGATCAAAAGAGTAGCAATACTACAAAGAGAAAAGTCTCGGGTACATACCTCGAGCACCTTCCACAGAGAAGGGCCATACTGGTAGCGAGTATGAGTCTCATGGAGATAAACTAGATCATCATCCAGTGAAAGTTTGACAACGCGGTGGAGCTAGAGAATGAAGTTCGCATAAGCCACTTTGCCCCAATTCAGGTTCCGGATATTAATAAGGTCCAGAAGATTCCGGAACCATGTCAAAGTGATGTTTTCCCTGCGGTTGGCGGAAAGGGTGGAGAAAATAATGTACACTAGGAAGATAAAGCGACGTTGATCCCCGAGCAAATTTTGGAAGTTGGCATCATGAATGGCCGCTTCGAAGTGCGCGTAAGAGAGGTTTGAAAGGCCTTGCCCTTGGCCTAAGCGTGCTGACACTGGACCCAATCGATCCAAGACCATTGGCGGAATCTCGGCGTCAAAGACTGCGTCACGCCCACCCCAAGGAAGGTCAGTGATCATAACAAAGTCCGTGGGAGTAACAGTCATCTCACCCACAGGAAAATGAAAGGAATTGGTAGTGTCCCAAAACCTTTCAGCTATAGCACGGCCAATGACGCGGAATGTTTGACCTCTCCAGGCCACCAAGCATTTCCAAAACGGCATAAGACCTGCCGTGGTCAATGTGTTGTTGACAAAGTCCCCAGGAATTGATTCAGTAACTTTAAGGGGATCCTTTTGGACACCAGGAGTCTTCAAGGTATCCTCCTAAAGGCAAATAGAAGGGCTAATTAAAGTCGAGGGCTCATCTAATACATTGGATCTAGGCATAATCTTTCAGACCCTAGCTAGACCCAACACCAACACTGGGCTCACAGCCATGGCCTACAAGATAAACAAATTGAAGAGAAAAGAAAGAAAAAAAAAAGAACAAAACGGCCCGAGTGTCCCGGCCCAACGGAACCACCCGCACGGGTTTTGCTTCTCTGACGAGCCGCGCCTTCGGCCCAGCGAGTTTTTTTTTCTTTTTTCTGGCAGCCCATGCAGCAAGAAACCCGCGCGGGTTTTATATTTCTAAATGGGCCGAGAATGTTTGCGCCAAACGAAGAAAGTCTACATGTTTTTTTCTCTAAACTATGGGCCGAGTCAGTCATTTTACAAATCGAGGTTCTCGGTTGAAATACAAGAATAAAAAGGGCCATCACGAAGTCATGCATACGCGTCAAGTTAAGGCATGCTTAAAATATTGAAAATCGACAAGACATGAAAAATAAATTCGTGCTTGTTCGTTTTTTTACATTAAACTAAACATAAAAAGAAGTTTCGGAAATTACCTTGCCATGGGAACAGTAGAACCAAGCATGGTTCCACGATTGAATGGTGAGGTCCGAAGGGTCAGCATTTGCACCAGGGATGAAGTTGCGCCGCGAAGACATCTCGTGGAGCCATGCCGCCGCAGGAGGAAGAGGAGGATTTCTATGGCCTCGGGGATGCATTTTCTAAAGAACTCAAACTATCTTCAAAAAAGCGAATTTTTCTAGAGAGAGAAGAAGGAGCTAGAGAGTTGTGGAGGAGTTGACGATGTGAATGAATGAAATGAATGAGATATGATATTTATAGAAATATTGAGTAAATATCAATCGCTTGTGTCTAGGACCCGCCTCGAGATGCCAATTGCGTTTCATTGGTCGAAAATCCAAAGGTCATCACTTTGCCACCCAAAGAGGACACCGAGCTGTGTGGCACTTTCTCATCCACACAAGAACTGGGCCCCACTTTGATTCCCTTCACGAGGAGAGAAGAAGAAAAAAAAAAGAAAAGAGCCAAAACCCGTGTGGGTTTTGTGAGCTCTACAGGCCCAGCCATTAGGAGTTATAAAACCCGCGTGGGTTTTATTTCAGCTAGGGCCTGAATCAGCAGGCCAAGGCCTCACGACCCATTCAAAGAAAGCCATGCGACACAAATCTGATGGCCCTAAGACTGCGGCCCAGGATTTTCCAAAGTTCAGGTAAAAGTTTGAACCCTCTTCACATGAAGGTAAAATTAATACTTAATTTTCTTGTGATTTTCAGGTCGCCGCTAAAAAGGGATCGAACATCATCTGGTTGCCACATAGAAGAGAACCATCATCAACAACAGTCGTCCAACAGATGCCGCTTAAAGGTCTCCGACGATGTTAGCAGTAGCAGTCGTCCAACGGTCACCACTTAAAGGTTTCTGACAACATCATCAGCAGCAGTCATCCAACGGTCACCACTTAAAGGTCTCCGATGACATCATCAGCAACAGTCGTCCAACGGTCGCCACTTAAAGGTCTCCGACGACATCATCAACAACAGTCGTCCAACGGATGCCGCTTAAAGGTCTCCGATGATGTCATCAGCAGCAGCCATCCAACGGATGCCACGTAAAGGTCTCCAACGACATCCTCAGCATCAGTCGTCCAACGGATGCCACTTAAAGGTCTCTGACGACATCCTCAGCGTCAGTCGTTCAACAGATGCCAGTTAAAGGTCTCCAACGACATCCTCAGCATCGGTCGTCCAACGGATGCCACTTAAAGGTCTCCGATGACATCCTCAGCGTCAGTCGTTCAACGGATGCCACTTAAAGGTCTCCAACGCGATCGTCCAACGATTGCCACTTAAAGGTTACCGACGATATCATCATCAGCAACATCATTTGATCGCAATATAAAATAGCGCCGCCAACATCAAGACAGACATTAAGCAGATATCATTTCAGTCTAGTTTGACCTTTTTCCTATTCGGACTCGATCAAAGTGGGGGCTCTCTGTAGACACCGGGATTCGCACCGATATAATCTCGACTTATCAAAAGTGCAATAAAACATTTGGGCCGGATGCCAAGATGGATCGTTGGGCCAATAAGTGGCACAAGCACAATAATAAAAGGCGGCCCAGTACATGGAACAAAACCCGCTCGGGTTTTAATAAGCATAGACGGCCCAGCAGTAGGACAAGCCCAAGGCGCGCCCCGGCCCAGCAACTTGAAAACCCGCACGGGTTTTCCTTAACTTGAAGCGCGTCGTTTTGCCTCGTCCACGTTAGCGATCCGTGTGTAGGTTTTATAAAACCCGCGCGGGTTTTCTCTTTCAAAAGATGGCGCCAATATCTTGATCATTCCCCTGATTTTAGCCCACATGCCATAGACTTCTGCCTTGACTTTCAAAACCCGCGTGGGTTTTACGATTGCATGGCATGGTCATAGGGATGTGTCCCCATGATTGTCCCTCCAAACCTCATCTCCCTCACCTATAAATACCCCCTCCATTTCACCCTCAAACTACCAACTATCATCATAATCCTACCTTCACTCTCTTAAAACTCTCTCTATTACATCCATTCTCATATTACCATTACCCTTACTCTACCAACTTTTCATCAAATCACCACTCATATATTACCTTCCCATCATCCTCATACTCACCTTTCCATCCACCAAGTCAAGGCGAAGTCAAGAATCTCGACCGGCGCATTCGGGCTCCTAAATCAAAGAGGTTCGTTTTCATTTTTCTGTCGTTGCTATTGTTTAATCATGTAATTTGTACTTTATTTTCATTACTTATGCATATTTTGTAAACCAAAAATCATTTTTTATCTTGCATGATGAGAATATAATCTTGTGAAATTAATTAAACTTCTCCCTGCTCCTTTTCATTTTAATGCCGATTTTAGTAGAGTCTGTTTTCTAAACATGTGAATTCTCGAATTCTTATAATTCTCGAATTCGTAACCTTACCCCCGGACTTAGAATCAGGTTTCATAAACCGGAGTCACTTTTTCATTCTTTTGTGGTTTGTCGATTTCCTTAAATGGGCTGGCGACTCTTTATCACTTTTATAAATCCTTTTGGTTATTCAAAATAAATGATAATTGCACAAAAATAGTTATAAATAATTTAGTACCACTTTTTTTTATTAATCTAATTAAGGCCACCCAAGAGAAAATGGGCCAGAAGATTAATAAAACCCGCACGGGTTTTATTAATTTTCACCCTCTCTTCTCTGGGTCGAAGTTGCACAGGGCCTGGCCCATGGCACCATAAAACCCGCGCGGGTTTTAGGGTCCCATGGCGGTCCATTTGCTACTTCTTGGGCCCGGATGGAATAATGGGCCGGTACTAAATTTATTAGTAAATTATTTTAGTGTAATTTGCGATATTTTAATAATATAAAAGAATTTGTAAAATAAATAAAATTTCACCCCCCGAAAATGAATTTCGAAACTAAAAATATCTTTATTTTAGGATTAAGCAACCTTAGTCGCCTCCAGGTCACTTAAGCAGCGCATCCGAAATAATTTCCCCGAACGGGAATTTTCCGGGGCCTACAGATAGCGGGCGCTACCAGGCTCATTTATGCGCATCAAGACCGTAGCACCCGCTACCCTCCTTGTAGCGGGCGCTACGCCCTGAAGAGTGATTGCCCCGAAAAAGACCGCACCTGCGGTCTAGACGACAGCACCTGCGGTGATTTTGATACTTGCACAAGAGTCATGGCCAGGCGGTCTTGCAGACAACAGCCGCTGTCCTGCGTAGGAGAGAAGACTTCGCCAAGGACCTTCGTAGGACCGCACCTACGTTCCCGGGGACTGCACCTGCGGTCTCCTGGGGTTTCACGCGGATTCGTTGCTTGAAGTGCTGCGTTTTGTCTAACCTCTTTTGCTATGTATAAATACCCCCTTGAACGATTAGTTGAGGGGGGCAGCTTAGAGCCAGATGATTAGAGAGAAAAACACTATTAGAGTGAGGATTAGAGAAATTTCATATTAATTAGTGAGTGATTAGTGGAAGTTTATTGCAATTGTATTGGATTCTATCGAAGTTCTATTGAAGATCTGAAGATTTCTTTCTATATTGGAGCTTGGAGTCTTATTCATTCTTGATCATCCATTCCATTATCATCATATAATGAGAATTTCTTAATCACTACTCTCTTTTAATTTGCTCTGTTAAGTATTTCAATCTCTGTTTGCTATTGGATTGTTTTGTGTTTGTGATTCTTGGATTATTGCTTTTGCTAGTTAATTTCTCTATTTTGATCATGAATGTTGGAATTGTTGATGTTGTTAGTATGTTAATTAAGATGATTAGAGGCTAGAACTCTTTGGGTTAGGGAGAAATTAAGGATGTGAATGGTTAATTTGGCTCGGGTTAGTAAGTTTAGGAGGTAATTAGTAGTAGAATCAATTTCCCACTCCTATTCTTCCCTCAAGTGGGATGTATTCGGGATCGAAAGCTCTTGAATACATCCAACATTTGTGTTGGAAGATAGGAAATGGGATAGTTAATGCTCACCCACGATAGTGGAAGGAGGTTAACTTGGGAGTCCCGTTTCTTTAACCCTCCGGGTCCGTGGTGGGCTTTGAGGAAGTTAATCCGGACTATCCTCGAAAGATGAAATCCGGTGGGTTTTCTTTAACGGGATGGCCACTTGATTCTTCTATTTTGTTACTCCCTAATTGCAAAACCCTTGTTCTTATTACCTTTTATATCTCGAAATCTCCCGACACCCATTTTCCCATATCAACCGAACCTTAGTCTGAGTTTGTGTTTTGATTTTGCTGTTTATCACCCAAAAGCCTTTTTGATACCTTGTGACCTTAAACCCTACCTAGATCCAGTCACTTTTGTTCTAGGCCCTTTGCTCCTTGAGAGAGAACGACAAATACCGGATCACGAAAACCACGTTACAACCTTTTACCTTTTGAGCCAGCATAGCCCCCATTGCAGAGCTGGTCACGGTAAGATAAAGGAGTAGAGGCTCATCTAGTACTGGAGGCATGAGGACTGGAGGATGTTGCAAATATTCCTTGATTTTATCAAAAGCAGCTTGACATTGATCATCCCATTCTATTTTACTTCCCTTCTTCAACTTCTTGAACAAAAGTTCACACGTCATGGTAAAATTTGAGTTGAATCTACTGATATATTGAACTCGCCCTAGGGAACCCCTTATCTCCTTTTCTGTCCTGGGTGGTTTCAAATCTTGGATATCCTTTATCTTTGAAGGGTCAACTTCAATGCCTCGTTGGCTAACCACATAGCCTAGCAACTTCCCAGAGGTAACACCAAAGGTGCACTTTGCTGGATTAAGCCGCATTTTATACTTGCGAAGTCATAGGAAGAACTTGCGGAGATTGGGTATGTGTTCTTCCCTTGTTTTGGACTTAACAATCATGTCATCTACATAGACCTCTACTTCTCTATGCATCATATCGTGAAGTAAAGTGTTGGCGGTCCTTTGATATGTTGCTCCGGCATTTTTAAGACCGAAAAGCATGCCCACATAACAGTACGTTCCCCATAGTGTTGTAAACGAGGTCTTTTCCATATCTTCTTCTGCCATCTTGATTTGATTATAACCAGCATATCCATCCATGAAGGACAAGAGCTCATGTCCGCAAGTGTTATCCACCAACACATCAATGTGAGGCAATGGGAAACTATACTTGGGACTGGCTTTATTAAGGTCTCGGAAGTCCACACACATGCACACTTTCCCATCTTTCTTGGGTACAGGGACGATGTTGGCAATCCACTCGGGATATTGAACTGCTTTGATAAACTTAGCATTAAGCTGCTTGATCACTTCCTCCTCGATCTTCTTAGCCCATTCTGGTTTGATCCGCCGAGCCTTTTGTCGAACCGGTTTTGCATTAGGGAGCAAAGGTATGGTGTGCTCCGCGATCTCCCTGTTAATCCCTGGCATGTCCTCGTAGGACCATGCGAATACGTCCACAAACTCCTTGAGAAGCTCCATGAATGCTACCCGTTCTTCTGTTGTGAGCAAACTACCTTACTTCAACTCCCGAGGTTGCTCCTCTGTGCCCACATTTATGGTGATGGTGTCTTCCAACACCGCCATTTTGTGCTCATGTTCATTAGTAAATTCTTTTAAAAGTTCACTAAATTCAAGATTATTATTGGCGCACCAGTTCAGGGAAGAGGGGAAAGAAGAATCAAAGTAAGAAGAAATGTTCATCTTATTGAATGTTGAAAGGAATACATCACCAGCAGACTCAAGACCAGACTCATCAGACTCTAGACTCTTAGGTCATGACTCTATGCCATTAGGAACAGACTCTCCTACAGATAAAACAAAGTTATTCTCCTCAGCATTAACCCACGAGACCGCCTTAACTCCTCTATCTTCAGTGATCATAGAGCTTGGGTCAAAGCTTGGGTTGGATAATGCAGCAATAACAACGTCAGCCTCATACTTCTCTTGGACAGCTTCTTGTCCAAACAGCATGCCAAAGATGTTGCTCCCAGCAAGATGAGTCCATTCTAATGGTGGTTGCTTGTCCCAAGCGGGAACAAAGACAGTAGCCATATTAATGGAGTAGTCATTGAAGACTTCTAACCCAACAACTTGAACTCCTTTGTTCTTTAGGTAGAACGGTTCAGGGAACCCTTAGTAGGGGAAGTCATCACCTTCCCTAATTAACTACCAATTCAAAGTGAGTGGATAAGGCATTGTTTGGAACAATGTAGGGGGATTGTCCATCTTCTTCTGTTCAGTTATGGCCATTTTTACAAATCGACCTCCTTCTCAGTTGGCTTGTACCCTAAGCCAAATCTCCCCTTTTGTTTCAATGTCTTGATTACTGGAGGAATTCTGTTTTTCAGTTTTTCAGGTTCTTTCCTACTGTCTATCCAAGAAAGTAACCTTGTTTCTTGAGAATAGCATGTACTTTGGGGTTTGAGTAGGGATCGAAGACAAAAGGAACTTCGTCCTTGCTCAATATCGCCACGATTTAAAAGTTGTGGAGTTCTTCATCCAACGAGCTATGCTCCACTTCAAGGGTTGATTGTTTGGGAGTAAAGACAACATTGATGGGTTCTCCCAAGATGGTGATTACTCGGCCTTGAACCATCATTTTCACCTTCCGGTGTAAGGTAGATGCTATAGCATTACATTCATAAAGCCATTTCCTCCCTAGAAGCAAATTGAAGGAAGCTGGGATATCGAGCATTACAAACTCCATATTCCGAGTGATATTGCTTGTGGTGATAGGCAATATTATTGATCCAATCGACCTTCGAGGGGAATTGTCGTAAGCCCTGAGTTGTACGCCATATTAAGCCAAATATTACTCCTAACTTTTGTGTTGTCCTCCAAGGACACACATTTGTAGTTGAACCATTATCAATCAAAACCACTGGGATAGTTTTGTTGGAGCATTTCACTGTAAGGTATAGGGCTTTGTTGTGGGATGCTCCTCCATAGGGTAGATCCTCAATTTTGAAGGTAATGACCTCCTGGTGGGTGGTCACATGAGGAACTAAGGACTCAGGAGTCATCGTAGGAGGTACTGTTAGTGCAGTAAGGGCATCCAACATCTTCTGTCTATGGGCTTGCGATGCACATATGAGCTGCTAAATGGTGACCTCGGCTTTAGTCTTCTTAAGTTGAGCGAGAAAAGGATCTTCTGGACGAACCTGATTGTCGTTACCTACTATTGGTGTAGGGTTAGAAACAACCACTGGCTTGGTGGTGTTTCTGTTATTGTGGCGGCGAGACCGAGTAAGAAATGCTATATCGTCCAATGTCGGTTCATCTGTCTCAATCCATTCTGTCTCAGGATGCTCCTGCTCGTCATCATCGTCACTGTCCCAAATGCCATGTATGAATAGACCGTCGTGGATTTCAAGTATTTCTGGGATAGGTTGATCCTCTTCAACAATCAAAGAGGAAGGGTCAAAGCTTGAATCTCCACAAAAGATGGCATTTGCATGTTCGGGCATAGGGTTATTCTGATTATTAGGCTTTTTAGCAACTTTCGGCATCGAAAGCGTCCAATCCCTTATGATATCTTCTATTTTATTCTTGAGAGTCCAGCATTTCTCAGTGTCATGTCCTCGGCAACGATGATAGCGACAAAATTGGTTTGCATCCCAATTTTTGCCTTTAATTGTCGTTTCTTCTTTTGGTAAAGGCAGAACCAAAATGCCCCTCTTGACCAATTGATCAAGAGACTGAGAATAAGGGACATCTAGTGGCGTATATGTCTCGTACTTCGGCACATAAGGTCCCTTGCGCTGGATAGAGTTAGTCTCAACAATTTTAGGAGGGTGGCTGGCTTCACTAGTAGCCCTCCTATTGGAGCTAGACCCTTTCCAACCAGGCGTAGCAGTCTTATCATTATGCATAGCTTCCAGTTGAACACAAATGTCCTTTAAGTTGCCGAAATCCTTGATGACATGATATCCCAAGTGTTTAGATAGGCTTATCTTGAGCCCTTGCTTGAAAGTAGATAGCTGTAGGCGGAGAGGAATGGACTCATTGATGTTGGACAACTTGGTATGCCACCTTTCAAAATAATCCAAAAAGGATTCGTCGTCCCGTTGGTTCTTGGTGGTCAAGTCGTCCACCGTAGCTTGTTTCTTTTGGATACGACTAAAATGGTTAATGAAAGCTTTGAATAACTCATTCCACTTGGCCTTGACTTGCGGTGATAGAGCATGGTACCACACTTTGGCCTCACCATTTAAAGTGGATGGGAAGACTGTGGAGTACATGTTGACATCAATCCCATTCAGCGGTGCTAACCTCGTGAACTCTTCAATATGGTGAGTGGGATTCTCAGAGGGTTTGAACTTGATGTTGGTACCTCAACCTTGTCAGCTATCTTCAGAATTGGTTGAACAGGCAATGGCACCTCCATGTACTTGTCAGCAAAGGCCGGCACAGTGCTCATTGCCTTGGTGAGGCTTTCTAGTTTCTGTACAAGTGCCTTGACAACGGGGTCCCTTGTAGGTTTTGATACTTCTAGAGTATTATCCTTCGTTTTGGATGTCTATATCCCTCCAGAATCTGATGATATCTTAATGAACTCAGGTTCCGAGTCATATCCATGAACCTCTTCATCATCCTCTTCAGTATTCAGCCCCAAGTTTTTATTGATCTTGGTGATGGCCTGCAGCGTACCATCCATCACTTGTTATTGTTCATTCAGTTTTTTTCCCATCTTTTGTTCCTGCTCTAAAGTGCTGGCGAATACCAGACCTTGCATTTTGATGTAGAGATCATCCAAATTTTTCATGATGTTGACTTCGGTGCTCTTAACCGGGACCTCTTGGAATTATTCTCCGGACATGACGCAGTCACGAGTTGCAGATGGATTGTACTGGGGCTTTGGAATCAAACGGCCGGTGCGCGGATCTCGGATGCGGGCTCGGAGTCGATCACCAATGATGCCTGCATGGAAATTCAAAGTTATGACACTCGATGACATACTCCGACACATACTACTCGATGCATGCATGCTCTAAAAGACCTATATGACCTTAACAGACTTGACGCTTATATGGTGACACAAGGGACTCACCCACTTTTTTGGAGTGCATGACCTAACTCTATATGGACCTATTAACAGAACATTATAAAGGCCTGAATAAAGTCACGCATAGCGAGCGGATCACAAGTGGAAAGATACAAGTCAGTGTTTCTCAATTCAGACGGGTCCAACCCACAGGCCAACCATTTTAAGGAGAATCCTTAACTTGACCTAATAACTTTAGACCACTCTAGCTATGTTGGCTATAATGCGGACTAGAATAATGTTCAACAAGACCGACAACCCTTTTTTTAAATACTTTTTTCTACTCTTTGTTTTTACTCAAGGAAAATGGATATTGTAAAGGATTGAGTAAAGCCAACAATAAGCGAGTTATAATTAGTTTATGGGCTTAATTGACAAATCCAATATGGTCGGGCCTAACAACGGGTCAGCCATAAATGTGATGGATTTATTAATTAAATTGACAAATTAATTTACTCAAATTTAGTGACTATTATGCAGTCTAAGACGCTATCCACCAACTTTGTTAGACTTTAATTAATTTTTTGGACTTTTGTTAAGAGAATTTCGTAAAGGGCCATACAATATCATCAAACGTGAGTCAATTTTTATTTATTATTCAAAATAATTAACTTTCAAACATAAATGGGCCCTTCCACTAGGGCTAAACATAATGCCTTTGATTTAATTATACCAATTAATAAATAATCATTTTCTCAACCCGATGAATTTTATATGGACTAAAACAAAACCTCCAAATTAGGGTCGACTCTTTACAAAAAGAAAAGGGGAAGGGATTCACATAGCACATAGCATTCAACATGAAGGGTACCCTAAACCAAGGCTCTATTTTCATGCATTACTATGGTTGGGTTACATGTCCCACCGCACATTCTCGCCTTGGTTCACCTTACCCTTAAAACTGTGGGTAAGGAGTGTGATGTGTTGCTCAACGAACTTCAAGTAAGCCCTTTGAGTATAACGTGGGGAGAGGAGAGACCAAATGCTTGGCGATGTAGGGTGCATCACGCAAGAAGTGGCCTCCGACTCGAGGGAAGAATCCTAGTTATTACTTAAACCGTCGCCTTTGTGCTAACGTGTCAAAAGACCCGATTAATGGCCCGGTATGTGAACCGTATCGGGTTCGAGTCCGAGCCACCAAAGCCGGGCTTGAAGATGTTGACAAGAAGGAAGAAGCCCGACCCGACATTTCCTCACTAAACCCGTTCATCCGGGCATGTTCAAGAACCGTTACACCTTTTCAAAGGGTGGATTGATTAGTATCGGGTTGTCGTGGTTAAGGAGATTCGTTTGATGCTGGGGTTTCGAGAGGCTCGGGATTTCCCCTACCAACCCTATCGGCCTCGTGGTTATACCGGGCCATCTCAGGACAGGAAACACTGAAGGATCGGGGCCTGGGATTGATCATGGAAACTTGGAAGTCACGGAAGGACTAGCGGCGGCAAGCAGCACCATGTCACGACCGAGTCAGCCAACTCACGCCCGAGAAGACGTGCTGGCCAAGGCGTCGTGTCCGCCACTAAAACCGTCGTGGCCACGACGTTGCGAGTTGGCCAGCCAGGGGACGGAGCAGAAAAACGACGCGGCCTCGCCACGAATGTCACGCCCGTGACAGGCAGTCTTCGCGCCCGCGAAGAACTTCGTTGCCCCCACGAGCGGCGAAAGCGGCGTCCGCGACCTACAGCGGCCGCGCCTCAGCGGTTTATTTAAGCGCTGCGTTTTGGTGATCTTGTTTTTAGTATAAATACTATGTTTAGCACTCTTTTCTAGGCAGCTTATGTTTTATGAATGATTTGCTAATGCAATGTTAGGGTTTCTCCCTTTTATCTCCCAAAATCTTGTTCTTACTTTATCCATTTGTTAATGATGGTGTTAGCAAGTCATTCCTTTAGTGATTATGTAGTGGATTACCTATGATAATCATGGTGGGGTGGGAGGCCTAGAGTTGTGGATTACCTAGCTCAAGGTCATATCCTTCCTTTATTGTTCAAGTTTTGTTCGATTTTTGTATCAAGGTTCCAACTCAAGCTAAAATCATCATTTTCCCGCCCGCACCACACTCCTGTTGATATCAGAGCCTAAAGTTTTTTATCTAACTTGAGTTTTTTCCATTGTTTTTGCTAGTTTGTTCTCTATTGTTGGATTTTGGTATTTTGATTGAAATATTGGTGTTCCCCATCCCTTGTGCCTCCAAGTGTGTTGGAGAAGTTGTTATTACTATTGTGTTTGTTGATTTTGATGCATATTGGAGCTTTGAGGAAGAGTTGGAAAATTTGTGCCCGCAAGGTGTTTGATAAAATGCCTAAGTGAGAAAAACACAAACAACCCTTAGCCAAACACAAGCCAACTACAAGAAAACCCCCCAAACTCCATAAAATATTCCAAAACACATAACGTCCCTCACCATCTCCCTCGTTATGGACAGAGAAGTTAATTCCGAACGAGAGGAATCAAGCCCCCAGAGTAGCTCTCACATTCGGGCTCTCGAGAATCGTCTCACCACCGCCTTCAACAATCGGTTCTCCACCCTCGAGCGCAACATGGAAGCACTTATGGTGTGGTTTGACAACCTCGCCCTAGAGCGTCAAGCTCCACCCCGAGTTGAACGTCAAAGGCATGCACCGAGCCCTATCTGTCCTCCTCCCAACTTTGAGTCGAGTGACGATGCTAGAGGCTCCCCTCGACGCTGTCCACGACAAGAAGTGCATGATCGACTTCCTCGTGACGATTTCCAAGACATCAAGATTGACATCCCCGATTTCAATGGTTCCAATGATCCGGATGACTGCATCGAATGGATCCAATTCATGGATAGGATCTTGGAGACAAAGGAATATGATGATGAGAAGGCTTATAAGGTCGCGAGCTTGAAACTCACCAAGGCCGCCTCGCTTTGGTTTGAGAATATGAAGGTACGATGGGTTCGTGAAGGAAAGGCAAGGATTTCTACTTGCACTCAACTCAAACAAGTGATGAATCGCCGTTTCTTGCCCCAAACTTACAAGCAAGACGTCCTACGAAGGCTATATGCTCTTTTCAAGGCAAATGATCCATCGGTGATTACATCTCAGAATTCGAGCAACTTCTCATTAAAAGTGGCCTTCAAGAGCCGGAAGAACAAACGATGATGCGAATTTTGAATGGGTTAGATCCTTCGGTTGCCAAGAAGGTTGAGGTTCAACCTTACTATTCTATGGATGATTTGTGTAGTTTGGCTCTCCGAGTTGAGCGAAGAAGAATGGAAAGGTCCAACACCAAATCCTTGTCTAGACCCGTTTACTCACCACCTAGCCGACCTCCTCCGGATTCAAACACTCCAAAGTCTAGCGAGACACCCAAGTCCACACCGGTACCAAGGCTTGACAAAGGAAAGGGACTTGCTACGGTGACTCTAGTGGAACCTCATCGACGGATGGAATGCCGGAAGTGCTTTAAGTGTCATGGTTATGGCCATTTTCAAGCCGATTGTCCAAACCGTCGGACGACATCGATGATGAGCTTCGAAAGGCTCAAGAGGAACCCGAAGTGTTGGTTGAAGATGCAGATACTAGTGATGAGGAGGATGTCACCGCCATACCTCCTCGTGCGTGGAGGCGCACTTGTTATGAAGAGAGCTTTGCATACCCATGAGACTTCTCTCGACAAGGCCCAAAGGGAAATGTTATTCCAAACGCGGTGCTTCGTAGGTGGAAAAGTGTGCACTCTTGTCATCGATGGAGGGAGTTGCACGAACGTCGCGTCAACCACTATGGTTGAGAAGCTTGGCTTGCCTCCATTACCCCACCCTCAACCCTATTCACCCCATTGGTTCAATGATCACAACGATGTCAAGGTAACTAAGCAAGTGTTAGTGAATTTTTCTTTTTGATGTTGTCCCTATGAGCGCTTGTCACATTTTATTGGGTCGTCCATGGCAATATGACAAGAAAACGGTGCACAATAGATTGAACAACACTTACACATTCACCCATAAAGGCAAGAAAATCAAGATACTTCCCATTTCTCCCCGAGAAACCGAAACTTCAAAGCCGAAATAGGTAGAGAGTTGAGGAACCTTCTCCTTTCGAGCGAAACACGGGAAGAGTGTGCTTTTGGAGAGGATGAGCTACCACTTGCTTTGTCTTTGCCTTGTAGCAAGCCTAGCGAGGTTTTCCCAAGCACCACATATATTTCCCCTACCGCTCCTTGACCCCTCACCTCCGCAAAACAAGCCTGCTTCTACTTTCTTGCATATGGACGATGGGTACATTGTGGGATTTGAAGATTGTGGGATATCTAGCATGATTGCTCATGGCATTTGGGATGATCGAAGTTTACTGGAGTCAATTGAAGGGAAGTGTCCTGGTTTTAACCCCCAAGAGTTGAGGGCAACTCTTTTTCAAGAGGGGGAGTATGAACCATGTTGGGTTCGGGTCCGAGCCACCAAAGCCGGGCTCGAAGATATTGACAAGAAGGAAGAAAGCCCGACTAGACATTTCCACACTAAACCCGTTCATCGGGCATGTTCCAAAGGGTGGATTGATTAGTATCGGGTTGTCGTGGTTAAGGAGATTCGTTTGATGTTGGGAATTGGAAAGGCTCGAGATTTCCCTCACCAACCCTATCGGCCTCGGGGTTGTACCGGGCTATCTCGGGACAAGAAACATTGAAGGATCGGGGCCCGGGATTGATCATGGAAACTTGGAAGTCACGGAAGGACTAGCGGCGACAAGCAGCAGCATGTCACGACCGAGTCAGCCAGCTCACGCCCGAGAAGACGTGTTGGCCAGGGCGTCGAGTCCGCCACAAAAACCGTCGTGCGAAACACTTCTCCTTTCGATCGAAACACGGGATAAGTGTGCACTTGGAGAGGACGAGCTACCACTTGCTTTGTCTTTGCCTTGTAGCTAGCCTAGCGAGGTTGAGACTTCCCAAGCACCACATATATTTCCCCTACCGCTTCTTGACCCCTCACCTCCGCAAAACAAGCCTCCTTCTACTTTCTTGCATATGAACGATGGGTACATTGTGGAATTTGAAGATTGTGGGTTATCTAGCATGATTGCTCATGGCATTTGGGATGATCGAAGTTTACTGGAGTCAATTGAAGGGAAGTGTCCTGGTTTTAACCCCCAAGAGTTGAGGGCAACTCTTTTTCAAGAGGGGGAGCATGAACCATGTCGGGTTCGGGTCCGAGCCACCAAAGCCGGGCTCGAAGATGTTGACAAGAAGGAAGAAAGCTCGACCAGACATTTACACACTAAACCCGTTCATCCGGGCATGTTCAAGAATCGTTACACCTTTTCAAAAGGTGGATTGATTAGTATCGGGTTGTCATTGATAAGGCGATTCATCCGACGTTGGGAATTGGAGAGGCTCGGGATTTCCCCCACTGACCCTATCGGCCTCGGGGTTTTACCGGGCTATCTTGGGACAAGAAACATTGAAGGATTGGGGCTCGGGATTGATCATGGAATCTTGGAAGTCACGGAAGGACTAGCGCTGGCAAGCAGCAGCATGTCACGACCGAGTCAGCTAGCTCACCCTCGAGAAGATGTGCTGGCAGGGGCGTCGCGCCCGCTACAGAAACCGTCGCGCCCGCGATGTTGCTAGTTGGCCAGCCAGGGGACAGAGCAGAACAAAGACGCGGCTGCGCCACGAATGTCACGCCCGTGACAGGCAGTCTTCGCGCTCGCGAAGAACTTTGTCGCGTCTGCGACCGACGACGGCAGGCGAATGGCTGCGGGGAGCAGAAGTAGGTCGCGCCCGCGACCTAAACTGTCGCGTCCGCGATGGTGCGGTTCAAGCATGTTTTGCTGCTGTTTAAGTGTTGCGTTTTGGTGATCTAGTTTTTAGTATAAATACTATGTTTAGCACTCTTTTCTAGGCATCTTATGTTTATGAATGATTTGCTAATGCAATGTTAGGGTTTCTCCCTTTTCTCTCCCAAAATCTTGTTCTTACTTTATCCATTTGTTAATGGTGGTGTTAGCAAGTCATTCTTTTAGTGTTTATCTAGTGGATTACCTATGATAGTCATGGTGGGGCGTGAGGCCTAGAGTTATGGATTACCTAGCTCAAGTTCATATCCTTCCTTTATTGTTCAAGTTTTGTTCGATTGTTGTATCAAGGTTCCAACTCAAGCTAAAATCATCAGTTTCCCCACCGCGCCACGCTCCAGTATGCAAAGGATGCCTAAAAAGAATAATAAAATCGCGAAATAAATCAACTTCTCTCTTTTACCATTTCAAATCAAATCGATTCGTTCAACTTTTACCGTCTTTTTAAGTTTAAGTCCCCAGTGGAGTCGCCAATCTGTAGGTACCCCGGGAGAAGTGACCCTTTTCCTGTGATGCGCTACTTAGGTGATCGGGAGTCGACTAAAGTTGCTTAATCCTTAAATAAGGATATATTTTCGAAACTCATTTTCAGGGTGATGAAACTTATTTATTTACAAGTCCGTTTTTTATTATTTAAATACTCGAGATTACACCTAAATCTTTTAATAATTGTTTAAAACTGGCCCAAACACCAAATCCAGGCCCAAGAGGAAGAAGACGGGGCGCCATAAACTGTAGTCCCTAGACTAGGCCTTCTGTTTCCTTGGGCCAGAGAAAGGGGGTTGGAACAGATAAAACCCGCGGGGGTTTTATTGGTTCCTGGCCCACTTTCTCTCGGTTTTAACCTTTGATGGGTGAGAAGAAGATGTTAAACCATTTGTTAATTATTTTGGTGCAAACTCATGTATTTTAAATAACAAAACGGGTTATAAATGAATTAAAGAGTCACCAGCAGATTTAAGGAAATCGACAAACCATAAAACACAATAACTCTGGTCTACGAAACCCGATTTCTAAGTTTAGGGGTAAGGTTACGAATCCGAGAATCATAAGAACTCTCGAATCCGCCTGTTTGAAAACAGACTCTACTAAAATCGAACTTCAAATGAAGTTAAATGATGTTTTCTTTACAAAATATGTACAAGGGAATTAAAGCATAAATTACATGGTGAAATACAATAATAATAATGAAAAATAAACCTTGTTTAAAGGTGATGGATGTGATGAAATTTGACCCCATGAATTGACCTTGGTTTGGAGCTTGAATGGAAGGATGTATATGAGAGTGGTTAGAAGGGTGGTGTAGGAATGATGATATGAGAAGAATGATTATAAGAGAATTAGAGTGGGAATATGGATAATGTAATTTTGAGAGAGTTTAGGTGCGATGTTGATAATAGTTGATGAAATGAGTGGAAGAGTGAAAGGTTGTATGTTGTAAATAAAGTGTGTATGTTGTAAGTTTCATATCCCCTAGTTAGCCTCTTTCTCACTTTCATGAGAGAGTGACTAACTATCCCATCCTTAGCCTTCCATTAACAAGTGATTAGCATATTAGAGAGCTTCCGATCTCTAATACACCCCACTTGAAGGAAGGACTAAGGTGGGAATTAGATTTTTCCAACTAATTACCCCCTAATTCACTAACCCCTATAACTAATCATCCAATGGAGCATTAATCACTCCCTTAACCCCAAAGAAACCTAGCCACTAATAATATTAAAGAACAAACTAAAACCAACAAAACAAAACCCTAAACCCATGACACAAACCCTAAGACAAACCCTACTGACTTCAACAAGACAGAACCCTAATAAAAACCCTAATCAAACCTAGCCAAACAAAACCCCTAAGTCGAAGCCAAACTCACCCCATCCCTCACTCAATTCGTCACTCATTCTCTTACTCATTCACTCACTTCTACTCTCATTCTCTCATCTCTTATTCTCTCATTCTAATCTCGATTCCATCACCTTTATTTCTAATCTCTACCATACTCTTATCTTCATCTTTCAATTTTCTTAAACCTCTAATCTCCATCCCTATTTCATCTACCATTATCCCTCCATAAAACCCTAAAAAACTCCACAAAATGCCTATCCTTTTACTATCCTAAAACACCACAAAAAAACCCCTTTTCATCCCATTTTCTATAACCTTTCCATCCACATTTTGGCATTATTTTGGCATCTTCAAGGGGAGTGTTCAAGGCTTTAAAAAGATCAATTCAAGAGTGAATTTCAAGTACTACAACAAAGGCAAGGCAAGGCTTCCAAAAAGGCAACATGTAAGCTTTTGTGTGTTTTCTTTCTTATGTAAATAAAGTGTGTATGTTGTAAATTTCATATTCCTATTGCATGTTGAATGAAAAAAATATGTAAGTTTCAATCTAATTTCATTCCAAACTTTATCAAAAGCGCATTTTATAACTTTTAGTAGAGTCTTTCTTTTTGTGAGAGACGAACTCAAAAGGTTTCTACCTTTCGAGTTTGTAACCTTACCCCCGAATCCACTTCTTGGTTTCGTGGGCGGAGTCTTTCTTTCTTTCTTTTCTAGTTTTTCTTGGCTTTTCCCTTAAAAAACTTGGGTGGCGATTCTTTTTCTAACTAAAACACATCGAGATTGCCTAAATTGTGTCTAACATGGTTTTACAATGTACTGATGCAACTTTAAGGTGATTTTATGTATTTCTAAATAATGATTGCATAAATTGCTTTCTTCCGAGCCTAACATCTTGTTAACAACTTGAATTAATCTTAAAGGAGTTGGAACAAGTGGATGTTCACTCTTGAAAGTTTAGTTTAATAATTCACGGGATGCATCAAGTGAAGAGAAAGTGATTTTAAAACTATTATTCATGAAGTGTGTAAATAATTCTTAAAGAGTTTTATGCCCTTTTTTTTTCTATTTCAATTTTGTTGTTCTTAAACCTTACTCATTTTGGTTTTTTATTGCTCTTACCCTCAAAACATTTCGTTAAATTATCAATACGAATTTGCTTTTGTTGTGCCTGCCTGTCTTACAAGAAATCTAGGGAGGGGGGAGTTTGGGATAATCTCTACATTGATTGGATCATTATTGTTACCAAAAGACCCTTAAATGGATTTATTGGTAGATCTCAAAGGAAGTTAAGCTCCTATTTGTTACTATGAGAAGCATAATTTTGTTGTTGTATGATAGATACTGGACTATGGGAAACATCTAACAATATTTGGGTACGTAGTATGTTTTAGCTCTGTTTGATCAACACAAGTTTGATCTAACATCTATACATAAAGGTGGGGGTGAACAGAATATAGTAGATCCTCCGATATTCTTCTTACTTATATACCCGCAAAATATTGCTGGATGCATCATGTTTATCTTGCAACTTAGTAACTGAGGTTGTCAATTAGATCTGATGATTAGCTCTGTGCAATTCTAGTGTAGATTTCCCCGCAACTTATCAAGACTGGACCTCAACAGATTCCTTCGATCTTTTTAAGGATCCCATTCTCAAGTCAGAGTCCAATCCAAAGGTATGTAATGCACGCGGTTTCTTTTCCTTTCCTTTTTTCCTTTTCTTTTCTTTTTTGTCTGCTCCCCCGTACATGTGATTTAGTTTGGTGGATTATTTGTGACTTTAGATGGGAATGATGTTTAACTTTAGCGCTCTTACTGAGAATAAAAGAAGTTATACGTCATTTTTAGAGTTGTTATAGATCATTCTTATGGAAAATTTACATACCTACACTATAGATCACTATTATGGAAGAGGGATTGCCCTATTTTTAGATTTTATTAGATGAACCTTTGCTATGATCCTGATATTGTACTAACATTTGTTGACCTAGTTGGTGCTAAGAGAGAAAAGAAAATAAGAAATCAGGCAATTAAGATCCCATTCTGAGCCCTGATTAACTGGTGAATCATGCTTAAATATCTCTACATATACGAGGATTCGAGCAGACGGGCATCAGAAATCACAATCACTGCTTTTTGGGAATAAGACACTTGCTTCAACACTAACGATATCCACAAGTATGCTAGTAGTACCTTGAAAGCTTGTTCTGTTCAAAATAGAAGCTAAAGGCTTTTCCTAGCCCTGAATCATGTGATGTAGATTCTTGAAAACCCCAATGAATCCCTGGCTTTTGTGAACTGCAACATTCATGACCCTAAATGGTTGCACTTGCATGCGCATTGTCAACTATTGAAGCAAACTTTTATGTGTCAGAAAGAGCAAACTGTGAGAACATTTATGACATGCTGAAACATCTTATCCATCAGCACGTCATCAATGTTCATATTTGACACCCATGTTGGAGATCGCTGAGGTACTACATAATGGGTAGTCGGATTGGTCTCCATCACCAACATACTCCCCGTCTTAAGAAGATTGTGCTAAGCAGCCGCTCAGAGAAGAGTTTCTATGCAAATCTTCACAACCCATGTCGCTGAAGCTAGGCAATCCGATCCGAGAGGCTTGGGAATAGGGATTGGGTCAACTTCTGGGAAAAAGATTTCATAGTCCACACGAAAATGAGAATCTCTTGTCTCAAACTTTAATGTATCATCCCCAACCTCATTTTTATAGAGCATCTCAAGGTCATCCCTCAGACCAGCTTCATCTGGAGCAATTCTAGCTCCAGTCCTAAATAAAGGAATGTGAAATTTGTCGGAGCACAAGAGAGGATTGGACTTTAGATCCTAAACATCAAGAATCTTATTAAGTATGGATGTGTTGGGTTGTAAACTGAAAACAAAATCTTGAGTATAACTTTTGTTGGAAATACAATTTGTATTTTATGAAAAATACCTTCTTGTTCGGAGAAATTTGATTTTGAATGGTTTAATTGTTTTAAAATTGAAGCAAATGATGCCAAATACATATTTGTCTATAGGAATTGTTAGAAAAATCCAATTAAAATTGTTAGAGGAATAAAGACCTATGACAACAGTTGTTTGGGCCTACACTAACATTCATTGCAAATGCTGCTACTCTGCTAGGGCCTTTCATGACATTAGCTCAAGCGACATTTGTGACAAATGCTGGTGCAGGCGCGCTAGCATTTATGAATGCCACCCAAGGTAAAAATAAATGCTGCTAGAGACCTATTTTGTTGTAGTGTTTATGAGCAGTGTATTTAAAAAAAGGAGGAGTCGGGCATACCCAAACATTCATTTATTTTTTATGAACATTTTATAAAGGTTAAATTATTAAAAAAAAAACTAACATAAAATTAGGCTCATAGGAATTGTATGCTCCTGGACGCACAATCGTGGGGTTGGGATAATGCACTGCTATCATAAAGTGTATTCTGTTTTTTTCGTATATTTGATATGAAACATTCCTGTGCGCCCCAGACACACAATCCTGGAGTTGCTTATAATGCCATTGCTATCATAAAGTGTACTATGTTTTTTCGTATATTTGATATCAAACATTATGTACAATAAAAATATGTTTAGGCCACGAAATTGGCTGCTAAAAGGAATTTTGGCGGATCAATTTTACATTAAATATTTACCGTTCAACTTCAACTTCAACAACTAAACAAAATTAAGAAGAAAATAATTTTTTGGTGGCTAACTAGAGAATAATCACGTCTTAGTCATGGGGAAAAGATGTATTCATAGTAAGTTTGCAAATTTGACCATAATAAAAATATTTCATGGTTAATTATCTATATCGGTCACATAAAAATCATTTTAGTGTCAAAAAAAAAATCAAAATTCATGTAAAAAAAATATTTGTGTGTTGACCTTTACATTTCCTACGAAAGAGTATGACATGTCCAAATTTTTGATTTTATGTGGTTCTTTTGTTACAACTAGCTTTAGAACCATACAATGATCAAACTTTCATTACTTATGACCCGATGTTGGGCCCCAATCCTACTAAATAAAATTTAATTTTTCCGTAAAATGTTTATTATTAACAAAGACATTGAAATAAATATAGATTTTAGTATTCTTCCACAACTATATCATCCAGTTTAATTTTGAAGACGACGATTTATACAAAGAAAATATAAAATTGATACTAATCCAGTTGTTGTGCAATTTTTCATTACTTTGTTATACAAAAAAAATATATAAATAATTATTATTATTTGAACCCTGGAAAACTGAGATAGAAGGTGGATCTCTTGCAACACAAGCAAGAGGTGATTGATAGTGATATTGGATAGATGGTAGCATGCTTCAACTTCTTTTTTTTTTTCTATAGGTATTAGTAAGGTATTAGTGTTGGCAAAGATTTGACTAAATTGAAAAAGAATTTGGTTTCTGACAAAGTTTCTTGATTCAATTTAAAATTCGGTTATGACTGGATTGGAATTCGGGGTTGGACTTTGGTTTGGCTTATTTATCACGAAATTTGAGATTGACTAAATTCAATCATTTAGGCCCGGATTGACAGAACCTAATTTAGAGAAATATGTTAATAGCTTAAATTAAATGGTCAATTTCACACATGTGGTCAATTTTGACATTTGATCAAATTGGGTTTGAAAAAAAAAAATCTGACAATGCAGTTGTGGACATCCCCAGGGTAACTGGTCTCTGATCTTCCCGTGGATTCCCCCAAGCAGAAAGGGTCGTGGCTGTCCCGCCGCTTTTGTTTCAATTTGAAATTTTAGGACTTTGCAGGTGCTTTACTTTTGAAAAAACCTTTAGGAATTATTTTGTACATTTTATGAATAGTAAAATTACCTTTCTTATACCATGAACACTTTGCCAATGTTCAAGCTAAATTTAAAGATAAAGTTACCCCTTGCTCTTTCTTCCTTAAACTAGATCATCCCATCTTCAAAGTGCGGGAGCTCAAAAAAAAAACAATTTAGGCAATTTCAACTATTTAAAAATGTAAAAATTACTTTGTAATGTTGCCCAATAAAAGGACTTATCCTTGAGGGGTTTTTTCTCTGTAAGCAATCAAATTACATTTGACGTAGAAAGTAATTTCAATATAGTCCTTTGAGTAGGTGTTGTAAGTTGTCATGTCAAATATTTTGTGTGGAATTTATTTTCTTTATTAAGAAAGAAGCTAGATAAACTAACACAAACCCAATTGGACACCCTTGAGAACACATCCCGGAATCGGTTCACCTACGCATTGATTAAAAATTATTCTAACTTTATAAAAAATAGATGTACAAAAATTATAAGAAGATATAATTAGTAAATAAGTATATTAAAATAATAGTTAATAAAATAATTTGGAGTAATTAAGTAGGAAAGTACGTTCCCTTTTTGCTCTTTAAATAGGAAAAATAAAACAAGAGGGAGAGACAAGGGACGACGGTGGAGCAGAGGCAAAATATGGGATACAGTTGTTGGTTTCCAGCGAGTAATAATGGTGCCAACGAGGGCTATGGCGCATGGAAAGCCAGTATTCGCATGGTGGTCTAAAATCGGTGGGTTGTAGTTCGGTTGACGGTTGATAGGGTAGAGGAAGATAGGTGTTTTCCTGCAAGTCCTCGGCTAATTCGGTATGTATTAACTTATTAGATTGGATGGATTAGAATTGTGGGTATGTGTTCGGTCCTAGATTTTGTGGTTTCTAAGGTAAGGGTTGTCGATCGTCAGGGATAGGGTGTTAGGATTCTAGGCAATCGGTTTGATTGGGGGTTTTCAAATACAAAAAGCAATTAAATTAACTAAACATGGATTCAATAATCAAGAAATCATGAAAAGATAATCTAACCTAATTTCAACAAGAAAGTAAATCTCTAACTAAGAAAGCACTTAAAAGCAATGAATGAAAAACTAAATCAAATGATGAAATTGAGAACAATAAATTAGGCCTTCAAAGCATTAAATCTTGACTTAATTCTTCATGTCGAATCCTTCACCTCGAATTTTCCCCCGAACAAACAAGAAAATTCTGATTTGGATTACTAAGAATCCCCAAATCCTCACTTTAAGTAGAATTTGTGACTCTTAATCCTCCTCCTCACTAAAAGTTGGATTGGTGGTGAACTAGCACTAGAAAGGTTTGAATGCAAATCAACAATGAAAACTTTAAAGAGATCAAGAACTTGGAAATTGCTTGAATTGACTAACAGAGAGAGAGTTGATTACAATGAAAGAAAAGAAAACTTGAAGAACAATTAAAGCTTAATGAAAGATAAAGGCAAGATAAGAAAAATGAAATAAAAAATAATAATGTTGAATTGTTTAGGGTATTTATAGAAGGAATAAATTCAAGGCCCAAAACCCTTAATTAAAGCCCTAGCTGCAGCTCCTAATCGTCCGCACACAGCAGATTGTCGCGGGCGGCACACCTACGTTCGGCATGGATTCGTCGATTGACGAGTCGGATCTTGGGAAAAGATAAATTTTTTGTTACTTGACCAACCATCGGGAGAACAGACAGAGTTCGAAAAGGTCAAATCATTGATGGTTCAATCATACATGATTGAGTTGCGAAAACTTCTAGATAGGGGGCTTGAAAACGGGATCAGCCTTCGTCTTCATTTCCTTCCTTTTCATCAGACTTGATTTCCATTCCTAAAGTTGAGTTAGAGAAGAAGTTTCTCCGAGGGAAAGAGGAAGGAAGACTTCAACTTGACCTTGGATGAGAACACGAGGTTAGTGAATTAAGCAAGTTGACGGAATCCAGCTCATAATGAAACTTCCTTTTATTTTTTTTTATTCGGATAGGATTTCTGTTGGCTTCGTTGGGGGGCTCCTAAAAAACCTAAAATGAATCTCCTTTTATTAGGCGAGGCCGGGACTCGAACCTAGATCTGCAAATCATGAGCCTAATGAGTTAGCCATTACTCCACCTCACTTCTTCTCCTTCTCTTTCAAGGAAATGAACTCGTTGGGAAGAAAGATGGAGTGCGGCCTGTAGAGAAACCGATGAGACCAACTTTCTCTATTGTGATTTTTTTTTCGGGTTTGGTAAAGAGCTAGTGGAGTAAAAGGATTGTCCCTCATAGCGGTTTAGGGTTAGGGTTTAGGGTTTAGGGTTTAGCGTTTAGGGTTTAGGGTTTAGGGTTAGGGTTTAGGGTTTAGCGTTTAGGGTTTAGCGAGGGTGAGAAAAGTCACCAGGCGATTCAGAAGTGCGATAGTTCACGGGCGGCACGCCTTTGGTCGCCGGCACGACACAGCGAAAAGCAGCTAGGCGACTTTGGTCTTCGTGAGGTCGCGGGCGGCACGGATTTGGCCGCAGGTGCGACCTGCTTCTGTTGGCAAGGCTGGGCTAAATATTCCTGGACACAATGTAACGGGTGCGACAAACAGGTGGCGGGCGCAAGCTTCCTTTTCGCGGGTACGAAGGTCCTTATGGCAGACGCAATGTCCATCTTCCTCCGTCCTTCTTCCTTCCTTGGGCTGTAGCGCCCGCTCCAAGGGATGTAGCGAGTGTTACGCCCTGTTTTGCAGCAGAAATGGGGAAAGGATTCCCGGGTCAATTCCGCTTCGGGTCTCGGCTCGGGAAATCGTTTAGGATTCCCTAAAATGCCTTGATTAAGCTCATTTTGCTTCTAACTCTTTATTATTCTACAAAAACACAAAATCATCATAACTAATATCTAATCAAGGGGCTAAAACAAGCAAAACACCTTATAAATGATATCAATTCAGCTCGAAATGAGATCGAACAACACTCCCACACAAGGGTTTGCTCGCCCTGAGCAAATAAAACAAAGAAGAAAAAGAAACTAACTATCCCTAACTCACTTTCGCAGGAATCGCGGATGCATTTAGCACATGCACTAAGCCCTTTAAACCCCTTGGCAGTCCAAGTGGACGAGGAAGGTCTCGTGAGGGTTTATAGACGCTATACCCACAAAAGCCAAAGAAAAAGGAGAGAGGGAAAGTGAAAAACTAAACAAGGTTTGAAAAGAAAGGAAAGAAAGAGCTGCTTGCCCAAGGAATCATGCAATCGCTGCAAGGAAAATGATACTAATCAATCAAAAGGAACCGATATTAGCACATCGAAATCACCTAATTCAAGAAATTGCCAATCTTTAAGGTTTTCAACTTCCAAACGTCTCCTACAAAACAAGATCCTATGTGCTCAAGTGCATGTATTCTAATTGATTCTGATTGATCTAGAGCAAACTCACAGTCCAAGCTTGCTTGTGTCGCCCTTGGCTTGGTGAGGGCCGTAGGAGACGCAAGGAAAAACTTCACATTTATTACTTTCTAAACTTTTTCTTTTCTTTTCTCTTTTCTCTTTGTTTTTATAGTTGGCATGTTTCGAGATAGTACGCGGCCCGTGAAAGGGTTTTACTCTCCCAGCATGGTTTCGCTCCGTACACAAACAAAGTGGTTAAGGGACAAGGGTGCCGCAACCACCCACGTCAAACCATGTTGGTGAACCAACTTTTAGACTACTATTCCAAGGTTTAAGTAGGGTTTTTCGGGATTTGGAACAGCCCTCCGAAAAGGGGTCATCCTCCCAATGCAAGCTACTCCATACACAAACGAAGTGCTTAAGGGGTGTGAGTGCCGCCCACTCACATCGACCATTGTTGGTTTAGCCTGCAATTAACCAATTATTCCAATTTAATTAATTTTCACTTTTTCAACAAGCTCGGAAGTGGTCTGCTAAAGTCTCACAGTTTCAAAAAGAACGTGAAAGAAACAAGGATCTTATTAAGCATTTAACGAAGGGAATCTAAACAAATGAGTCAGGACAATACTTGAACTAGAGACGATAATGCTCATACGAGTTTCTTTCAAGAAGATTAAGAAAGTTTTTCGAAGCATTGATTACACAATCCTAGATTCAAAGATAAAACTAAATAAAAACGAAAACTTTAGAGGTTTTTAACCCCCTTTTTTCTCCCTTTACACTCGAACTTTTTTCAAATTTTTAGGCAAAAACTAAGAAAAGTAAAATCAAAAGGCTAGGTGATCTACCTTGAACAAACATATATACAAACACCTAGCACGCAAAAGAAAAACTTGTAAAAGAAAAGAAAAACACAAGCCGACATGCATGCCACCCCCACTCCTATACAAAAAGGCCAACAATGTCCTCATTGGAATAGAAATAAAGGTAAGCAAGCACCCCAAAAGAAATTCAAGAAACACAACAAAAAGAAAACAAAAGAAGAAAAGAAAGATGAGGAAGGATATTACTAGGTTGAGTACTGAGCATACCCAAACAATGAAGTCTCAGAAAAATAAAACCAGCTACGTAGCATCAGCCACTCTATCTCGCCTCAAGATGTCGGGTACCATCTTAGAACCATTCAATGCCCGTAGTAACAAGTCATGCATTCTTGAATGCATCTCAGAGTGGTGAACATAAGAACACAATCTCAATAGTACATCAGCAAACGTTAGTGCTCTCAACAGTTTATCGAATGCCTTGGAATAATCAGTAAAATAATGGAATGAATGCGCAAAATTGATTCTCCAAGCTAAGTCCTCTAGGTAGGTGCTGTAGGGATCGATGAGGAACATATACCCTCCTAAAAGACCTAGAGAATTTATAAACTCGGGTTCATGAGAAAAGAGTGTAGGAAAACAAATCACATGAAAGGGAGATGGGGAAACAATTTCAATTTCATTAGAACACAAAATAGAATCCTCACACTCAACCTCCACGCAATTTCATCAAGTACAAACTCCAATTTATCTAATTCTAATCATTAGTGGGTGATAAGGAAAAAGTAGGGTTATACCACATTACAACACTCCCAACATTATGAGAAGGTACATCATCATCTTCATCAATTTCAGACTCATAAGAAGAATTATTAGTATCAGAAGACAAATATGCATCATTCAAAACATCATCGAAAGTGAAAGTGGAATGCTCAAGAACATAACCCATCGTGAATGACTCATATTCACACACCAATGCATCATGTAAATCAAGATCCTGAGTTGGAAGAGAGGGGGAAGGAATAACTAAAGATGAATCCTCAAATTGATCCACACATGGAGATTAAGCGTGTAGATCAGCAAGATTGGCAATGAACAAGCATTAGACTCCTTGTAGATAAAAGATGTATCAGACTCATCAAAACATTCGATCCTCTCCTCATATAATGGTATGGACAAAGGTGTGATTAAAGATTCATTAAGAGTGTTCTCATTGAGCACAACATCATCACACACTAATTCACTACTTACATAATTCTTCTCCATCAATGGTGTCTCATCCTCAAGTGTATTCTCACTAATGGGCTCACTAACCTGATTAGACTCAATATCACATGATTTTTCCATATTCTCAATAGGTGAAGGGGAAGAGGGTTTGGTAAATATAAACATTGGGTCTTCCTCCTCATCCTCAATTTCACACACACTAGTATTATTCAATTCAGGTTTAGCAGAATCAAACCCATCCATAAAAGCTATAAATGCAGGGTATTCAGGGCAAGCATCAAATGAATGACCCCAATATTGACATACAAAACACTGAGGAGGAACCTCGCTATTGCGGCATTGAGAAGATTCAAACAGATTTTCACATATTCCTCACCACTAGATTGACCATTCAGATTTTGGGGGTACTCATGATATGGTATGGCTAAAGTCTTAGAGGGTGGTGCATAATAAGAAGGTTGGAAGCTAGGACTAACATTTTGTTGCTCAAATTCATAAGAATCCCTAAACAACCACTCAAGTAATTCCCATGCAACATCTTCACCTAAATCAGAAAACCCATAATATTCTAAGAGATTTCGGGTTTCATAATTTACACCCTCATGCACAATTCCCAAAATATCTAATGTATCGTAAAAGATACCATACAATTCACATTGAGCACGACAATCTTGCAATCTAGCAAAATATCTCCAAAATATTTCATGCTCAAATTGCGGAAACAGGGGACTAGTCATAATTCTCTTTTTTTTATATATATATTTTTTTATTTTTTTTCGATAATCAATTTTTGTGACTACATTTTTTTTCTTGGAAGAATCTAGAAAGCAATAAAGTATTTACACAAACCAATAATCCTAATCTACCAAATAACACCATCCCCGGCAACGACGCCATTGTTCGGTCGTAGATTTAGTGGTTTCTAAGGTAAGGGTTGTCGATCCTCAGGGATGGGGTGTTAGGCTTCTAGGAAACTAGTTTGATTGGGGGTTTTCAAATGCAAAAAGAAATAAATAATGAAAAACAATTAGATTAACTAAACATGGATTCAATCATCAAGAAAGCGTGAAAAGATAATCTAACCTTATTTCAACGAGAAAGTAAATCTCTAACTAAGAAAGCAATTAAAAGCAATGAATGAAAAACTAAATCAAATGATAAAATTGAGAACAAGAAATTATACCTTCAAAGCATTAAATCTTCACTTAATTCTTCATCTCGAATCCTTCACATCGAATTTTCCTCCGAACAAGCAAGAAAATTATGATTTGGATTACTAAGAAACCCCAAATCCTCACTTGAAGTAGAGTTTGTGACTCTTAATCCTCCTCCTCACTAAAAGTTGGATTGGTGGTGAACTAGCACTAGAAAGCTTTGAATGCAAATCAACAATGAAAACTTTGAAGAGAGCAAGAACTTGGAAATTGCTTGAATTGATTAAAAGAGAGAGAGTTGATTACAATGAAAGAAAAGAAAACTCGAAGAACAATTAAAGCTTAATAAAAAAATTGAAATTTTTTCATTCGCGAGGATAAAGGCAATATAAGAAAAATGCAATAAAACCTAATTCTACTCTAATCCTTGTCTAATTCTAAGTCTAAAAAATAGTAATGCTAAATTGTTTGGGGTATTTAAAGATGGAATAAATACATGGCCCAAAACCCTTAATTAAAGCCCTAGCTAGCTGCAGCTCCAAATCATTCGCACACAGTAGGCCATCGCGGGCGACACACCCACGTTCGCGGGCACGAGGGTGAGAAAAGTCACTAAGCAATTCTGAAGTGCGATAGTTCGAGGGCGGCATGCCTCTGGTCGCGGGTGCAACACAACGAAAAGCAACTAGGCGATTTTGATCTTCGTGAGGTTGCGGGTGGCACGGATTTGGTCGAAGGTGCGACCTGCTTCTGTTGGCAAGGCTGGGCTAAATTCTGGGCACAATGTAACGGGTGCGAGAAACAGGTGGCAGGCGCGAGCTTCCTTTTCGCGGGTGCGAAGGTCCTTATGGCAGGCGCGATGTCCATCTGCCTCTGTCCCTTCTTCCTTCCTTGGGCTGTAGCGCCCGCTACAAGGATGTAGCGGGTGATACGCCCTTTTTTGCACCAGAAATGGGGAATGGATTCCCAAGTCAGTTTCGCTTCGGGTCTCGGCTCGGGAAATTGCTCGGGATTCCCTAAAAAGCCTCGATTAAGCTCATTTTCCTTCTAACTCTTTATTATTCTACAAAAACACAAAATCATCATAACTAATATTTAATCAAGGGGCTAAAATAAGCAAAACACCTTATAAATGATATCAATTCGGCTTGAAATGAGACCGAATACTATGGAGAATTCGGCTTGACTTGATAGTATTCTAGATGGGTTCGGTTTTAATGTTTTGGTTTCAATTTTGGTGGTCTGAGTGGCGATGGGTCGTGGTGACAGTACTGGGTGGGTGATTTGGCGATAGGCAGTGGCACCGGTAGTGATCGGAGTGGTGTTTGAAAGGACCTTTGAAGGGGGTTGATTAAGGTGGTTGGCTAAAATTAAGTCAAGGCTACAAAACCTTCAAATAGGGCTACGTCACCGGTGTTGGGTTAGGTGGTCTATACTTTTCTAGGCCACAAGATAGGGTGAACTCCATTTAATCAGGACCACCCCAATTAGGGGCGGAATAGGAAACCTAAATATTTGGATTCCAACCTAATCTAAACTAAATTAACCCAAAAAAAATAAATTGAAATAGTAGGAGCTGAGTGTTATCTCGTGTCTCTTAAACAATCGCCTCGACCAGCCTTGTACTCTTGAATACTTCGGACTCCAAGGGACTCCAAGTAGAAGATTCCAAATAGGAATCCTCCATAAAAGGTCTACGCAGCATCTTATACGATTCGTCTTTCCTTCCTGAGGGGGGTTTTCCAGGAATCACCTCGAGACTCCTAAAATCGGGATCTTTCAAGGAAAGATTTTCCTAGTATCCCTTAAATCTCAAAATAAGATACTAACCTTTACAATCGCTACTTGGGATGGAAAGGCAAGCACTTTCCAGTCTAAGCTCTTTAAGTAGTATGTGAGACATGAAACCCTCAAAGAGGGTGGACAATGTCGTTTTGTTCAACTACAAACCACTACACGATCTAAAATAACCCGAACATCACCCTTTTCACCTCCTTTTACGAAAGGTTTCGGACGCGCTCTTAAGTCATAACAAACCATGTATGAAACGTAAAGAACTCACACTACAACATGAAACGTCTGGGGCGATCGATATGTATCGTCGCTCGGATAGACACGGGCGACCGACAGGCAGCGACCGATACCATATCGGTCGCTATTTAGTGACCCATACGGTATCGGTCGCAAAGCTCACATTACCGGTCGCTGAGCCAGCAACCGATACCGTATCGGCCGTTGAGTATCGGTCACGAGGCTCAATAAATACGACAACTGCAATATTAATTTCCTTTGAAATTATATCGGTCGCTGAGCCAGCGACCGATACGGTATCGGTCGCTGGCTATCGGTCACTAGGCCTTTTGAATGACGCAACGGGCAGAATACAATTCGAAACGCTGCTCTTTCTCTCTCCATCTCGCTCGTTCCTCTCACACCCCGACCCCAACCACCGCCCCAACCACCTTCACTCCGGCCACCACTGTCAACGCCGGCCGACACTGCGACCACCGACGACCACCGGCGACCATCGTGCGCACACTTCCGGCAACCACCGACGCCAACATCTCCGGTAACCACCAATGTGAGTCCCCTAATTTATTTTTGTAGTTAAATTATTGATTTTTAATTGTAAAATTCATATATATTGTTGTATTTGAGTAATTTATTTGAGTAATTTTAGTGTGGTTATGGTTTGAAATTCAAATTTAGGGTAGTGTTTAGTGTTAGTCAAGTTTAGGGTTTGAAATTCGATTTAGAATTGTGTTTTGAATGTAACTTTTTAGGGTGAATTTGAGTAATTTACTTGAGTAATTTTAGTGTGGTTATAGTTTGAAATTCAAATTTAGGGTAGTGTATATTTTGAATGTAAATTTTTAGGGTGAATTTGATTAATTTACTTGAGTAATTTTAGTGTGGTTATAGTTTGAAATTCAAATTTAGAATAGTGTATGCTTTGCGTGTAAATATTTTGGGTGAATTATGAATGTTTAGAGTTTATTATAGCTTGAGTAATTTTAGTGTAGTTATTATTTGAAAATCAAATTTAGAATAGTGTATGTTTTGAATGTAAATATTTAGGGCGAGTTATGAATGTTTAGAGTTTATTATAGTATTAGGTTGTTAGGACTTGAAATCAAAGTTAGAATATTGTTGTTTATTAATGTAAGAGTATATGTTGTTGAAATTGTTGATTTTTAATTGTAAAATTCATATATGTCGTTGAATTTGATTAATTTACTTGAATAATTTAGGGTTTACTAGGTTATGAATAATTAGTTTAATTAGTTTAATTAGTTATAGGATGTTTGCATATGTTCGTATGGGTTAGGGTTGTGGTTAGGGTTAATTGATTGTATATGTTTGGTTAGTTAAGTTAAATTAATTTAGTTATAAATTAGGGTTGAGTTTAATTAAATAATTAGTTAAATGAAGTTAAAATAATTTTTGAGAATGTGAATGATTATTCAAATTAAGTAGGTTAGTTTTATATGTTATAAATTAGGGTTGAGTATGAATGATTTTGGTAGTTATTAGTAACTGAGTTAATTATTATGTTTGGTTAGGAACAAATTTCTGCGACTGCCAACTTCGTTGGTTAACTTAATTAAAGGCACGTCCTCAAACAACAGATTCATAGTTGTTATGGGGAACAATCTGTCATAGTTTTATAAATAGGTCATCATTTGGTTGCGACGTATGAATGCTGGTCGTGACGCATTCAATTTAGGAAGAAGTTATGGGATAAACACCCAAGAAATCAAATCTTGATTTTGGTAGTTATTAGTAAGTGAGTTAATTATTATGTTTGGTTAGGAACAAATTTACTCGACTGCCATCTTCATTGGTTAACTTATTTAAAGGCACGTCTTCAAACAATATATTCATAGTTGTTATGGGGAACAATCTGTCATAGTTTTATAAATAGGTCAACCTCATTTGGTTGCGACGTGTGAATGCTGGTCGTGACGCATTCAATTTAGGAAGAAGTTATGGAATAAACACCCAAGAAATCAAATCTTGATTTTTTGGGAGTTTATCTCACAACTTTTTGCGAAACTAAATGCATCAGGACCATCGTTCATACGTCGCAAGCCCATGATGACATATTTATAAAAGTCTGACAGATTGTTCCCCATAAGAACTATGAATCTGTTGTTTGAAGACATCCCTTTATTTAAGTTAGCCTATAAAGTTGGTAGCGTAAAATTTTTGCTAACCCAACCTAATCGCTAACTTAATTACTCATAACTCCAAATGAAGACATAAATTGTAAATAATTATGTCACGTCCATTTACGTAATCAACAACAAGTTGCTACGTAAGTACTCAACAACCATTTAAGTAGCTTAGTTGTAGATGTCATAAAAAACTGTCGAGTTTGGATTATTTTGGTAGTTATAAGTAAGTGAGTTAGTTATTATGTTTGATTAGGAATGAATTTACGCGACTGCCAACTTCGTTGGATAACTTAATTAAAGGCAAGTCTCTAAATGCCAATTCAACCTAGTTGTGATGAACAAGTTGTCGGGGTTATACATATGGGTGATCAACCGCTTGTGACGTAGCAAATGTGGATCGTTATGTATTTAGCATCCCAACCAGTTATAAAATGACCACCCAGAAACTTAATCTTGATTTCTTGGGTGTTCGTCTTATAAGGGATTGGGATGCTAAATGCACAACGATCGACATTTGCTACGTCACAAGCGGTGGATCACCCATACATATAACTCCGAGAGCGTGTTCATCACAACAAGGTTGAATTGGCATTTAGAGACCTGCCTTTAATTAAGTTATCCAACGAAGTTGGTCGTGTAAACTTGTTGCTAATCCAACCTAATTGCTAACTTAATTACACATAACTCCAAATGAAGACATTAATTATTATTAATTATGTCACATCCATTTACTAACTTAAGTACTCAACAACCAGTTACTACATAATAATATAGGTTATTAGTCATGGTAGTTTATAGTAGTAAGTAGGTTAATTTATAGTTCTAGTACCTTAGTTATAGATGTCATAAAAAGAGGTTGAGTTTGGATCCTATTAGTGTATAAGTAGAGTGTGGTTGTGACCTGAAAATCTATGGTTGAAAATGACTTTCACGAGTCGTATTGACTCTCCTTTATTTGTCTGGTTCACCAAAAAGTAGCACAATCTTAACAGTGAAATTGTGCGATGTCTATAGTGCTATGGGAGTTAGAAGCATCTCAGATTCGGTACAATGTAGTGTTTCTTTTGTGCAGCCTGGTGGGCATCAAGACAAGGTGGGAATAAAAGAGAAGCTTATACTAAAGGGTCTAATAGAAATTGTCTGGGCTTTCTTGCATGTAAGATTCATAGGTCCATCAAAGTAAGACACGATGCTGCAAATTCAATGCTTTGATGGATCCATGAATCTTACATGCAAGAAAGCCCAACACGATTTCTATTAGACACTTTACTATAAGCTTCTCTTTCATTCCTACCTTGTCTTGATGCCCACCAGGCTGCACAATAGAAACACTGCATTCTACCGAATCTGAGATGCTTCTAACTCCCAAAGCACTATAGACCTCGCGCAATTTCTCTGTTGAGATTGCGCTACTTTTTGGTGAATCAGACAATATAAAGGAGAGTCTACGACTCATGAAAATCTTTTTCAACCATATATTAACAGGAACAAACACACTCTCCTTGGATAATAGTAGGATCCTCTTGACTGGTGACATAACATAGTTGTAGATGTCATAAAAAAGTTTTCTTGAAGTTTTAACTAATAGTCATAAAAGTTTAGTTGAATTTCAATGAAACAGCACATAGTTATTAACAATAAATAATAGCATACATTATATTCATGGAAAGTATGTATTTGCTTTAATTAATTGTGAGTTAATCCCTTACAATGATATATATTGTATGCAGCTAAATACATAATGGAGACTAGTAGAAAATGGATGTATGAAAGACATGATGGTGAATATCGTAGTGTAGAATTCGTACATAGTGTGAATGAAGAATTTATACCTGTTGCAAAACAATGGAGCAGTTTGGGGAAACTTAGGTGTCCTTGTAGCAAATGCAAAAACATGAAGTACGTTGACGAGGATACTGTGAAGCTACACTTGTACAAACACGGCTTTCGTCCAAATTATTATGTTTGGGTAAGTCACGTAGAGACGTTTGCAAATCTCGCGAGTAGTGGTCAAACTGTTAGCACTGTTGTTGATGGGTCTTCTAGTAATGGAGGTGTCAACAGTATGCAAGAAATGATCACCGATGCCATGGGCCATATGCCTTTGAGCTGCGGTGATGATACGAGGGAAGATGAGCCAGAGGAAGGGACTAAGAAGTTCTTAGAAATGCTCGATGCCTCCAAAAAGCCTCTGTATGAAGGTTGCGACGTGTCTTTGTTGTCGGTTGTCTCACGGATGATTAACATAAAATGTGAGTACAATCTCCCAAATAAAGCCATGGACAGTCTGTTAGCCTTAATGAAAGACGTATGTCCCCCTGGCAATGAGATGACAGACACCTACTATCAAGCGAAGAAATTGCCTGGTGCGTTAGAACTTCCACCTGAGAGAATCGACGAGTGTCCCAATGGGTGCGTGTTGTTTTGGAAGGAGAAAGTTGACTTAGATAAGTGTGACCATTGCAGAGCCGATAGGTATGCTAAAACGACGTTGCGTGGGAAACGCATTGCACACAAGCAATTGATTTACTTCCCAATCGGGTCGATGTTGCAAATATTGTATGCAACTAAGACATCTACAGAGCACATGAGGTGGCACTCAATGAATGCACGTGAAGATGGAACTATGGTTCATCCGTGCGATACTGAAGCGTTGAAGCATTTCGATGCCCTCCATAAGGAATTTGCGTCCGAACCCCGAAACGTACGGTTGGGGCTATGCACAGATGGTTTTGCACCTTTCGGCAGTTTCGTTCAGACGTATTCATGTTGGCCGGTGATTGCAACTCCATATAATTTGCCACCTTGGTTGTGCATGAAGAAGCAGTGCTTGTTTTTGACTCTGTTAATTCTTGGGCCGAAAAGTCCAAAGGGCAATCTTGATGTCTACTTGCAACCGTTAATCGATGAGTTGAAACATTTATGGGAGGTTGTAATTGACATGTATGATGTCTCCAAGAAGCAAAATTTTAAAATGAAGGCATCCGTGTTGTGGACCATAAGAGATTTTCCGACATACGGAATGCTCTTTGGTTGGACTACAGCGGGGAAAATGTCTTGTCCTCACTGTATGTAGAACACAAAGGCTAGCTGGTTACAACATGGTAGGAAACATTCTTGGTTCGATTGTCATAGACAATTTCTCCCATAGAACCATCCATTTCGAAAAAATAAGAGCGCTTTCTCAAAGAATAAGGAAGAAAATTCACCTCCAGCCCCTCGATTGAACGGGGAACAAATTTAGAATCGTGTATGTAATTTCTTGAGCTCCACGGAACAGCATAACCGTGTTGATGGGCATTAAGAGTCTCACAATTGGAACAAGAGAAACATATTTTGGGAGTTGTCGTATTGGAATGATCAATCCGACACAACTTGGGTGTCATGCATGTTGAGAAGAATGTATTTGATCAAGTGCTGAATACCAACATGAGTGTTAAAGGCAAGACAAAAGACGATAAGAACTCGCGTAGGGACCAAGCCACCCATTCCAACCGTCGTCGGCTAAACATTCAAGAAACTCATCACTATGATGGGACTAACACCGAAACTATGTTGAACGCTCCTTATCAAATGGGTAAAGAAGAAGTTAAGGCCTTGTGTGAGTGGTAGAAAGCCCTCAAACTCCCTGATGGCTATGCGAGCAATCTGAGCAGATGTGTCGATCCCAAAAATTCAAAGTTGCAAGGGTTGAAGAGCCATGATTGTCATGTTTTCATGGAGAGGTTGTTACCAATTGCAACCAGGGAGCTACTTCTTCAAAAAGTTTGGAAACCATTGACTAAACTCAGCTAGTTCTTTAGAGATTTATGTGCTTCTAATGTAAAGGTGAGTGACATGATCCGGTTAGAGAGAAACATACCGGAAATTCAATGCAAGTTGGAAATGATATTTCCCTCTACCTTCTTCAATGTTATGGAACACCTTGCAGTACATCTTCCTTAAGAAGCAGCAATGGGAGGACCTGTGCAGTATAGGTGGATGTATCCTTTTGAAAAGTACAACTAAATTACATATCTTTCATAGTTACTATGAGATGAATTATGTATCTTAAGGAAACATCAATGTTTGTTACTTGTAAAATGTTGTAGATTTTTGCACCACTTAAAGAAAAAAGTGGGGAACAAGGCACGAGTAGAATCGTCTATCTGCAATGCATACCTAACAGAGGAGATAGCAAACTTCTGCGAGGCATATTTTGCCCCCGAAGTTCAAACAAAGTCTAGGGAACTTAAAAGAAACGCATGCCTTGATCTGAAGCACGTTAACGATGTTACGAACCCCTCCCTGATGTATTTTCCTCAAACATTGGATATGCTCCTAGTGAGGGTCAAAAGAGGTTCCTCAACCAACAAGAGTTTGTTGCGGCGCATGCATACGTTCTTTTAAATAGCGAGTTGTTGGAAAAATATGAAAGGTATGTACGATTGCACACCGCTATGTGTATGTACATGCTCCATGTAACTAATTACATAGTTAAAACCTTAAATTATTTGTTGAAAGGCAATTTGAAGAAGACATGTGTCTATCACATCCACGCACACAAATAGGGGATTTGTGGAGCAAATTTAGCAAACAATTTCTTGCATGGTTTAAATGAAAGGTGAACGATCAAGTTTCATTGAATTAATAAGATTCTAGTTCAATGATCATAATGTTGTCTTCTTGAATTTACGACTTTGCTAAAACTATATTGTGTAGGCTATCAATTCAAATGAAACAGATGACTTTATTCGAGCGTTAGCCAACTGTCCCAACAAAAATGTGCGTTGGTGGAACCATTACTACATTAACAACTACAATTTCCAAGTTCAACGGCAAGGAAAGTCGAACGCCAACTCTGGGGTATATGTCAAAGAAATGCACGGCGTAGACTTCTACGGGACGCTCCAAGAAGTGATTCAGTTGGAATACTTAGGAAGATTTGGCAATTACAAAGTTTTTTTGTTCAAAGTTGATTGGTTTGACTTCGTCCATGGTTTGAACAAACATGACCATTACAATCTCGTGGATGTGAACCACACAAAATGGTATTGAGTATATGAACCATTCGTGCTGGCATCCCAACGAATGCAAGTGTTTTATACTCGTTATCCTAGTACAAGGCGAGATAGAAACCAGTGGTGGGCGACACTCATCATAAAGCCGAGGTCAACGATTGATGGCATTGATGATGCCGCGTATCAAGAGGATAGCACTGAAAATCCTCCTACACTATCTGGCATTGATGAGGACCAAATCGAAGATCGAGATGTCTTAAGTGATGAGGAACCCATGAACGATGATGCTAATGAATCCATTATGGGGGAAGAGGGGGTGGGAATAGAGGAGGATAATATGTTAGACCCTGTTTGTACCGAGATTATTAGTAGTGATGATGAAGAGGAAAATGAGTAGTGAATTCTATTATCATGTTAATATGCATTACTAGTCATTATCATTTATTATATTCACAACTTGGTTCATAGTTTTCATGTACTTAGTTGAAGCCAATGCATTCTACTCTTATGCATGCTACTTTTGTTATATATATATATATATATATATATATATATATATATATATATATTTATAATATTGGAACTAAATTGTGTTTTGATTTTACCTTATATTAACTATTATATTAGGGGGAGACAGCCACATAGTATTTGGCAAAAAACAGCTCCGATTGACCCTACTCTATACCCCAACCGTATACGACTTGAACGGGGGGGGGGGGGGGAAGGACTGGTAAGATGATCACATAAAATCCTATGTACATTTTTTTAGAATTAGTTTTATTAACTTTATTTGTTTTTTTCGTAACGATTGCATAGGTTCGTTGACATCCGTTTAGCACGGTTTGTTGGAGGGCAAATTCGTTCCCACCTGAATCCGAAGCCTGCTTCTAAATGGTCCAAAGCTGAGAAAACTACTTTGTGGGGGGAATTCTGTGTAAATAATTATTCAAATTACGTAATAGTCATTTAACTAATCACTAATAAATTACTTTATATAGCGGCATTATGTGTGGGACGAAGACATCACACGAGAGGTGTTCAGTGGGTGGCACTCGAAATTGTGCGACCGGGCTACTGATACAGGATACAAGGTCAGGACCAAAATGTGGACTGACCCTGTACCGCATATGAGCAATGATCACCGCGATGCAATGTTAGAGGAATCCCAAACCAAGGATTTCATTCGACGGTCCAATGCCGCCAAAGAAAACAGGAATTCAGAAAAGGCGGACAATTGTATTATGCATGTCGGCTCAGTTTCGGCAGCAACTTATTTTAAGAAGCAAGTAAAGCCTATATTGGCACTATTAATGAAATTATATGTATACATTAACTAGTAAGAACTCTCTAAACAGTTGTTTGCATTTACTATTCTAACTTGTAGATCGTCGAGGGGAAATTCATGACCCTTTCCCAAGTCCACGCTCACATTCACTGTGGGCAAGATCCTACGGGAATCTGGTGTGGAGTTCCTCTCATGGTGCCACACTCGATGTAAGTTTTCTTTACACATATTCGTAAACATTAAGTTGTGTTGGAATTGAATTTGAACTCCGGCGTGTGGCCGTGCATGTTTAAAGTGTCTTTTGGATTGTGTTTGAAATCCGGCGTGTGGTCGTGCATGTTTAATGTATGTTTTGGATTGTGTTTGAAATCCGGCGTGTGGCCGTGCATGTTTTATGTATGTTTTGGATTGTATTTAAACTCCGGCGTGTGGCCGTGCATGTTTTATGTGTGTTTGGATTGTATTTGAACTCCGGCATGTGGTCGTTGAACCTTAAAGTTGTGTTTTGATTGTATTTGAACTCCGGCGTGTGGCCGTGCATATTTAAAATGTCTTTTGGATTGTGTTTGAAATCCGGCGTGTGGACGTGCATGTTTAATATATGTTTTGGATAGAATTTGAACTCCGGCGTGTGGTCGTGCATGTTTTATGTGTGTTTGGATTGTATTTGAACTACGGCGTGTGGTCGTGCTTGTTTAAAGTGTCTTTTGGATTGTGTTTGAAATCCGGCGTGTGGCCGTGCATGTTATATGTGTGTTTGGATTGTATTTGAACTCCAGCGTGTGGTCGTGCATGGTTAAAGTGTGTTTTGGATTGTATTTGAACTCTGGCGTGTGGCCGTGCATGTTTTATTTGTGTTTGGATTGTAGTTGAACTCCAGCGTGTGGCCGTTGAACCTTAAAGTTGTGTTGGGATTGTATTTGAACTCCGCGCGTGTGGCCGTGCATGTTTAAAGTGTCTTTTGGTTTGTGTTTGAAATCCGGCGTGTGGCCGTGCTTGTTTAAAGTGTCTTTTGGATTGTGTTTGAAGTATGGCGTGTGGCTGTGCATGTTTTATGTGTTTTGGATTGTATTTGAACTCCGGCGTGTGGCCGTGCATGTTTAAAGTGTGTTTTGGATTTAATTTGAACTCCGGCGTGTGGCTGTGCATGTTTTATGTGTGTTTGGATTGTATTTGAACTACGACGTGTGGCCGTGCTTGTTTAAAGTGTCTTTTGGATTGTGTTTGAAATCTAGCGTGTGGTCGTGCATGTTTTATGCGTGTTTGGAATTTATTTGAAAGCCCTTGCATGTGTGGACGTGCATGTTTTATGCTCGTTTTGGATTGTTTGCTATCTAAACTTATGAATGCTTATAGGAAACTTTTCGCGAAAAATGTGAGGAGCGTAGAATAAGTGAGAACTCCCCGGAAGCTAGGGAGTTGTACCTCCATTTGGTAGGGGGTAGAAACCTAAAGACCAAGCTGTATATGGTCTTAGGAGTGTGACCTTGTTCTTCTACGATACTCCACCCCCTGCCCAGGGTAGTTCTTCTTCGAGGCATGCCGGCGCAACCACGTCCCCCGAAGCTTTTATGTGGGGTCAACTTGCCGCCCACTCATCTGCCCTTTCTCAGATTCAAAGCCAATTGACACAAGTGTTCCAACATCAACAACAAGATGGTAGTTCTTCTTCCCCGTCTCAATATCTAAACTTATCAGGATCCCCGCAAATCCCTCCCCAACGTTGAACTTATGAATTTTTAGTTATTATATATTTGTACGGATATTAAGTTAGTATTTGTATGAATATTTAACGTATGTACGTGGGAAATTTAGCTTATGTATGAAACTTATGCATGAATGTTCAATATTATTTATGTTTAATTATATTATGTATAAAACTGACACGTGGATAAATATGTAGCTGAATATATATAAATATATATATATATATATATATATATATATGAAAAATGGGCTGAACGATTTTTTCTCTCTGTGGGGCGATTTCATGGGGAGAAAAGGGAAGAAGAAAACGGCGAAGGGAAAATCTGGGAAATCTGATTCAAGCAATCACCCAAATGTTTCTGAATCAGATATCCCGATTCAAGAGGGTTCGATTGATACTAATATTGTGGTTTCTTAGCCATTACTTCTTACGAATGGGGAAGAACAAGTGGAGGAGAGCAAACAATCCGTATCGGCTTCGACTCAAGCTGGTTCATTAGCTGGGGATGATAGTCCACAAGCAGAGGAAAATCGTCCATCAGGTATGAAACTACATTCTGTGCAACCGATTGAAGTAAATGGTAATATTACTCAGAAAATGGAAAAGGAGGATTCCATTTCTGAAATTCTGTATTGGGATACTGCTATTATTGGTTTTGTTTTTGGTGCAAATCCACCTATAGGGGTTATGGAAAGATTTGCTCATATAATGTGGAAGGGCTTGGACCAGGTGTATTGGAAACCAGATGGAGTGTTTCTCTTTCGTTTTCAAAAAATGGAAGATAAACTGCGTGTTCTTGATAGGCACATAGTTTATTTTGACCAAAAACCTTTGGTCCTAAAGAACTAGGGACTGGGTTTACCCACTGAAAGAAATAAGCTCACATCTATTCCTATTTGGGTTAAGTTGCCGAATTTGGATCTACACTACTGGAGTTTGGAGGGGTTGAGTTAGTTAGGGAGCTTGCTGGGGATTCCTTTGGAGGCTGACCCTTACACTGAAAGGAAATCTCTCTTAAACTTTGCTAGGATACTTGTTGAGATGGATATTAGGAGTCCTTTTCCTGAATCTATTTCTTATATTGATCAAGAGGGTTTCATTTGCACTCAAGCTGTGGAGTATGAATGGAAACCGATTATTTGTGGTAACTGTGAGATGTTTGGTCATAAAACGGTTGATTGTCGTAAGGAGATCTCAAAGAAGAAATCAACACAATGGAAGCAGAAGCCTAGGCCAGATACTCCCATTAATACTCCAGTTAATGATAACCCTGGAAAAAGGCTCTCTCCTGTTGTAGAAAATGAGATTGGTTTTGGTAGTTTTACCGTGAACATGTTAAATGGCTCACCTGGCCACAGTGACCATGGATAGAGTGCTCTCTTCGAATTATCAGGGTCTGAATGACCCTAATAAGCAGGAAGGAGTTAAAACCTTCTTGCAGATGAATAATTGTCACTTGGTGGGTTTGATGGAGACTAAAATGGCTTTTGAGAATTGTGAGAAAATCAAACAAAATATAAAACCTGGTTGGAATCTTGCTCACAATGCTACAGCTTCTGGGAAGAGTAGAATCTAGGTACTTTGGGATTCTTCTAAGGTGAACTTGGTTATTTTGAAAATTCATAGGCAATACATACACTGTTTGAAAAGACCTTGGTGCTTTATTACCTGCTCATCCTTGGATTATTACAGGAGATTTTAATCATGTTCTCTATTTTGAGGTTAGGATTGGGGGAAATGCTATTACTGTGGAAGAAGTTATGGATTTGAAGAATTTCCTTGATCTTCATGGTATTGTGTAAGCGAAGTCAAAGGGGCTCAAAAACACTTGGCATAATAACCATATTTCCTCTATTTTGGATCAGGTTTTAGTAAATGATTCATGTCTTGATAAATATGAGAACCTGATCTATGAGGTTTTACCAGAAAATGTGAGTGACCATTCTCCTCTTCTTATTCACATTAAGAATGAGGAAAAGAGGCCTTACAGATTCAGATTCTGTAACTGTTAGGTGCAGCATGAAGAGTATAAGCCTTTGATTATATCTGTTTGGCAAGGTCAGGTTCAAGGGTCTTTACAATATCTAGTGGTTACCAAGTTGAAATTTATTAAACCCCATCTTAAGCTCTTTCACAAATCACATTTTGCTAAGCTGGATTCTTGTGGTCTGGAGAAATATAAACAATTGCATGAGATTCAAGCTTTGGCAAATCAAAACTGGGATGATCAGGACTTGAAAAGTCAAGCAACAGTTTTGAAACAAGAGTATTTTAAGACTCTTAAAAATGCTAGTTCTTTGTTGAAACAGAGGACAAAAGCGATTTGGTCAAAGTCTGCAGATCAAAATTCTGCTTTCTTTTACTCACTATTGAAGACAAGAAGATACATGAACAAAATTGTCGCTTTGAACAATCGTGAGGGTAAAGTGTTAACTTCTGCTCAAGAGATTGGGGGCTTCTTGGTTTCTCATTATTCAGATTTTTTCAGCAAGCATCCATGTGGTGGTAAGCCTAGAGCCTCTATACTATATATGGGGAACATTCTTAATCATGATCAAGCTTCTTCTCTGGTCACTCCTTTTTCTAAGGAAGAGATAAAAGCAGCTTTTTTCTCCATTTATTCAGCCAAGAGTCTTGGGCCAGATGGTTTCAATGCTATGTTCTTCAAAGCTTCGTGGGATGTTATTGGAAATGAGTATCAAATGCAGTGTTATCTTTTTTAGAGAGCAATCATTTACTGGGGGAATTAAATGCTACTTTATTATCTTTGGTTCCTAAAGTCCATAATCCTACTATTGTTTCAAAATTGAGGCCAATTTCCTGTTGCAACGTGCTATATAAGGCTATCACTAAACTGATTTGTTCTAGGTTAAAGTTGGTCCTAGACATACTAGTTGATCAGAATCAAACTGCTTTCGTAGCAAACAGATCCATTATGCATAATATTTTGATAGCAGAGGACTTGATTCGATTTTACAACAGAAAAGGTGTTAAACCTTCTTGCCTCTTGAAAATAGACATACAAAAAGCATATGATACAGTTGACTGAGATTTCTTAGAGAATCTTTTATATACTTTTGGGTTCCCTTTGAAATTTGTGAGATGGATTATGATCTGTGTAAGAAATGCAAAATTCTCTGTTGGTTTTAATGGAGATTCTTATGGATACTTCAAGAGTGGTAGAGGGCTGAGACAAGGTGATCCAATGTCTCCGTTATTATTTGTTCAAGTAATGGAGTATTTGGGTAGATCTATCAAGGAAGCTTCGAAAGAGTCTGATTTTATCCATCATCAATTTTGCAAGGAATTGGATTTGGCTCATCTTTGTTTTGCAGATGACTTATTATTATTTTGTCATGGAGATGAAGATAGTATAAAGAGGTTAATGGAGGCTCTCAATCACTTCTCAACTTGTTCGGGCCTTCAAGTGAACCTGAGTAAATATACTATTATTGTGGCTGGAGTTTCTGATGAGCAGAAACAGTTGTTGATTGGAAGCACTGGTCTTAAAGAGTAGTCTCTCCCTTTCTGGTATTTAGGTGTTCCTGTGAAACCTACTCGCCTGAATAGACATGATTGTCAGATTCTTATGGATAAAATGTGTAGTAGATTGAAGGGTTGGGCTGTGAGAAGGCTAACTTATACTAGAAGGGTGGAGTTGATTAATAGTGTTTTGATGGCATCCTACTGGGCGCAGATTTTTATTCTTCCACAAGGAGTGATAGATACAATGATGAAAATATGTAGAAAATTCTTATGGGGGGATTCTAAATCTTTTCCAGTGGCTTGGGATGCTTGTTTTCGTCCAAAGAAGTTTGGGGGTTTGAATATCCGGAATGTGGTTCTATGGAATAAGGCGGCTATTGGAAAATTGGCTTGGCAGATTGAAATCGATAAAGAGTCTTTATGGATCAAATGGGTACATCATATATATTTGAAGAGAACTTCTTTCCGAGAGTGTGAGGTCAAGCAAAATTGCAGATGGTATTGTAGAAGGATAATAAAGGTTCGTAATGATCTTTATTTTGTTTCACCTTCTTTACTCTCTTCCAGCAATTACATATTGTCGAACATATATTTTGCTCTGATTGGTCATCAAACTCCTGTTGAATGGGCTTCGGTGATATGGAATAAATTTCGTGTCCCGAAGGTTTCCTTTATAGCTTGGTTGTGTGTCCAACGAAGACTTATGACTCTAGATCGATTGCAAAAAATGGCATATATGCTTGCTAACAGATGCGTTTTATGCTGTGAAGAAGAGGAGTCTCATATGCATTTGTTTGAACATTGTTTATACAGCTCGGAAGTGTGGAATTCTGTTTTGAATATTTTGAGTTGGCCTCAGGTCACCTGGCAGGGTATTCTATCAGCTAATCCTGGGGTTAATTGGTCAGCAAAGAAGAAGCATGAGTTATTTTTTATGTTTACTACGTTCATATACTATATATGGTTGGAAAGAGATTCGAGGATCTTTAAAGAAATTGTCCATAAGGTGGAGGTTTTAGTTAATTTCATTGTTAACGATATAAATACTAGATTAGAAAGAGGTAGGGTTTGATTCTTTTCTGGTTTTTTTGGGCTTTTTTATTGTGCACCTCTAGGTATGCCTAGAGTATACTTGTAAAAATGTTTTGTTAATGGAATTATCTCTCCGATTTTTCCAAATATATATATATATATATATATATATATATATATATATATATATATATATATATATTGGGTAATATAATAATAGTAGCGACCGATAATTCATAAACAAACACAACGTGATTATAACCTAGTCGATCACAATACTGAATTTGTTTTAAAAAAATAAATTAAATTTTGCGACCGATATGTATCAGTCACTGATTAATGGTCACTATTAGTGATTGTTACCTTTACGTAAGATCGGTCGCTATTTTAGCGGCGATCGATATCCAAATGACCGATACGTATTGGTCGCCCGTGTCGCCCGGTTAGGAAAACGGCGGATATGCGGCGACCGATACGTATCGGTCGCTGATATCAGTCGCCCGCCCTCTCCTGCGACCGATAGAGGCCTATTGCGACCGATAGTAACGGTCGCCTCAGACCTGTTCTGTTGTAGTGTCAGGATTTAGGATATTTCTTTGAGTTAGTGAGAATTCTTATGACAATTACAATACCTAAAAGAATTTCTCACCTGGTGCGATTGACTCTTTACATCCAATGTCCCTATGATCATGAAACTCGATCATCACATTAATCTCACATGCTAATTGCTTGCAATCTTCATTATCCCAACATGATTATCCAATTAGGAACTTGGTTGACATGCCCAGGTCTAGCATCTCCAATTTCACCAAATGGAGCTTCATAAGACCAGACATCATCTGTTCTTCCCATTTTGGAACAAGCTAACCTTTTGGACGTTCGTTCAATTCTAAACCTTAATTGAGCTGAACCATTAGAGTTTTATTGATGAATAAAACAATCTTGTGAAACAGCGTAAACATGAGAAGTAAGTTAGTCGCATCCTCCAATGCGATTACAACTCTTGAACTTTTCATACAAGAGCTGTAAATCCCGTGCATTCTCTAATGTGTCTTATGACCCATTGCCTTAACACAACCATTATGTTAAGTTAATCATAACCATTACGCTTTCTAAATAACAAGGGTTTAGCGTGCGACATTCACGTTAACATGAACCTTGCATATTTACTAATTACTCATCTCGAACATCATTCGAGTGATGTGACTTCCAAGGGACATTCGTGTGCAAACTTGTTCTACACCCTAGGCTACATCGCTCAAGAAATGGCCCTAAAAGGAAAACCAAGTTTCCGCGACGTAACACTTGACGACAAGTTCTTCGATGAACTCCATCATCCACACGGTCACCAAGGCAGCTACCAGAACAAGCCGAGATGTACTTAGACTTAAATTAGATTCCCCAAGAAGAGTCCTGCTTGGAACGTTTCCAAGTTACAAAATCTTCGTCGTGACCAGACTGATTTTGGTAACCATCACTGTATGTTATGTGTCAGGCACCGGTGTAACTCTTTACACACTTACCAATTATCCTTTCAACAAAACTAAAGAGATCTCTTTAGGTTTTGTTATGCTCGTGAGTATGTTAAACATAATGGTAGTCCGACATTTCAATCAAATTGAAAACTTGACCACAAATACACAAGATATTTTGTCTTGGACAGCTCAATACTCATAAAGGCATTCAAAACTAATCGTATTGCCAAAGAATAGATCAGGTTTTACATCCACTCTTGGGATTCAAATATCAACTACATTCTGCCATACCAAGTGATATAATGAAACCATTCTAATCCAGTTCTTGGAGTTTTGCTAATCTATTTCAGCAACTTATCATCATAAGTTATTTAATTCAATTAATTAAACACATCGATCCATCTCTATGGATCTTGAATCCAATATTGCATTGAGCATTATCGAGGTCCTTTTAAAATTTATAATCCATGCACCTTCAGTCTAAAAACATTAGGTAAGGAATTATAGTTTCAACTTGAAGTATGTCACCACATACAGGACCATCAGGGAAAAACACACTCCCACTGAATTTCTTACAGCTACAAGAATATATGGATTCTTCATAAGATCGGTCAAACCCTTTTCATTACTAAATCAACCATTGATTTAGAACTCCATCCTATTGCTGAAAATCACAACTGACTCTCCGTATCTTAATGACTTTACCAATGGGTTTGGGAATCTCAAAACTTCTGGGACGTGTCCCATACAGTACTCCCATTTTTTGGAATTAAATACAAGAATGAAAGTTTTAATGTACTTTTTCCAAAGTCATAGTTATACTATGCAGTTATGGTAGAAGTATCCTAATGGACCTGTGGGTTATAGGCCCACTACTGGTTAGAGGTCTACTTCATAGTCACCACTAAAAAGGTAGATCACTAACATCCAGAAAATAATACAACTCACAAATACTTAACCTCAGAAAGAGTAAAGAATATGCATCCTTTAGTTTCTTTTGGACAATCCATAAAGAAACACATTTTGATATGAGTGCAAGATGGCAATAGGTCAAACCTATTAATCATTTTAGCAACCCTAAATCAAAACAAACAGAAAAGGAACAATTCCTCTCCATATCTCATATGATGTCTTTCTAAAAGCTTTAAAGGTAGAAAAGGTCATAACAGAAAGGCAATTATCAAGAACGTGCCCCAAAATCAAACATAAGACTTTTAACTCAAGAATCATCGATCATACTATATCGAGTAGGGTATGGCTCCTTTTGCTAGATACACCATCAACCATGGTAATCTTAAATGAATGAGATCTGTGAAATGATTTTACGATTTCTTCGATGAAAACTGAACTCTTGGCTCAAAACTTCAGCACCTTGACTCTCTTAAAGGGTTTTAATTTTATCTTGCCCAGCAACTCCTATTCTTCATTCAAGAAATCTTTAAACCATTTAAAGGATTCCAAATCATGACACATTGAGTGGCATAACCATGTCCACTAGGATTGCCATACAAGGCAATGAAGTATTTTGCTCACTTTTGGTACTAGTTTCCGGTGGAGCCATATACATCTAATATGTACTAGCCCTAAACACTTTACTAGCCCGCTCACAATTCAAATGAAAAGATGACAAAATCATTTATGCTATCGGATATACTTTGCAAACGCCCAATATTTCAAAGTCCAACCCATCCAAAATGCCTACTTGAAGCAGCATATGGATGCAAGTTCTAATTAAAATGACTTAAGGGGAAAACCTAAATTGCAATGGTTTGAATCACAGAATCCACTTAGTTTACAATTAATGTGATGAATATATTTATCTTAATCTAAAATATACTAGTCATTCAACAAATTCCAGTATGATAATAGATTCATTCTTAGAAATTAAATCATCACCTTTACAATTTCAAGAGGAATAAACATCCATTCCAATACCCAAAGTCTAATTTCTGATTAATTACATGAGCTTAATAACTAATTATTGAGTTCAAGTACTAGTTCGGAAGGAAAAGATAAACTAAAATCATAAAGTATAAACTAGCAACACTTGCTTGTGTCTCATGTTAAGATCAACTCCTATCCTTGTTGTCTCGTCCATTTTTCAACTTCCATCCTACACATTTCGACAAATGTGAGATTGTAGCCGATACCCAATACCCCAAAGTAGAGACATTTAGGATATATTCAATCACATATGTACCTGATTCAAGAAATCTCATTTCTCAGACTCCAAGTTAGTTTCAGGTACTCTAGGTAAGCCTTCTCTAGGAGATCTTAGACCTGAGCAACAAGTTTATGCTAGCCTTCATGATCTTCAAGGCCCTTCATGACTTACACCGCCTGAGGCGCCTTCCCTTCTTGACCTTAGAAACGATCTTGTAAGCCTCGTTAGAAGCAATCAAGTCTTTCACAGCCACTATGAGCATCTCCTGTAGCTTCAACAAGCTATAATCATGCCCTTGCATGATGTAATCCATCATGATAGACTGGAATCCAACGTGCAACGAGATCATGATGATGTCTATAGCCGAGGTAGGGCCAAAAGGAAAGCCTAGCTAGTTCAAGTTGTTGAAGTGAATGATCATCTTCAACACATGTGGCCTAATAGGTTCGCCAACCTCCTCCAGTTTCTATTTAAAGATCTTGCTAGTAGTCTTATGTCTTTCCTTGAGAATCTGCTTCAAGTACAGAGATTCACCGAGAGAGACAATCTTGAAAGACGACATGCCTCCAAAATACTTTCGGAGCAAAGAAGACATACTACCCATGATCATCTTAGCCACATAGGTATCGTCATCACAATGATTTTCCACTGGGCTTTCTCAACTTCCGAGGCATTATAAGGGGGGAGGCGGGGGGGGAACGCCCTTAGATATGTTAAGCACATACTCTTTCTGCTCTGCCTTGAGAACATTTCTCAGATACTTGACCCAATTTAGGTAATTGGATCAGTGAGCTTCTCCTTTTTAAGGAGGTAACGATGGTAAGGGAGATCAACAACAGACAATATGAATCTACAAGCCAAAACGGTTTAACTAGGATTTAAAAATCAATAAACTTAAGAAATTAAACCAATTCTAATTTCAACATTAAAACACACTCAACTCTAATTAGTGTTTCAATGTGACCAAGACCTAACAGGCATAAATCGACATCGAGTGAGCTTTGCCCTAAACAAACCTCGTGTCGGATTGCCTAAGGTAGATCATCTCATGATCAGTCGTTCTAAACAATTCTTGGCGAGAGTGTGTGTATCTCATACATCACCTCTCTCCGTCGCTCATGACTCTAGACCCTCTAGCCTGCCATTATGGACAAACCTAACTTCGACCCAACTTGTTATCGATCCATGGATGACTTGCTTTGGCAATGATCGCCCGTGATCCAAGTGGTGGTCGCCAGGGTGAGCAATTACATGTCCAAATTTAGAGTACCAATTTATTATCCTAAGCATGTGATTCTAAGATAAACTTGTGAATCAAGCATGAAAAGCATAATAAACGATTAAAACATGCTAAGAACCATTCAAAGCATAAAATAAAACCCACAGTATTGCCTCCTTGACTTAATTAAACAAACTTAATTAAGATAAGCCAGTCTTCAAGCCTTCAAGAACTCTTTCTTGTAACTTCTAGAATTCCAACTTGAACGATTCAAGGATTCTCTTTATTTGCACTTCAAGAACATATTCTCGAACGCTTTCAAGAACTCCTTGAAACATCGCAACATATGTGAGAGCTCCCACGCGAACCGACATCCATATTGCATTAGGCTCCCACTCAACTCCATTTCTCTACATTACAAGATTTACAAGCAGGTCTCATCAAATGAGATTACATTGATTTCAAATACAAATTACAACTTTAATCAAATTAAATTGAAAATATATTCAAAATAGACGGCACGCACGCCGTATTTCACCCAACCCCGCACGTAGGCTGGTAAAACTAGACTAACTAAGGTCATACTAAGAGATCATGCGATCAAGAAATTTATTTTGGCAACATTACAACACGGCATATCAACATATGTCAAAACCTGCTTCAATAACCATTATAGAAAACATCCAACTTGCAATATATCAACCAAAATCAAGGGATTATAGCCAGAAAAAATTCAGCATTAAACAAATCCCAAACAAAAGCAAGAAATTGACACATGCAAACACAATAAAATCCAACTTTATTAAGTTTATATCTCCAGCTCAAAACCATTTTAGGCGAGATAGGAAACCCCTTTCTTTCTTGAAATTCCAAATTCCAATGCTAGACACATACTCATTTTCCTCAATCTCCAATATCAAGCAAAGTTACTCAGCAAATTCCCAATCCATGTTGAGGATCATTTTTGTAGAGGTTCAACTGGAATCACCCAGCTACCAACTCCACAAAACGATCTGTTTATGCCCAACTAATCGATTGATAAATGATTTCTAAAATCAACTCTTCCCACAATGCAGTACTTGAGTGGAATCACCCGTTAAATCTTATTTAATCGGGAAGTTTTAGAAAATGAGATTTCAAGTCTAAACATTTTAGACCTAAACCTTAAATTCTTTAGGTATGATATTTGAAGAAAACATGAAGTGACACTAGTTATGAGTGTGACATCATATGCCATACACATCAAACTATGCCTAACCTCATGAAATCCAATACGATCACAAGAGTCATTGCGAGTACAACGTCGACAACAATTACTCGAGAGGCTCAAAAGGAGAGAGGAAAGGCTATGAGTTTCACCAAAATCCTGAGTAAGACACTTAGCGTCGTGCTCGAGATTCCTTGTCAAACAAAGGGTGAAGGCTCAAAAGCACACCTATGGCTATGGCAACAGTTGCCACGACCAAAGCTTTCCCCAACTCATACCGAAAACCCACAAGTGATTGTACAAGGAAAACAAAGCAAACATCTAAAACCAACATCCAATCAATCAAAGCCAAGGTTCAACCAAACAAGATCATTACATATAATAATCAAGGTTAACCAATATAATATGTTAAATCAATAATTAATCTAGCATGCTTACATCCTAATAGATCATATCTACAAAACTTATAGCATAAAAGACTTAAACATGTAATCTAGTAGGCTATCTAACCATGATTCAACATTTGAAACATATAAAAGAGATAGGCAAAACATAAGCATGCTACCGAGGCTCTGATACCACTGCTGGGTTAGGTGATCTAGACCTATCTAGGCCACAAGAAGAGGTGGACCCGATTTGATCGGGACCGCCCCATTAAGGGAAAAAAAGGAATCCTAACTATTAGGATTCCTCCTAATCTAAACTAAACTAACCCAAAAATAAATAACATAATTGAAATAGCAGGGGCTTAATATTACCTTGTGACTCTTAAAATGATCACCTCGGTGGGACTTATACTCTTAAACGCCTTGGACTCCAAAAGGATCCGAGTAGAAGATTCCAAATAGGAATCATCCACAAAAGGTCCACGCAGTACCTTTCGGCATGGGTGCTAGACCGTTTCAACCACCAGTCAAAGTCAAACCGACGTTTTATATGGTTTGTTCTTCCTTCCATAGGGAGGTTTCGTGGGAATCAACTCGAGACTCCTAAAATTGGGAACTTTCAAATGAATGATTTTCCCCATATCCCTCAAATCTCAAATTAAGAGACTAGCCTTTACAATGTCCATTTGGGATGGAAAGACAAGGTTTTCCATCTCAAGGGGACCCCGTTATATAGGGGAGAGAGGGGGCAGAAAGGCACAATCCCCAATGTGGGATGCGCCTCCTAGGCTTCACCACAGACCATGGTGTGGTGTGGATTTAGAATCTGCTTTCTAGGGGGCCACCACGGACCATGGTGGTGCACCATGGATCATAGTGGCCTTTGACGCCCTCTGTGGTGCCTCCTTTTCATCCCCTAGGGGTTTTCTGGTCTCCCCGAATCAATCCCCTATTGATCTGGCCCTCTCTCAAACATACTCTTGCCTTAGGGAACTGGCTTATGTGACCATGTGGGACGAACTGGCATGGCTGTGATTAAACTGTTCAATCACTGATTAAGAGGTCTTCTAGCAAAGACGTTAACCACCGTGCCACGTTGGCTTGAGTACTCGGTTGTATTTGAACATTTTTGGGACACTCCTAACACTTCAAGCATAGTGTCAAGGCAAACAAACGCCCTCGAAACCACCACTTTCACTCCTTATTGTATTGTTTTTCTTTTCTCATTTTTTCATTTTTTTTCTTTTTTGATTTTCTCTCCTTTTTTTTTCTTTTCTTTTCTTTTTTTTTTAAAACCTAAAACTAATACCTCATATATAAACATAGTTTGCCTTCCATAAAGCGCTTGTTTAAGGTCCCAAGCTTGGCCATATTCACCTCTATCAATCAGCTTTGAGGTCGACAAGGTAGACGTCCTCATCGACCGTGTCATCATCGCTAATGTTGTGGTAGTTGAACTTTGAAGAGTCGATCTTAAGGCCTTGCAACGCCTTTCTTGGGTTATCATTAAATCCCGAGTGCCTCTCACACTTGCGAACAAATGATCAAACTCTCATGCACTCATCAACAAATTTTACTAACTTCAATAACAACTCAAAGCATTCAGAATCAAGTAAGCACTCACGATCCAAGATGGCATTCTCTCCTACCCCACACTTATGATCGTCACCCATCCCGAATTCAAAGCATTCGAGGGTGTCAGAGTTAGTGTCATGCCCCGTAGGGGTTATGGTGTCCACCTTAAAGGTTTTGGGAGATAGGGGGATGATCAAAGGAAATTCAAAGGCCTCGTCCTCACTGTCATGGGCAGGTTCAGACTCATCAAAGGCAACACTCTCATAGATTACCTCATTCTCTCATTCTAGAGGAGGAGGGTCAAACGCATCAACATCGACGTTTTCCACAACCACAAAAGACTCAATCTCAGGTAAACATGCAACATTCTCCACACAAGCAATCTCATCATGTGAATCTTTGAAAATAAAAGATTCAACAGACATACCTCCATGGTCTCCTTATGTGATGAATCATTCCCACCGTGTTCATCCTGTGCTTTTTCTATCACATCAACTCTGTAGCAACGATGTTCCATGTTTGGTGAGACCATACACTTCCCCAAACTGAACTCCAACTTGTCATCGCTGATGTTGAGTGTCAGCATCCCATTTCGCACATTGATTATCGCCCCAGCAATGGTAAGGAATGACCTTCCCAAGATGATGGGGATCCGTGCATCTTCCTCCATGTCGAGAACCACGAAGTCACATGGTATGAAGAAATTCTCGACTTACACCGAGACATCCTCCATGATCCCCATGGGGCCGCGAATGGATCAGTCTACTAGTTACAGGGTGATAGAGGTAGGGGTGAGGTCATCTAGATTGAGCCTCTTGCACACAGAATAGGGCATTACACTAACGGTTGCCCCAAGGTTGCACAAGGCACGACTAATCTCTAAATCACCAATGTAACACGGGATCGAGAAGCTTCCCGAATCAGCCAGTTACCGCAGCAGTTTATTATCGATGATGGCGTTGCACTCCGTAGTTATCGAAATCGTGGCATGATCGCTCACCTTCCTCTTGTTAGTCAAGAGGTCCTTCAAGAACTTCTTGTAAGTCGACATATCACTGATAGCATCTATGAATGGAATGTTGATATCCAACTGACGGAGCACTTCCAGGAACCAAGCAAAGATAGAATTCTCCTTATTTTTCGCTAACTTTTGTGGGAATGACAGGGGCGGTATGTAAGTACAAGCTTGTTATGCAGCAGGCTCACTAGACTCCTCATCAAGAGGTACCTTCTTCTTCGACTCCTTCCCTTTGGCCGCTTTCTCTATTGCCCCTCGACCTGAGGCACTCTCCTCTACCATTTCATCATTCTCCTCTCGTGGTGCCTCCTCAAGGTTCACCTCATTGCGCATTACTTGCTTCATTGGATCACACAGCCCCGCCAGCTTGTTGTCATTACGCATTCAATTGCCCCCTCGGATTCTGCTAGGGTTGACTAGGTATGGACATTTTTCCTCGTCGTTCGGGCTTCCGGAACGTCCACGCGGATTGGGGGTATAATTTGGTGATTTGTGCTGCGGTTTGAACCTTTGAAAACTCTTTAAGGGATTAATCATACATTTCAGGAATAATAATTTATAAAATCACTTTCCCTTTACTTTGTGCATTTCATGAGTCATTGAATTAAACTTATAAGAGTGAACATCCACTTGTTCCAAACTCTTCTAAATTTAACCCAACTTGCTCGTTGAAATGTTAGGCTCGAAAGAAAGCGATTTATGCAAATCTTATTTAGAAATATACAAAGAACACCCTAAAGTGCATTGATGCATTGTAAAACCATTTACCATTGTTTAAGCAATCTTCGACGTGTTCTGGTTAGAAATGGGAGTCGCCACCCGAATTTTTAAAGATAAAAGCCAAGAAAAACTAGAAAAGAAAACAAGAAAGACTCCGCCTGCGAAACCCAAGAATTGATCTAGGGGGTAAGGCTACGAACTCGAAAAGTAGGAATCTAATGAGTTCGCCTCTCATAAAATGAAAGACTTTACTAAAAGTTTTAAGTGTGCTTTCGATAAAGTTTGAAAGAGCGATTAGTAGAGAATTTATAGAATAATTTCATTAAATCATACAAGATGAAATATAAGAAAGAAAATGTACAAATACAACACTTATTTACATGAAAGGGAACACTTTAAAGCTTACATTATACCGTTTGAAGAAGGGGCCTTGCCTAGCCTTTGTAGTTGCTTGAAGAAGCTTCTTTTAGTACCTTTAGATGACTCCTCTCGAGATACCAAAATGAATGGAAAAGAGGTAAAAAAAGAGGTGGATGAAAAGGGTCTTTTGTAGGTTTTAAGGATAGTTTAGAATAGGCTTTTTGTAATGCTTTTTGGGAGGTTTTGTGATGGATTTTATGTAGGGATGAAAGAAGATGGGGTTAGAAGATTAAGAAATGATGAGAATGGTGATAGAATGATGATAAGAAAGATTAGAATGAGATGGAGAATGAGTATATAGAGATAAGGGATGGATTGAGAATGAAAGAGAGTGGATGAAGGATGAAAGATTGAGTGTATTAGAGAAGAAGTGAAGAAGTGAAGAATGGATTAGATGGTGTTGGAGTGTGAGGAAGTGTGTTTGGCTTTCAAAGGAGGATAGTATTTATAGGTGAAGGAGGGAGTAGAAGATACATGTATGCATACATATACCTCGGCCTTGGCAGTCAACCAGCACAGAATACTAGGTGGCAAGGGGAGTGTATGTGAGTGGACAGCAACACGTGGTGAATGAACTACGTTTGGGAGGTGCCAAAGGTCGATCGGCCGTCCACAAGAGGGAGGATGAACCTCCTTCCATCCATGTATTTTTCGTCGGTGAGGGTGTGAACAAGTCTGCCTCGATATTACTGGTTCACACTTGGATGGCAATTGCATTTTGGTGGCTTTTTATGAAGTGTTTTTGTGATGTTTTTGTGAGGTTTCTAACTTTGACCTCTTCGCATGAGACTTGCATGTGTAGCTTGCATGGCTCATCCTTTTTATAAAAAATGTGCTTGTGATCATGCATGCAACCTTAGGCGGGCTTGCACATGTAAGGTGCATGTACTTAGGCTTATTTTTCGGCTCCTTCCTCTTTAATTCTACTTTCTGCTATATTGATATGCTATATATTTTTGGTGTCAAAACCCGGTGTCTACAGATAGCCCTCTTTGATTGAGTCCTGGATAGGATGAAAATCAAAGTAGGATTGATTTGATGGACACCGGTTGAGGATATAACTTTGGAATGCAAAGCCTCGGGTGACACTTGGAAGCTGAGTCCTGTGTCGCGGTTGTGGGTGGTGTGCGCCTCTTTGAAGATGATCTCGCGTGAGAATGACTCCCTACTGGAAGCGGTCTTGGGCGCCTGATGACGTCCTACTCGAAATGATCTCGGGCGCTGAAGGCGTCCTACTTGAAGGTGTGGGCTGACGCTTGGAAGTTGATTCCTGTGTCACGGTTGGTAAACTTACGCCGATAGGTGATCTCAGGTAAGAATGACGCCTTACTTGTTAGGGAGACTTCATGGGGCACGATATCGACGACCCTGGAGATTTGATGATGATGATGATGACGGTGGCAATTCAATGCCGAGGGACTTCACCGATCCCGATGTTGATGGCCCTGAGGGTCGAGACTTCACCGGGCACGATGTCGGTGGCTCGGAGATTGAGACTTCACTGGGCACGATGCTGGTAGCTCGGGGTTTTGATTTTGATTGTAATTTAATGTCGAGAGACTTCATCGGACGGGATGTCGGTGGCTCTTATTCTTGAGATTTCATCGAACCCGATGTCAATGACTCTTATTTTCCTGCAAAATGCAAATTTGTTTTGTTAGTTTTAATGAAATTTAATTTTTGGTCCGGATAATTTACCTCGGGTTGCGTCAGCATAGTCGATTGAAAATGCTCCTGTTTGGGGACTTGATGCTTCAATCTTGAGAAGACCAACTCCTTCTTATTGGGCACACTTAGTCATCTTTTTTCTTGAAAATATGCAAGCTTGGAATCTTGGAAACAAGCATGAAGAAAAGACAATGTTCCCTCATTCCCTAGGTCGCCCGGACTACAGGAAAAGAGAGGAATCGTTTCGTACACTTCAGCTTTTGAAGGCCATGTAGGAGACCAATTTGATCACAATAATTCTAGATAGCCGTAAGGCCAATCAAACTTCAGCTTTAACCGATGAGGATCTGACACGTGGCTGAGTGGACCGAGCTACGTTGCTTGTAGATTGGAGCTTCAAGTTTCGGTATTCTTCATATCTTTCATATTCAAGCTTCACTTGCTTCTCCTTCTTATTCTCTCTCTAGAAATTCTTTTGGGTATTTTGATTTTCATCGCAAAAAGATGGATTTTCTGAGAAGAGGACACAGACGTGCTACTCAACCAACATTCCAAGAGCGCCCTTATACGAGGACAGTACAGCAGGAATATCCCAACAGAGAGTTCACTCCAGCACAGTTGGTGTTTCGTCAAGATGAACATGCGTGGTTTTTCCATTCCCATGTCTCGGTATACACTTACTCGTAACATGTTTATCTTCTGAAAATGTTTTGCATGTTATTGCTTGCTTTAGCACTTTAAGTTGGATTGAAAGTATATGAATACTCTAAATTTTGCTTGAAGTATGTTATGTCCTAAGAACGAACATTTACGCCTTTTTGCTGCTTTTGGCATAGGATGACTCTTTTAAAATGTGCGAGAGCATGCAAAGTGTGATAGCCTTATCCCATCATGCAAAAGTGGGGAATTTATACTCAACCACTGTAAGGAATATAGGTTTCTGTCCTTTCCTGGCTTGTTTGGATACCTAGAAAACTCGTAGCAAGAGAATATTCGGTCGGGCTATAGTGGAACATTTTTGGGATACAACCAATTCATTCCATGATTCCATCTCCCTGCTGGCAAGATGATGCTTACTCCTGTCGACTTTGTGATGATTACTGGCCTTAGTAGGGGTGGCCAGTTGCTGGAATTTCAAAAGGATCCGGATCCTCGTGTTTATGAGCTCTTGCAACCTGCTATTCCGCTGGTAGGGCGAAATGGTGTTTTGCGGTACACCCACTTGGTGGTCGTTTTGAAAAGTGAAGGTTTCGATAACCTTCCGCTTCTTCAGCGTCATTTTTTCGTTCTGGTGCACTTCATCAGTGCAACCATTTTTGCAAATCGTGGGGACACGATTACTCTTTCCTGGATGCACCATCTCCTAGATTACGGTGAGGTGAGGTCTTTCAACTGGGAAGTTACTGCCTATGCTCATTTGGTGAGAGGAATGTTGGTCACCTGTCGTCCTACTGGTTGTGACACATTGGGACGCCCGAGGACTATAGAAGCAAAGTTGCTCAACCTGGGTAGCAGTCTTTGGCGGGTCTTGGACGTATGCTCCAAGATATCTTTCCTTAGAAACTTTGTAATGTGCAAAATTCCTCTTTTAATTCTACTAAGGCCTTTCCTAGTATGCAGGTGTGGGTCTTAGCATACTTTCTCTCTATGGTTGGGGGAACTAACAATGGCAATTTACCTGTCCCTGCTTCTCGACGATGGCCAGAGTCGTCAGGCTACCATCCTCCGAAGTATCACTTCAAAGACCTGAATGGTCTTAGGAGAATTATTGACAACCTTCGACCAGTACCATTTCTTTCACTCCTTTTTCTCTTCTTTAGGGTTTATGAAGACCCCTTGTAGGAGGATATTGTCCGATCTCCATGGAACGACTTTCTCTTGGAAGACCTCCATTTTGATATTCGTTTGGCAAGGGAAACGAGCGAGCGTCGCTTGCTATTAGAAGGTCCTTTAGGCTTTGTTTTCTACTCGGGAGAGTGCTTCTTTTTCCAACATATAGGGAAATGGCATTCAAGGGTGCCTGTAGATCCTCCGGAGCTTATCTTTGACAGGCAGACTTTGACAGAAGATGAGATGACTCGGCTGGTGGCCGCCGTCGGGAAGCCTACTGTTAACTTTGTGTCCCTACGGACAACCTGGAGGAAGAGACTGCTTAGCATAGAGGACGCTTGGCTTTTTCTCGGGTATGATTTCTTCTTGTTCATGCATTGATGCTTCTTTGCTTTCTTTATTAATGTTTCACCTTTCTGTAGCTGGGAGGGTATTATGATCCTCTCTTAAACCAACATGCAGAAGAGCCTGAGCAGGCGGAGGGTGAGGACATGCTGTTTGGTTTCATTCCGCTCGTGCCAAATGACTATGAAGTGTTGCAACACTTCAATTCTAATCCAATAAGTTACACATTTGGCTGGTCTTCTTTTTTTTGCATGGATTCTCATTGAGCCTCTTTCTTATGCAGCAAGCATATGCCCATATCCGTGTTCTGTTGAGGGAAGGCATTACAGCTCTGAAATTGATTGATCAGAACTCCGTGAATGGCTAGTATCAAGGCCCTATGCCAGCTGCTGATGATGAAACTGGTGAAACTCATTCTCATGTGAGTTTGTCGTGCTCTAGAAGCTCGTCAAGGCGTCCTCCTCGTCATTCTTCAACGGGAGAAACTAGTAGGAGAGTTCATCGTGGAGATCCAGGGGAAGGACGATCCCAACGAAGGGATCAAGATTTGATGGGCGAACTTCGAGCTCCCCATGCTAGTTCTTTGAGGTAGACAGAGGTCTCCCGGCATTCCTGAGTTCATGGTAGAGGAGTGCTCGGAACCTAGTGGATTCCGTGGCTCGATGGAGAGAGTTCCTAGTCCATGGGAACCTCAGTATCATGCTCATTCCATCGTTCCTTATAACCAGCCCCCTGGCTATAATCTGGGCTATGATATGCCTTCCAGTCAGTTCTTACCTGGTCCTTCTAGTACTCAGGACGAGTCACAACCGAGCTCTTTCACGTTTGCTGCTTTCAGGAGCATTTTTGGCGGTCGTCAGTAGTAGCTCTTAGGCATCATCGGCAAGGCCCCTTTTTTCTTTCGCTTCTTTTTTTTTTAGCAGCACATGTACGCGGAATAAACAAATGCACAATAAGATGCAAGCAAGCGGACTCTATTTATGCACTTGATTTGACTTCTATTAAAATGCATCCGAGGCCCCAGTTTTTTATTTATCGGTCAATCTCAAACTGTTTACAAGAGGAAAAAATTAAATACAACAAGTTAACTAAGCTACAAAGAAAAATAATATAATTACACAAAAACCATAAAAAAATAAAACAATTACATGTACACATTTTTTTATCCTAATACATACATAGGACCTTAGGACCGTGTCTTTTCCTCCTTCACACGTTTGTACACGGTGCAATCCTTTAAGGAGATTCCTCCCTCCTACTGAAGGTCGATCGGCCATCACACGGTGGTAGACACCGTGTCTCCGCCGAACACGCGTTGTTGGCTATCATTCATCCCCTCTAGTCCGATTCTGCCTTCTTGCTCTTGTATTTTCTTTCCTCTAATCATGGCCTATGAAAAGAAACTCGGCCTATGGATGAGTTCTCTTTCAAAACCTAAGAAACGTCTTCTCACCTATTACAACTTGTCCCTCATTTTAAGCCTGAAACAAGTGAAGATCAACTAGGATTTCCTCAAGGCGGCTTTCACATTTTGGGATTCCAAGCTTCATGTCTTACATTTCTCCTGGAACGAATTATGCCCTCTTCCTGAAGAATGGGCTTGCATCTTCAGTTTCGACCTTTATGAACCGCCGACAACTCCTCCTCTCGCTCCTAATTATCGCGAAAGGTTTGAGGAATTAACAAACTTCAATCATCGGGCTTTAGAACATATTCTGGTGGACAACATGGTGGACCTTCATGCCCTGGTAGAATTCTTTCAATCACCGGAGGCACTCAAACTCAAGGCGGCATCTCGAGTACAAGGTTTGGTCCTTTGCATTCTGGCTGAGTTTTTATTTTACCATGGGGGTCCGGGTTTCGCTCCTCCTTCCCTCATTCACATCGTAGATGAAATAGCTCAAGGTTACAATCCAGCCCCTATGTTGGTTGCGGAGACTCTCTTGGATCTCGATTTTTGGAGTTCTACACAAGTTTTCTAGGGAAGCCTTCTCGCCCTTCAAGTAAGTATCAGCATTTTCGTATTATTATCTTTTTGCATTACTTTCTGTGATTTTGCATGGGCCGTTTGAACAATCCATGTGGAATCATTTTGCCGACTTTCCCTTGGTTGTATCCTTTCTCTTTCTCTTTTTTTTTTTTTGTTTTTTGCAACCAAGGTTCTTACTTTCTCATTCTTCTTCTCCTCCATATATATGGCTTATGGAACACCTCCGCATGGTGTTTTCTCCTATAACACCTTCAGAACTAGCCCACTTTTGCCAACACAAAAGGAAATATGATGCTCGTAGAAGCTTCGAAGACTGAGTGATTTTCTTGAAAGATCACAAAGAAATCCAATGGTAGATCCAATGGTGGAAGGTCCCGTGCTTCTCCAACCATTCTGACAAGGCTGCTCATATCACCTTGTTGGGTCTTAGGGAACTCACCTATTACTTCCCTGATCGAGTCATGCGCCAGATGGGACGCTTGCAGGACATCCCTCTCCTTCCATGTGAAGTTCCCGACCTTACTTATCTTCAAGGACCGGTGGTTGAATCATGGATTAGATAATGGAAGAAACGAGTGGGAGTGGAAGTTCCTCCTCCTCATCGTATTTCTACTTCATCGACCTATGGATATCGGAGTTGGCTTACTACCACCATCGGTGCAAAACAGTGGCGTAAGAGGCATTCTCGCTCACGTCTCCGAGAGATCCTGAAATTGAAGAGCATTATTATCACTGAAGGATCGGGGTCAGACTGTAACCAACCAAAAAGAGTTTACCCCGAGGAAAAGCAAGACTTGTCAAGTGAGCACTAATGGGTCCTAGGACTCCGACTTAAACTAGGACTTGACACCCATGTCTAGTAAGTAGGATGAAGGGAAAGAGATGAAATAAATGTAGGAAAGAATGTGTGTGCTATGTATTTTAATTATTTGATGTTTTTCCTTTATTAAAATTAGTAAAACAACATGTATCCGAAAAGGATGTACTTCTTCTTATTGATATAAGAAGCAATATATTACATTTCGTTTTACAAGAATCAACACAACCTATGTTCTTGTTCTTCTCAACCTTGTGTCTTCAATTGCAACGCTTTTATTCTCTCCTTTCACCTAACTTGTCCCAAAGGATTTTCAAGTTAGTCTCTCATTCTTTTTTCTTTTCCTTTTTTTTCTTTCTTTTTCCATTTTTTTCATGTACTCTCCTTTTGCCTGATTTGTCTCAAAGAGATTTTGAAATCAGCCACTCTATAGTTTTTCACTCTTTTATTTTTTTTTCCTCTTTTTCTTTTTTTTCTTTTCTCTCATAAGCAAGTGGCCTATTGGCAGTTCGGTTGCTTGCTTTCATAAGGTAATGCATGCTTAAGTAGCTAGGGAGATCGACCCTTAGTGGCTTAGACATAATACCTTTTAAGTTGATCCATGTTCACAGGCTGGATAAGCTCTTCTCCTTCAGGAGTTGCCAACTGAGCAGTGTAGACACCGGGATTTGGTACATAAATTTATAGCATATCTATATAAAATGAAGCAAAAATAAAGAAGAAGAAATCGGTCGATAAGCTAGTTCAAACACCGGGTTTTAGCATAGATTATATATACTTTTAAGTGTAATTTTTATTATTTCCTTTTATGTATTTTAGTTAGAAAATTAGGAAATAAGGAAATCAAGGGAAGCCAAAGTTGCAGCCGAAGCCGAAATACTTGATCGCATGCATTCTACATGCACGAGCTTACATGAGGAATGACATGCACAATTCTTACGTAATTAAAATGATAAAATTAGCCATGCATGCCATGCATGAGCTACGTAAAGGTGACATGCAAATAAACTCCCAGAGGTCTCAAGTTCAAAGCCTAGTAAAAGCATCCAAAAACATCTCATAAAGCTCCACCATCCAAGAGTGTGAACATGCTAACTTTGAAGTCTTCCTTTCACATCTCACCGTCCAAAGAATGCATGGAACAATCAGATTCATTCCCCCTCCCCCACCTGGTGGCCGGTCGGCCTTGAAGGTTGACCACACGTGGTTCATTCACCACGAGCCACCGTCCAACCAAGAACATCTCCCCCTTGCTGCCTGGCAATTTGTGGATGTTGACTACGAATTGCATATGATTAAAAGGGGAGTGTATATGATTATATGTACATGAATCTCTACCCTCTCCTAAGCCTATAAATACCCCTTCTTTCTAAAGCTAAACTCACTGAATCATTCACTCATTCTTCCCCCTACACTCTTATTCATCCATCCTCTCATTCTTTCATCATCCCTCTAATCTCTATTCTACTATAATCTTACTACCACCACTTCTATCATCTTTTCACCACTTCCTTACCTCCATAATCTCCCATCCTACCCTAGCTACCTTAAGCCTCTAAAACTTAATCCAATCCATTCTTACATAAACACCACAAAAGCCTAGCCTTACACCACCCAAAACATCCCAAAAACACCATAAAGAAAGCCCTTCTTCCTACACCCTTTTCTATCATCTTTCCACCATATTCTAACCATCCTAATCTCCATTTCTCCATCTTCTTCAACCCTCTAATACATACCCTCATCCTATCCTCCCTTATCCCTATATAAATGTCCCATAAAACCTCCCAAAAACATCGCAAAACTATCCTAAAAACCTACAAAAAGAGCTTCTTTTCCCTATCCTTCTCCTATCCTTTTCCATCACTTCTCCTACCATTATAATCTACATTTCTCCATCTTCCTAAACCTCTAAATATTCATCTCCACATTATCCCCCTTATCTCTACATAAACACCACAAAATCCCACAAAAAGTGTCTTTCTTCCTATCCTTATTTCCTATCCTTTTTCCTATCATCTCCATCTCTAATCTCTACTATATTCTTACCATCATAATCTTCTTCTTTTAACCTCTTAAATCCATTCTTATTCTACCTTCCATTATCCCACCATAAAATCCCTAAAAGCTCCACAAAAAGCCTAACCCTTTTTACTACCCTAAAACCTCACAAAAAGCCCCTTTCTACCGTTTTCTCACCCTTTTTCCATACCTTTCTCCATCCACCTTTTAGCACCATTTTGGCATCTTCAAGAGGAGTATTCAAGGCTTCCAAAGGCATTCAAAGAAGCTTCTACAAGGCTAGGCAAGGCTTCCCTATAGAAAAGACACAATGTAAGCTTTTAATTGTTCCCCTCTTATGTAAATAAAGTGTACGTCTTGTACTTTCTTCTATTCTTATTTTTGCATGTTCTTATGAAATAATTATATAAAGTTCCTTGTTATTTTCTTTTCCAAATCTTATAAAAGCACACTTAAAACTTTTAGTAAAGTCTTTCCTTTTGTGAGAGGCAAACTCCTAAAGTTCTTACTTTTTGAGTTCGTAGCCTAACCCCCGAATCCACTCTTGGGTTTCGTAGGCGGAGTCTTTCTTTTCTATTTGGTTTGTCGTGGCTTTTCCCTCAAAAAGTCGAGTGGCGACTCCCATTTCGAACTAAAAACACATCGAGTTGCATAAACTGTAGTAAAACATGGTTTTACAATATTCCGATGCAACTTTAAGGCTTTTTCTTTATGTATTTCTACATAATACTTGCATAAATTGCTTTCTTCCGAGCCTAACATTTAAATGAGCAAATTCGATTGAATTTGGAAGAGTTTGGAACAAGTGGATGTTCACTCCTAAAGGTTTAATTCCAATGACTCATAAAATACACAAGTAAAGGGAAAGTAATTTTACAAATACTATTCCTGAAATATGTAATTAAAATTCCTTAAAGGGTATTTTTCAAAGGTTCAAACCCCAACACAAATGATCGAATCACACCCCAATCCAACGTGGATGTTCGGAAGCTCAAACGACGAGGAAAAATGTCCACAGGATTTTTGGTGACTCCACTGGGGAGTTTTAAAAATGGGTAAAACTTGAAAAAAGTTTAGTGTGCTTTAAAAATTTGGAAAGAAAATAAATTCCTACTTTATAGTATTAAGTCATTCTTTTTTAGACATAAATACATTGCATATATCGGGCTACCTCTCGGCCACGTATGTGGGATGGGTTGCACTTAAAGCGGCGGTTAAGTTTTTTTCCTTAAAAACTACAAAAATTACCCATGGCATGTAGGACCGGCTATACTCTGATGGTGCCTTTACACCGGATGAGACTTAGTCACCACATCCAGTCATGCATCACTCTTCGAGGTCTCCACACGAGCCACGAAGAGCAACACCCCTACATTCAAGTTGCCTTTACAACGAGAATGCACCCGGGGGCGAGTACATGAGCCGATAAGCCTATCTAGCCAATAATCCCTTCTTTACATAGGGCCTTTGGTTAGGATCCCCTTGTTCATATGTATGCTATGTGCTATGTGTTTAGATTGGTTGTAAAAGAGTCGACCCGCGTTTAGGGATGTTGTTCTAGTCCATGTAGTAGTCGTTGGGCTGAGAAGAGTCATGTTTACGACTAGGTTAATTAACCTAAAAAATTATGGTTAATCCAGTGGTTGGACCCATTTATCTATAAAGGTTAATTATCTCGGTTGATAAAGTAAACTCAAGCTCGTCTTTGATTATTCTACATGGTCCTTTATGGCATCTCCTTAACAAAAGGTCCAATAAACCTTATTAAAGTCAAAACAAAGATGGTGGGTAAAGTCATAGACTGTATAATAATCATTGGGCTAGTGTAAATTAATTTATCGAGTTAATTATCGAATCTGTCACACTTTTGGTCGGCCCGTGGTTAGGCCCAACCATATCAGATTTGGCAATTAAGTCCATAAATTAATTATAACTCGCCCGTTGTTGGTTTTATTGAGTCCTTTCTGATACATGCTTTCTGGTAATTAAATAAATAAGTAATGAAGTAGAAAGAAGGATCGTCAGTCCTGTTAATCGTTATTTTAGTCCGCGTGGCAGTCAACATGGCTCGAATTAAGTTTGAGTCAGTAGCCCAAATTACGGATTCTCCTTAAAACGGTCGGCCTGTGGATGGAGCCCATCCGAATTGAGAAACTCTGATTTGTGCTCCTTGACGTAGGCTCGATTCGCCATGCTTGACTTTATTCGGCCTCTTGTAACGATTAAGTTGTCCTTAGGTCCAAAAATCTGACTAATAAATCAAACAAAGTTAGTGGATAAAGCTTTAGACTACATAACAATCACCGTCCTCGAGTAAATTAATTTACTGAATTAATTATTGAATCCATCATACTTATGGCTGGTCCGTGGTTTGGCCCAACCATATTGGATTTGGCAATTAAGTCCATAAACTAATTACAACTTGCATGTTGGTGGTTTTATCTAGTCCTTTACGATATCCACTTCCTAAACAAATAGAATAAAAAATGTATAGAAAAGTGTCAGACTGTCAGTCCTGTCGATCATTATTCTGGTCCATGTAATAGTCAGCATGGCTCGAATCAGTCTGTGTAGGTAGTCCAAGTTACGGATTCTCCTTAAAACGGTCGGCTTGTGTATGCGGCCCATCCAAATTGAGAAACACTACTTGTACTCCCATACTCGGTCCTGATTCGCCATGTTTGGCTTTATTCGGCCCTTTATAATGGTCAGTTGTCCTTAGGATCCATATAGAGTTCAGTCCGTAAAGTAGATAAAGTGTGTTGTAGACTATGTGCGTATGCGACTGTGCATGTGCATGTGCATGTGTATGAGTCTGTGCATGTTTTGTGCATTTGTATGCATATGCGTCTGTGCATGTGCATGTGTATGTGTATGTGCATGTGTTTGTGTATGTGTCTGTGTCTATGCATGTGCATGTGTATGTGTATGTGTATGTGCATAAGTCTGTGCATGTGTTTGTGCATGTGTATGCGTATGCGTATGTGCATGTACATGTGTATGCGTCTATGCATGTGTATGTGTATGTGTTTGTGTTTGTGTATGTGTATGCGTATGTGTCTGTTCATATGCATGTGTATGTGTCTGTGCATGTGTTTGTGCATGTGTTTATGCATATGTATGTGTCTGTGCCTGTGCATGTGTATGTGTATGTGTTTGTGTTTGTGCATGTGTATGTGTATGTGTCTGTGCATGTGCATGTGCATGTGTATGTGTCTGTGCATGTGTTTGTGTTTGTGTTTGTGCATGTGTATGTGTTTGTGTAACCATGTGTTTGAGTTTGTTGAGTCTGTACCACGTGTTTGAGAGTGTTGAGTCTTTGCCACGCGTTTGAGTTTGTTGAGCTTCGCCACGTGTTTAAGTCTTTATTAGGGTTTTGTTAACGTGTGCTTTGAGTCTTTCTTAGGTTTTTGTTAACACGCGTTTTGAATCTTTCGGTGTAAATACATGTTTCAATCTTTGGTAGGTTGTTGTTAATAAGTGTTTTGAGTCTTTGTTAAGTGTAAATACGTGTTTGAGTCTTTGTTAGGTTTTTGTTAACACGCCTTTTGAGTATTTCTTAAGTGTAAATATGTGTTTGTGTTTGTGTTTGTGGAGTCTTCATTAGAGTCGGACCTAATCTTGAGATATTGTTTTAGTCCATGTAATAATCGTTGGGTTTGAAAAAAAAAATGAGTTTATAAACTCGATTAATTAGCCTTAAATTTTATGGTCGGCCTAGTTGTGAGGTCCATCCGTTTTAAAGGTTAATTGGCCTAGTTTATCGATTCATTTTTAAGTCACCTTTGACGGTTTTATTCGGCCCTTCTCAGTATTCTCTTATTATGGATCCAAAGTAAATGATTAATAATAAAACAAAGTCAGTGTGTGTTGTTCTAGCCCGCATAATAGTCTCCAGGTTAGAGAAAATAAATTTATAAATTCGATTATTAAGTCTAAAAAGTCCATGGTCGGCCCATTGGTAAGTCCATCCATAGTGGAATTAATAATTGAGTTTATAAGCCTGTTTTAACTCGCCTTTTGATGGCTTTATTTTGTCCTTTACGACATGAACTTTCCACGAGTTAAATAAATAAATATGTTGGGTCTTAAATAAAAAGAGTGTGTAAATAGAAGTCTAGAAGTTAGGCTGCCAGTGTGTCAAGCATTATTCTGGTCCGCATAATAGCCAACATAGCTTGAGTTGGCACAAGTTTGTTAGTTCAAATGACGAATTCTCCTTAAAATGGTCGGCTTGTGGTTTAAGCCCATCCGAATTGAGAAACACTCACTTGCGCTTTCCAACTTATGTCAACTCGCTATGTTTGACTTTATCTGGCCCTTTATAATGCTCTTATTGTAAAAAGTGTTGTTGTTTGTCTTAGAGTCATATAGAGGTTAGGCATTCCTGAGTCAGTAAATAAGTGACTTTCATTCTTTAGGATGTCTCATATAGGTTAGGACACGCAAACATGCGTCACAGTTTAGTCTCTTCCTGAGTCAGTGTATAGGTGTCTTACACGTTAGGAGGTCATATATGGTTTAGTAAACCCAAGTCATGGGCAAGTCTTTGTTTTAAAGTCAGTGTGTAAATGTCTTTCAGTCTTTAGTGTGTTTCATGCAAGGTCATGTCATATGTAAGTCTTTTCTTGAGTCAATCTTTGTGTTTTTTTAGGGGTCTAATGTAAACCCATATCATGGGTGATTCTTTGTTTGAGTCAACATTCGTCCGTGTAAACCCAGTTCATGGTGAGTCTTTGTTTTAGAATCAATATGTGTCTTGCATTTTTAGTTAGTCAAATGTAAATCTAGGTTTAGGGTGAGTCTTTGTGTTGGTGTCTACATGCATGTGTCTTGCATCCTTTAGAAAGTTTCATATAAAGGTCTAGTCTTTGTGTTAACATCTGTATGCATGTATCTTCCATTTTTAGATGGTTCCTTTTAAACTCATGTCATGGGTGAGTCTTTGTTTTAGAGTCTACATGTAAGTGTCTTTATTTTAGAGTCTTCATTTTATAATCAGTAAGCATGTGTCTTTTATTTTTAGAAAATTCAATGTAAGCCTATGTCGTGGGCGAGTCCCTTTTCCTATGTCAATATAAGAATGCCTTGCATTATAGAAGTCTCATATAGGGTCTAGGTCATGTAAGCCCATACTATGGGTGAGTCGTTGAGTCGTTTTTCGAGTTAGCATGTAAGTGTTTTTCATTTGTTAGGAATTCTCGTATAAAGTCTAAGTCATGGGTAAGTCTGTGTCTAGAGTCATCATGCATATGTTTGTTTCTAGGGCCGGCAAAAATCTGACCGACCCGATAGTCCGAATTTTACCGACCCGGAAAAATCGGGTATTGGACATGGCGATTTGATCGAATCTGAAAATTCGATCATTCGGTAAATGACCGAATAAAATACGGGTCGGGTTCGGGTTTAGCAAAACGAGTTCAGGTTGACCGAATTTTTGAAGAAAATCGACTTCGGTCAATTATCGGTCCGGCCGACTAAATCGGGCAAGTATCGATGAATCACAAGATATATTACTAAAAAGAGTAAAAGGTCATTTATGAAATTCGTCAATCGGACACATTCGGCCAACCGGTTCGTTCGGTTTATAATGTGTCCGAATTAAAATTCGAACAGGGTTAGGGTTTGAGGTTTTTGACCGAATACCGAATTGACCGAACCCGATTAAACCCGGACCCGATTTTTTGCTACCCCTATTTGTTTCTTTTTAGAAGTCCAGTGTCAACCCATGTCATGGGTGAGTCTTTTCTCATGTTGGAATATCATGTGAGTGTCTTTCATTCTTTAGGAAGTCTAAAGTAGGTCCATGTCATAGGTTAGTCTTTAAGGGTCAACATATAGGCATTTGCCCTTTAGGAAATCTCATATAGAATTTAGAACATGTAGACCCATAACGTGGGGGAGTCTTTTCTTTAAGTCAGCATATAGAAGTTTAGCATCCTAGAAAGTCTCATGTATGTCAATAAGCACGTTCAAACTCATGTCCTGGGTGAGTCTTTCCTGGGTCACCATATAAGTGTTTTTCATTTTAGGAAGTCCATATAGGTCATTTAGGTCATACATGCATTAGGATGCGTTTTTCTTTAGTTGTCTAGTGTCAAGGTTAAGGCCTGAGCCAGCAATAAAGGGAATTTTCAGGATGATAGGAAATTCTGCAACTACAATAGATCCGGGGACATGACGCAGAGATGATGTCTATCACCATCATTAACCCTCCATTTTCCATTTTACTTCTGTCAAACTTGAACATCATTCCATCACCCATGTTCCCGCCTTTTCCCAAGAGATGATGTCTACCCCATTTGACCACCTCTTCACCCTTTCAAGGCAGCATCATCCTTAAGTGCCTCTTTATCCCCATGTACCAACCTTTTCCCAAGAGATGATGTTTATCCCATTTAACCATCTCTCCTTCCTTGTAAAGACACGTTCACCCTTAAGTGTCTCCACATCCCCATTCACTAATAATAACTCTCCCATCATCTCTTTCACCAAACACTTTCTAACCAACCTTTTCTAGCCTTTTCATCCCATCTCACCCTTTTGAGGACTTTTTCAGCTCGATCATTAATACAAGCATGAGGCTCTGTTTTTAATGCCCACTCTCAGCACATCTCGATGTGGTTCACTTCTCAGCAAGAGCAAAAGCCGTCAACATTGGGTCAGCGGCTGACTGGAAACTACATTATCATGAACAAACTCAGGGACAAGCTAGTCTAAACTGGGGGCTCGCGCTACCTTTGTGACCATCGTTCATGACATTTTTCAGAGATAGTTTCTAAGAGGGACGCCTACTCCCTATTCTACAAGGTCTTGGATTTTCATTCTCATTGGTGTCCTAACAGTGGTCTCGAAAGAAAAAAAAAGAAAAAAGGAAAAAGGAAAAGACAGAAGACAGAAGAAAGAAGAAAAAAAGAGAAAAAAAGAAAAAAAAAGAGAAAAAGAGAAAAAAAGAAAAAACAAAAGAAAAAACAAAAGAAAAAAAGAAAAAGAGAGGCTAACTTGAAAATCCTTTGGGCGAGTTAGGCAAAAGGAGAGATCGAGACTCACGACTAAGGACATACCTCCATCAGTGCAGCACAAGAAGCAATGTCTCCTTCTATTCCATAGTCTCCGTGCATCATATCATCAATCTTCATGAAGCTGAGGGCTTGCAAACCCCTAATATCTCCTCCTGGAACAGAACATTATCATCAAGGGTGTACGCCAAACCGGGGCTTGTCGTACGTCAGCATAGATTTGCAAGCAATCGAGGTCATCTACGTGAGTATCCAAGAAGCACATCCTTCAGGTCTAGCACCTCCGCCATTATTCCTTGTCCCATGTACCGAAATGTTCCTCATCCTGAATTTTCCTGAAATTCCCCATAAGTAGCCTCGATCCTTAGGAAGTCATTGTCTTAGGAAAGCATTCTCCAAAAAAAAAGAGTCATTGTCTTAGGAGTCATTGACCTAGAAAAATGTTGTCTTAGAAATGCATTGCCCTAGAAAGTCATTTTCTAAATAAAGAGTCGGGGGGTTACCTGCATATAGAATTGTATGTTTAGAATCATAAAGCGTCATGTGTGTGTCGTGTCTAAGCATAATAGGTTTGCATTGCATCCATCAGTTGTGTCAGAGTCACATTGAGTTAAAATTATCATGCATAGAGTCAGTTTGTCATGCATAAAGTCCATAGTCATGCATAAATGCATAATTGCATGAATATTTGTGTCAAAAAATAAAAATGCATTGTTTGTGAAAGAGTCTAGCAGATCATTTGCATGCATACTTGCGTATCAAAAAAAACAAAACAAAAAAATAAGAAATAAAAAGCAAAGAAGTGTCACTTCATCGTTCCAGAATGCAACACTGGGGGCTAGCTAAGCCCGTATACCTTCTCATTCAAACCAGTCGACATGGTTTCTTATCAATAAGAGCAAGGTTAGAGCAATCTCTAATCCAACTCTAGCAAGTCAAGTCAGCATCCAATCAAGTCATAAATCGACTGTCCGACACGAAGGACAGAATCATTATCTGCTAGACACGAATAGTGATTGTCCGACACAAAGGACAAAATCATCATCAGCCAGACACGAATGACGGGATGATTATTCGCCAGACACGAATGGCGCCTGTCTGACATGAAGGACAAAATCTTCATCAAATGACTTATACGGATCAACGATCGGGCGAACTTCAAGAATCCTTTCCCCCAGTGAAATTCCAAAGGCAGCATATATGCGCTTAAAGTAAAATTTGAAGTATCATTTACTTTAAATTCAACTTAAAGTGCTGGAACAAGCAGTAGCATGCAAGTCGTCTTAGCAACAACATGCTATAAAAATAAGCTTGTCATAGAAATAAAGCACACCGAGGTGCAAGAATGAAGGGATGACGCATGTTCTTCTTGTCGGAAAACTGATAAGTGCTTCTTGTATATATGAAAACTTGGTTGTTATGATGAGAAATTTGGGGAATATTTGATTTGATTATATTATTTTATACCCGAATTTCCCATATTACGCTTGGTTTGGAGTTTGGTGAGTTTTGTAGGGAATTTGTGAAGAATCGATGTAAACCGAGCTAAAAATCAAGTGTAGATCCAAGTTATGAGCTTAAAGGACCAAGAAGTGTGGAGTTGGATCACCCAAGGCCCAAACAATGGCCCAAAGAGCTCCTAGGCCTGAAAAAGCAGTGGCAACGGTGGTGCCAGAGGAGGTACGGGTAGTGCCTATGACCAGAACTTGAAGAAAATTGATGCAGTGAAGCGACACGGGTAGTGCCTAGGAGGCACGGTCTGTGTCAGCAGGGGCACGGTCCGTGTCACCCCTGGCAAGGTCCGTGTCGCCTGCGTCTCTTCATTTCCGGCGGTTTTGAGTTGCAATTTGCCTATATTATGCCGTTTTCGGCTGTTTTTGAGGGCAATCATCATTCCACCATCTTCCATACCATGCCCTAATCATATTCTTCATCCATATTCCATCCACCATTGAAGATTGAGAGAAGATTAAAGATCGAAGAGCAACTTGAATACACTTTGAAGTGGAGGAGCAAAAGTTCTCCATAGTTGATTCCTAGCGAGATTGTTCTTCCCTTTGGTTTATTTCTCATTCTCTCATAGATTTTCATATGCTTTCTATAATAGATTTCAATTGCTTTGTAGTTTTAAACATGAATAGTGAGTAGTTCTTTTTAGTTTAGGGGATGAACCTTTAAAGTTGCTTGATGAATTGACTTTGTTGGATTGAATTATTATGAATTTAGTTTGTTTCAATCTATTTTGTCTTTCAATTGAATTGCTATTGCTTTTGCTTGATCATCAATTGCAAGTTAATAGGTTGTTGAATGAAACACCGAAAGGAGAAGTTTGATTACCCGAAAACCTAGATTAAACTAGTTAAAATTGTCTAGACATAGAAGTTTTAATTAGGGTTCTTGAGATAATTAGATCTTTAACCTTGACCAAATCAAAATAACCACGAAAGTAGGTGCTTGGTTACTCTTGGCAATTCGCTCTAGTGACAAAATCTCATTGCGAAGTGTTTTATGCTATTATCGAACCTTGATTGTGCAAATTAATGAAATGAATGTTCAATCCACATCGTTGATTCGTTATTTGACTTAGGTTTCATCCCCTGAACGCCTTTTTACCTTGATTAAATCAGAAAAGTTTGTGTGAATATTAGTTTGTTTAGTTCTTGATTGTGATTAGATTTAGAATTGGTTACTTCAAACCAAAAACGGGTCGACTTAGCGATCAACTAGGAGGCTAGTTCAGTGCGTTGAAAGGAAAAGTCCCTGTGGGAACGACCTTGATTTATGCTACAATTTCACCCGTGCACCTGCGGCCTATCAAAAACCAATTATACCAGCATGGATTCCCTACTGGGATGTTCCCTCTGTATCGTCTTCCTGGACTGCTGGCAGAGAAGTACGTCTGCGTCCTCTTCTTAGAAAATTCATCTTTTTGCGATGAAAATGAAAATGCCCAAAAGACCTTCTAGAGATAAGAAAGGGAAGCATGTGAAGTTTGAATGAGAAGCGGTGAAGAATACTGCAGCTAAAGGCTCCAATTTGTGATCATAAGAGTTCGGTTCACACAAATACGTGTCATGCCCTCATTTGCCTAGGCTCCAAGTCTGATCAGCCTTGGGGCTATCTACAATAATTGTGACCAAATTTGTATCTTTCATGGCCTACAAAAGCTGGAGTGAATGCAAAGGTTCCTCTCTTCTCTCTAGTGTCTGGCCAGCCTACGGAAAGAAGGAGCCTTTGTCTTTTCTCCATGCTTATTACCAAGGGCCCGAGTAAATGCAAGGATTCCTCTCTTTTCTCTAGCGTCCGGCCGGCCTAGGGAAAGAAGGAGCCTTTGTCTTTTCATAAATTACTTAGAGGTACCCTAACTTTTGAAGAAACAATTTTTTGGTACCCTAACTTTTTAAAACTAATTTTGGGGTACCCTAACTTTTAGGATTAGAAATTACTAGGTGAATTTCCAGCGAAACTCCGATTGATTCAAATCATTTTCGTCCACGAAAACAAAGGGCATTTTCATCCACAAAAACACTTAATCAATTTCCCACCTAAAACTCACCATTGATTTCAAATAATTGGCCGAAAATTCACCTAATTATTTCTAATTCTAAAAGTTAGGGTACCCCAAAATTAGTTTTTAAAAGTTGGGTACCAGAAAAACATTTCACCAAAAGTTAGGGTACCCCTAAGTAATTTTTTGTTTGTCTTTTCTCCATGCTTGTTTCCAAAATCTCAAGCTTGTACATTTTCAAGGAGGAGCACGACTAAGTGTGCCCAATGAGGAGGAGTGGTCTTCTCAAGAATGGAGCATCAAATCCCCAAATAAGAACATTTTCCCAATGATCATGCTAACATGATCTGAAGAAAAAAAGAGCCATCGACATTGTGTTCGATGAAGTCCCCAGGCATTGAATTGCCACCAAAAGTCAAAATCAGAGCCACCGGCAGAGTTTGGTGCAGTCTCAGCAATAAGAGTCGTCGGCATCGAGTTCGACGAAATCTCAGGAAAAAGAGCCACCGGAATCTCGTCTAGTGAAGTCTCATCGGCATCAAAAATGCCTTCATCGTCAAAAGGACCAAAAACAGGGTCGTCAATCGGTGTAAGTCCCCAACATTAGAGCCATCGGCATCGCGCCCGATGGAGTCTCAACATTCGAGCCACTGGCATCGCGCCCGGTGAAGTCTCGACCCCCAAGGCCATCAGCATCGCGTCTGGTGAAGTCCTTAGGCATAGAAAATGCCATCAGCAATCATCATACTCCAAGAGCGATCGGCATCGCGCCCGATGAAGTCTCCCCAACAAGTAAGGCGTCATTCTCGCCTGAGAACAACTATCGGTGCAAGTTCGCCAACCGCGACACAAGACATAGCTTCCTAGTGTCAGCCCACACCTTCAAGTAGGGCATTATTCTCACCTGAGGTCGAATTCACAACTTCAAGTAGGGTATCATTCTCACCTGAGATCATTCATCATTTCAGGTAGGGCATCATTCTTGCCTGAGATCAGCACACGATACGGAAACATCAACAATCAAGTAAGAGCATCATTCTTGCTCGAGATCAACCCCGATAGATGCGCATGCCGCCCATAACCGCGATGTAGGACTCAGCTTCCAAACATCACCCCAGGCTTTGCACTCCAAAGTCATATCTACGGGCTTTGCACTCCAAAGTCGTATCCCGACCGGTGTCCATTATTCTACTTTGATTTTCGTCCTATCTCGGACTCGATCAAAGTGGGGGCTCTCTGTAGACACCGAGATTTGGTACATAAATATATAGCATATTGTTGACATTTTTCCTCACCGCTTGGGCTTTCGAACGTCCACGTTGGATTGGGGTGTGATTCGGTGATTTGTATTGGGGTTTAACCTTTGAAAACTGTTTAAGGAAACCAATCATACATCTTATGAATAATATTTTGTAAAATCACTTTCCCTTTACTTATGCATTTTATGAGTCATTGAATTAAACCTTTAAGAGTGAACATCCACCTATTCCAAAGTCTACTAGATTTAATCCAATTTGCTCATTTAAATGTTTGGCTTGAAAGAGAGTGATTTATGCAAATATTATTTAGAGATATAACCATAGTTATTAAATCCCGATCCTGATTTACGATCCTACGATTTTATGGTCCAAAATCCTCGATACGATTCTACTATTAACACACGATCCACGATCCTACATAGGCTAATTCTCGATCCTGACTTCCCCATAGTTTCGAGTTAGGATCCCGATTTTAACAACCTTGGATATAACAAAGAAACCCTAAAGTTGCATCGATACATTGTAAAACCATGTTAACCATAGTCTATGCAATCTCCGGTGTGTTTTGGTTTGAAATGAGAGTCTCCACCCGACTTTTTAAGGGAAAAGCCAAGACAAAACCAAAAAGAAAATAAAGAAAGACTCCGCCTGCGAAACCCAAGAATGGATTCGGGGATAAGGCTATGAACTCGAAAAGCAAACTTTAAGAGTTTGCCTCTCATAAAAGGAAAGACTCTACTAAAAGTTTAAGAATGTGCTTTTGATAAAGTTTGGAAGGGAAATGGATGAATGCTTTATAGAATTACTTCATTGAATCATGCAACAAGAATAAAAGATAAAAGATAAAAGAAGGTACAAAATATACAATTATGTACAACAAAAGAACACTTAAAGCTTACATTGCTATTTTGTTGGGGAAAAGCCTTGCCTAGCCTTTAGATGCTTGAAGAATCCTCCTTGATGCCTTTAAAAACCTTCCTCTCCAAGTGCCAAAATGATAATAGAAAAGATGGTAGAAGATGATAAGAAGAGAGGGTGGAAAGAGGGTAATAAGGAGGCCTTTTTTGTGATTATGAATGTATTTCGGCTAGGCTTTTTTGTGGAGTTTAAGATGAATGAGATAGGATATGTGTTTAGGATTTTCGTAATGATAGAAGGTGAAGATTATGAATGGAAGATAGGATAGATTAGAGGATGGATAGGATAGAAGATGAAAATGAGATGAAGGATATAATAGATAGAGAAATTGGGAGATAGATTAGAGAGAGTGAATAAGAGAGTAAGATGATGAGTAAAAGAATGTGAGGGAAGGATGACGATTTGATGATTGAGTTGGTCTTTGTGAGGATTGGTATTTATAGGAGGATGGAGGAGAGAAGATACATGAATGCATAACACGCACATAGTAAAGCATTACACTTCACTAGGCAGTAGGTGGAGCTAACCTTGCATGGACGGTGGTACGTGGTAAATTGACCACGTGTGGGCGAAGCCACCAAGGCCGACCAGTCACCAAGCAGGGGGGAGGAATCCTCCTCGTCCATGCATGCATGGACGGTGCTGGTATGAAGCTCCACCATCCAAGAGTGTGAACATGCTGACTTTGAAGTCTTCCTTTCACATCTCACCATCCAAAAAATGCATGGAACAATTAGATTCATTCCCCCCCCCCCAACACCTGGTGGCCAGTCGACCTTGAAGGTTGACCACACGTGGTTCATTCACCACGAGCCACTGTCCAGCCAAGAACATCTCCCTCTTGGTGCCTTGCAATCTGTGCATGTTGACTACGAATTGCATATGATTAAAAGGGGAGTGTATGTGATTATATGTACATGAATCTCTACCCTCTCCTAAGCCTATAAATACCCCCTCTTTCCAAAGCTAAACTCACTCAATCATTCACTCATTCTTCCCCCCTACACTCTCATTCATCCATCCTCTCATTCCTTCATCATCCCTCTAATCTCAATTCTACTATCATCTTACTACCACCTCTTCTTTCATATTTTCACCACTTTCTTACCTCCATAATCTCCCATCCTATCCTACCTTAAGCCTCTAAAACCTAATCCAATCAATTCTTACATAAACACCACAAAAGCCTAGCCTTACACCACCCAAAACATCCCAAAAATACCATAAAAAAGCCCTTCTTCCTACAACCTTTTCTATCATCTTTCCACCATATTCTAACCATCCTAATCTCCATTTCTCTATATTCTTCAACCCTCTAATCCATACCCTCATCCTATCCTCCCTTATCCCTATATAAATCTACCATAAAACCTCCCAAAAACATCGCAAAACTATCCTAAAAACCTACAAAAGGAGCTTTTTTCCCTATCCTTTTCCTATCCTTTTCCATCACTTATCCTACCATTATCATCTCAATTTCTCCACCCTCCTAAACCTCTAAATATTCATCTCCACATTATCCCCCTTATCTCTACATAAACGCCATAAAATCCCACAAATAGAGACTTTCTTCCTATCCTTATTTCCTATCATTTTTCCTATCATCTCCATCTCTAATCTCTACCATATTCTTACCATCATAATCTTCATATTTTAACCTCTTATCTCCATTATTATTCTACCTTCCATTATCCCACCATAAAATCCCTAAAAGCTCCACAAAAAGCCTAACCCTTTTTACTAACCTAAAACCTCACAAAAAGCCCCTTTCTACCCTTTTCTCACCCATTTTCCATACCTTTCTCTGTCCACCTTTTAGCACCATTTTGGCATCTTCAAGAGGAGTACTATTCAAGGCTTCCAAAGGCATTCAAAGAAGCTTCTACAAGGCTAGGCAAGGCTTCCCTAAAGAAAAGGCACAATGTAAGCTTTTAATTGTTCCCCTCTTATGTAAATAAAGTGTACATGTTGTACTTTCTCCTATTCTTATTTTTGCATGTTCTTATGAAATAATTCTATAAAGTTCCTAGTTATTTTCTTTTCCAAATCTTATAAAACCACACTTAAAACTTTTAGTAAAGTCTTTCCTTTTGTGAGAGGCGAACTCCCAAAGTTCCTACTTTTCGAGTTCGTAGCCTTACCCCCGAATCCACTCTTGGGTTTCGTAGGCGTAACGTAGGCGAAGTCTTTCTTTCTTTTCAATTTGGTTTGTCTTGGCTTTTTCCTTAAAAAGTCGAGTGGCGACTCCCATTTCGAACTAAAAACACATCGAGTTGCATAAACTATAGTAAAACATGGTTTTACAATATTCCGATGCAACTTTAAGGCTTTTTCTTTATGTATTTCTAAATAATGCTTGCATAAATTGCTTTCTTCCGAGTCTAACATTTAAATGAGCAAATTGGATTGAATTTGGAAGAGTTTGGAACAAGTAGATGTTCACTCCTAAAGGTTTAATTCCAATGACTCATAAAATACACAAGGTAAGGGAAAGTAATTTTACAAATATTATTCCTGAAATATGTAATTAAAATTCCTTAAAGGGTCTTTTTCAAAGGTTCAAACCTCAACACAAATCACCGAATCACACCCCGATCCAACATGGATGTTCGGAAGCCCGAACAGCGAGGGAAAATGTCCACAAGCAGCACCTTCTGGAGTAATAGAGACGATGACATAGGGTCCCTTCCAGTTCTGAGCAAACTTGCCTCGAGGACCCTGACGGGCAACCCTCATCTCTTGTAACACTAAGTTATCTTCCATCAAATCCCGATCCTTAACCTTCTTATTGAATGCCTGGGAAATCTGACTCTGATAAAGATGGATGTTATGTAAGGCATGGAGTCATCGTTCATCCAATAAAGTCAACTCTTCATATTTAGCCCGAGCCCACTCAGCTTCAGGAATTTGGCTTTCAGCAATGATTCTCAGGGAAAGGAACAACAATCTCCCTAGGCAAGACTGCCTCCATTCTGTACACCAAAGAGTATGGTGTAGCCCCAGTTGCAATCCGAATTGAAGTACGGTAACCCCATAATGCAAAAGGGAGTTTATCCGGCCAATCCTTGTAAGTGACCATCATTTTCTTAATAATTTTTACCAGAGTTTTGTTCACAACCTCTACTGCTCCATTGGTCTGTGGCCAATAAGGAGATGCGCGATGCTGTTGGATCTTATACTTGGCCAACAGAGTTGCAAATTCACCCATGAAGTGACTCCCGTTATCGCTGATTACCTCATGCGGCACTCCATATCTACAAATGATGTTCTTCAGCATGAATTTTGCTCCATGTTTCTAGGTGATATTCGCATATGAAACAACTTCTACCCACTTAGTAAAATATTCCACAGCAACAAACACGTACTCATGACCTCTGGTGCCCTGGGATGAAACCTTTCCAACAATGTCGATACCCCATACTGAAAATAGCCATGGCTAGGCCAAAGTGGTTAGGTAAGATGATGGTTGATGCTTAAGGTCAGCATACTCTTGGCACTTCGGGCTTTTTCTCACAAATTGAAGACTGTCTAACTCCATAGTGGATCAGAAATTTCCTACTATTTGAATCTTCTTCACTAGCATTCTCCCATTCATGTATGGTCCACATTCTCCTCCATGAGAGGATCTCATTAGCTCTCCGGCTTCTACTTCATCAACTCACAACAGATTTATCCCAGTCGCAGCCTTCTTGTATAGGCGATCCTGAATGATGCAATACTGCGAGGCTATAAATCGAATAGCTCTCCGAGCTCGGTGTCCAGCATCTGGCAGGTATGCACCATCTTTCAGAAAGGTGTAAATGTCAAACAACCATGCCTCAAGGTTGATAGAACTTATCATCAACGGTCGATGATGGGCAGGTTGAACCTTTCTCTCCACTACCACCGTCAGAGTCTAATCCTTTTCCGGCATAGCAACCATGGACGATAACTTGGCCAGGGCATCGGCCAATTCATTATGACTTCGCGGCAGGTATTTGAACTCAATATGCTTGAACCTCTTAGCCAAATTAGACAAGTGTTGTTCATATAATGCCAAAAACTCACTTTTCACCTTCCAAACACTAGTAGCATGATTAACAATCAAACTTAAATCTCCAAATACTCGTAATCTTTCAATACCCATCTCCAAAGATGTATGTATACCAAAGATGCAGGCTTCATATTCAGCGGCATTATTGGTGGCGTCAAAATCCAGCTTGACCACCAAAGGAAAGTCTAGATCTTCAGGAGATAACAGCAGAGCCCCGGTTGCGCATCCAATCTAGTTTGCAGCACCATCAAAATATTGCTTCCAAGTCTCCTCCTCCACTTGGAATACTTAATCACTAAACACCAAGCCCCTAGTATTAGAGTCTTCTGTCGGGAGTTCAGCAAGAAAATCAGAAACTGCCTGACCTTCTAGACCTCTAATGTTGGACATGATGATCAAACTCGGATAACATGACTACCCATCGGGCGATCCTACTGTGAATAGTAGGTTGCTCCATGATGTACTTGACCGAGTTGCACGCTGCGATCACATAAACAGTGTTCGATAGCAGGTAGTGAAGAAGCTTCTTTGTAGAGTAAACTAGTGTTAAGGCCATCTTTTCGATCTCAGAATAGCGAGATTCACACTCTGAGAACTTCTTACTGATGTAGTGTATAGCCTTCTCCAGATCATCGACCTTTTAGGATAACATGGCACCCATTGCGCTCTGATTGATAGTAAGAAAGAGCAGTAACGACTTTCCCAACACAAGTGGGACTAGTACTAGCAGACTAGTCAAATCGGCTTTGATCTTACCTAATGATGCTTGACAGTGGTCGTCCCATTCAACCTTTGCACCCTTCTTCAACTTCTTAAATAGTGGTTCGCAAGTCATGGTGAGCTTGGAAATAAACCTGCTCAAATATTGCACTCATCCTAGGAACCCACGAATTTCCTTCTCCGTCCGAGGCGGAGGCATGTCTTGGATAGCTTTGATCTTGGATAGATCAACTTCTATCCCCCGTTGACTAATGATATACCCTAACAACTTTCCTGAAGTTACTCCAAATGCACACTTCTGCAGATTCAATCTCATGTTGTACTTGCAAAGCCTAAGGAAGAACTTGCGCAAGTTAGGGATGTGGTCTTCACGCCTTTGTGACTTGACAATCATATCATCCACATATGCTTCTACCTCTTTGTGGATCATGTCATGGTGTAAAGTGGTGACGGTGCGTTGGTAAGTGGCACTAGCATGCTTCAGTCCAAAGGGCATAACCATATAGCAAAAGGTTCCCCGCGGAGTGATAAAGGATGTTTTCTCCATGTCTTCTTCAGCCATTTTGATCTAGTTGTAGCCAGCATACCCATCCATAAATGAAAAGAGTTCATGCCCACAGGTATGGTCAACCAGGACGTCAATGTGTGGCAAAGGAAAGCAATCCTTCGGGCTAACCGTGTTAATGTCCCTAAAGTCAACGCACATTCTTATCTTCCCGTCTTTCTTTGGTACCGGGACAGTATTAGCCACCTATTTCGGGAACTCTACAATTCTAATGAACTTAGCTTCCAACTATTTTCGGACCTCATCATTAATCTTATCGGACCATTCATTCTTGATTCTGCGTGGACGTTGTTGAACTGGCTTGGCATCCAGGTAGAGAGGTATAGCATGGATGGCGATTTTCCTGTCGATCCCAGGCATGTCCTCATAAGACCAAGCGAAGATGTCGATAAACTCTTTCAAGTGAGCGGAGAACTCCTGTTGCTCTCCTTGGGTTAATGATTTGCCAATTTTCAATTCCCGGGGAGTTTCAGACATCCCACATTGATGGTGATGGTTTCTTCAACTGTTGACATGTGATTCTCATGCTCGTTCATAGCTTGGGTTAATTCATTAAAGTCTTTTAAATCTTCAGCATCAAATTCATAATTATTAGCACAGCAATTAAGGGGAAAGGAATGAGAACAGGAATACTCGGAAAGGTTCATTTCATTGAATGTCGAAACAGATACAAACTCATCAGACATGGGGCTAATCCCTGCTGACTCAGACTCAACTATAGACCCACTAGTGCTCGACTCAGACAGGACCTTATAAGGTTCTCCTAACACTAGAGTACATTTATTATTGGTGGAATCGACCCAGGACATCTTGCGGTGACCTCCGTCAGTAGAGATCATGGTGCTTGTATCAAATTCAGGACTGGACAGCACAGCAACCACGGGGTCCACTTCTTTTCCTTCTTTTACAGCAGAGCTTGCTCACCGATGCAAGCTTTAAGGTGTTAATGCTCTTCCAGTGCATTATCCAGAGCTTCTCGTTGTTGTTCTATCTGGTGATCCTGACGTTCAAGGTGCTCCCGGACCTTTTTGTCTTGACGGATAGTTGTATGCATAATCAGATCATGCATGCTATTTTTCAGATCTTCCAGGCGCTGCTGAGTTATGTTTCTATGATCTTCAATGCTTTCGTCACCACTTTCCCATATACCATTGATAGTGAAGGCAGTCAAATCTTCAAGGAGGAGTACAGGTGCTCCCTCGTCCGTAATACATGTGGATGGGTCAAAAGTACCCTCTCCTACAAAAATAGTATGATTTAGGAGAGGATTGCTTTTATTGTTGGGTTTCCTTGTTGACTTGGGTGCTGGTAACTCGCCTGAGCGAATAATTTTCTCGATGAGGTTCTTCAGTGTATAGCATCACTCGATGTCATGACCTCTCATGCGATGGTACTTGCAATACACATTGTTGCTCCATACTGGTCCTTTGTTTTCAGGCTCCGGCTTGGATGCAGGTAATTGGATCTTGTTGGACTTTAGTAGATGATCCATGGCTTCAGCATAAGTCATATCCAACGGAGTATAAGAATCATACTGGAAAAATGTTGTCTTTTGAAATGGGCCACGGTTACGTTTTGGATGACATTGGTCTCAATCACCCTCAGAGCATTAATAGTCCTCCCTACCGTGTTGTTACCTTTCCAACTCTGAGACATTGCATTTCTCTCCTTCCGTGCCTCCAGCTTAGGGCACAGTTTCTTAAAGTATTCAAAGTTCTCCATTATATGAAAATCTAACTACTGAACTAGACTTAACTTCATACTACGAATGAAGGTGTCTAACTGGACTTCTGTTGGAGTTATGATGGTTACTTGGGACACCTTAGAGTGCCACCTCTCATAGTAAGCCAAGAACAGCTCGTCATCTCCTTGGCGAATGGCCATAACATCCGACAAAGTCACCTTGTCCTTTTGAATCTTGCTGTAATGTTCTATGAATGCTCTACGTAAGGCAGTCCAATCTCCCCGTATCTCCAAAGGAAGAGTGTAATACTAATCCAATGCTTCATCATTCAGTGATGATGGGAAAACTTGCTTGTAATTCTCAGTGTCGATGCCGCTGAGTGGCATCATTCGGTTGAACTCCCATACGTGATGAGTCGGGTTTTCAAAGGGACTAAACTTCTTCAGGCGTATGTCCATCTTGCCAACTATTTTGTCATTAATCTCAGTAGGTGGTTCGAATTCTATGAACTGATTGGCAAAAGTAGGTATGTGACTCACAACATTCTTAAACACATCAACTGCACCTTCATCTCCTGGATGACAGGGATGTCTTATAGCTCGACCTCGGCTTTAACTGGCGCAACTTGAGGGGTAGCCAGTGGTGGTGGTGGCTTATGCATTGGGTCATCTGGTGCATGGATGACTCCTCCCGTATAGGGACCTTCCCATAGTTTTCCTTTGCCTTTATCAACAATAGTCACATGGTTAGGGATAATCTCCATAGCATCTTCATCATCGTTGCTCATCCCTACATGCACATTAATACGATGCAGGGCTTCCAACACCCCATTCAAAGTCTCCTATTGTTGCTCGATATGGCTATTTTGTTTCTCGATGAGTTCCCGCTGTCGAGCGGTATGCTCTTCGGCTTTCTTTTTCCTGTTGTAAAGTGGCGAAGGTAACCGAACCTTCCATCTGGTTGAACTTCTCCTCGAGAAATTTGGTAAGAGCAGAGTTGACCGGGTCGTCACCATGGTTCTCGTTGGCAAACATGTCGAACTGTAAACAGCGAGAGGCTTTAGGCTTAGGGTTCTGCGGGACGTAATCTGGGTTACAGATCAAATGGTCGGACGGTCCTGGGATCCAAGCTAGACTTGGTTCTCCTATACTAGCTAAGGAAAAGAACACACAGTTCAGAGATTGACCTTTAAAGGAACACCACCCATCCCAAAGGATGCATGACTTAATTAACCTACATAGGGCCACCTAAGGTGCACGACCTATATGCTGACTCAAGGGAGTGACTCACCCGGGACACGAGTTTGCATGACCTAACTTTACATGAACCTAAGGACAACTTGATCATTATAAAGGGCCAAATAAAGCCAAGTATGGCGATTCAAGACTGAATAAGGAATCACAAGTCAGTGTTTCTCAATTCGGATGGGCCCCATCCACAGGCCAACCGTTTTAAGGAGAATCCGTAACTTGGACAACTATATCAGACCAACTCAAGCCATGTTGAATTTTACGCGGACTAGAATAATGATCGACATGACTGACTATATGGACTAAAACAACGTTTCTAAACTTGGGTCGACTCTTCATAACAAAAGGAAACACATTGCACATAGCATACATGAACAAGGGTACCCTAAACCAAGGCTCTATGTAAAAAAGGATTTATTGGCTGGATAAGGCTTATCGGCTCATGTACTCGCCCCAGTACATTCCCATTGTAAAGGCAACTTGAATGAGTGGGGTGTTGCTCTTGGAGGCTCGTGTGGAGACCTCGTAGAGTGATGCGTAAGTGGATGTGGTGACTAAGGCTCTCTCGCTGTAAGTGCACCAATTGAGTATAGCCGATCCGACATCCCATAGGTTATTTTTTGTGGTTATAAAGAAAACCTAAACCGCCGATTTAAGTGCAACCTAGCCAACATTCATGTCCAGGAGGTAACCCGGTGTATGCAATGCATTTATACCTAAAAAAGAATGACTTAATAATATAAAGTAAAGATTTATCTCCCTTCCAAAAGTTTTAAAACACACTAAATCTTTTCAAGTTTTACCCACTTTAAGAAAAACTCCCCATTGGAGTCGCCAAAAATCCTGTGGACATTTTTCCTAGTCGTTCAGGCTTCCGGAACGTCCACGCGGATTAGGGGTGTTATTTGGTGATTTGTGCTAGGGTTTGAACCTTTGAAAACTCTTTAAGGGATTAATCATACATTTCAGGAATAATAATTTGTAAACCACTTTCCCTTTACTTTGTGCATTTCATGAATCATTGAATTAAACTTTTAAGAGTGAACATCCACTTGTTCCAAACTCTTCTAAATTTAACCCTTGCTCGTTAAAATGTTAGGCTCGGAAGAAAGCGATTTACGCAAATATTATTTAGAAATATACAAAGAATACCCTAAAGTTGCACCGGTGCATTGTAAAACCATTTACCATAGTTTATGCAATCTCCGATGTGTTTTGGTTCGAAATGGGAGTCGCCGCCCGACTTTGTAAAGAGAAAAGCTAAGAAAAACTAGAAAAGAAAACAAGAAAGACTCATCTGCAAAACCAAAGAATGGATATGAGGGTAAGGCTACGAACTCAAAAGGTATAAACCTAAGGAGTTCGCCTCTCACAAAAGGAAAGACTCTACTAAAAATTTTAAGTGTACTTTTGATAAAGTTTGGAAGAGAGCTAAATAGAAACTTTATAGAATTATTTCACTGAATCAAACAAGATGAAGTATAAGAAAGAAAATGTACAAATACAACACTCATTTACATGAAAGGGAACACTTTAAAGCTTACATTGTACTGTTTGAAGAAGGGGCCTTGCCTAGCCTTTGTAGTTGCTTGAAGATGCTCCTTTTAGTATCCTTAGATGACTCCTCTCAAGATGCCAAAATGAATGGAAAAGTGGTAGAAAAGAGGTGGATGAAAAGGTCTTTTTGTAGGTTCTTAGGATAGTTTAGAATAGGCTTTTTGTGATGCTTTTTGGGAGGTTTTGTGATGAATTTATGTAGGGATGAAAGAAGATGGGGTTAGAAGTTTAAGAATGGTGAGGGAACACAAGCAAAGGCGTAATCACCCCTTATCGAACCCGAGCGGCAGTCAAACGAGGGCTTGAATGCGAGATGCCAACAGAATGATCGGTCGGACAGAGGCTAGGGCTTTTCTTCCCCACTGCGTCTTTCCTTATGTGTCAAAGGCCTCTCGCCCAGTGGAAAGCGAGTTTCCTTCCCCCCCCCCCCCCCGAATGAAGAAGTAGTTGAGCCTCCCGCCCCCCTGAGGTGACTTTATTTAGATTCGTTGTCACCTATGTTGAAGAAAGGTTTGGAACCCTGTAGAGAATGAATAAGGGCCAAGGATCTTCCCCTCAACAGTCCTTCTCGAGGTTCCACTCTCCCCCCTGAAAAAGTAAGGCCCCGTTAGCCTGGGCGAAGATAGGGATAAAGAGTAGAAGGGTTCAATTTGATGAATTTTTCAACAAGTAAAGGTCAACGTACATAGCAGCAAGGATGGTGCATCGCCTACTTATTGTTCTCGCTCGGGAGCCAAAACGAACACGTCTGCCACCTACTTTGGGCCTTCGACCAACTCGAGGTAAAGAAGAAGCCAACTCCATCATTTCATGCATGACTCTTCCGGCTAGAAGTTGCTATTTTCCCAACTGAGAATAGCAATGGTGATAGAATGATGATAAGAAAGATTAGAATGATATGGAGAATGAGTATATAGAGATGAGTGATGGATTGAGAATGAAAGAGAATGGATGAAGGATGAAAGATTGAGTGTATGAGAGAAGAAGTGAAGAATGGATTAGATGGTGTTGGAGTGTGAGGAAGTGTGTTTTGGCTTTGAGAGGAGGATAGTATTTATAGGTGAATGAGGGAGTAGAAGATACATGTATGCATGCATATACCTCGGCCTTGGCAGTCAACCAGCACAAAATACTAGGTGGCAAGGGGAGTGTATGAGAGTGGACGGCAACACGTGGTGAATGAACCACGTGTGGCCGGCGCTAAAGACCGATCGAGCATCCACGCGAGGGAGGATGAACCTCCTTCCATCCATGCATCTTTATCAGTGAAGGTGTGAACAAGTCTGCCTCGATATTGTTGGTTCACACTTGGACGGCAATTGCATTTCAGTTGCTTTTTATGAATTGTTTTTGTGATGTTTTTGTGAGGTTTCGAACCTTTGACCTCTTTGCATGAGACTTGCATGTGTGGCTTGCATAGCTTGCACGGGTCATTCTTTCTATAAAAAAATGTGCATGTGATCATGCATGCAACCTTAGGCAGGCTTCCACATGTAAGGTGCATGTACTTAGGCTTTATTTTTCGGCTCCTTCTTCTTTATTTCTGCTTTCTACTATAAAGATATGCTATATATTTTAGGTGTCAAAAATCGGTGCCTACACTAGGCAATCCCTTAGAGGAAGAGGCTTTATACTAGGCGAATTGCTGATCAAGCTATGTAACTTATGTCTCCAACATCTTCTAGTTGGTCTAGAGCTACTCATTCTGCCTCAAGAGCTGTTTGTTTCGTTGAACCAACTACTCGTTGTGTTTGAGCCGAGAGGCGTTGAAAGCCTCTTGATTCTTCAAGTATGCCTGGAAAAAGTTAGGGTCATATGTAATCTACTGAGGAGGTGATTGAGGGGCAGGCTGCATGAATGGTGGTTGGTGAGATATGGGAGTTTAAGGCGGAGGGGCTTGCTGGTTATAGTTTCAGTTGGGGTTCAGCGACCTCCTCTGGCTCTTGTACTGTAAGCCAGGAGGGTTGTATCCAAGGTTGCTTGGGGCGAATAGGGGTTTTGGATGGTGTATGAGAGGTTGTTATGGTATAGAATGTTAGCCTGCTCATTGGCCACCACCTCCTGCTGGCACATGAATGACGCATGAGTGCCACCGCAGATATCATACCCCAAGGAAACGCTAGCAGATGGTGTGGTAGAAGCTTGCACCTCCAAGACCAACTTCAATTGATGGGCGGTTTTGAATTCTACCATGTCTTGGGAGAGCTTGTCGATCGCCTTATAAATGTAGTTCACATTCTCTCCTCCAAATTGGTCCTGCATATCTCGTGCATCACTGCCCCAATAGCACGCATTCTCCGCCATCTGAGCCAGGAAAGTGTCTGCCTCTATAGGGGTGTTGTTCATAAATTAGCGATTGGATGCTTTGTCGATCATCTGTCAAGTGGCTTTGTTCACCCCGTTGTAAACGGTGTGCGTCAGCAGATGTGGCGGGAGCTCATGGTGTGCGCATGCTCGCTGGAGGCTCTTGTATCGCTCCCACGCATCATATAGAGACTCCTCGGGCTCCTGTGTGAATTCATAGGAAGAGTCCTCAGCCGGGCGGTCTCTTGTGGCGGAAAGAACCTCACTAGAAAGGCAGAACTTAAGGACTCCCAAGTAGTGAAGGAGTCTCTCGGGCAGTTGTCGAGCGATGCCCTTGCCTTCCCGGCCAAGGAGAATCGGAAGAATCGCAAGCGCAAGTACTCATCGGAGATCCCAGGAAGTTCGAGATTTGCTTCAGTGGCTTCTCGACCTTCAACCCATGGGATTGGGCTTGCTCAATGTGATTCAGGTAGGCCGACTGAAATCAAATCTCGCATTGTCGGCCAGTGTCGACAACACAATAGCTGAGGCATATGAGAGTAGAGTGTGTGGCGATGGTGGTGGTGGTTGTTCCGCCATGAGTGGTCCAGTCACCAAGGCCCTCTTGCGAGCAAGCACCGCTTCAATATCCTTGAGGTACATTCATTTTCGCGGAAATTCATTAGAGGTCGACTTAGCCTTCCGAGTAGCTTCCATAACCAACTTCCACTTAGATTTCACCACGACCTTGTCTCTCCTTTTACACTTAGCACCGGCTTTTGAAGGCACTAGGATGGAATCCTCAAGACTTGGAGAAAACTCCAACACATATTGAATCGACAATGTGTCCTTACTATCATTGGGAGCATGATCAAACAACACATCCTTATACTAATGTCGAGGTGGTGAAAATAAGCAAGAGAACCTAGAGCACTCACACCAACTTCAGATTGACTCAAAGCTGCACAAATAGGATTTGAGAGAGTTCGCTTAAAGTCAACAGAAACTGCTAAAGAAATATTGAAAAATGTATAAAGAGCAACAAGTAGCAATTTTTCTCCCAAAATTAGACACCAAATTACGTTCTACCTTGTAATTTCCAAATGCTTCTTTACCGTAAGTCCTTATTTAAAGCTTTAAAACCCAAGAAACTTCTAACTTTTAATTGATTCACATGGCATCTGATAAATAATATCATAGTTTTTGTTAGTTTACTTTGCAAGCATCAAATGGCTCCTACAGAATTTTTAATGTACAGGAAATGCTATTATAGTTGAAAATTTTTTCAATTATAATAGTTGATATGTATAATTACCCTTAATTCTACCTTTAAGAAAATTAAAATTAAATATATATTGATAAAAGGGCTTGTTACAATTGTTGAGGTATAAATATTTACAAAATTAGTTATTTTTAAAGGGATTCTATCATAATTATTTTTTTTTCAAGTATCTTAGTTGAAAGTGCATATACCATTGATTTTATCATAAAAAATCAAAATCAATTTATATTAATCAAAATAAATAGTTATAATGTTTAATCATATTTAGTGAAACATAATATTTTTACTGATGTGATTTATTTTTGGTAAATAAATGGTATGAAATTTTCTACCATAGTTGAAAAAAAAATCAACTACGGTAGAACTTTCAATACCATAATTATCATTATGTTCATTATTTGAAAAATATATTTCTTTGGATTGGTAACTCTTTCCAATCTAATCCAATCCTACCAATCCAATCCAATCCAAACCTTACACAATTCCCAAAAAAAATTTCTCTAAAAACACAATTCTCCAAAAAAGCATCATAACTTATCCAATCTAATCCTATCTAATCCAATCCATCCAAACCTCATTTTATCCAATCAAAAGAACAGGCCCGAAATTCTAGGAGAATTTGTACCAAATTTTTTAATGTTTTTGGCTTAAAATAATCCGTATTTTTGGGGTCTTGACCAGGAATAAATCAAATTGACTTTTTGACCAATTACAGTCCCACCTTTTGATCTATTTTTATCACTAAACTGTTTACCCATTTCAGCAATCGAAAGCTTAAAATTTAATGCATAATGGCTAAAAAGTTTAGTGATAGAAATACATCAAAAATTTAGATCATCAGTATTTAAAAAGTTAGTTTGTATTATTCCTAACCAATTACCCAAAAGTTTGGTGTCAAAAACCCTTTTTTTTTTCTAATTGTCCACGACTATTAAATGAATATTGCATGTTCATGCCAAAGCTCAATAGGATTTTGTCAAATGTTTAAAGTTGCTTTTAGTTGAAATTTTAGCTTAAAAATTTAGTTTTTTTAATAGATTTTTTATATTGAGTTGTCCCTCATATGAAAAAATTTTAATGTGGAAATCATTATTTCACTTTCAATTTCAATTCCCAAGGAGAGTTAAGGAAAGTTTTTTTTTCCTGAAAAATATTTTCCAAAAAACTATCAAACACATCATAAATTTCAAGAGTATAAGAAGAGTATTAGACATGTTGTAATTATGTAATACAAAAGTTAATGATTATAATTATGCTTAATACATGTAATATGATCAACACGGGTGAAAACTGGGCAAGAGACGACCCATATCGTGTCCAAAACCCCATAAAAGTGAGGCCCTGTTCTTTTATACGGCTAGCTGCGGTATGATGGAATTGTGGTGGGTTGCGGTTCGTTGTGGTGGGTTTTGTTTTTAATAATTGTAAAAGTTGATTGTGATGGGTTGTGGTAAATTGTGATGGATTGAAATGTTGTGGTGGGTTGTGGCAAAGTACAGTGTGTTGCGGCACCGCAGTCAGCCAGCCGCATAAAAGAACATGGCTTGAGAGCAAGTGGATCGTGTCCCGAGTGACACGTACTGTATCACCCTTGACACGAGTCATGTCAACCATGACATGGTCCATGTCAAGGCCCAGGCTTTTAATTAATGCTCAACCTTTGATCGATCCGAGTTTTCAATATCTAATATCTATTTACCACTCGTTATTTGACCACAACAGTTACAATTGTATTGCAGCATGTAGTCAATTGACAATTGGCATGGTCAAGATTATGATTCTCATGAAGGATCCTAATTAAGACATTGACCAAAACTTAAGGAGGTGTTGGATGTTTCTTGTAAATAAGAGTCATTTGTAAGCCAATTACATCATCATCTCATCTGATCATTGCTCTCATTCTTATCTAGACTGCAACTATACTTGAGTGAATCAAGTGAGAAACATGTTTTTGAGTGCGTTAAGTTTTATCTCTTTAAACATTGACGATATAGTAAATAGCTGTAAAGAATGTGAATTTGTCAACAACTTTACTCATATCGATTGTCATTATTTTTCTCTATCTTTGCTCCCTTTCCTCCAACAAAGAGGTTTAACACCAAGTCTTGAATGCTTTATTCCACTAAAAAAAGTTTTGGATATATGAGTTGAATAAACTCACACAGATTTTTAGAAAGTCATTAATTGAGAGGTTTATAGTTTCAAAATGTAAGTACCATTGTTATCATTTTTTTTTCCTCCCACTCCTACACGGCACATATACAAAATCAAAAAATAATAATACTCTGAAATCTCATTCAAGCGAGATATATAGGGGTAGAATATAACAATTTAATCCTAAATTTTATAATTTAGGAAGACTAGTTTCAATAGACTGAAGATTTCAAAATCGTTTACTAGTTACTGCTCTATGAAAAAGAAACAAAAAATATTTAATAAGACATTTTACTTAAATTCATTCCAGCCTAAGTTGAAAATAATTTTTCTAACTATATAGAGCATGGACAAAAGCGACTCCTGCACATACCACTTTCTAAAAAATAAATATGAAATACAAATACAAATAAATATGATGTAGATTACTTATGCTAAACGAAGTTCACTATAAAACAAGTAAATAACCATCTAATAGTTAATTTTGGGTAAAACTATTTAAAAAGTAAAAATGCAAGGTTTTTAAATGGGATACACTTATAGTGGTTGTCAACCATGACAACCACCGTAAGTAAAATAATTTTTACTCATACATTTGTCAAGTTTTTTCTTGATGATTAGCTTTTTTATTTGATATAAATTGTAAATAATATTTTTTAAAATTCTAGTTTATTTTAAAAAAATTTAAAATAAATATTTTCAAAATAGGCTTATTTACTAGGCAAAAACTTAGAGTTAAGGTATTTAAATTTAAAAAAAAATCGTAAAAATTTTTAATTAAGAAAATATATTGTATAATATTGTACTAAATAAAAACAATGAGTGACGAAGATAAAAGTTGACGCATATATGGATAAACATTGTTTTCATTGTGCTGGTTGTCATGGTTGACAACCACTATAAGTTTTTCCTTTTAAATGATGTCATATTGCTTTGCTTGTTTTGCCATAATCAAGCAAACTTCCCCGATACGTCATTTTACCACTTGTTTAATGATAGTTTAGATGTCAATCTACTAGAATATAAGATTCGAATTGTTGCAATGTATACTGAAATTTTAGATAGTTCAAAATATTATGGTCCAAATTGCAAATGTTCAAATTCAAAATTTCAAATATAAATGGGTAAGTTTTAACAGAGAAATAAATTATCACGTCATTACTCATTCGGATCGAGTTCAAGTTGGACCCATTAGACCCTGTTCTTTTATGCATCACAATTTGCCACAACCCACCACAATCTACCACAACCCACCACAATTTACTTTTTCTAAGTACAATTTCACATTTACCAATACATTAATAATTACTAAAACCAAAACCCACCACAATTCCACCACACCGCCACAATTCCACCACACCGCACCGCACCATACCGCAACCAGCCGTATAAAAGAACAGGGCTTAACCTTGTTCTTTTATGCAGCTGACTGACTGCAATGTCACACCTCACCGCAACTTGCCATATTCCACCACAACTCACACAATCCACCACAATTTACTTTTTTTAATTTAATTTATCTTTTTATTGAAAATTAAACTTTTCACAACCCACCGTACTATCACATTTTCCAATATATTTACAATTATTAAAACTAAAACCCACAACAACTTTCCACAACCCACCACAATCTACCAGAACTCACCACAATTACACCACACCGCACCGCGCCACACCACAACCAACCGTGTATAAAAGAACAACGTTTAAGTTTGAGACAAGTCATGTCATCTTTGAATCAGGTTGATTTCGATTCGCTTTTGGCTAAGATTATTGCTAGAAAACAAATAATTTTGATAAAAAAAAAATAAGTTCATGTTGAATTCTACCGGGTTCAGGTACATTTTGAATTAATTAATTCTGACATTTTTTTTTTATGCTTGTCTAGTTAAATTATAATTTTGTTTTCTGGAGGAAGGGGGGGGGGGGGAATGAATAATCCACGGGTACACCTCAGCACCTACCTTTTACATACGGCATGACAATGATCACTAAAATTGTGATAACGCGTAAAATGACTTTCCAGCCTCATAGCATCCAAATTAGAAGGCAAAGACAAGAACATGACTACAATTTACAACTACAATAAAGAAATTGAGGGGCACAAATTCCATATTCTAGCCTTTATCCAGCTTAAATCCAACTCGCATCACATTCATGATTCAACCCCCTTCTCTTTCCATCTCAAACTCTACACTCTATTGACATTATTCTGGCCCCAATCTCTCTTTACTGCCAAATGGTAAACTATAATTGCCCACCTAAAATGCACATGCCTTAATTAGTTTATCAAAAAGGGGATCAAATAAGCTAGGCTGTCCCATTCATTCACCAACTATTCAAGCAATCAAAGGTAACTAACACCAATCTTACATTTTATTCTATAATCCTCTGTTTTACTATTATTATAAAACCATACTGGTTTCTTTTATTAGTTTTCCAAAATACATTTTACATCAATAATTCACTACCTAACACAAAGTTCCCCACCAAAAAAACAGAGAAAAAGGAAGGGACAGAAAGAAAGAAAGAAAGAAAGAAAGAAAGGACTAACACAGAACTCTTATATGAAAGAAAACATGTTATACAAGTGAAAAAGATTAATGAAAACACAAAAAATAAAAAGAAAAAAGCATTTGAATAATAAGAATTAAAGAATATGTTACAAAAATAATTGAATATACTCTGTGACAGCAGCTCCCTCCCCCCATGTTACATTGTCTCAGTCACCCATACCAAACCCATGTGTGTGGTTTTACAATCTTCATCAAGTAACAACCATATTCCAAACCAAAATGCAACTAACTGCCTATCATTTTTGTTAGCCCACAAGATGAGAAACAGAAACAGAAACTCTAAAGCCATGAGGAACAAAGATGACAAATTCAAGAAACAAATAAGTACAATTTCACCGAATCCTCCATTCATGTGAGCCAGTAGATGGAATAACAGAGTTACCTCCCCAGATTCGAGCAGATTGAGACGGCAGTAATTAACATGTTTTTACCGGCAGTCCATAGAATCGAATGAATCAAATCCTGAGGGCTTAGCAGGAATGCTAGCCTGAGTCCTGCTGAATGACAGGTCACTTATCATGGTTGATGTGCCTTCATTGGCTTGCCATCGTTGCAGAGCTTGAGGAAGACTCATGTGGAGATCAATGCCATATGCATCTTCATCGTCATGGCAGGCGGGTTTCCATTGCTCAACAAGGGGGCCTAGCACATTTACAGCATGACCCATGTCGGGCCTTTGATGCGGCTCCCGAGCTGTACAATGACCTGCCAGCTCAGCCACCCTACAAATGCTCTCGTATGTTTCATCATCTGGGTCAAGGACAGCATCAATTGACTTTCGGAGGTTGTCCTTGTTGATTAGCACTCTGCGGAACCATGTAACCAAATGGGACCTCTCATCCGGCATTGTCTCATCCAGGGCTTTTCGACCAGTTATTAGCTCCATCAATATTACCCCAAATGCATATATGTCTATTTTTGTCGTCACTCTTCCAGTAACTGTTCCAAAAAGAAACAAAAACAAAAAAACAAAGTGGGGCATGTCAGATGTCACTCATAACCCACGGGCTATAGCTCAAGAGATCATTGTGGAAAATTCTATCTAAGCTGATCAAAATATGGCCTGAAGCTCAATAAATAGTCTGTCAAAAAGTCAAAACTGCTAACTACTGTGCGAATCACCAGTATGGTATCAGATAACCAATTTGCTCTACTCTACAATCAATGACGATCATCCTCGAATTCAGCGATCATCACAACACCCTCTTTGGACTAGTAACCATTCATCAAGGAGTCCATGTACACATCATGTGCAAGTGTCAAGTGCCCCAATTTAGAGCTCACAGAATCAATGAAATGTACAAGTCTAATTTCCTGGTTGATATATTTTCCAGCATTCTCAAACAACCCAAGCCCATATTATTAAACCAAAATGTAGATGATATAAGATGACCTTCCTGTCCTCAAATTAATTAAGGGTTTAATTTGCAATTCAAAGCCAATTAAAAACAACAAGACACTCCTAGTAATTGGCTAATTGCTAAACCAGGGACTGCCAGTAAGAAGCAAATATTGACTGACATATTAATTTGTAAACTAATCGAACTTGAACCAAGAAGGAAGCAATTCAGCATACAGAAAATTCAAACAAGTTTAATATCTCGACAACTTCCAACAAGCATAAGAGATTGCACACATAACAAAACCAATATAAAGGACAGAAAATGCTTACCGGCATACTCAGGAGCTAGATAGCCAAAAGTTCCAGCTAATCGGGTCTCCACAGAGTATTTTCCATCAGGAGCATTTTTGACAAGACCAAAATCAGCAACCTTGGCCCTCATGTCATCACTGAGCAAGATGTTAGAAGGCTTCAAGTCCCTGTGGATGAAACTTGTTTGTGCCAAGCTATGCAGATACTCAACCCCTCTGGCCACATCCAATGCTATGGTGACTCTTTGCTTCCATGTAAGAGGAGGATAGCCATGCTCCTGCCATTCAAACAGATGCTGCCCTAAATGCCCTTGCGGCATGTACTCGTAAACCAAAAGCCTCTCATTGCCATTAACACATGACCCTAGAAGGGCAACCAAATGCCTATGCCTAACTTTGGTAAGGACCCCAATTTCAGCTTGGAACTCGTTCATCCCTTTGGTCCCCATTGCCCCAGCTTCCATCCTCTTAACCGCGATCTTAGTTCCATCATGGAGCTCTCCTTTGTAAACAACCCCAAACCCACCACGCCCCAGTACGTTCTCCTCGCTGAAATTGTTTGTCACTTGCCGAAGGACTTGGATTGAGATAGCCACATTCCCACCTTCAAATACCGGGAATTCATTAGGATCACTGCTACTTTGGCTCTGCAACTCACTGGGAACACCAGCATAACCGTTCACACCCCCGGTTACGTTTGTCTTTGTGATTTCACTGCCAGATTCTGGATTCTCAACCTTTCCAAACTTCATCAGCCTTCTCTTCATGTAACATTTGTATGAAACAAAGAGCACAACAACCACAAAAATAATAACGGCAATCGTCAAACCAGCAATCATACCAGGAGAAACAGAACCCTTGGATCCCCCACTCGAACCAGGCGACGAACTTGATCCAGAACCAGGAGCAGCACCTGGTGCAGGCACATCCTTCCCAATGTTCTTATTCCCAGAAGTTAAAAGAGTCACCCCATGAAACTCTGGAAGCTTCCCACTAAGGTCATTATTAGTGACATCAATTTTCTTAAGATTGGGCAAGCTAGTCAAACTCTCAGGAATAGTACCAGTCAAATGGTTATCATTCAAATACAGCTCCCTCAATGACGTCAAATTAGCAAAAGCAGGCGAAATTGTGCCAGTAAACCCTTGCTTAGCAAAATTAACAGTAATGACATTCTTAGCACTAGAATCACAAGTCACGAAGCTCCACTGCTTGCAAGCATTATTACCAGTCCAAGCCTCAGCAAGCTTACTGGGGTACCCCAAATCCCTAGCAATATCAAGCAATGTAGTTACCTGGGGATCACAAGGCCCTGGAGTATCCAGACAGAAACTGTTTGTAGACCCTAGTGTTGCTTGCACAGTTTTAGGAAAACCTGGATATGGGCCTTGAAGCTTATTATTCTGTAAAGTCACATTCTTTAAACCAGGCAAATTAATGAGAGAATCGGGCACAATCCCAGTTAATTGATTATCCCTAAGTTGAAGATCAAACAATGCATCACACCCAGACAAATCCGGAATCCCTCCAGTAAACTTATTAGCATGAAGCCATACCTGGGTGACCTGGGTCATACCCGCAAGCACATCAATCGGACCCGTAAGTCCGGATTTCTGATTGTTGAGCCACAAACTCTGAATAGACGTACCGTTGAAAGAAGGCGGAAGCGAGCCGGTTAGATTGTTGTACGAGAGTCGCAAATTCTGGAGACCCGGGAAGCTAGCGAATATATCGGGAATAGATCCGAATATGTTTGCATTACTGGCATAGATATTGGCAATGCTGGAGGAATTGGCGAGCTCAGCGGGGAATGGCCATGGGGAGAGGTCAAGGTTCTCGGAGAGGGAGAGGATTTGGAGGCTGTCGAGGCCGGCAAAAGCTCCAGGAGGTATGGAGGTGAAGTTGTTGGAGTCCAAATAGATTGACTGAAGAAGATTGAGGTTAGCCAAGGAGGGTAGGGGCCCAGAGAGTCGGTTGTTTTGGAGGGAGAGAGTGTTGAGTTGTGAGAGGGAGTTGAGCGAGTCAGGAAGCTTCCCACCGATGGACTTTGAGGCGAGGTTGATGGAGGTGACGCGGTTGCTGCCGTCACAATTTACGCCAGGCCACTTGCAGTAGTTGGTCCCGGCAGACCAGCCGGTGGGGAGCGAAGTTAAGGAGTTGGCCATGGCGTCCATGACGGCCTGGTCGTCGTCGGCGGCGGTTGCGGCGGAGATGAGTAGGAGGAGGAGGGGACATAATAGGAGTAGGGTTGGATGGGGATTGGATCCCATTGCTGGGCTGTGGGGGTAGAGAGATAGAGAGACAGATAGAGAGAAACAAGGGAGACAAGTGATGAGAAAGGGTATGTGAGACGGGAGAGTAGAATAGATATTATTAATGGAGGGGTTGGACTGGTTCGGTTTTTTTAAAATTGTTTCTTCAGTTTTCAAATTCAATTATCTTTTTGTTTTTCAAATTCAATTATCTTTTTGTTCTTCAGAAATCAATCAGATTGGAAGGGAAAAGAAAGGTGGAATCCTGGATTTTGGTAAGGTGACAGCTTGCGTTTTGACGCCGCTATCATTCATTCCATCTCCCATGATTAACGGTTTCTTATGCTTACACCAATAAAAGACGAGGTTTCCATAGTAATTATAACAACTCTTACCCTATTTCAGTATCTCCTATAATCCCCTCCAACCTCCTCTGTATTTTATCATCGATACTATCTGGTTTTACTTGAAATCCAGATGTCATTTTGACTATGTTAAGTTAGGTCTCATAAATTTTTGAATCGATTCGAGTTCGAGAAGGGTGAAGATCGATTTAAATTAGCATTGAGTCAGTCGGCCAATTTCAATTCTAGTTTCGATTGACTTTAAGTGAGTTTTATTCGAGTTCATTCGGGTGAAGTTATTTCAAATTGGGTTATGGTTCGATTTGAGGTTATTTGGATGTCGATATTAATCATGTCACTTTTCATATTGCAGTTTGGCTCATTTTCGTTTCAAGTCAAGATCGACTTATTCATTTGGATGTCATTTCAAGTATTGGTGCGGTTTTTTTGGCTCAGATCTTTGATCAGTTTTATCATATATTTTTAAGTTTACCATCACTATGAACAAAAATGTATCTGCTAAATTTTTATACCTTGGTAGAACTTGGAAGATGGACGGTATGCCCCCCGAATATCCAACCTTCCTTCTTCTTTCTTTTTCTTTTACTGGATCCCTCTTATTTTAATCCAAATGGTCAAACACGACTTTTGTTAATCCAACAATTATTGTATTTTTCTAAGTTTTTCGATCCAGTGCGTTTATACTTTTTATTATTTATTTTTAAATTTTAGTTGCATGTTTGTTGTATGAACAATGTACTATAGGCCCTGCTTTGGTAAATTAGGTTGTTGACTATTAGCTGTTAGTATTAGCTGTTTAGATTGACTGTTTGTATTGGCGATTTGGATTGGCTGTTTGGAAACTGTGTGTTTGGTAAAGTTAGATGTTTCAGATAAAGTAATTGTTGAAATTCCATTTATCCTTTATAAATAGTATTTTTAGGATAATATATGTGTAATTTTAGACAAACTTTTGGATGAAAATGTCTTTTCCGCAATAAGGCCTTCTCAATGGGTTGTTCTAACCGGCCTATTGAAAATTAGCTTATCGATTGCTGGAAAACAGTCAACCAAATAAGTTCTTTACCAAACAAATGAGCAACCTATTTGACAAAATAAGCCAACTTCTAAATAAGTTGTTTGATAAGCCATTTACAAAATACAGTCTTTGCTTTTTATGAACATTACTGTAACATATTATGAACATTATCATATAACAATACTTTTCAGTTTTTTAAATGCTTTGTCTCTATAAAGTTCTATGAACATTGTAATGCTTTTTTATGAACATCTTTCAGGAGGTTTATGAGTATTACTATAGAGTTTTATGAGCATTGCATGATTTGTTCTATGAAAATTGTATTATTGTTGTTAAGAGCAGTGTAGACTAGTGCATTTTTATAAACATTTTTCGTGAGTTTTATGAGCATTGCTATAGAGTTTTGTGAATTATATAAACGTGTCATATATAGAAGTCAAATAATGCATTGTATTTATGAGCATATTCATTTCATAAGAAAAAAACAATAACTTCCTAAAAAACAAATGCCCGAGCATACCAAGCAATTAAGGATCATTCAAAAATCTAAAATCGCTAAACCGAACTATAAACTGGCAAAATTGAATCGATTTGGTGCACCAAACCGTAAAAATCGAATGCCAGACGGATAGTTTCTGTTTGGGAATTGGGATATTCAAACCGACGGGGAACCGAAATTGAACTGATTATATATAATATATTCCACGCTCTTGAATGCCCATGCTCAATTTTTTGACATTCTGCTCGGTAGAATGTGCAAATATACATGTGAGTGAAATATTCAAGTAGTTTCAGATTGAATTTTTCTGTTTTCTCCCATAAAAAAAATTGGTTGGAAATTAATTGTTGATTAACTATTTAGAAAATTAAGATGGTTCCAATTAATTGATGAATCAAATCGTTAAATCCGGTGCGCCGACATCCAGAGCACTAAGTTATTATCCGGTTACGATTACAGTTCACCTTTTTAGCAAATCGTTTCATTCGGTACGCTGTTTCAAAAAATTGAAATCGCACCGACATGACCCGTGAACACCCCCTACCAAGCATCATATGCCTCAGGAGTACAGTCGTACTATTGGTTGGAATTTTAAATTTAATATATTTATATCTGGTATATTGCCTATATTCAAGTTTGGATATAAACATTCTAGCAGGTATTGCTTTGTATGTCAATATATCAACTTGATTTTGTATTAAGATATTTCATTTATTCTCCAACTTCCTCCCATAATTACGAGTGTTTATGAGTTGATTTGCTTAAATTATTAATTCATTGATTAGACATTTTGGTATGCTGAGGTTGTGAATGAGGATAATAACTATTTAATTTGTAAGTGGATCGATTAATCACCAAAAAATTAGATTTTGTTTGTTTTTTTATTCTTCACAATTTTTACTAATTTATACCAATACTAAGTCAACACAAACGCCTCGCTGCAATACTAACTTGGAATAAATACATACTAGATGAAAAGTGTTAATAAATTCCAAAAATAAAAAAATAAAACCAAAGATATGCAATTGTTTGAACAAGTTCAACAAATCTTCAATAAAAATAAAAAGTTCAACATTAAGTAAGATAAGATGAAATATGAAATGACATGACAAAGGAGATAGTAGTAGATAACAATTCTTCTTTCACCTAAGGATTGAGGGGGAATGCATTTCAACCACAATCAGAGTATAAAAATGAACATATGTAATTAGATGTGAAAGTAGAATAATTAAGTACAAGTGTTAAGAATAATACAAGAAGGGCAATTGAAGTATGTCTTAACTGTTTTTCGTTTTCTCTCATGGGAACAAGAGCATATATAAGGATCAATTCCATCAAAGCAAAATAAAATCGAAAATAAACAATATGGAATAAAGACATACAATGATTTATACCAAAAAAAAAGCACCTTAGGCCCAATATAAGGTATAAAAACCACGATGTTTCCCTCAAAATGACTGCCAAAACTCTTCATTATATCACGGATTGATTAAAATGAGGTGTTTATCTTGGTAGTACTAACATACCCTTACAAGCTAACTTGCCAATTCCCTCAAATTGTGATTAACTACACAATCCCTTATTGTGATTGACTCATCCCTTCTAAAGGCACACACATACTTTGACTAACTCCTCTTGCGCAGGACACTTGATTGTGACCGATTCTCCACTTACACAAGATACTTAACTATGAGTAATTCTACTCCTTTCATAGCAACACTTGAGTTGTGACTGACTCCCAATGAAAATAACCAAAGTTACAAAGTGCTTGGTCGACTATTTATGCTTCAATGCAAATGCTAACCCTAAGCCTTAACAACGACACGAGCTTTTCCTACACACATGAACTTTTGCAAACTCCCCTACAATATGAACCTGGGTGCATAAGCCTCTTTTGCAAGTCTTAACACCGTAGCAATAGACCTTAAATACAACTTTGCCAATCGCCTTAATATGAGACTTTTAAGGAAGGTAATTGATATGGTATAGGACTATGAAACATAGAGATCATATCAAAATATACCAGATCAATTATATTTCGTTAGAACTCTATATATATTTTTATGTAATATTTAGGTGAACTTTCCTTAGCCGAGAGCATTAGCTGCCAAATATATTTCCATTGCATCGATATTAAAATCTACGTCAACCTTGGGCAACACGTTTCTAAACTAGCACTCAAGTCACAATTCATACTAAGTATTTCTTCAGTTGCTCATAATTTAGGTCTTATCATATAAAAGTTTGCCTTTATTCTTGCGTTTACAAATGAATTTGTACCATACCCCATGAAAACAAAATCTTCACGACTAATAATGTCTTCTAGATCTTCCATCTTCAAGCTTACCCCAAACTTCATATCTTTTCATCAACATTGGCTATTAGCTTACATCTTATATAAGCATCAAGCTTAAGTTCTTCACAACAACCTTCAATCTTCAAATTACATATCAGCCTCAACTTCCAACTTCAGGTTCTTCACATTTGGTCCAAGTGATTGCTCTTCTCCATTAAGCAACAGAGACTTCTCAAAATTGTTATGCATATTCTACCATTTAACACTCTACACCTAGCTCTTTGCTCAATAACCAAGATCCTGATTGTATGTTGGTCACACAACTTGACCAATCATATGGAACACCTTGCAGAACATTGATCTTGTTTCTTGTATGTAGTAATCTGTTTGCTACCATAATAGTGCTTTCCTACTTCCTATAAAACTATAAACCCTAGAAAATTTAAAATTTTTCATCGGTGCTATTGTGGGATTGGGAGTTGAGTGAGGTTGCTTAATCCTTAAATAATGACACTTTTAAGAAGAAGTGATCAATTTTTAAGAATTGTTGGTTTGTAAATTCGACTTGGAAATTTAATGTGTTTGAATAGTTAACCAAAATATTTAGCTCGGGAACCATCATGCAAATGACCATACAAGATCAAAATGCGTCATCGGACTGACCTTAGAGGCCAAACTACCTTCACTGAATCAGGCCAGGGATCCACTGATCACTGGACCTAGAAAAGGGCCACAAGGCTAAGGCCGTTTAGCCTTGGCTCTTGTTTCTGCCTATTTCTACACCGTGGTCTTCGCAATTTGATGATCGAACTCAATATTGGATTAATTAAGACAAATAGAGAAATAATCACAAACCAAATTAAGCAAAATATAATTTAAAGAGTCACCAGTTGATTTTAAGGAACCAACAATCCTAAGAAAAACAACTATGGCCTACGAACCCGAAATCCAAGTCCGGGGGTTAAGGTTATGAGTCCAAGAGTTAAAAGAACTCTCGGACTCGCCTGTTTCAACAATAGACTTTACTGGAATGAATTTGAAATGGAAGAGAGCGGGGAGAGATTTATAAGAATTTCGCAAAAATAATATCTATGTATTGCATTTGAATGAACATTTTACGAAATGTACAAATATATATAATGAAACAAGTTTACATGATTATAACATAATGAAAATGAACAGGATTATTCTAACCTTGTTTAGACAAGGAGCATGAAAAAATGTAGCTTGGAAGGAGGGAGAAGAGAGGAAGTTCCTGAAGTTAATACATTGAAAATTTCTTGGTGTCTTGAATGGTTGGAGTAGTGGAGTATTTATAGGGAGTGCATGATTATAGGGATGTGGTTGACCGAGATAGGTGATGTGTCATGCAACGTAGGCTAAATGACATTATTTGTGTTTTCTCACACAGACTACTGACTTGGCCTTGATTGGACAAGTCTGAAAACCATGTCTAGGCCACCAAACGACCTCGGATGCACTTGAGGGTTGCTTTTTGTGCTTTTATGTTTTTAGTCTTGACTTTTGCATGCTAACTTTTACATTGGGTTGACTAAATTTGTATAATTTTATCTAAAATATCTTGTACAAATATGGTGTCGACAGAGAGCCCCCACTTTTATCGAGTTTGAACAATACGACGATCAAAGTAGGCTCGACACCTTGACTGATATGATCTAGGACAATATCCAGAATCTAGGTGATGCTTGGAAGTTTAGTCCTGCGTTTGGTTGTTGAAGAATGACATCGTACTGTGAAGGCCCAATGACTAGCATATAAAATTGATGAGTTCGTCTTGTCGTGAACGCCTGACGACCGATGTATGCTAACCAAATGTATGCCTCACTGTGAATGCCTAGCAACTGATATATGTTGATTGAATGTATGCCTCGCTGTGAACCCTAGGCAATCGACATTTGTTGATGAAATGTATGCCTCTTAGTGACCGTCTGACAACCAATGTATCATTGTACCATGAACACCCAATGCTCGACGCATAATGTGAGTACGTCTCATTGTGAACGCCCAACGCCCAACGTATAAGATGATCATGATGAGTTCATCTCGTTGTGAACACTTGAAAACCGACGTATAAGATGATGATGATGAGTTTGCCTTGCTGTAAACGCCTGACGACCGACAAATAGGATGATGATGATGAGTTCGTCTCGCTGTGAATGACTGACGACCAAAGTATAAGATAGTCATGATGAGTTCATCTCGCTGTGAACGCTTGATGACCGACGCATAAGGGGATGAGTTCGTCTCGTTGTAACGCCCGACGACCAACTTATAAGTGATGAGTTCATCTCGCTATGAACTCCTGACGACCGACATATGACTAGATGTAGAATTTGTCCAGTAAAAAGGAAAATCAACGTATTAGTTTTTAAGTTCAATTTTTGGTTAGAACTTGTCCTTTAATTTCTTTCTTTCTTTTTACTTTTTTTATTTTCTCTTACCCTTTTCCCCTCTTTTTTATGAACCGTGGCCCGTCAAATAAAATTGGATTTGATGCGACTTTGGATGAATCAGAGCTTGTTGACGGGGCTGATGATGATGATGATGATGATGCTGATGATGGTGATTGCGAGTGAAGAGGCTAGGGTACACTACTCTTCGCTCGTTACCCACGCCAAGAGGGTTGCAACCACTCGCCCGAACATGGAGGTTCAATTTCTTCTTGATTTCGGGCCCTCCAAGATCGTCATGGCCATCCTTTGGATAGGCTCCAAGCCCATCTAGAGGCTCGAGACATGTCACCAACCCCCGAGTACTTTTTGGACCCTAATGCCATGTCGGGTTGTCCTAAGGGAGTGTGGTTATTTTGGCATCAAGGGTTGAAATTGGACCGGATTGGAAAAGTAAGCCGATGAAGGATGTAAAAGCGGTCTGGTTAGGCGCTGGTCGCGCCTTTCCTTTCTTCCCTTCCCTCTCTCGTCATCCATCCCTGAAACAAGCGCAGGTCGCGCCTCTTGCTTTTGGAGACGTCTAAGATCCTTGGATAAGGTGCTCCTCGTGCTGGAAGAGGCATAAGTCGCGCCTTTCGTTGTCGTCCAACCCTGCTCTTTATTTTTTAGTGTTCCGCCCCCCTCTTCCCCCCCATACGCGTGTAATGAGTGGCTCTTTTGTAATTTTTGCCTTCCCTCTTTCCCTCCAATGTTTATAACCATTAACATTGGTGAGGAAGAGAGATTCAACTTTGGCCATTAATGAAAAGCAAGGGTTTTCACCTAAAACTTCCTCTCTCTAATCTTGTTCTTACTTTAGCCTCAATTCATTGTGGTGGTGTTAGCAAGTTAATTCCTTTAAGGATTACTGGTGCTTAGTGGAGTTGTAGTTCTTCATGGTGGAATCCTCCTTTACCCAAGTCTATATCTTTTGCTTAAGCTCCATTGTTGGTTTACAGGTTCAAGGTTGATGTATGCTAGCTCACAAAGATCAGAGTATTGAACTAGAATGCATCATACACTCACACACACACAACTGCTGACTGAACAAACAATAGCTAACTGGAAACAATTAGCTGGACTAGATGACAAACCGATGAGGAGATAAAAAGATAGACTTGCTTACAACTGATACAGACACACCACAGTTGCAATCAAGGGTAAAGGACTCTCACATTCATGCTCCTACAGACACACCAGAGCATGGATGATCAAGCACAACTGACACTTGTTGGATTCTTGCCAAAATCCAATGACAGGAGCTGATTTCACCAAGGATTGAGAGTTATCTGATACTCACAAACATACAGAGGTACTAAGACACTCGAGAATGCTATTGAATGAACACTGAGATCCCTTTCATTGATAGAAAACTTCAGAATATAAAGGAAACTAACAGTTTGATTAGCAACTGCTTAACATAAGCTAATCTGCCTAATCTCCCTGATTTAATCTAACTTACAAAGCTTAATATAAATACAACTGATTACATCCTAATCTATCTAATATGATCCGGATTACATTTGCTTAGAAAATAAAAGAAAATGCTAGCTAAATCCTGATTGGACCAATTTGCCAAAGGGTGGCAAAATGAACCAATGGGAGGCTTTCCTGCCAAGGCGGTAAAATTAGATGTTACTGAGGTAATTCCCGCGCAACTACTAACCTGGAAATAATCTCAACAGGTTAATATTAGGCTAGAAAGACCAAAAAAACCCTTAGGGACAAATAACAAAACATATAGCCTAAGAACTGAGGTTCTGCAAAAACTGATAACAAGCAACCCTGTTGGGACTGCTTATTCTGGCATCTGAATCTTACTGTTGCCATGCTCGATCATGCTGGGACTTGGCTTGGACTTGAAAATGGCATGACAAGGAACAAAAAACTCCTTGGGAACCTTGGCTGAATCTTCCTTAATCAATAGATATGATATTGAGAAAGACTGATGCTTGGATTCTTCTTTGGGAACTGGGTTGGTCCGATGACCAATCTTTCAAATTTGAATGGCTGTGGGTGCCAGGACTTGCTTAAAAAATGTGTAGCAAGCCCGGATGGATGCTATGGATGGATTGGTGGTTGCTGGTGATGTTGTAAACCTCCTGCTGGGTATCTGAACTGCTGAGAAACATGCTGAATAGCCTGCTGTCTGTGCTGGGATTTGGAAGCCTGCTATTTCTTCTAGAAATGCTTCCTTAGATGCTGAGTTTGGTAAATCAGCATGGTCTCCTCCTTGTGCTGCTGCTGAAAGTGCTGGTGAGGCTCCTATAGATGCCTCATTTGCTGATGATGCTGCTGCTGCTGGTTGTTCTTCATGATGGTCTCCATCATCCTCCCCAGGTTGAGGAAAGTTTGTCCTCAAACTTGGAAGGTCCTCATCTGCTGGATAGTATGGTCGAAGATCTGCTACATTGAATGTTGCTGAGCCTCCATACTCTTCAGATAGGTCCAACCTATAGGCATTATCTCCAATTTTCTCAAACACTTCAAAGGGGCCATCTGCTCTTGGTAGTAGCTTGCCTTTTCTCTTGTTGGGGAACCTGTCCTTCCTTAGGTGGATCCAAACTAGATCTCCTGGCTGGAAAGTCACCTTCTTCCTATGCTTATTTGCTGATGTAGACACCTGTTCAGTATACTTTGCAATTTTCTCCTTCACTTGCTGATGAAGCTCCTTGATTTGATCTGCTCTTTTACCTACTTCAAAACTAAATTTGACAGAAGTAGTTAGTGGAACTAAATCCAAAGGGGAAATTGGATTTTTACCATAGACTACTTGGAATGGAGAGTAGCCTGTGGCCTTGGATGGTGCTTTGTTGTAGGCAAACTCAACATGGGGCAAAAGAGTATCCCATCCTGCTTTATTTTTGTGGATCAATGCTCTCAATTGGACTCCAAATGTTCTATTAGTAACCTTTGTCTAGCCATCAATCTGTGGGTGGCAAGTGGTGCTATACTTGAGCTGGGTGCCCAATTTCTTCCATAAAGTAACCCAGAAATGGCTCAAAAACTTGGTATCTCTGTCAGACACCATTGTCTTTGGCACTCCATGTAACCTGACAATCTCCTGCAAGAATAATTCAGCAACTCTTGTGGCATCAAAAGTGGTGTGGCATGATATGAAATGTGCCATCTTTGAAAATCTATCAACCACCACCATGATTGAATCCCTCTCTGAGTTTTTGGCAAACCCACAATAAAATCAAGGTTGACATCTTCCCAAGGGCTGCTGGGAACTGGCAATGGGGTATATACATGCCTTGTGGTAGGCTGTGTGACTTAGCCAATTGACAAATATTGCACCTCTTCAACAGATGCTCCACATCTTTCCTTGTAACTTTTGGTTCTGGAGAAGCTAACTTTTGCTTTTGGTAAGGTGTTATTTTGTATTTATCTTATTTGTTTTGTATATCTTAGGGACATTTTTCGTGTGATTTATTTTTTTATGCAACTTTCTAATTGTACGAATTTTTTTGGTTTTATGTGTAGATGCATAGCTGTGGATAACAATACATTTTGGGATGATAGAAGGGAGCATGATCACATATTTTATAGTATTGTTCGTGAAGGAATGGATGAAGGCAAATGAGAAGGTTTGACAAGTGAAGTATTTTGCCCATATATGACATGCATGTAGAAGCAGATATATGTTGAACTTTAGATATATGTCGAACTTTTCTTTATTCACTTGTCACTCTACTTCTAATTTGTAATTTTGCTCAACGTACTCCTTATTGCATCCATTCCAATTGTTTGGAGAGTAAATTTTACTTAATATATATATTCAACTATTTGATGCTTTATTGCAATTGATTATTTGTACTTACTAGTTATAATAAAAATAACATTTGAAACATCCATATAAGAACCAAAATAACATAAAAATCAATCAAATAGTTACCATGCATTGGGCAACAAGTGGAAATTGCTTTAGAAGAAAATGGGGTGTTCTAATCATATCCTTTACAAAACAGGGCGACAAAATAAGTAGGCCACGCCTTCTCTTCAACTGAAGGGCGTCAAAATTTCGTCGTCTTTCATTTACACATAGGGCGTCAAAATCAAAATGGTAGCCTTAATTGCCATAAGGGCGTCAAAATTAACGTCGTCATAATGCGCCACAGTGCGTCAAAGAAATAAATCGCAGTCTTTATTTAGTATTAGGGCGTCAAAATTAACGTCATCATAAGGAGGCACATGGCGTCAAAATAATAAACCGCAGTCTTTATTCAGTATTAGGGCGTCAAAATTTTTTGACGCGCTAAGGGGTAATTAAGGACTACGTGTTAAATTTTGACGCCCTACAGGAGGGCATCGCTCAAACGGCGGCGAATTTGCAGCGAAATAGTGATAAGGGCGTCAAAATTTTGCGTCGCACATAACCTTTATTCTCGTAGTGATACAGGCCTTGTGGTAGGCTGTGTGACTTAGCCAATTGACAAATATTGCACCTCTTCAACAGATGCTCCACATCTTTCCTCATTTTTGGCCAACTGTAATGCTCTTTCAACATCAACAATGTCTTCTCGACTCCAAAATGCCCTGCTAAACTCCTTCCATGGACTTCTGAGATTAGTAGCTCTCTGAAACTGCTCTGAGGGACACACAATCTTCTTCCTTTGAACAAATAACCCTGGTCTATGTGATACAGACCCTGGGGTTGCTGCTGGCACTTCTGGTACACCTGCTTAAAATCTCCATCCTCCTGATACAAAGCTTTCAAATGCTCAAAACCCAAAATTCTAGAATCAAGTATATGAAGCAACATATACCTTCTACTCAATGTATCTGCTCCCTTGTTTAGCACTCCTGACTTGTGATGAATCATGAAGTGAAATTGCTGCATGTACTCTACCCAAGCAGCATGCCTGGTGTTGAGCTTATGCTGCCCTTGAATGAACTTCAAGGCCTCATGATCACTATGTAGGATAAATTCTGCTCTAATAAGGTAGTGCCTCCAGTGTTGAAGAGCTCTAATGATGGCATAGAACTCTTTGTCATAGGTGCTGTACTTTCTCTTTGCATCATTCAACTTCTCACTGAAATAGGCAACTGGCTTGCCCTCCTGGGTCAATACTGCTCCTATGCCAACTCCTGAAGCATCACATTCTACCTCAAAAACTTTGCTGAAGCTGGGCAATGCTAGAACTGGTGCTGAAGTAAGCCTCTCCTTAACTTCTTCAAAGGCTCTTTGGGCTGCTGTTGTCCAAATAAAGGACTTTCCCTTCACCACTTCAGTCATTCGGGCCAAAATGGTGCTGAAATTCTTGATAAATCTCCTGTAAAATGAAGCCAGGCCATGGAAGCTCCTGACTTGCTGAATAGAAGTGGGCACAGGCCACTCCCTAATTGGAAACAATTAGCTGGACTAGATGACAAACAGATGAGGAAATAAAAGGATAGACTTGCTTACAACTGATACAGACACACCACAGTTGCAATCAAGGGCAAAGGACTCTCACATTCATGCTCCTACAGACACACCAGAGCATGGATGATCAAGCACAGCTGACACTTGCTGGATTCTTGCCAAAATCCAGTGACAGGAGCTGATTTCACCAAGGATTGAGAGTTATCTAATACTCACAAACATACAGAGGTACTAAGACACTCGAGAATGCTATTGAATGAACACTGAGATCCCTTTCATTGATAGAGAACTTCAGAATATAAAGGAAACTAACAGTTTGATTAGCCGCTGCTTAACATAAGCTAATCTGCCTAATCTCCCTGATTTAATCTAACTTACAAAGCTTAAAATAAATACAACTGATTACATCCTAATCTATCTAATATGATCCGGATTACATTTGCTTAGAAAATAAAAGAAAATGCTAGCTAAATCATCCTGATTGGACCAATTTGCCAAAGGGTGGCAAAATGAACCAATGGGAGGCTTTCCTGCCCAAGGGGGTAAAATTAGATGTTACTGAGGTAATTCCCGCGCAACTACTAACCTGGAAATAATCTCAACATGTTAATATTAGGCTAGAAAGACCAAAACAACCCTTAGGGACAAATAACAAAACATATAGCCTCAGAACTGAGGTTCTGCAAAAACTGATAACAAGCAACCCTGCTGGGACTGCTTATTCTGGCATCTGAATCTTACGTCAAAACCTGCATCACCTACATTTGGAGCTTTGGACAGAGCAATACTATACAACATTGACTTTACTATTCAACTAGTGAAGATTCAAATAATCATTTGATTGTGTTACTTGAAGAGAAACAAAGAGTCTGATAACAATAACACAATCAAATGGATATCAAAAGTTAGTATACACTTAGAGCTGGCTAATAGGTCAGGTCGAGTCGTGTTCGTGTTTGTGTTCGTGTCAAACTTAAACGGGTTCAAAATGCTCCGACCTGAACCTAACCCATTTATTAAACGGGTTGAAAATTGAAACCGTTTACCGTTTAAATTTTAAACGGGTTGACCTTATTTTGACCTGTTTACCCATTTAAGTAAACGTGTTAGAATAAATTTACCAATTTACCCGTTTAACCAATAACTCATTTATACAAAACAACTCATTGTGGTATCGAAATAATGACATATCATACTCCACAATTTGCGTGGTAATATAATTCGAGTTATATATAAATAGATGTCTTTTAATTCATAGTCAAATATGATTATAAGTTAAAATTACAAGTCTTGCGCATATTTCAAAGAGTATTAACTGGAACTTTCACCTAAGTTTATTGATAAACGGTATAATTAGGTAACAATCATCGAGCAAACGATTTGACCCATTTAACATGCCTAATTAAACGGGTTAAGTAGGTGTTTTTTCGTGTCGAAAATCCTGACCTGAACCTAACCCATTTAATTAAACAAGTTTACCGTGTCAACCCATTTAATTAAACGGGTTGAAAATTTCTACCTAAACCCGTTTAATATCGTGTTAGGTTCAGGTCGGTAATCGTGTCGTGTCAGCTTTTCCTAGCTCTATATACACTGCAAACGTAAGGAAGAAATGCATTGCTGTTGGATCCAACACTCATGGGATTGACAGATACTCGAAACAGGATTCTTACCTGTTTAGTTTCACGACCACAACATGTACACTTCACAATTTATTTGCATCAAGTAGCTTATGGAACCGCAGTACCCTTTTTTCGTTTAGTCTCATGCACAGATCCAACAGAACATTTTTCCTTTTCTTCTTTGCTCGGAAAAAGAAATCTTCAGTATCTAGAACATAGGATATCTGTAAGAAGAGAATTTCATCGTCAGATGAATACACGGTACATCCACTTATATCTATCATCTCTTGCCAGTCAATGTGACAACATCGCAAGCAAACTCGGCACCATATTAGGAGACCGACTGACGTAATATTCAAGAACTAAATAGTGTATTCGGGAAACGGAAAAAGATGTTCAAAAACAGTTAAAGGAAAGAGCAAACAAGATTATAGGAAGCAAATAGTGGGTCTGGACGACAGCCATTCCTTGAATACAGTTGACCTATATTTAACTCGCTCATCCGAATTCGTAAGTCTATCTACCATCTTATCAAAAGAAACTAACTCTAACTGTCACAAATATTAATTTCTCTTTATGTAATTATATATCAATATATCTTTTTAATAAATCAAACTTTACCTTCTTGAAAGTTAATTAGCCTATTCCGCTGTCAATTTTTATCTTACCCTTATGGTATCATATTCTGGTGATCTTATTATTATTATTATTATTATTATTATTATTATTATTATTATTATTATTATCGAACCATGTTTATAAGCTTAACTTAATTATATTTTTAAACGAGTATGTTTTCTTATTGTATAATCAAATTGTACTTAAATTTTTAGTAGTGCTAATTATATTGTACTAATGTTTTTCACGCTCAACTCCTATCAAGTAATAATATAGATAATGCTTTGAGGTGTGGTAAAGGAGATAAGAATGCAAGTATAATCTAAACATGATTTATTTGAAAATAATGTATTGGGTTAACTTTTTTCATAATTTTATTGCATAATAAATTCTTGTGATGAAGATATAATAATATATGACGATCAATTTTACAATAGCGTTAGTTGGTAATATATTTGAAATTGCCAATATGAGCATATTATTATATGCTAGGCAATGTGGATAGTTAAGGTGAATTACATACAAGGCTTACATGTAGACATTGTTCATTTATTCACAGGTCAATACTTGTGTTTATGATTTAATTTGATTACATTCACTATTTAGTAGTATTTATGTCTATATATAAATACTATAAACAAGTACTGACATCCCACAGTTTTCTAAGCTCATTATATACTAATTATTAATACTATTTTATTATAGGTTAGTGGCAACACTTCTTATTCTCCCATATAATTTTTCAAAAATATCTAAAGCTAATAATTATGTTTTAGTCCATTTTAAACTTGTGTTTTATATGAAACATTATCTATCTATACTACTATAAAAAGTGGACAAGGAGCTATGTCCCAATTTTGATTTACCTAAATACCCTCCATCATTTCATTTATTTATCTAATTGCCCTCCATTTATGTCATTTATCAAACTCTACTAATTTAACATTTATTATTATTATTATTATTATTATTATCATCATCATCAATAATAATAATAATATTATTATTATAGTGTAATTAGTCCAAATGTTTTGTTTCCCATTTTAGCCCTTATATAATTTTAATAAACTTTTACATTATATATTATTATTATTATTATTATTATTATTATTATTATTATTTGAGACAAAATTTTGCGTCATGGTGAAGGAGAAAGGATTGTGAACCAAGTGAATACATTTCAGTTGAAAATTAGGTATTTATGTAACGATTTTCATGATTATTGAAAATTTAACACTGAGATTATAATATTAGATGGCGTACGATGTAAACGTTAAGTTTAATCAATAATATATTTGAAATTTCCAATATAAGCTTGTGGAGCTATAATATGTGCTGATGATAGACACGCAGAATAACGTATAATGGTCATATATAAGAGTTATTTGTCTGATTTATGCGCATATAATTATTAATATTGGCTAGAATAATACTCACTCCCTGTTTTTTAGAAGTTGGGTAAATAAGGTTGGGTGGCTTTGAGTAGGTTTGAGTAGTTTATGTAGAAATAAATAGAAGTAGGTAATAAGTTGTTTTAAAAGGTAAAAAAAATTATATGGGTTTAGGTAGGTAGAAGTAGGTAGAAAAATGTTGGGAAGTTTACCATTGCAAAGAACACGACCTCATCATTCCTTGAATTTATAATTGTTTAATCATCCAAGAAATCGAAATCTCTTTATTCTTAAGCTGCAATGTGTGTGATGCATTTTAAGTACCAGAGCCCTTTACTGAAATATGTTTATATTTATGGACACAAGAATCATATAGGTATTTATATATATTTTTTTCATTTTCTATTAAATAATAGTTATACTTATATTACGTAGGCCAATGACAACAAAGTGTTACTCCCACACATTTTGTTTGGATAAAACTAAATCATATAACTATATCATTCTGCTATATATTTTTGATGTGCATAGAATCGCAAGCAAGTAGTTGTTAAATCAATAATACTATTTATTTTAGATTTGTACTCACATAACATTATGATAGAGACAAGTTCAAATAAATATCTAATTTTTACTGGTAAATTGATATAGTTCGAATGTTTATTGTACTTTTCATAAGCAAATAATATACTAATTGAATTAAATTATAATTAAAAATATTTTTTTACGCTACGTACGGAATTTTCTATTTGACATTTAAATAGTAAAATTAATATTTATTATAGCCAACTAATGCTAAAAAAAGTCCAACTAAAATATTTATTTTGTATTAGTTATCATAATAATTGTAAATTACATATTCGTTATACATTTTATATAAGCAAATAATTGACTAATAGAATCAAATTACCATTAAATTAAAATTTTAGTTTATGGAAAAAATATCTATTAAACATTAAACTTTTATATTTTATATTTATAATTGTCGGGTCAACGCGTTGATCAGACTAGTACTACATAAAAATTGTATAAAATTTATTTTTATCCATAGTTTTTAAAATTTAGAAAAAGTGCCTAAAATATGCCCACTGAATGAGGTTCATTCATTTAGGGTGTCACGTGTAATTATGAGCGTAGCCAACAAATTCCACGCTTTTTATAATTGATAACTAATAGTATTGATAAAAAAAATCGATATAAAAAGCTATGATAAATATTAATTTCATCAAAAATAAGACACATAAACTGGTTGTTCCCCCAAGACATGTATCATTGTCCTAACTAAAATCAACTCATCTCAACTCAGTGAATAGTGAACTAGATTAGTTAGATCAAATTCGGTCAGCTTTTTGAATGAAATTTTGTTTCAATTTAAGTTGACTTAAAGTTTGTCAATGTTTCGTACAGTAAGTTCCCTTACAATCAAATCAATTTAAAATTTTAAAACAAATAAATAAATAATCAAATTTCATTTGGTATGACGGATGTTTGAGTTTCATATTAGTCTGTTTAATTTGAAGGGTCGGATTCTATGCATATCCCGATTTTGTGAGGTGGAAGGTAGCACCACCACATGTACAACACAATGTAATGCTACATAATAACAACCAATTGAGCAAACATTATCTTAAGACATGCAAGATATATCAAACGACATTACAAAAGATCATGATAATATAAATGATCATGCCTAACATGCTTCCAAACTATCTAAGTAATTAAGTTGATATAGAAAATGATATCATATATCATTCTTTTTTGGAGCATGATCAAAGATCGTTATAGTTCAAGTATCTTACATGTCTTTAGTTCCATTGTAATAAACAAAGATGATGAAAAAGTAATGAGGCAGTTGAGCAATCTCAAGCTTGCAGCACGTACATGTTTATCCTATAAAGAGCAATATATCACAAATATAAGTAAATATCAGATTTTTATGAAACCACAATTTGCTACCATGGCTGTGCTTATTCTCGCCATTTTGAGCTTCTCCGCTTTCGTTGCTTTATCAAGTGAGTTAACTCTCTTTACTAATGTTGGACACTTTTGTTCGATCTGTAAATAGGTTTTCTTAGCTGAATAGCTTAGCTTCTAACCTTGTAGCGTTTTCTTATGACATGTTATAATAGATGGAGCACAACTTTCAAAACAAAACCCAATTGGTATAAACTATGGGAGACAAGGGGACAATTTGCCGTCACCATATCGATCCATTGAGCTGATAAAGTCAATGAAGGCTGGCACCGTGAAGCTATATGACGCAGATCCGGAGACATTAAAGCTCCTAGCCGGGACTGGCCTTAGAGTGTCCATCATGGTGCGAAATGACCAGATCTTTGATATCGCATCGAACGAGTCGATAGCCAAGAAATGGGTCCATGACAATGTCTTAGCTTACTACCCCAGGACCATGATCCGATACATCATGGTTGGGAACGAGGTGTATGGTAACCAAACCCTATCCCAATGGAAAAGCCTCGTATTAGCCATGCAACACCTTAAAAATTCCCTAAGGAACCACAAAATACACAATATTAAGATTGGATCTCCAATGGCTATGGATGTTATGAGCTTGAGTTTCCCACCATCAAATGGTACTTTCCAAGTTGAGAGCCTATCAACTATGGTACCACTCCTCCAGTTTCTTAACAAGACAAACTCATTCTTCTTCCTCAATATTTATCCCTACTTCCCTTGGGCAAGGGACCCAGAAAACATTAACCTAAATTTTGCTCTATTCAAAGGTGGAAATTTAAGCTATACTGATCCTGGGAGTGGGTTAGTGTACACCAACCTCATGGACCAAATGTTGGACTCGGTCCATTTCGCCATGGTGAGGCTAGGATTTCCAAACGTTTCGATGGCGATATCAGAGACGGGTTGGCCTAATAACGGTGACCTTGACCAACCTGGGGCCAATGTTCACAATGCAGCTACGTACAACAGGAATCTCATACGTAAGATGGTAGCAAACCCGCCCATAGGGACCCCGGCCCGACCCGGTGCCATCATACCCACATTCTTATTCTCGTTGTATAATGAGAACCTGAAAAGTGGACCCGGGATGGAGCGACACTGGGGTTTATTAAACCCCGATGGCTCGCCTGTATACTCGGTCGACCTGACCGGAGTCCGATCCCGGTTTGAGACGTTGCCAACACCCCCAAACAACCATGCCTACGAAGGCAAGCTGTGGTGTGTGGTCACTAGATTTCCCAACGTCAGTGGGCTTGGGCCTACACTTTTTGACATATGTGGCCGCTTGAATGGGACCTGTGAAGCTCTCCTTGGGCCTGGGAAAGATTGTTATGAGCCCGTCTCTTTGACCTGGCATGCCAGCTATGCTTTCAGTGCTTATTGGGCTAAGTTTAGAAACTCTGGTGAACCTTGTTACTTTAATGCCCTTGCTTCTCTCACCACCACTGACCCAAGTAAGTTTTTAGTTTAGAAAAACAATTTCAAGTTCCAACAACTTTTTTGAATTGCCAAAAAAACAATTTGGTTTATCTTTCCTTTTTTTTTTAAGAAAAAAGGGTTAACCATATCTTTTCAATAAAAGTCGATTACCTCTTCTCTGGGTGGTAAGAAGTCCACCTCCTACCCCACGTAAAAAAATATATATCTTTTCAATAAAAGAAGGTAATAAGTATATGCTACTAATTTATTTTGTGATTCAGAGATAATGTTCACTTCAAATGTGATTCCATTTATTTGTTCTGTGTATAGTATCACTCATTGTATATGTGAAACAGGTCATGGAGCGTGTCAATTCCCCAGTGTCACTATTTGAAGATTTTCTCAGCAAATGAAGATAAGATCCTTGGTTAATTTCAATTGTAACTGTTTTAGTAGCTTAGAGTGGAATATTTGCAATAATGTTCATAAAAATATGAAAATGACCAAGATTATATTTGGACATTTGCAGGCATGTATATATATAAAATATCGCCATTCTCATCGTCAACCATCTTTTTTAGTGTTTGTTTCTAAGTTTATACATAAATTTAGTTTTATAAAATTAAATCAATCATTGGCATTAAATTAATTCACCAAAAAATGGGGGGAGTCAACCTTACGTTATAAGGATTGTAATTAAATATACATATACCATAAAACCTTAAGGAGAGAAATAATTGCCTAAAGATAATGCGATATTTAATCCATATGCAATAGTGAGCTAAAATTTGACTTACTAATAACATCGCATGGGGTGAAGGTGGAGTGAAGTTGGGAGCGTATTCTAATGGTGAAAATGTGAGCAGACTCACAAGACAAATGTTTATTCACTCACTACATAAGGTAAACGGTGAACCGCTTGACATTCACTAATCACTGCTATTTTGTTTTCTCTTCCCCCGCCTTACTTCTTTATAAATATAATCAAATTAATTATATTGCTAAGTAGGACCCACATACTTATTTTTTTCCCGAAAAGTTGGGTTACAGCCCATTTTTTATTCAACAGTGCCCATCGAGCAGACATCCGCCCAACGGAGCAATACATCAAACTACCAGAGTCCAGGCCTACAATTGAAAATTGGCCCACTCCAAACACTACACCACTAGGTTATAAAATACAACCACAAAATATTCTACTGTTACTACTGCTATTGAAACTTTTCGGCATAAATTGCATACTTCCTCTGCCTCCTTCATCTCTGCCAACACCCTCCTTTTCTCTATTGTTATCTATTGGAGCATACTGGGAATTTCATGGAAGTGTCTTAGTAGAACCTCCACTGAGCATGGCAATTCCTCCTTCCATGTCGACGCCCACAACACTACCCTTTTTCTAATTAATTCTTCAACTAATTCCAAATTTAACTATTTGCTATCAAACACTATCTAATTTCTATGCTTCCAAATTGACCACAACGTTGCAAACATTGATACAATCCATATTTTCTTCCTCATTTTGTTTGGGAAACTCACCTCCATCCACCTCTTAAACCACTCTCCTAGAACTATTGTCTCTTGCAACAAGCCACCAAGGTCTATGATGATTCTCCCCCAGATTTGTTTAGCAAAAGCACATTGCACAAACAAGTGATCCACTTCCTCTTCACCCTCCTTGCACATTAGGCATAAATTCATCTCCTGACATTACCCTGACTGACTCCTAAAACGATCAAAACAACCCCCTAAAAGGAAGTAAACCATACTGCCTAATAAAAAAGTACTAACCGAAGGGAAAAGGAAAAGAAAGAAGAAAGAAGAAAAGGGCCTAGTGTCTACTGCCACTAACCGAAAACAGGGGAAATAAAGTATAAGAAAGAAAGAAGAAGAAAGACGAGGAAGAAATAGGGGGAAATAGAGACCGAAAACAGGGAGAAATAGAGACAGAAATAGAGGGAGGGCGACCTAAAAACATAGAAGAAAGATGGAAGAAACATAACAAAATAAGATAGATATCAAACCTAGCAATTACACCATTTCATTCCTTAAAAATCAAACCCAAAACAAAGGAAGAACAATTCAACTATAAAATACGAAATCAAATCATCCAAAACATCCAATTGAAGTCTACTAACATGAATCGAAAATACGAAACTACATCTAAATCTAACCTAAAAACTAACCCTAGACGGAGGCTTGGGTCGTCACATCCCCAAAACCAATCATAAGCTTCAAAATCGGCTCTCATCTTCCTTTTACACTCGAAAACTTAGCTTCTCCTTCAATCTCGACCGTCGATTCTTCTTCAATATGGACGGTGAAAATTAACTCGATGTTAGAGGGTGAAGATGGTGGTGGTGTATGCATCAATGGCTGCTGAATGTGTACTTCTTTTGTTACTCATTCAACATATTTAAAAATGAGAAGAGAAAATGAATGAGAGATTGAGAAATATCGCGAGAATCTAAGATAAGAGAAGAGAAGAAGAAGAGAAAAAGGAGATGAGATGAAGAGAAGAGAAGAGAGAAGAAGATGGAGATGGTTGTGGGTTTTTTTCGGTGTGTTCTGCACAAATAAGAGAAGAAGAGAACCAGAGAGGAAGAGAGGGAGTGGGACGGGAAGGAGTGAAAAAAAAGGGTGAAATGAAATGAATAACAGAGATTAGGGTTTGGGGAAGGGTTTTGTTCCAGTTGAGTGAGAGGAGAGGCGGGTTAGGGTTTTGGGTAAATGGGTCAGGGTCACTGGGTAAAAGGGTAGAAGGGAAATGGGTTTTGGGCTGGGAGAATTTAGGTAGAGTAATTAGAGGAGAAGAAAAGGGAGATGGGCTGGGGTTTAGAATAGATTTAGGATTAGTTTTTATTTTCTTTCCATTTTAACAATTTTGTTCCATTTTAGTAATAATAATAACTAAAATAATAAAATCAAGTAAAATATAATGAACTTGTAAATAGAGTAAAAATATAATAAAAATCCTAATTTAATTATTAAAAACAAGCAAAAAGCCATAGAATAAAGGGGTAAAAATATGCAAAATACGAAATAAACACCTAGGAAGAGCAGTTATAATAACCATGACTCGGTAAATTCTGCTGAGGATTTGAGTGATGCCCCAACTGTTAGTGTTGACGAGTCAGAAAAGAGTTGGGTGATAGATTCGAGTGCATCATTTCACTCTTCGTCTAGTAGGGAGACCTTTATTAATTTTGTTAGTGGGAGGTTTGGTAGGGTTAGGCTTGCAAACGGTCACAACCTAAAGGTGCTAGGAAGAGGTGATGTGAACATTAAATCTCCTAAGGGTGGTATTTGGAGGTTGAAGAATGTCCGGTATATCCCAGGTCTGACCAAGAACCTTGTATATGTGGGTCAATTGGATGAGGAGGGTTTCACAACGAGATTTAGGGATGGTTATTGGAGGGTAATGAAAGGATCTCTGGTAATTGCAAATTGTAGAAAGGAGGGGAAGTTGTATACTGCCATTGATAATTCTAACATGCCTGTTGTAGGACCCGGAAAAAAGGTGACCCTTTTCCGCGATGCGCTCCTTAAACGATCGGGAGCCGACTAAGGTTTCTTAATCCTTAAATAAGGATATTTTTTATTTTCGAAATTCATTTTCGGGGTGATGAAACTTTATTTATTTACAAACCTGTTTTTATTATTTAAATTATCCGTAATTACAGAAATTAATTTAACAATAGAAAATGCTAAAACCCGCCTAGGTTTTAGCAGATCCTGGGCTGCGCCGTCTGCATCCCTGGGCCAGAAGAAAATGGGTTGAAATTAATAAAACCCGCCTAGGTTTTATTAATCTCTGGTCCATTTTCCTCGGGTCCAATCTTAAATTAGTGAAGGGAAATTAACTAAATTATTTTCTTAAATTATTTTATGTATAAACGAATATTTTAAATAGTTAAACGTATTTATAAAATGTAAAAGAGTCGCCAGTCGATTTAAGGAAATCGACAAACCGTAAAATAAGAAAAGACTCCGGTCTACGAACCCGATTTCTAGATTCGGGGGTAAGGTTACGAATTCAAGAGTTATAAGAACTCTCGAATCCGCCTGTTATAAAACAGACTCTACTAAAATCAACATTGAAAAGAAAGAGAGTGAGGAGAAGTTTGATTAATTTCGCAGAATTATTATTCGAATCATGCAATATAAAAACAATGCGGTTTTCATTTTACAAAATGTACAAGCATGGAATTAAAGAAAGGATTACATGATTAATTACAATAATGTAAATAAAGAAATCGAACCTTGCTTAAGGTGGTAGAATTGATGAATTTGATCTCTTGTGTTGCCCCTTGACTTGAAGCTCGGATGGAATAATGTTGATGACTTGGAAAAGATGGTGTATGGAAGGTTTTATGGTTGTGATGAGGGTGATTATGGTGGGATGGATGATGAAATTTTGAGAGGTTGGGAGTATGAAAATGAAAGAATTGTTTGATGGTGGTTTAGTAGAATAATGGTGGCGGAGAATCATGGTTGACAAAGATGCGAATGATTATGGGATGATTAGAGAGGGTGTAGATAATGGAATTTTGAGAGCATTTGAGGATAGTAATGGTAATGGAAAATGAGTGTGGTTGATGGTGAAAGTTGATGAAATGAGAGGAGAGTAAGTGTATTAGGTGGTAGTTTTTGATGAAATGAAGGTGGAATGGAGGGGGGTATTTATAGGTGAAGGATGAAGATTTTAGAGGGAAGCCATGGGGGACATACCCCACAAATCAAGCCATCAGAGTCCAAAACCTAGACGGGTTTTGGGTGGTCAAGGGGAAGTCAAACACGTGGGGCAAAGATCGGGGGATCAATTGCATGCATGAAGATTTTGGCGCCAACTACCTCAAAACCTAGGTGGGTTTTGATAATATCAGCACACGGATCGGTGACGTGGAGCCAAATGACGTCGCTCCGCTCTTCTTCTCAAAACCTAGGCGGGTTTTGAGACTCCTGAGCCGGGGCGCGCTTCTGGGCCAGATTTTTGGGCCCGGAAAATGTTAAAACCCGCCTGCGTTTTAAAACTGGCTAAGTGCAACTTCGAACGGCCACAACTTTTTCATCCGGAGTCCGATGGAGGCAATTCAAAAGGCGTTGGAAAGCTTATGATGTGTACTTTACTCTCATCGAAAGAAATGGGGCCAACGAGACTTGTGGAAAAAATGGGTTTTGAAATGGTGGGCATATGTATGTAGAAAGGGTTGAAAATGAAGGTTTTTATGGTGGGTTGGCCCAGTAGCTTTTGATTGAGGAAGACCCTTTGGATTCTCTTTCATGCTAGCCTATTTTCTTATTATGCTTAATTTGTACACTTGTCCCGGTACAAAATCCGGTGTCTACAGAGAGCCCCCACTTTGATCGAGTCTGAAAAGGACGAAGGTCAAAGTAGTCTGAGGATATGACTTTGGATTGCAAAGCCTGGAATGATGCTTGGACGCCGAGTCCTGCATCACAGTTGTGGGTGGCATGCGCCTCTCCTGGTGATCTCGAGCAAGAATGATGCTCTACTTGACCGTTGATGAGTCGATGTTGATCTCGGGCGAGAATGACGCCTTACTTGAAAGTGTGAGTTAACAGTTATAAGTTTCGTCCTGTGTGGCAGTTGTGGGCGGCATGCGCCTCTTTGGGGATGATTCGAGCAAGAATGATGCTCTACCTGACCGTTGATGAGTCGATGTTGATCTCGGGCGAGAATGACGCCTTACTTGAAGGTGTGGGTTGACACTTGGAAGCTTCGTCCTGTGTCGCAGTTGTGGGCGGCATGCGCCTCTTTAGGGATGATCTCGAGCAAGAATGATGCTCTACTTGACTGCTGATGAGTCGATGTTGATTTCGGGCGAGAAGGACGCCTTACTTGAAGGTGTGGGTTGACACTTGGAAGCTTCGTCCTGTGTCGCAGTTGTGGGTGGCATGCACCCCTTTGGGGATGATCTCGAGCAAGAATGATGCTCTACCTGCCCGTTGATGAGTCGATGTTGATATCGGGCGAGAATCACGCCTTACTTGAAGGTGTGGGTTGACACTTGGAAGCTTCATCCTGTGTCGCAATTGTTTGGGGATGATCTCGAGCAAGAATGATGCTCTACCTGACCGTTGATGAGTCGATGTTGATTCGGGCGAGAATGACGCCTTACTTGTTATCGAACATGATGCCGATGGTCCATGGAGGTGTCTGTTCCAGTCTTTCCCGGTGTCGCTTCCAGTCTTTCCCGGTGTCGCTTCCAGTCTTTCCCGGTGTCGGTTCCAGTCTTTCCCGGTGTCGGTTCCAGTCTTTCCCGGTGTCGGTTCCAGTATTTCTCGGTATCGATTCCAGTCTTTCCCGGTGTCGGTTCCAGTCTTTCCTGGTGTCGGTTCCAGTCTTTTCCGGTGTCGATTCCAGTCTTTCCCGGTGTCGGTGTTGATGATTGTTGGCATTTTCGATGCCGAAGGACTTCATCAGGCGCGTTGCTGATGGCCTTGGGGGGTCGAGACTTCATCGGGCACGATGCCGATGGCTCAGAGATTGAGACATCACCGGGCGCGAAGCCGGTGACTCAGGATTGGGACTGCATCGAAACTCTACCGATGGCCCTGGATCGGGACTGCATCGAAACTCTACCGATGGCTCTAGGTGATGATGATGACAGCGACCTCTAGTGCGGTAACTGAACGATGGTGGTCCTTTTGTCGGCGACCTGTGAGCTGGCGACTTTTTATGCGGCAGCTGGATGATGGCGGTTCCTTTTAGCGGCGACCTGGTGTCTGTGATGACTCCCTGCACAGAAACCAAAGCAGAATGTCAGAGTATTTTGAACAATGGTTGGAGATACAAAGAATTACCTGTCTGGCAGATTGACGAAGATGCCCAACGGCTTTTCCCGAGGCAAATGATGGTGCCCAACGGATTTTCCCGAGGCAGATCGGATTTTCACTATGTTGATGACTCTTATTGCTGCGATTGCGCTGAGCTCTGCCGGTGGCTCTGAATAATGGAAATTTGATGCTAAGGAACTTCACCGAAACTCTGCCGATGACCCTTATTTTCCTTAAATTTTGCTTCAGGCGCATAGGTTTCAAAATTTCACTGTGGGAATGGATTCTTGAATTTTCCCGGTCGTTGATCCGTGTTAGTAAAGTGAAGATTATGTCCTTCGTGTCGGACATGCGCCATTCATGCATGACTTGACTGAATGCTAACTTATCCAACAAGAGTTGGATTAGAGATTTACTCTAATTTTGCTCTCAGTGATTGGAAACCATGTCGACTGGTCTGATAGCATATAGGCTTAAACAGCCCCCAGTGTTGCGTTCTGGAGCAACGATGTGGCACTTCCCTGCTTCTTCTTCTTTCTCTTTTTTTTTATTTTTTTATTTTCAGATATGCGGGTATGCATGCAACTAGTCTACCAAGCTTTTGCACAAACAAAGCAATTTTTTGTTGTTTTTTTTTACACAAGCATTCATGCACTCATGCATTTATGCACGACCATCGACTTTATGTACGACAAACTGACTCGATACATGACAAACCGACTTGATGCATGACAAACTGACTCGATACATGATAGACCGACTCAATGCAGAACAGATTGACTTAATGCGCAACAAACTGACTCAATGATAGACTGACTTGATGCATGACTAACTGACTCAAAGCGCAATAGACTGACTCAATTGACAGACTGACTCGATACATGGCAAACTGACTTGATGCATGACAAACAGACTCAATGCACAGCAAACTAACTTGATGCATGACAGACTGACTTGATGCATTACATACTGACTTGATGCATGACAGACTGATTTGATGTATGACAAACTGACTCATTGCACAACAGACTAACTTGATGCATGACAAACTGACTCAATGCACAACAGACTAACTTGATGCATGACAGACTAACTTGATGCATGACAGACTGACTTGAACAGACTGACTCAATGCACAACCACTGACTCTATGAGGCCCTGACACGACTTATAGACGCAAAGCAAACCCATTATCTTAGACAGGATACACACATGATGCTTTAATGCAGACAACCCCCGACTTTATATTTAGACAAAGATTTTCTTGGACAAAGATTTTCTAATACAAGGCTTTCCTAAGACTAAGACTTCCTAAGGGTCAAGGCCACCAGTGAGGAATTTCAGGAAAATTCAGGATGAGTAATGTTTCGATCCACGGTACAGGGAACAATGATGGATGCAACAGGCCTAAAGGATGTGTTTCTTGAATGATCATGTAGATGACCTTGATTGCTTGCAAATGTATGCTGGTATATGATAAGCCCCCGATTTTGTGTAGATTCTTGATGACATTGTCTGGCTTTGGAGGGTACCTTGGAGATTTGCAAGCCCCTAGCTTCGATACGATGCACGGAGACCATGCAATAGGAGGAGGTATAGTCCTTAGTCGTGAGTCTCAATCTCTCATTTTGCCTAACTTGCCCAAAGGGTTTTCAAGTTAGCCCCTCTTTTCTTTCTTTTTTTCTCTTTTTCTTTTTTTTCTCTCTTTTTTTTATTTTTATTTTTTATGAGACCACTATTAGGACATCTATGAGAATGAAGATGCAGAACCTTGTAGGATAGGGAGCAAGTGTCCCTCTTTGAAGTTATGCCCGATAAATGTCCTGAATGATGTCACAAAGGTAGCGCGAGCCCCCCAGTTTAGAGTAGCTTGTTTCTGAGTCTGTTCATGATCATGTGGTTACCAATTAGCCGCTGATCTGATGTGAACGACTTTCGCTCTTGCTGACATGTAAGCCAAGCCTCATACTTGTATTAATAATTGAGCTTAAAAGTCCTCGGAGGGTGAGATGGGATGAAAGGATTGGTTAGGAAGTGTTTGGGGAAGGAGACAGTGGACGATGGTGAATGGGATGTGGAGACACTTAAGAATGATCGTGTCTTGAAGGGGAGAAGAGATGGTCAAATGGGATAGACATCATCTCTTGAGAAAGGGTTGAAAGGGATGGTAGATGAGGCTTTATTGATGAATGGTATAAGGAGACACTCAAGAATGATCGTGTCTTCAAGAGATGGTCAAAGGGATAGACATCATCTCTTGAGAAAGGGTTAAAAGGGATGGTGGATGAGAGTTTATTAATGAATGATATAAGGAGACACTCATGAATGATCGTGTCTTGAAGAGATGGTCAAATGGGATAGACATCATCTCTTGGGAAAAGGTTGGAACATGGTTATGAAATGATGTCCAAGTCTGACAGAAGGAAGATGGAGGGTTGATGATGATGAAATCCAAGGTTTACTCTCCTTTTGCTTAACCTTCCCTTACGGGTTTTCAGGCTAACCTCTCTTATTCTCTCACTCTCCTTTTGCCTAACCTGCCCTGACAGGTTTTCAGGCTAGCCTCTCTTATTCTCTCACTCTCCTTTTGCCTAACCTGCCCTGACGGGTTTTCAGGCTAGCCTCTCTTATTCTCTCACTCTCCTTTTGCCTAGCCTGGGATCCCAAGCTAGCCTCTCTTATTTTTTCTTCTCTCAAAGACCAACATTTTGAGGACAAAGAATGCTCCTTGTAGCGGCCGAGCCTCAAAGAGGTTTTCCTATGTATCCAAGGTGGAATCAGTCTAGTCGTAGTTCTTTAAGCGCGACTTTGATGGATAGTGCCTCGAGGAAGGCTAAGTAGTTCAAAAAGATGGTTATGAAGGTTTGAGGGTTTATATGCAGGTTATGGATGGAAGAAAGGTTTGTGAAGGTTATAGAAGGCTGAGGTATATGGATGATGAGATGAAGGTTTGAGACGAGATTTTCTGAGGTGTGCATGACTCTTGCTTTTACGTTCTCACTTCTTATTCTCCTCTAACCCCTTTTTTTCTTCCTTTTTCTTGTTTCATTTCCCTCTCAACTTCTTTTTTTTTTTTTGAACTCCATTTTTCTGGCTTTTTTTTTTTTGCTTTCACTTTTCACTCTTTTTTTTTTTGCTTTCACTTTTTTTCACTTTTTTTTTCCTTTGCTTTCTTCTCTTTTTTCGACTTTTTTCTCCATGGGATTGACTCCTGTTTGCCTTTCTGATGACATTAGTTACAACAGACCTTTTGACTTTGGGGTAGATATGGATTGGTCATGAGGAGAATGACCAGGTTGGTCAAGGCTAAGGTTTTTTTTTTTCTTCAAACTCCTTCTTCATGGGTTGACTCCTATTCTCCTTTGGTCATAGCACACCTTTTGGATTAGGTTAAGGGTTTGAAAAGGGTTGAGGTTTGATGGAGAGGTCAAAGATGTGAGTGGTAGGTGGTAAGTCGGGATTGGATGAAAAGATGAGGGTAATATGGGTGGTGAAATGAAGTTAGGGTTCAAGCCCCCTGTCATCGACATATTTGGTTAAGCTGCGACATTTCCAATGATGAGCGTTCACTTTTCGAGAGACTATTGGACTTGGTCTTTCCTGATGACAGTCTCTCCTTTTGCCCGGTTTGCCTCAATGAGGTTTTCAAACCGGCCACTCTATAGTTTTTCACTCTTTTTTTTTTTGAACTTCTCTCTCTCTTTTTTTTTTTTTTTTGAGTTTCTCTCTTCATCTCTCTAACCCTGGATTCAAGAAAACTGAAGGATCAAAACGAGGTATATGACAAAGATGGAAGGATAAGAGAAGATTAATTTGTCATACTTGGTTTATACGGATGATGGATAGATGAGAGAACTTCTCAACTCAAGTAAAAAACACAAGCACGAAATTCTGTTTGATCACATAGCAACAAGAGCAAAGAAATGAATGAAGAACTGACTATAACAGACTCTGAGCATGAAATGCTTGACAACCAAGACTATAGCTACTTCTAAAGCTCCTTTGATGACGTGCCCTCCTTGTCCTCGTATGGGGAACCCATGTTATGTCTGGTCCTCTGTGCTGCTTTTTGTGGGGGCAGTTTCCCTAAATGGATCATGTGCTCGAAAGTCTAACAATTCTCCATGTTGTTCCCTCGGGATCTATGGTAGTTGTAGAAATTCTCGTCATCCAAACATTCCCTTTATGGTTAACTCAGGCCTTGACCCTGACACTTGACAAATGAAGAAAAAACCCATCCCAACGCATGCATGACCTAAACGACCTATATGGACTTTCTAAGAAAAACGCATACATGCTGACTTGGGAGAGACTCACCCAGGACATGGGTTTAAAAGAGCTAACTGATCTATATGAGACTTCCTAAGATGCAAGACCTCTATATGCCGACTCAAGGAAGAGACTTACCCATGACATGGGTCTACACGTCCTAAATTCTATACGAGACCTCCTAAAGTGCAAATGCCTACATGCTGACCCGGAAAGACTAAAACTTTGACATGAGCTTACATTAGACTTCTAAAGAAAAGACAGATATTTACATGATATGCCAACACGACAATAGACTCATCTATGACATGGGTTTACACTAGACTTCTTAATAAAAAGACAGATATTTACATGATGACTCCAGACACAGACTTGCCCATGACATGGGTTTTTATGACCTATGAACCTATATGAGACTTTTTAAAGAATGCAGACACTTACATGGTAACTCAAGAAAGAGACTTAACGACTCGCCCGTGACTTGGGTTTGCATGATGTAGACCCTATAGGAGACTTTTATAATGCAGGACATTCATATGTTGACTCTGGAATAGGACTCACCCATGACATGGGTTTACACGCCTACGAACCTGTATGAGACCTCCTAAAGAACGCAAGACACTTACATGTAGACACTAATACAAAGACCCATCCTAGACCTCATATAATGCTTTCTAATGAATGCAAGACACTTACATGCAAACACTAACACAAAGATTCACCCATGACCTGGGTTTACACTGGACTTTCTAAAAGAGACAAACACACATTAACCCAGGAAAAGACTGACTTATGACCCAACCCAAAGACTCACCCATGACCCGGATTTATACTGGACTTTCTAAGACAAAAACAGATTAACCAAGGAAAAGACTCACTTATGACCTAACCCAAAGACTCACCCATGACCCGGGTTTAGACTTCCCAAAAACAAAACACACATATTGACTTAAGAAAAGACTCACATATGACAAGACCTTTGTATGAGACTTTCTAAAGACTGAAAGACATTCACATGTAGACTCTAAAACAAAGACTCATCGAGGGCTATTGTAAGACACCTATATACTGACTCAGGAAACAACAGGTTTGCGTAACAACAACACTTTTTACAACAAGAGCATTATAAAGGGCCGGATAAAGTCAAATATAGGAAGTCGACATAAGTTGGAAAGATACAAGTCAGTGTTTCTCAATTCGGATGGGCCTAGTCCACAGGCCGACCGTTTTAAGGAGAATCCTTAACTTGGCCCAACAACTCAGACAGCTCAAGCTATGTTGGCTATTATGCCGACTAGAATAATGCTAAACACACTGACAACTTGACTTCTATTTACACACTTTTTTTTTGTTGCGACCCAAAACATTTATTTATTTGACTCAAGGAGAGTGGATGTTGTAAAGGACCGAATAAAGCCATCAAAAGGCGAGTTAAAACAGACTTATAAACTCAATTATTAATTCCACCGTGGATGGGCTTAACAACGGGCCGACCATGGATTTGTTAGACTTAATAATCAAATTTATAATTTTATTTTCTCAAACCTTGAGACTATTACGCGGGCTAGAACAACACACACTGACTTTGTTTGATTATTAATCAATTTTCTTTGGACCATGAGTATGAGAATATTGAGAAGGCCCGAATAAAATCATCAAAGGTGAGTTAAAATAAATCGATAAACAAGGAGAATTAACCTTTAAAATGGATGGGCCCCACCACCGGGCCGACTGTAAAATTTAAGGTTAATTAATCGAGTTTATAAATTTATTTCTTCTCAACCCAATGATTATTACGCGGACTAAAACAATATTTTAAAATTAGGTCCGACTCTAATGAAGACCCAACATACAAACACGTATTTACACATAGAATACAACAAACTTTATTTATTTACTCAGGGAAAACAGACATTGTAAAGGACTTGATAAAGCCAATAATAAGCGAGTTATAATTAATTTATGGGTTTAATTGACAAATCCAATATGGTTGGGCCTAACAACGGGCCGGCCATAAATATGATGGATTTATTACTTAAATCGATAAATTAATTTACTCGTGCTTAGTGACTATTATCCAATCTAAAACGTTATCCATTAACTTTGTTGGACTTTTTAATTAATTTTTTTTGGACCTTTGTTAAAGAGAATTTCGTAAAGGGCCATATAATATCATCAAAGGTGAGTCAATTTTTATTTATTGATTAAGATGATCAACTTTCAAACATAAATGGGCCCTTCCACTTGGACTGACCATAATGCTTTTGAGTTAATTACATTAATTAATAAATAATCATTTCCTCAAACCAATGAATTTTATATGGACTAGAACAAAACCTCAAAACTAGGGTCGACTCTACAAAAAGAAAAGAAAAGAAAAGAAAAGGGGAGGGATACACATAGCACATAGCATACACATGAAAGGGTATCCTAAACCAAGGCTCTAAATTCATGGACTTTTATGGTTGGTATATAGCCTACCGCATGCCTTCGCCCCGGTTCTTCATACCATAAGGTAAGCAGTTAGGGTATTTCTCAAAGAACTTCAAGGAAGCTCTCGGAGTGTGACATCGGGAGAGGAGCGACCAAATGCTTAAAGATGTAAAGTTCATCTCCATAGTAGTGGCCTCCCGCTCTCAAGAGAAATCCTAGGTAACTTAAACCGTCGCCTTTGTGCTAACGTGTCAAAAGACCCGATTAGAGGCCCGGTATGCAAGGGATGCCTAAAAGAATAATAAAATCGCGAAATAAATTAATTTCTCCCTTTTACACTTTCAAATCAATTTGGTTTTTTCAAGTTTTACCCTATTTTTAAAGTTTAAGTCCCCAGTAGAGTCGCCAATCTGTAGGACCCGGAAAAAGGTGACCCTTTTCCGCGATGCGCTACTTAAACGATCGGGAGCCGACTAAGGTTTCTTAATCCTTAAATAAGGATATTTTTTATTTTCGAAATTCATTTTCAGGGTGATGAAACTTTATTTATTTACAAACCCGTTTTTATTATTTAAATTATCCGTAATTACACAAATTAATTTAACAATAATTTTATTCCAACCCAATCACTAAATTCAAGCCCAAAGAGGAGCAGATGGGCCACCAAAAAATGCTAAAACCCGCCTAGGTTTTAGCAGATCCTGGGCTGGGTCGTCTGCATCCCTGGGCCAGAAGAAAATGGGTTGAAATTAATAAAACCCGCCTAGGTTATTAATCTCTGGTCCATTTTCCTCGGGTCCAATCTTAAATTAGTGAAGGGAAATGAACTTTCTTAAATTATTTTATGCATAAACGAATATTTAAATAGTTAAACGGATTTATAAAATGTAAAAGAGTCGCCAGCCGATTTAAGGAAATCGACAAGCCGTAAAATAAGAAAAGACTCCGGTCTACGAACCCGATTTCTAGATTTGGGGGTAAGGTTACGAATTCGAGAGTTATAGAACTCTCGAATCCTCCTGTTATAAAACATGCTCTACTAAAATCAACATTGAAAAGAAAGAGAGCGAGGAGAAGTTTGATTAATTTCATGGAATTATTATTCGAATCATGCAATATAAAAACAATGCGGTTTTCATTTTACAAAATGTACAAGCATGGAATTAAAGAAAGGATTACATGATCAATTACAATAATGTAAATAAAGAAATCGAACCTTGCTTAAGGTGGTAGAATTGATGAAATTGATCCCTTGTGTTGCCCCTTGACTTGAAGCTCGGATGGAATAATGTTGTTGACTTGGAAAAGATGGTGTATGGAAGGTTTTATGGTTGTGATGAGGGTGATTATGGTGGGATGGATGATGAAATTTTGAGAGGTTGGGAGTATGAAAATGAAAGAATTGTTTGATGGTGGTTTAGTAGAATAATGGGGGTGGAGAATCATGGTTGACAAAGATGAGAATGATTATGGGATGATTAGAGAGGGTGTAGATAATGGAATTTTGAGAGCATTTGAGTATAGTAATGGTAATGGAAAATGAGTGTGGTTGATAGTGAAAGTTGATGAAATGAGAGGAGAGTAAGTTTATTAGATGGTAGTTGTTGATGAAATGAAGGTGGAATGGAGGGGGGTATTTATAGGTGAAGGATGAAGATTTTAGAGGGAAGCCAATGGGGGACATACCCCAAAAATCAAGCCATCAGAGACCAAAACCTAGGCGGGTTTTGGGTGGTCAAGGGGAAGTCAAACAAGTGGGGCAAAGATCGGGGGATCAATTGCATGCATGAAGATTTTGGCGCCAACTACCTCAAAACCTAGGTGGGTTTTGATATTATCAGCACACGGATCGGTGACGTGGAGCCAAATGACGTCGCTCCGCTCTTCTTCTCAAAACCTAGGCGGGTTTTGAGACTCCTGGGCCGGGGCGCGCTTCTGGGCCAGATTTTTGAGCCTGGAAAATGTTAAAACCCGCCTGGGTTTTAAAACTAGCTAAGTGCAACTTCAAACATCCACAACTCTTTCATCCAGACTCCGATGGAGGCAATTCAAAAGGTGTTGGAAAGCTTATGATGGGTACTTTACTCTCATCAAAAGAAATGGGGCCAACGAGACTTGTGGAAAATATGGGTTTTGAAATGGCGGGCATATGTATGTAGAAAGGGTTGAAAATGAAGGCTTTTGTGATGGGTTGGCCCGGTAGCTTTTGATTGAGGAAGGCCCTTTGGATTCTCTTTCATGCTAGCCTATTTTCTTATTATGCTTGATTTGTACTCTTGTCCCGGTACAAAAATCCGGTGTCTACACCTGTTCATGCTCATCAAAGGCGTGTTCATAGTTATTAAAATCTCGATCCTGATTTACGATCCTACGATTTTATGGTCCAAAATCCTCGTTACGATTCTACAATTTACACACGATCCACGATCCTACATGGGCTAATTTCCGATCCTAACTTCCCCATAGTTTCGAGTTAGGATCCCGATTTTAACAACCTTGGGCGTGTTAGCTTCTCTGATGAGATCGGGGTACCAGAAACAAGGAGGTTTCCGATCGAGGCTACGGGAAGGGATGGTCAGCTGAAGAACGCATCTGACCTGCACGGGAATTCGACAAGTTCAACACGAGGTAAAATTCCAATCCATCATTCCCCTAAGTTGTTGAAGAGGATGTGTATGTCGAAGTTGCAGGGGCGTGATCAGTTCAAGTGGGAGCCTATTGATAAAAGAGGAGTTGATGGGAGGTCAACTAACACCTCTATTGATCTTTGCTGAACAAGATTGAGATGGATGCACTAGAGGATTCGAGGAAGTGTTGAAGTTGTGATTGATGATAATCGACGAAGGTTACGTTTACAATTGGTCTCCAAGTGGGAGATTGTTGGGTTGAATGTGGAGACCGATTTTGGGTTAGTCTCTATGTCTTGGGGAGCAAGGTAGAAGAGATTGAGTGGGAAACAAGTTGTTGATTTATTAGTCACCTCTTTTTGTAATTCCTTGGATGCAAGGACTTTATTAACCCTAAATAATTGTGTTAGCCTTGTACTATAAATAGAGATTAGGTGTAAGGCTTGTTGGTATGCAATTAAGAGTGTTTCATCTGACCACAAGAAATGACCTGTAATCTCTATACCCTTGAGGGAGTTGTGTGAGGCTCATTTGTGAGTGTTGAGTTCTCAGGTTGTAACTCTAAGGAGGTTGTGAGAGATTGTTGAGGTCTTGGAATCTCTGAAACACTATTGTAATCCTATGATAGTGCATCGTTCGTGGTTTTTTTTTTCCCGATTTGGATTTTTCCACGTTAAACCCTTGTGTTCAATCTTTATTTATTTTTTGCCATTATTATTATTTATTTGCTAACAACGCCCTGAGAATCTTAACAGTCGAAAATTGTCATTTTTGTTCTCTCATCCTCTCCACTTCACTTGGACCCTGTTAAAAATGATGAATAATTTAGAAAAATCTTGAAGAGAGACACTAGAATAATCTCTAAGAAACTTCTAGATAATTTGAGAAGATATTATTATAAATTAAAGTTCTAGATTTTTCCTACCACCACCTCCTTTCTACAACTATAACTATAGGTGGTGGGGTTCTCATATGCATCATCAATAACCAAGAGTTGTAATACATTCTCCCTCCATCAATAAAAAAAAAAAAGCTTCTCCTTTATACAATCTTTCCTTCATTTCCACAAAACACTTTTACATTCAAACACCCAAAAACCTAACAGTGGTATCAGAGCTCCTATAACCCAAGTCCTCCTATTAAACCTACATCTCCCAAAATCAACCATTAATCTACAACCCATATCCCAACTCTCAAATAAACCATCCATCAAATCTAACTCCACAAAAATTAAACATAGCCTCCCTTCAAACTCCAACCACAACCTTTAACTATCTCCCAAATGTGAGGCCACCTATATTTGATGGAGAGAATTATCAAATGTGGAGTATTCAAATGAAAATCTTCTTTATGGCACAAGGTTTATGGGATATAGTAGAGAAAGGTTATGATAAACCATCTAAGAAGGAGGAGAAGGATGTAAAGAAAAGAAGAAGGATGGAGAAGAAAAGTCGGATGAAGAGGAAAAATCATCATACGATAAAAGTAAGGAGGCACAATATCAAGATAGCTACAAGAAGGATATTACGACCCTTCATCACATCTATCAAGCAATCACTCCAACAATCTTCCCACGGATTATGGATGTCACAATGGCCAAGGAGGCTTGGACAATATTGAAGGAAGCATCACCATGTAACTGACATGGTAATATCTATTACACTTCAAACTTTGTGGAAGGATTTTGATACCTTATTAATGATGGAGGATGAAACAATTCAAGCATATTTCGATTGTGTCACTAGCATAATATATAAAAGTAGAATATATGGAGATATGATCGAAGATAAGAAGGTGATACAAAAGGTGCTAAGGAGCCTTCCACCAAAGTTTGATCATATATTGGCTACAATAGAAGAATCTAAAGATCTATATACGCTCACCCTCACCGAGTTAGCAGCTTCTCTCCAAGCACATGAAAAGAGAATACGTAGATTCACACACCAACCACTAGAGCATGTTTTTCAAGCCAAATTAAAATTCTCCAACCATGAGAATAGAAAGGAGAATAGCCATGGCAGAAATTTTCAACATAGGAAGACATCATCCAACAAACTGTGGTTGGGGGAGAGGAAATTAAAAGAATCAAGGAAGTTACGGAGATCAAAAATCAAGCCCATACTGCAAGATATGCAAGATGACAAACCATGATACCAAGGATTGTTGGTTCAAATGCAAAAGATGTACATGGCACACACATCATGTACGAGATTGTAGGAACCGACAACGTGATGAGTCCAACTTCATGGAGAAAGACGACTCAAGTGAAAATGTATTCTACTCCTGGCTGAATGTACGCATGAGGGACAAGACTCGTGTACATGGATAGAGGTTGTTCCAACCATATGACAGGAAATAGAGATTCCTTCGTAGAGCTGAATGAAGACATAAAATCCAACACCACTCTCGGTGACGGAAGAACACGCGAGGCAGCTGGAAAAGGAACAATCGCAGTAAAAGCCCAAAATGGTTCGACCAAGTATATTCAAGACGTCTTATACGCACCTGGTATAGCTCAAAATCTCATAAGCATGGGCCAGCTCATTCAAAAAGGCTATCAGGTGAACTTTGATGACAATAGATGCATCATAATTGACAAGAAGAAGAACCAAGTGATAGCATCCATCGCAATGGAGCCCAACATGATTTTTCCCTTATCAATGCCAGCGAAGGGGAAGGAACCCTTAGCTCCATCATGGATGCCACAACCTTATGGCATCAAAGGTGTGGCCATCTAAACCTTGATAGTCTTAAAGCTTTGAAGTGAAGGAATATGGTTATTGGCTTGCCCACAATAGAAGACCATAAGAATATATGTGAAGGCTGCATAATGGGAAAAATGCATAGATTACCATTCACTAAAACCACACGGAGAGCTAAAGCACCCCTACAACTGGTTCATGCCGACATTGGTGGTCCTGCACGTAACCCTAGCTTGGGTGGCAAAAGATATTTCTTATTGTTCGTGGATGACTACATCCACATGATGTGGGTGTACTTCCTCGAACAAAAATCCAAAGCTTTCTCATACTTCCAACGATTTAAGGCTCTCACAGAAAAGCAAAGTGGGCACTATTTGAAAATATTGAGAACGGATCGTGGGAGAGAATTTCATCAAGCTGAGTTTGATGATTTTTGTCGGAAGCATAGAATCAAAAGAGTACTCATGGTAAGACGCACTCCACAAAAAAAAGGGGTTGTAGAAAGGAAGAACAGAACAATAGTCGAGATGGCTTGCAGCATGTTGCAGTATAAAAACGTCCCGAAGAACTTTTGGGCAGAAGTAGTTAACATAACTATCTATGTTTTCAACCGGTCTCCCACAAAGGCAGTTCCCGATAGAACACCATAAGAAGCGTTGTTCAACGGGAAGCCAAAGGTGGATCATCTCAAGGTATTCGGTTGCATAGCATATTCACATATCCCCAAAGAGAATCGAGAAAAGTTGGATGGCAAAGGCGAGAAGTGCATCTTTATTGACTCTAGCACAAAGTCAAAGGGATATCGCCTCTATAATCCAGAAACCAAAAAGGTGATTATCTCAAGAGATGTCATATTTGATGAAGCATCCAAATGGAGATGGACGGAAGATACAACCCAAGAGCAACAACATGATGACATTCAAATTCAAGAAATCAGAGAAGGATGACGCTCTAACAACAATTCATCTTCAACTCTGTCTCCTGATGAAGGGAACTCACTACGTCCCCTTATGGAGTCAAGGGATTCTCCACAGTCTACTCGGAGGTCTCAACGAGAAAGACGTTCGCCTTCTTATCTACAAGATTATGAGTGCGACCAAGTAATTACAGCATTTTTTGCTAGTGAGCCCACAACATTTCAAGAAGCATCCCAAGATGAAAATTTGATTAAGGTTATGAACGAGGAGATCAAAATGATCGAGAAAAATGACACATGGCAACTAGTGGAGAAGCCTCAAGACAAAGATATTATTAGGCTCAAGTAGGCTTACAAGATCAAATATAATGAGGATGGCTCAATCCATAAGTACAAAGCGTGATTGGTTGCCAAAGGATACTCGCAGCAACCAAGGATCGACTTCAACGAAACATTTGCTTCAGTAGTTCGCATGGAGACAATAAGAACTCTCGAACACATGCTTTAGGGTTTAGGTTACGAGTCCAAGAGTTAAAGAACTCTCGAACTCGCCTATTTTGAAAACAAACTCTACTAAAATCGACATTATAATGAAAAAGAGCGGGGAGAAGTTTAAAAGAGTTTCAAAATATTATATTCGTGTCATGCGAATGTGATGATTATTTACAAAATAATGTACAATAATAACACAAAGGGGCTTACAAGATTACATGATGACAAATGAATACTCTAACTTTGCGTCAATCACAAAGCATGCAAGGGATTTAGGTGAGACGGGAGAAAATCGAAGTCAATACGTCAGAATTCTTTCGACGACAATAATATCAAAGCTTTTTTGTGTGAGAATGGTGAGAGAAGAGAGGGGGTTTCTTGGATGATTTTAGGATTCCTCGAATGGTGAGATGAAGGGGGTATTTATAGGTGAGGAGGGAGTATGTGCGGATGGAAGGACCAAGACATGATCCACCATTTAAGCCCATATCACCCCTCAAAAGTCGTCTGACTTTTAACTTTCATGGGTTAAAGGCGCCAAGGCGGGTGGCGTGGGATTTTGACTGGGCGAGGGCGCGAAGTGATGACGTGGAAGTGACGAAGGCCAGACAACTTTTGGAGATTTCACCATGCGGATCGCTGACGTGGCAAAGTGCGCGGGCCGTCTGTGTGCTGAGCAAGGCCAGACAGCTTTTGAGAGCTATTATGGGCTTTTGTTGCAGTTGGGCTCAACTTTGTAGAATTGGAGCAAGGCCAGATGGTTTTTGAATCTTCCATGGCTGCTTTTGGAGCTTGGCATAGATTATAGGCTGTTGGGCCTTGTCTAGAAACTAAGCAAGGTCGTTTGGCCTTGATGTAAGGTTAGTTCAAGTTCAAACGGTCATAACTCTTTCATCCGGACTCCGATTGACGCGATTCAAAAGACGTTGGAAAGCTTATGGTGTGCACTTTACCCTCATAAAAAGAAATAAGGCCAATAGACTTGTGGAAAAAATGGGATTCAAAAGGGTGAGCAAATGTATGTGGAAATGGTGGAAAATGACTGTTTTTGTGGTGGATTTGTGCGGTGACTAGAAATTAAGCTAGGCTTGACGGTTTTTGAGGGCTCTTTTGGGCTTTTTGTGGTGCTTGGGCTCGGCTTGTGGAGTTGGAGGAAAGCCCGGTGACTTTTGGTTGAGGAAAGCCCGGTGGCTTTTGATTGAGGAATGCTTAGTAACTTTGCTTTCATTCTAGCCTCTTTTCTTATTGCTCTTGGTTTTGTTTTTGTGCACTTTTCCCGGTACAAAACTTGGTGTCTAAAGAAGCATTTTGGCTTTACCCAATGGCAAGTGGTTCAATCTAACTATGGGTTGGTCCCCCTTATCCATTTACCTTGTAAAGGGTGGGCTTATCTAACCCCATTTACCCGAATTTTTTTAAAAAAATTCAAAGTTCAAAAGATAAGTAGGTAAAGAAGATAAAAAAAACATAACATCAAGTAAGATTGAGAAACGCCATGGAAGAAAGCTATCGGAAATCGGAGTTTGAACGATAAAACCTAACTACAAAAGTAATCTCGAACTGATGTTTCGAAAAAAAATGTACATAGGTCGGATTTGTTACCCAACCTGCCCAGCTTATATGAGACCCATTTCCAGTCTTTTTTTATTTTTTTTATTTTAGACGTAGTTTTTTTTTATATCTTACGCATATGCTGCTAAATAGACCTATTTTTAAATCATTTTTTGCTGAGTCTATGTTGAATTTGCAACCAACATTTTTATTAAAGGGACTACTTTGGTAGAGAGTACCAGATCATGATAATCATACCTTATTTTAGTTAGTCTGTCCTTCAACTTTTATTGAATGAGAAATCCAAAAGTAATGAATAGAAAATGGAACTACTTCCCATTTTAACTGTCATGTATTAAATGTTTCACGGTCTCCAATGTCCTTTTTGACTAATAATTTCACATATAATATCTTATCAAAAAAATATAAATCATACTTGTATGATATTATTTTTTATTACTGTTAGGGTAATTATAAGAGCAAATTAATTAGCGGAAACAAAAATAAGATGACTACCAGATATCGAGCAAAATAAATGTAAGAATAAAATGGACAAGAATTTAACATGGAAACCCAAATTGTGAAAAAAACCACGGGCGATACAAGTACAAACGAATCGACTATTGATAGAGATTACAACGAATTATCTCACTCTGAGATCAACACAAAGATAATATAACAACTTGCACAAACTCTAACAAATTCTCTAACCAATTGGAACATGAAATTTTTGAATACACCTGCTCCCATAGGAAGTGCCCCCAAAATTAGCCACACTCAAAATTTGTCCCAATGGGCACCAAACTTGACCACACCAAATAAGGTGAAGGAGCCCATTATTTATAGGGAAGAACCCCCTCTAAACCTACCTTGACCTCCACGGCTCCACTCCAATTAGATTTAGAACCTAGTATAATTAGGAAACCCAATATAGTAAGGAAACCTAAATAATATCCTAATACAATAGGAAACAAATAAGTGAAGGGTCAAGAGATTGAGGGATTTTAGGACAATTTCCTAACAATTACAAATCTAATGATAGTAGTTTCGTATATTAGAACATTGTATATGTTGACAAATAATTAACGGTTAAAATTTCCAAATTTTGACTAATTCGTAGACCTATGTGACAGATAAAATAGAAAAGAACAAATATATAAATTAACTTAAATTACGGCTGGTATTGAGGACATAAAAATATCTTAAGGAAAAAAAGAATGATCAATGTGCAGCGGAACTGGGAGAGTTTATGGCGGTAATGTGGTGCATCTGGAATCTGCGAAACAAGTTCATCTTTGAAACCAATGCACGCCCGGACCCAGATAAAGCTAGTAGGACGATTGCAATGGTAGTTACCTATAGGGCAACAACAGCCCAGACCCATCCAGCGGCGGTGCAAAAACTTGACAGCATGTGGCACCCCCCGGACCCGGGCCTGGTGAAACTTAACTTTGATGGAGGAAAGGTAGGTGAGGACAGGTATGCGTGGGGCTTTGTGATCCGAAACATCATGGGAACGGTTGAGTTGGCGGGTGTGGAGCAAGGGTTGGGCTTTGCTGGTGCACGGGCAGAAGAAATACGTGCCTGTATCATGGCATTGGAGGAGACAAGGAGGATGGGATACACTAGAATATTGTTTGAAGGTGACTGTCTTGGTATAATTAGGCAGTTGTAGGATAGGAGATTAGAAAATAATAGTGAGTCTCTTTTACTGAAGCAAATTTTTTACATTATGTAATGACTTTCAATCTGTCAGTTTTTCTCATGTTAAGAGGGAGGGGAATAGAGTAGCACATGAAATAGCTCATAGCCACCCGGCGGTACCGGGTAGAAAGGTGTGGGTGGATATGGCGCCAGATTTTGTCTACGATCTGGCCGCAAAAGACATGTGTATTTTTTTGGATAAGTCATTAATATAACCCCTTCTTCTGTTGGTGATAAAAAAATTAAATAATTATCTATATTTAAATGTGCTTCTATTTCGTGGATAAGATAAACTAAGGTTCTGTTATTTTATGCGGTAGGTTGGGGTGCGGTACAACACCGTACCTTTTAATTTCTACAACACTTCACCACACCACCACAATCATTACCAATATATATCTTCACTTTTCTCTGTCTTTACTTTTTTCCTTTACTTTACACATTATCTCTCCTAACCTACCTCACTTACCACAGCTCTCACCACACCACACCACACTTTTTCAAATTCCTCTACTTAACACATTATCTCTCTTTACTTATTTCACTTACCACAACTCTCACCACACCACACTTTTTCAAATTCCACCACACCACGCCACTGTTAAGTTTTAGGTTATCTATTTCATAAACAGATACAGATTAATTGGCGGAATATTTATAACGGTTATAAACAATTAATCAAAACAACTGCAGAGGCTTTAGTAATTATACCTGATCGCTAATTCCGGCTGAAGATGAGGTTGACCTTCCATATTACAATGCTGAAACCCTCTACTGAAAAGTCCACGCAGAACTCCGGGAACCTGATTGCTAGTTCGACCCGATCGAGACGAATCTCAATCTAAGATGTATGTGAGAATGTTTCGGGAAACAGAGAATGTTTCCTGAAACAAGAACTGCAAACTAAAAGAAAGAGGAACTCAACAAATCACCCTGGTATCTCTCTAAGAGTCTCACGTAGTTAGTGTGGAATAATCTCTCCTAGAGACCCCTTTATATAGTGTTTAGAAAACCTAGGGAGAGGGTTCAAAACCCTAAAGGGATGACTTAACGCAACAACGCGCTTCTTAGGCCTAACACGGTCTGTATTTGACTCCAGAAGGTCCATTAACTCGGCCCATGGATACCATGGACCGTGGTGTCCCAACATGGACTGTGTTGGGTCAACACAGTCCGTGTTGAACCCAGTTCGGTCCGTGTTGGGCTGATTTCTCACAGAAATCAGTTCCCAACTTTTCTAAACGTAATACAATATCACTTAGGTTACATACATTATTCCAGGGCACTGACTTGTGTGACCCAGTAGGACCAAATAATATAGTTGTAATTAAACATATTTAATTATTAATTATAGAGGTCTCTAACAAAACATATAATTACTATATTACTTTGGTTTAATCTCTGTGTATATCGAACATTGTCGGGACATTCCCAACTATCTCCCACTTGTCCCACAAGTGTTCGATTCCTTGAATTCCCTTGTCACTTAATGCCTCTAGTTCGGATCAGCTAAGCTAAAGTCATCCTTATGTAAGACCCGAACGTTCCTCGATCTTCGAGTTTAGACTTTGAAAAACAGACGATCAACTATTGATTCAACTAAGCTCGGCCGAGCATTTTCAGTCCAATCTCACCGAGTGGCCAACGAGACAACTGTCCCTAATAGGGAGGACAATGCCATCTTGTTCAGACACACATTCTCACATGATCCAACTGCAACCCAGACATCGCCTTTATAGCCTACTGTTATGAAAGGCGTTTGACGCGCTCCAAAGTCACAACAGACCATGTAGTCTATGTACTGAACTCAGGATTTAGGTATTCTGAGTAGTGAGAGCTCCTATGACAATTCCCAACTTAAAGAGCTCCCACCGCGGGTCAGTTCGGTAGTTGTTCTCAACAATACCCATGTGATTGATTTATGATGTCATCACATCACTATGATCACGAAATTTGATCATCACCTCAATCCTACATGCTAATTGTGTTGATATTATCAATGTTCCTACGTGATAATACAATTAGGAACCAGGTCGATTGTCGACCAAGACTAGCGTTATCAAGTTCACTAATGAGGTTTCAGAAATCCAACCTCATCCAATTTCCCATTTTGAATTCGCTAACCTTTTTGGACATTTACATAATTCTAAACCACAATTAATGTAAATTTTGGAATCTTATTCTTAATGATGAATCAACAAGGTCATAATTCATGAACAATTCATGTAAGTTTGACTTGTTAATATTCCGGAATGTGTTCAATACCTATTGCCCATGCATGACTATCATGCAATAACTACAACAGGGGTTTAGTACATAATACTTGCAATGAACCTCGCATATATACCATCCCGGTAATGACCTTTCATACAGGAAGATATTTCTGGAACTCATGTTTGGATTCATAGTGAGCTTCAGTTCTTTTGCTTGAGTGATGGCTCCTATCAACAAGGCTCCATTTCTCTCGCAATGTTAGAAACATCACCCAGTTCTGAAACGAACTTCACAATCCTAACAGTTTCTGCCACGACTTCTAAAAGTCGTGCCAAACTTGTCTTATTTTTAGAATTAAACACATGTCATGTTAGGAACTTCTTCCAGCTCACCTCAATACTACTCAAACAGATCGTATAATATTCTCTGACCTTTCAGATAATTATATTTCTCTGTCATAAGTGTAGCATCAATGCAACTCTTCACACTTAGCTTTTATCAACCACTTTAGACTTAGGACACATCCTTAGTTTTGCTTGTACATATGCATAATGTATATGTTATGTTGGGCTTTGAACATCTCGTGGCATACATTAATCTCATGCCTGAAGCATGAGTTATATGTCTCATCCCTTTTAGATCTTCTGATTGTTTTGAGACAATCAAATTCCGTAAGGATCTGCCATGATTTATGGAAATTAATCCATTCTCGAAGTGAGTTGAACTATTCAACAGCTAGTTAACTTTGATTCAAACAATCAAAATCTTTAATCTATCATTATAGATCTTGTCTCCAAGAAAATTCTTAGCCCCACCAATCCTTCACTTTGAAAATTATTTCCAAGTCAATCTCAGTAGAAGCAACATTGGAATATTCTTCTCAGTAGGCAATATGTCAATCACATACAATATCAGAAAACACATTGCTCCCACTGAACTTCTTGTAATCACAATATTATCTTTGGCACTTCCCAGTATGTCAAACCTTTTTGATATCCTGGTCAAGAAGGTCAATGATTCCAACTCTTAGAAGCTTCCTTAAGACCATAGATAGTCTCTTGAAGTTTACAAGTATGCCAACAAAAGACCACTCAGTTGTGTCAAGTACACACCTTTCTTCAAAATCTAATTTTGAAGTCAGTCTTGATGTCTATCTTAATGAACCCATGTTTTGCCTTAAAACCCTCCTATGCCTGATGGCTCACACCTTCAGACAAATCAACCGAGTTCTAAACTTGGTTGTATACATGGAGTCCATTTTAGACCTTATGGAATCTTGACTTGCTAAAGCTTCTTTGTTGTAGGTAGAGTCATTACTTTCTAAAAGTAACATCTCACGCTCATCCATAGAAGATCGATATCTCTATGGTTGACGGAGTTGTTTACCTGACCTTGCTTGGAGTAATGTTCATGACACCTTCTCCTCAACGTTTTGAGGAACTTCAACTGCCTCAACCTTGTCCTTAATTTCCCGACCAATAGGAAAATTTGAACTAGGATCAAGTAGCAGAGTTTCAGGTGATGATTATAGTGTTTTGTGTCTCTCGAACTTCGGTAAGTTCAAAAACTCTCCCACTCTTTCTTTTAGAGAATAACATATTCTCTAAGAAGAAAGCATTTTGAGACACAAACACTTTCCTCTACAACAATTTGTAGAAGTGATACTCCTTTCTTTCAGAAGACGGTTCAAGAAATTTTCCTCTCCAAATCAAATGTGGTGTCTTCTTTAGTGCTTCAGATAATCTTTGTTCAGTAATTAGAGCTATGCTTAACTGCGTGTATCCCCAAAAGGTAACCGGCAATGTTGACTTAACCATCATTGATCGCACCATATCTAATAAGGTGTGATTCTTCCTCTTAGATACGTCATTGAGATGTCGTATTCCTAGAGGAGAGAGTTATGAAATAATTCCACATTCTCTGGAATGGTCAGTAAAATCTTGGCTCAAATACTTACCTCCTCAACCTTAGTGTAGGGTTTTGATTTTCTTGCCAACTTGGTTTTGTACTTCACTTTGAAAATCTTTGAACATTTCAAAGGGTTTGGACTTGTGGCATATTAAGTAGATATACCTATATCTACTAAAATCGCCATTGAAAGTGATTAAATAGTATTGTAAACCTTCTTCTTAGCACTAGTGCTCATAGGCCCACATACATAAATATATTTGCATCCTAATAACTTATTAGCTTGTTCACCAATTCCAATAAGAGGTGATTTTAGTCATCTTACCCATCAGACATGCTTTATAAATATTGAACTTTTCAAAGCTTAGGTTTTCCAAAATCCTGCACTATGCAGTTTTCTGAATCCATATCTGATTAATATGACTTAAGCTTATAGTGCCAGAATTATGTTTCATTTGAGTCATTTGTTCAAACTCTTGGCTCAACCATTAACATCCTTTCGATCGTATCTAGGTGCTCTCATTGTTTCGCTAAGACTACTTCATTTTGGAAATCTTCAAACTATTTTAACATTCCGACGGATGAATCTCATAGACATGAATCACCATGTGTTATTTTATTCATCTTTGAAGATTTGAAGTAATTCATCCCTTGTACTTGTGCTCAATTGGACTACATACATCCATATGTATGAGTGTTTGTTGGCACGTTCACCCTTTCTTGTAAAAGGTACAGTCATGCTTTGCAGACATCACATGTTTCAAAGTCTTATCATTCAAAAGTCTATCACTGTGACGCTTCTGAATGAGCTCTGATTTGCATGACTTAATAGATAGTTACAAGTTTTAATGTTTGAACATGAGTTATTCCTTTTAAACCTTTTGGTTTCGATGTGTTGGGTGTGTTTTATCCGAGATCCTTTCTCTATCTATTTGAGAGTAAGAAATACTTATAATGAGAACATAGAATCACCTATAAATTTCTCTCATAAGTCTTGAGGAAATGGATAAACAACCAACTCTTCATAAAGAACTACAACTAATTGCATATGTTCCTATTTATAGGCTGACTCTCATCCTTCAAAACACATCTATTTTGCTGTAGATCCTGCACATTTGCATAAATGCGAGTTTTCACAGCCGGTATCTTATACTCAAAGTGGGTTTAATAAGTGTAGTGTGTATCATATACGCATTTGCCTAGAAATGAAACCATATCTCAAGTCTTCCTTATAGTTATTCACGCCCCCAGTGTCATACATGATCTGGTTATTAACCGGTTGCTGTCATTGGTTGGATATGTACAATTGTTTGTCCTTACCTTTCCTTTGACTTCTTGTCTTTGATAGTTTTCTTAAATCTTATTTTCCCTTTTACTTAAAAGACTATCTTTGGTCGCCAACCTTTTGGCTAAAAGGGGGATCTGAGGTTTCTCATGTTTCAAAATAGTCAAATTATTTCAGAACATGAGTACCATCAATTGGCTTTGATCTAGTTTAACCGAGACTATCTGGTTATTGGTTTCATATTTATCAACTCTAACTAGTTCGAAGAACTTGGTTTTGTGTTTGGAAATATTGAAAACCTTCCTCTAACCTTCAAACATTTTGAAGTTAAAGTTGTATGAATACTATGACATTAGATGTATTCATTTGGCTTGATTGACTTCTTAATATTGATGCCTAGCTCAATATTATATCAAAGACATGTTTCTTTTAATTCGCCCAAGGCAATCTTGTGATAGCGATGCCAATTAAGGAATTGATGTAATTGTTTTTCTCATTCTAAGGAGAAAATAATATTTTATTAGTAGTGGATGTTTGAGTGAAAAGACATAAATAATTCTACGAGATAAAAATGGTTCATTTTAGTTATTATTCATAAAAAAAAATTAAACTAATTTTAATTTCAAATCAAAACATTTTATCAACTCTCATTTAGTGTTTTAATTTACCAAGACCCACAAGACTCATGGGCTCAAGTGGACTTTGACCCAACAAAACTCGATCCCATTTTATCTTTGGTGGATCATCTTATGATCAATCATTCAAAATGATTCTTGGCAAGAAATTTGTATCGAATACAATATTTCTCTTCCTCTACTCTTGGCTCAAAACTATTTTGATAGCCAATTTGAATTGACCTAACTCCCACCCTACTTATTAATGATGGACAAATAATTCGCTTTGGCTTTCTTTATCTATCCATCTAAGTGGTGTTTCGATAGGTTGAGCAATAATTCATTTTTGAGAGTAAGTTTTATTATCTTAAGCATGCAATTCTAGGTGAATTCTTTCGAAAAACATAAAAGGAATAATAAAACAACATGATATAACAAATTAAAGCATAAAATAAAACCCCTAGTATGGTCACCTAGACTTAATCAAACTAATTTTAACTAAGCCTTGACAGTCTTCAAGAAACTCTTCTTGGGTTTTGCAACTTCCTTGGATATGCTCTCACTCGAATCACCACCTCCATTGCTGTTGGGCTCCCATTCAACTTGATGTCTCCAATTACAACAAATTTACAAAGTGGACCTCACAATTGAGGCCTTACATGAATTAAAATAAACTTAACTGAAAATTTAAATTTAAAATTAATTCAACTACGGCACACAGGTCGTATTTCACCCAACCCGGTATGCAGACCGGTAAAAGCGACTATCTATGGCCATACTAGAAGCACATGCAAACAAGTAATATTGCAATAATTATATCAAATATAACATATGCTTAAATAACAAATTATAAAGACATATATAATTGCAACACCACACATATAAGGAAACAAATACTAAATATGGTTTCCTAAAAGTTTGCAGGATAATAAATAAATAAATAAAATTTCAAATTTTATCTTAATTACCTAAACAGAATTAGGATTTGTACCTATACATACAAAATACTTGACTTTCCTAAAATCAAGAAGTCTAAAAGATACTCCCTCCATTCCTCAATATCTGTCACTTTGATCAATTTTCTGTTTTTCATAATATCTGCCACTTTATAATTCCAATGCAACATTAATGACATTTTTTTCCAAAATACCTCATACTTTTATAATTCCCAATACAATTATATTACTAAAATAGAAATTTAACTCTTACTTTTACCATTTTCAATACAATTATTATTCTCAATATTATTTTCTTAAAATCTTCCCAAAACTCCAAAGTGACAATTATTAAGGAATGGAGGGAGTACTATATCTTTTAAAGATATTGTAGGTTTCCTAAACTTTACAAACTAATAGATTTTATACCCATCAATTGATTTAGTAGTAATAGGATTTAATAATTAATTTCTAAAATTAATTTCAAACCCTAAAACACACGAATTCACCAAAACTGCTAGCAACACGGTCCGTGTTGGATCAACACAGTCCATGTTGCTTCCCATTTTCGGTTAATTTCGTGAATGAAAAACTTAAATAAAATTATCATAACTTTTCGAATTTAATAATTTCATCTCATAGTGTTACCTAATAACCCAATATGAAAATTTTCCAGAATTTTAACAATTTTCAAAAGATTGTAAAATTTTAGGGAATTAAACATTTTAATTCTCCGTTTAAGAGGAAAATAAATAATAACAGTCTGATAAGTTTAAAATAAAATTTTATAATTTTTCCCATACAGTAGGTTCATCCAATATGCTACTGTAAAAATTTCAGATTTTTATCAAATTTCTAAATTAGAATAAAAATCAGAGAAGTAAACAATTTTACTTTTCTGTTAATCTGAAAATTAAAGGAAAATTAGTTAATATTCCGAACATTCACAAAAATTTTATCCATAACAGACTGGTTACCCAGTAATCTACTGTAAAATTTTCAGAAAATTTGCAAATTTCTATAAATATATAAAATTCAGAGAAGCAACAAATTTATTTCTCTCAGATCTGAAAATCTAAAATAAAAAATAAAATTTGACCGGATAAATTAATGGAAAATTTTTTCCCTAAACTTATAGTTACCCAGTAACCTACTGTAAAAATTTCAGAAGTTTTACAAATTTCTAAAAATTTATAAAATTCAGATAATTAAACGATTTTTAATTCTCTTCAGATCTGAAAAACTCAATTAAAAATCCATTTTAACCGGGAAAAATCTACAAAAATTATGGAAAGTCTAGAACACTTCCAGACACCTCCAGTAAAAATTTTAGAAATTTTCGAATTTGTTTGATATTTTATTTCGATTTTTCATATTTACCGTAAATAAACTAAATCAGAAAATAATTTTACAAAACCCTATTTTGCGAATTTTGACCTATTTCATGTATTACCTACTGTTTAACAATATTAAACATGATTGTTTCTAAAACATTCAACATTAAATCAAGTTTATGCTATATTTAACGATTAAACAAACATAAAATTGATTAATTAAAGGCAATAAGAAATAAATAATAACAAAGCATAAAATTTTACAATAAAATTCTAGATTTACTATCATGAACAGTAAAAATTAAAACTTTCATAAAGATTCAAAATTTTAGGCATAAATCTACTCTAGCATATTCATAATATAATTCAATTATTGACAAAATTACATATGAATACAAGTATACCACTGTTAGGTTGTAAGTTATCTATTTCATAAACAGATATAGATTAATTGGTGGAATATTTATAACGGTTATAAATAATTAATCAAAACAACTGCAGAGGTTTTAGTAATTATACATGATCGTTAATTCCGGCTGAAGATGAGGTTGACCTTCCAGATTCTAACGCTGAAACCCTCTACTGAAAAGTCCACGTAGCACTCCGGGAACCCGATTGCTAGATCGACCCGATCGAGACGAATCTCAATCTAAGTCGTATGTGAGAATGTTTCAGGAAACAGAGAATGTCTCCTGAAACAAGAATTGCAAACTAAAAGAGAGAGGAACTCAGGAAATCACCCCGGTATCTCTCTAAGAGTCTCAGGCAGTTAGTGTGGAATAATCTCTCCCAGAGATCCCTTTATATAGTGTTTAGAAAACCTAGGGAAATGGTTCAAAACCCTAAAGGGCCGACTTAACGCAACGACGCGCTTCTTAGGCCCAACACGGTCCATTAACTCGGCCCATGGACACCACGGACCGTGTTGGGTCAACACGGTCCGTGTTGAACCTAGTTCGGTCCGTGTTGGGTTGATTTCTCACAAAAATCAGTTCCCAACTTTTCTAAACGTAATACAATATCACTTAAGTTACATACATTGTTACAGGGCACTGACTTGTGTGACCCAGTAGGACCAAATAATATAGTTGTAATTAAACATATTTAATTATTAATTATAGAGGTCTCTAGCAAGACATATAATTATTATATTACTTTGGTTTAATCTCCGTGTATATCGAACATTGTCGGGACATTCCCAACAGCCACACCATTACTACACCGCACCAACTTTATAAAAGAACGAAGCCTTAAAGTTAAAGTTTAGTACATTATAGTAAATTTGGATAATGATAAGTTTTAATACAAGTAGATTTAATTAAATTTAGATAAGTTTGAGTTAGTTTAGATAAATTTTACATGTCCACCATCTCATCTCTACACCAAATTCACAGCCCCTTAAAAAAAAAAAAAGAAAAAGAAAAAAGACAGCCGTCGCATTGTCGGATACTCGGATTACCAAAATTTTGAAGTTAACACAGTAAACACTAAACACAGTAGATGTTAGAAATGATAATAATTGTCCTCAAAATTAGTTAAATACAGAGTTGCCCACCTTGAAGCCTTGAAGTGTCTCTGCCTCTCTGCAATCTCCCTTGAAAATAGAAATTTCAAAGAACTTCGAATTTCCAACATCCACCCACCAAGGCCACCATTGACACTTACTTAGGTCATTTGTCTTCTCTCAATTGAATCTTCATTCTCGTTTGTTGGCATCGTGTTCTTACATTTACAACCACCCAGCTCAACCGATATCACTGCCTCATTGAGAGTTTCAGTCCTAACATCTACCTTCTTCACTTGGTCAGCACCTACCCTCTCCATCAACTCATTCACTCTCTCCTCATCCAGTCATCCTTTATGCAGAGCGACATTTACTATCAACTATCTAAGAATGGCTACTAATAACATCTACTCAGCTTCTGGGGTCTTCTTCAACTGTTTTGATCATCCAAGGCATGCCCTTCATTTCCTACCCTCTAAACCCAGATGGGTATTCACCAATTTTGCAAAATTTCACAGGAAACCATGTGGGTCTTACCGCCGAATGCCCACTTTTCTTTGTTGTCAGACTACCTCCAAGGTAAATTTGATCTTCGAGTACCCTTTGAAGTTTTGTTGTTTGCTTGAATCAGATTTATGCTTGGTCAGATATGCAATGTTTGAATACGCCCCCTTGCATTTTGAAGTTACTAATTCATCTGTGGATGAAATTTTACTTTCAGTACACTCTGTTGAATATGATTAGATGGTGAGGTTCATCGTATTTATTGGGGGGTGAGGGTATTGGATTTTGGATTCCATGAATTGTAAGTATTAGTAGCCTCTCTACTCGTAGACCCCCCCCCCCCCAAAAAAAAAAAAGAAAAAAAAAACTATTACAGAATTGCTCCGCTCATTGTTAATAAAATTTTTGAATTGGACTTCAATTGATCTAAATAAGGCAAAATCAATGTTAAAAACATGATATCAGTTATCACGAGAATGCTGTGTGCTTTCTATTGCCCTCTTATGGTTAATTATGCTTAAGCACTTGGCCTCCGTAGTAGTACACACTTTTAGGGGCCGTGCATGTTGGAGGATCAAGGGCTTTTTTTTTTTTTGTGGTTAAAATCAGTGGTAAAGATTGGTGAGAAGCAGCCCAAGTTAGCTGTAATAGTATCAAATACTGAGGTTGAAATGAATGGGTGTTTAAGGTAGTAACTTCCTTCAACATTTGCTAATGCAACTCCCCGTAATCTTATATGAGATTGGTTTACTAAGGGGCTATTATAGTTTGAATAATGAATGAAGAATTTGAACTTGATTCTTTGGTTTATTTCTTTTCCCATTCTTTGGAAAGGAATGTATGAGTTTAAGGGGTTAGGTTGTACCTTTAAGCTATTGGGAAGCCTTTGCGAGTTTTGAAATGTAATCTTGGACAGTTGACTTTGTGGCTGTAATATTGAATGTTTGCATGGAAAGCTGCTGAGTTGCTGATACCGTTTGAGGGTAAAAATTTGTGTCCAGACAGAAGAGTTGCAGAAAAGGATGTGCTCGCCTTTGCTAGAATGTGAGGTTTTGTCCAACAGGATTGTTTGGGGCTCATCTGACTGGAAAGCGGTTCCTGACATTTGGAGGACTGCTGCAGAGAAATATGCCGATCAGATAGCTGTAATAGATCCATATCATGATCCTCCTTCACAGCTCACTTATAAGCAGGTGGCCCCTCTCTCCTCATCAAAAAGAAATTATTTCCTTTTATTACTCTTTTCGTTTCTAGGTTGTTTCAACATTTGACTCATGATGTTTAAAGGATCTGGATATTTTGCGAGGATAATTTCTTTTCCCTTTTGGTGGACCTCTCTGGTATTTGATAACCTCTTCACAAGTGGTAGAGTAAAATGGCATAAATGTTCTGATATATTTCCTTGAAGACACCATATTAATATGTTCCAAGGTCTTGTATTCTGCCAACACAATATGTGTTTGCTTGCAATCCAATGAATTTATATTGTAGTGTCTTTTCCACTCTTTAAAAAGGGGAATACTCATTATCACCTCTGTTACTAATCTGCTAGTTCTCGAAAAAGAGTTACTAATCTGCTGTCTTGTCTGCCATTGTAAGATTCACTGAGTTGCTTGTGTACCTCTTCGTATGTTCTATGACTATAAAGTAGACCTAGGATTGTGCATCTATTTGGGTGTGGCATGTATGGTTCCTCTCTGTTCCAAGATCTTCTAATCATTTGAAAATGTGGATTAAAACCTTAGCAGCTTGTGTGTATTATCAGTCTCTCTGCTTATGTTGCAGTCAATTGTGTGCATGGACTGTTGATATCAATATCTATGTATAATGAAATCACGGAAAGAGATTATTTCCTTTCATACCTTGCTTCTTTTATATAATTTGAACTCCTGGTTTGTTTGTTTCTCCCCTGTTCACTGTTTACGATCAATTGGCAGCTGGAGCAGGAAATTTTGGATTTTTCTGAAGGCTTGAGAGTTGCTGGACTGATGCCAGATGAAAAGCTTGCACTTTTTGCCGAGAATTCATGTAGATGGTTAATTGCTGATCAAGGTACTAGTCATTCTCCATGAATTTTTTGACTTCTGAATTACGATTTGCAACTGGAAATCATTCAAACTGCCTGTCATAGCTATCTTTTGGTACTTTTTTTGCTTTTCTTGGTGTTAGTTCTGAACTATAACTTCTGAACTATTCTGTCTAGTGCTGCTCAAACTTAATGGCATTTACTTATACCAGTATTACACAGTCTGTTCTGTGGTGGAAAGATCTTGAGGTCTCCAGATCATCCTGGAATAGTTCCTTTGTTAATGTGAAGGAATGATACACGTGTTTAGAGAAAAGCAATCGGTTGAAAATTTTTGTCAAATCTTTTTTTTTTTTGTCAAATAATTTGAGGCTCTGTTGATTTTATGCAGGAAGGAAGGTTTCAAAGGTCCTTAAGGGGCCATGGTCCATCTAATCCATTCAACATACTAGCAAAATATACAAAGAAACTAGGAAAATTGGATTCTAATAATTCCTACCTTCGGCTTTTGTATGTCAATAATGCTTACTTTATTTTTGGATTCTGGTGGTCCTGAAAAAATTAAAAATGTATTCTGGTGGGACACCACCGAGTCAAGTGGCGGTGACTCAGTGGAAGGTTGACGTGTCAAACACACTCCTGCCTATACATGTCAGCTTTCCACCGAGTCACTGCCACTTGACTAGGTAGTATCCCACCATAATACAATTTTAATTTTTTTGACCACCAAAATACAAAAATAAAGTAGGGATTATTGGCATACAAAAGCTGATTAGAAGGGATTATTAGAATCCAATTTTCCAGGAAATTATATCTAATTAGCCAATATATATGCACAACTATCCCCTATCCTCATTTAAGTTATTGCATATAGTTAAAAATGATGTAATTTCAGGGTAACTATAGCTGTTAAGGGTCCATGAAGCAATTCTGTCGTGCACTATATTTACAGGCATGTGGTGTCCACCTTAGCTACAATTATCAAGGATCTAGAGGACAAAAGTTTCCTTCACTCTTTCTCTCCCAGTGTATTTCCTTCTCTTTACTGTCTTCTAGTCTTCCTTCTTGGCTTCTCGAATCTTCCAATTCTACTCCCTCTTTCACATTTTAATTGTACCTTTAACTAACTATTTTCCCATAATATGTGTCGCTTTACCATCTCAAATGCATATTAATTGGTTTTTTTCTTTTGGTTTTGATTTTTTTAAATGCTAGGCACTCCCCCCCCCCCCCTCTATGTTCCTCCTCACCTTTTTTTGTGCAAAATGCTCAAAAAGGTTGTTTTTCGAAGTTATAATTGTAGTGGGATGGAGCAACAAATATGAAGGCTTAATGCTACTTTGAATTTGTTGTTCAATTATTTTCTTGGAGTTTTGTTATGAACTATATCAATTTCAAGGAATGAGACTTGTTCCACATCATTTGTGTGGGCAATTGATGAAGGGTTTATATAGACCTAATGGGCTCGTTCACCTAATAAACTAGTGTTTTGGGATAAGTTGTTGGAGCGTATGCGAAGTTGGGATAATAGAAATCCATGCTTGATAATAATAATGTCATTGTTGTTCTTGACGGATGAATAACCATAGACTTGATAGATGAGGAAGATAATGATAACAACCCAAGAAATGCATCAAAAAGCTTAATCACCAATTGAACTTGATATATTCTTGGATAAAGGATGATCCACCACCAAGAACTAGCACCCCACCATGACTAGATAAAGGAAATCCACCACTAATTAATAAAGGAATGACTTGATTTCACCACCATCAACAATGCAATGGATAAAGAGCACAAGATTTTAGAGAGAGTTTTGAGTAGGTCTCAGAAATACCTTTTTCATTCATCAAAAGCTAAGTCTCTCTCTTTTTCAATTACCCATATATAGGTAAGGATAGAGATAGAACCCGAAGAGAGATTAGCACTAAAAGGGCCATTAACCCGAGAGTTAATTACATTCTAAAGCATAATCTAACCCAACAATACATTGGGAAGGAAAGGGCTTAAAACATAATTACATTGATGAGGAAAGAAAAGACAAAACTACCTTTAATGAAGAAAGGGAAAAAACCATATTAGCAGGGTTGTCGTGGGCGTAACACAAAAGTCGTCGCGGTCACGGCGTGTTGTCTTGCACGAGGGGACACCTTCTGCAATTGGCCGTCGCGGGCGTGATAGACGATGTAGCGGTCGTGACGGGCGATGGGAGAAAACTCTACGAAAATCGCCTCCATGAGTCACGACCGCGACTAAGGATGTCACGGCCACGACGTCATTATGATGGATTGACGTCCCGGTCGTGACGCAGCTGTCGCGGTCGTGCCGATCACGCACGTTCCTAGATGTCATGGGCGTTGTTAGGAAAATTATAAATAAAGTGGGAGAAATATACTTGACTATAATTCATGAGTCATCTTATTCATCATAACATCAATGTAATACAACTCATATAATATTTATTGGAAGGAAAATTATACAACCAATATGCGGCAAATTACATCGACACTCAAACATATACATAAACTATAATTATAAACGACTTAGATATTCATATAAAACGAGAATAAAGAGAGTAGAGTTTAGAGAAGCCTGATTTTGGGTAGAGCGTGCACGTAGCGCTGTCCTAAGAGAGGAAACGCCCCCACTGCACTGGTAATATAATTCAAGTGGGGTCCTCCCCCAAAAAACTACAACCCGTTGGATTTTTTCGGATGCAACGGGAGGAATTCTCCGAACCAACTACTTGCCCATGCTCAAATTAATAGTCTATATGACAAAGATTTACAAACCACTTCCAAGAAATATAATTTTAGAAGGAATAAAATGAGTGTGGAAAACAAGGACTTCATAATCATTAGCCTAGAAGGCTAACTCAGCAAGGCTATTTCAATATTTAGGTAAAAATAAAAACGTCTTTTACTAAGCCCACACCAAATGCCTTAATTAGCCTCTTTAATCACCATTGCAACTGCTGCTCCACTAAGGCTATAAGTAAGGGATTTATCCATATAAATCTCTACCACCAGCAGCACTAAAAGGAGCCTTGAAAACTTGGTCAAAACCAACACATTACAAGGAGAAAATTTAGGGAAAATAGTTACCACAACAACCCATGGTCAAAGTTAACAAGCCTTCACTCAGAAAAAGACCCAGTCAAATAAAAAGGAGGAAATAAAAAAAAAAGGTGTTGGAAAAAAATCTATAAAGTTTTATATAATTAAGTGAGCCCAAATGGTGGTACGTAACTAAAAGTTACTACCAATTGCATAGGTGGGCATCAAACAATATTAATAACTTAAAAGATTAATTTTAGGATAATTGGATTCTAATAATCCCTACTTTCACCAATTGGATAATGGTGGACCGTACTTTCACTTTGTATTCTGATGGTCCAAAAGAGAAAATAAAATTGGATTGTAGTGGTACCGAATCCACCTCCACATTCTTCTTATTTTTTTCATTCCTACACTATATTGTTTTTGTTTTTTTCGTTCCTGCCCTTAGAAAGTTAATGAATTGTAGTTTCTAAAACATTTTTTAAATTATTTTTTTGAGACTCCGAATAATTATTATGATTTTTTAAAAATAATAAAAGTGAAAAAATCGTAAAAAATAGTAAAAAAATGAAAAAAAATTGGGAGAAACGCTATAAATTCATTAAAAATCATTGTAAAGTGTTATACTAAGTTTTGAATCAAATGCAACACATAATCTATGATTCTCTCGAAAATATCCCACTACAATCTAATTTTATTTTTTTTGGACCACCGGAATACAAAGTGAAAGTACGGTCCACCAGTGTCCAATTGGTGAAAGTAGGGATTATTAGAATCCAATTTTCCTTAATTTTAAACCACACAAATTTCCAACAGGCCACGGGCGTGACGACCCTGAGCCTCCAACTCCTTCAAAGGGGAAAGCCATGGTCGTGCACGACGGGCCAAGGTTGGACTAAGGTCGCGGTCGCGACTGGACCGTCACGAGCGCGACGACCTCCTGGTCCGAAGGCTGAAACTCCATGGAAAAAGAGGGGATGGGGGAAACATGGGTCGCGGTCGCGACCAGAGGAGTCACGCTCACGACATCCTGCTCCTAAGCCCTTGACATCCCCAAGGGCCTATCACGGGCGTGATAGGGCAGGTCACGGCCATGACGGGCCTGATGATCCCCTTTCCTCCTTTCGTCTTCTTGATGTATATTTGATAGCTATATACATCAAGGTTAGCTAAGAGGACCTTAATCCAGCTAGAAGCTACAAATGTCGCCTTGGGAATCAACAACTACAAGGGTTTATTAGCTCAATGAAGAAAGCGTGAAGGACCTTGATGGTATTCTAGCTTACATGGAGTTATTCTTATATATATAAGGACATCAACGAGCTTAAATCACTCTTGGAGATAAAAGTCCTTTATAGAGTAATCAACACTCACGGCAGTAAAGGACCTTATCAAGTGCAATTTGGTAATTTTCTCTATAAACTCTAGATACATGCGTCTAATAAGGAAGTCATCCAAAGACAAATTGAAGAGCATTGAAAGAGCTTTCCAATGGTCTTTGAATCTTGAAGTTTGGACAAGTATTGAAGGAGTTATAGTCTTTTCTTTCTAGAGTTGTATTTTAGAGTTTTTATGATGTAATAAATGTGTAGGATGATGTAAGCCTCAAGGGGCCTAGATTCTTGATTTGTACACGTCCAAGGGGGCTTGGGATTACTATAAATACCCCCTTAGGCCTCTTGTAATCTCATTCATTCAATAAATCAAATACAAACACATGGTGTTGTTTTCTCTCTAGCTTTTGTTAGTCTTTCGTTTCTCTTGAGGGAGATTCGATCCTATCTTCTTCTTCTAGCTTAGGGTGGCGTCCTAGGTGGTGATAGGAAGAGATTGAAGCATTCTTGAAGGTGGTGTGGCTGTATCCTCCAAGAATCTTCAAAAGCCAATATCATTCATCTTTCGTTCATCATTCAATTCGTGAGTTTCTTTCTAGTTTTCATTTGATCTTGTTTTTGTTTCTACATTGTTTCAATTTCAAGATTCATTCGAATATCATTCTGGACATCCAAGAAACTTACATTCCATTCATTCCTACATTCATTCCATTCATTTACACATTCGTTTCATTCATACCATTCGTCCATTTCATTCGTTTATTCATCCATTCATCCATTCTTTCATTCAATCTTAAAGAAACACTTAAAGATCCTAATCTTTTGTATAATTTGATCATCCTTGATCCTATTATTCATCATTTCATTCAAATTGGTTGATCTTTAAGAACTTTGAGAAGCAAGATTCTTATCTTGGTTTTTAAAGATCCTGATTTCTATGTGTAATGAGATCTCTTTGATCCCATTATACATCAAAATTGGTATCAGAGCTTAGGAGATTGATTCTCTTAGTTCTTGATCTATCTTTTACCATCTTTTCACCATCTTTCCATCACAAATCCATTCCCCATCATCTCCCACAAACACGTCCACCATTAGCTCCACAAAGAACCCATAGCCCAAACACAATCTTGCTTAAACACATTCCTCATTTCGTCCTTTACATTTTCCCCATTAGACCGTGAGTCTTGTTTGAGTCTTTCTTCATCAAGATTCATATTCTATGGCTTGCAAAAGATCTAGCATGAATTCACAAAGTGATTTGCAACGTTTGGAGCAAGGGACCAAGGATGTGGTTGAATATACAAAAGAATTCAAGTGGCAACTATGGAAGTATGCCCTTAAGGAGAATGATCCACAAGTTTTGGTATGTTACTTTCTTGGTCTTAATGATTACATTCGGAATGTTGTTGTAAATCAACCTTACATAAACTTGGAAGAGTTAGTTCTTTAGCTCTTGATGTTGAAATACAAGTGAGGAGTAGAGAACTTTGGGAAAAAACCCATATACAACAAAGACCCCCATTCCCTACAAAACAACCCCACGCCAAAAGCACCACAAAACAGCCCCAAACCCTCCCCAAACCTACTATCCAAGAACCAAAAACCCTTTTCCAAAGGAGATGTTGTCATTGCTAAAGTTTAGGTCACATTGATTTGGAGTGTCCTAACAAGAAAGAAGTGTCTTTGGTTGGGTACCAAACGTATGATAACGAGTTATTTGAGGAGGAAAGTGTAGTAGAAGAATATGTGTCGAATGAACATCAACCAAGAGAGGGCAAGATCTCTCATTGTACCAACAAAGGAGAAGTATGTTCAATGGTCCAAGAAGGAGGAAGTAGTTCCATCTATAAGGACATTCATTTTGATCCAAGAAGTTTAGTAAGTCTTTGTTTTTACAAGATTTACAAAAATTCATTATATTGTAATATTACTTCTATGGATTCTTGTTATACTTTGTTGGAAGAATCAAAGATGTATGATAGGAGTATCATGCTCCAAGAGGGGTCTTTATTACCACCTTGTGTCTCACGGCTCAAGGAGGATCAAAGCACTCTTATGGCACTTATGGAGAATAAGTATCATGAATTTGAAGAACCAAGGAGTCTCATTCTTACACCAATGGAGGTTGGAAACCGAGAGCCTATAGAGGATCAATGTCCTTTACCGTCACTTGTTCTCATTTGTGAATATTTGGGTGAAAGACAAGCACCATCAACAAGAGACCACTCTCTCTTATCTCTTTGGAAATGCTTCCCTCCTATGAGTATCATCATACGAAGTAGCAAGGAGTATGTAAATCCTTTGGAGTTAGCCTTGTCAAAGAATGAGGAGAACTTGGAGAAATGTCCTTACCTCTCGTCCAAGAATATGCTATCTCAACAAATCTCATCAAATGGAGTAATTCAAGTGGTCAAAAGGAAGAAAGGAATTATTCAAGAGGGGTCCATACTTGCATCCATACTTGAGGTACTATGTCTCTTAAAGGATGCTAAAGATCATCATATTCTTTTATTCCCTATTCTTGCATCATATTTGTTCATTACAAATGGAGTTGAGAAAGGTGAAGTCCTATCTCAAGGAAGTTGTCCCATGGATTATTTTGGTGACATACTAAGTGGAGAAAAGAAGAAGCTTCACGCTTATGGCTTAGCATTCATACTTGTTGCTATTCATGAGGGTATTTGAGCAAAAAGAATATTTATTATCTTGGAGGAATCATGCTTAAGCTTCGTGATTCTTACAAACTATTGGAGTATGTTTCATATGATAAGGAGATCACGCCATCATCATGTTTTGAGATGAAGTACTTGATTCGTTCATCAAAATCAAGTTCCTTGGAGGAAGCAAGTCCTTTGACTAAATGAAGTTTTCTAACGAGGAGATACATGTTTGATTCAAGACTACTTGGGATTGAATATATCAAGGAGTTGTATGAAGATGATGATGATTTTAAAGAAGTATACAAGGTATGTGAGAAGCATCCTCAACAATCCTTTTATATTGATCATGGATTTCTCTTCAAAGGAAATCAAGTGTGCATTCCAAGGAGTGGAATTCGTGAAATCTTGATCATGGAAGTTCATGGAAGTTCTTTTAATCATTTGGGTCTACTCAATACGTATTTCAAGAGCATGATCGTTGATATTGAGTATAAGCTGCAATATTGTGACATTTGCAATCCTTCTACACCATATGGAGATGAAAGCTTGAATTTTATGGTTGAAGTGCCACGGATTCAAGGAAGTCAAGATGATATTAAGATCGTTGAAGGTCATCCTTCAAAGATGGAACACCATATTACTATTGTCTTCATCATGAGTTACAAGCTTGTGAATCTATACTTAGAAGTTGAGAAGTTATATGAGATTTCTACAATCTCCATGAATAAACGAGATTTGAAGCACCATGATGTCATTGGATTATTCATGAGAAAACTTGGAAGAAAGTGGAAGTTCCTCAAAGGGATCTATGATGATTTCAAAGCATTTAAAAAGAGAGTTTGTAATCTCTTCAAGGAACGCAAGAGGAAGAAGCAATTTGATGTGAACAATACTTTTGGAAAGATCTCTTATAAGAAGAAGGATGAGTTTAGAAGAAGAAGTGCTATATAACGGTTTAGAAGAAGTTTTGTTCAAAGTTTGAGGACAAACTTTTTCAACCGGGGGAGTATGATGTATATTTGATAGCTATATACATCAAGGTTAGCTAAGAGGACCTTAATTCAGCTAGAAGCTACAAATGTCGCCTTGGGAATCAACAACTACAAGGGTTTATTAGCTCAAGGAAGAAAGCGTGAAGGACCTTGATGGTATTCTGGCTTACATGGAGTTATTCTTATATATATAAGGACATCAACGAGCTTAAATCACTCTTGGAGATAAAAGTCCTTTATAGAGTAATCAACACTCACGACAGTAAAGGACCTTATCAAGTGCAGTTTGGTAATTTGCTCTATAAACTCTAGATACATGTGTCTAATGAGGAAGTCATCCAAAGACAAATTGAAGAGCATTGAAAGAGCTTTCCAATGGTCTTTGAATCTTAAAGTTTGGACAAATGTTGAAGGAGTTATAGTCTTTTCTTTCTAGAGTTGTATTTTAGAGTTTTTATGATGTAATAAATGTGTAGGATGATATAAGCCTCAAGGGGCCTAGATTCTTGATTTGTACACGTCCAAGGAGGCTTGGGATTACTATAAATACCCCCTTAGGCCTCTTGTAATCTCATTCATTCAATAAATCAAATACAAACACATGGTGTTGTTTTCTCTCTAGCTTTTGTTAGTCTTTCGTTTCTCTTGAGGGAGATTCGATCCTATCTTCTTCTTCTAGCTTAGGGTGGCGTCCTAGGTGGTGATAGGAAGAGATTGAAGCATTCTTGAAGGTGGTGTGGCTGTATCCTCCAAGAATCTTCAAAAGCCAATATCATTCATCATTCGTTCATCATTCAATTCGTGAGTTTCTTTCTAGTTTTCATTTGATCTTGTTTTTGTTTCTAAATTGTTTCAATTTCAAGATTTATTCGAATATCATTCTAGACATCCAAGAAACTTACATTCCATTCATTCCTACATTCATTCCATTCATTTACACATTCGTTTCATTCATACCATTCGTCCATTTCATTCGTTTATTCATCCATTCATACATTCTTTCATTCAATCTTAAAGAAACACTTAAAGATCCTAATCTTTTATATAATTTGATCATCCTTGATCCTATTATTCATCATTTCATTCAAATTGGTTGATCTTTAAGAACTTTGAGAAGCAAGATTCTTATCTTGGTTTTAAAGATCCTGATTTCTATGTGTAATGAGATCTCTTTGATCCCATTATACATCACTTCTCCTCCTCACCTCTTCTCCGGTCCTGTTCTCCTTATTCTTGCCAATACGAAAAGAAAGCCCCTTTAGAGGTTATCATGGCCCATCCATTGGATAGCCGTGATCACTCGGCCCGGCCCCGGGTCGATGTGGAATTGGAGTGATTCGGCCGGCCGAGGAGCAACCCGCTTGGCCCAAGTAACAAGGGTCAGGAAAGGAACCTGATATGCTTCAGTTGTCTTGTTTAGTTTGTAACAATTGGTATCAAAGCCAACCTAGAGTGGTGGCTCACTGTCACATAATTTGAGTCTGATTCATCTATTGCCCTAAAAGTTTTATACTTCTCTGTGCAGGGTCCATGGCAATGGGGGCTGTGAATGTCGTAAGAGGTTCTAGGTCATCCACAGAGGAATTACTCCATATATACAGTCATTCGGAGAGGTAGGTTAGATAAGAAACTTTTGAATAAAGTGGATTCAATTTATATTGAATTTGTCTTCTGCTAAAGCCCTTTATCCATCTTAGGCCTCAGCTTGTTGGCCTTGAAGCCTTTAAATGTCAATTTAAGCGTATTGGACATCATGATATTGTGGTAACTTTGGCGTATTTATTCCCTTCATCAGATCAGACCAGACAATTTCACTATTGAAGTATATCTTCTGAGAAGGTTAATGTCAATGCTGATGTATTCATGCAGGGAAAGACAGATATTAAGTTTTTGTGTCTTATGTCTTTTTGTTATCGTTTACCTGGTCTATGTCATTATTTATAGAGTCCTATAGTGTAGTTGTTTCCTTTCTGGTTTCATCTTCCAGCATTTGGAGCAATATTTATGTTATTGATGTGATGTAATTTGTGTGCAGTATTGCTCTTATTGTGGATAATCCTCAGTTGTTTAACCGCATTGCGGACTTGTTTATTGCCAAGGCAACAATAAGATTGGTGGTTTTGCTCTGGGGAGAGAAATCAGAATTGACCAGAGAAATATCAGACAAATTTCCAGTCTTCAACTATCAGGAGATAATAGAAATGGGAAAGCATAGCCGGAAACTTCTGATTGATTCTCATAATGCTAGTAAGGAAGGAATTATTCAGTTATGAATTTATAATCTAAAGTTTTCATCAATGGACTGGAGAAAGGAGATACAACGAAATGGAAGTTTAGTCCCATCATATATTGTTCTGGATGATGCTGTCTAAGTCAGTTCATATGACAGTTTAAGTCTTCCTAAGGGTATTAATTTGTTCATGAAGTACTAATATCATCTTCATAATAACCATTGTTCTTTCTATTATGATATCTGTTTTCCTCTTTGCTGCATTTTAGATAAATGTGAATGCAATATTTTCTCTCCCTAGAATAGAGTGTGTGTGAAAAAAAGAAAAAGAAATCAGTAGAGGATCTGTTGCTTAGAGACCTTGGTATTGTGTGCCAGAAAAACTTTGTTGTGAAGTCTTAATTTTACTTTGCTGTTTTTTAGTATTCTCTGCCACTGCCTATCCTATTCTTCCCGCATTTCTCAAAGCATTCGCTTTGTCCTTTGTGTCTCAAATCTACGTTTTGTTTTGTCCAAGATGTATTTGATTTCTTTCCTTTCCCCGCCTCTCTATTTGTTTCGACATGTATCTTGTCTTTGAACATTAGTCTATCATGCTTTCTCAACCATATGAGGCATACCATTTTGAACCAGTGGCAGATAAAATAGTTTTTATAATGCTTTCAGGGAAGCAATATGATTATGAGCCCATAAGCTCTGACGATGTTGCCACACTAATGTATACTAGTGGTACAACCGGAAACCCAAAGGGTGTGATGATTACACATCAAAACCTACTGCATCAGGTTGGGCGATTCTTTCTGCTTGCCTAATGCTGGAAAATTTTCTGCCTTATCTTTCTGCATTTTTGCTCTTCCTTTTTCTTTATAAAGATGGTTATGCATCAAAAGATTTGAAACCTTCTGCATCAAGTGGAGTGATGCCTGCCTTTCTGCTTGCCTAATGCTAAAAGCACTTCTTCTTTGGTTTCCCGCTACTTCCCTTTCCTTTTTTTTTTTGGTGTGTGTGGGTGTGGGTGGGGGTGGGGGGGGAGGGGGGTTGTATGATTTGGAAAAGCTCTTAGAAGTGCTCTAAATCTTATTGATGTTACCATGTTACTCAAATACGGTTTTGGATACGGTTTATGGAGTTGCTGTTGATTATTGTCATTAGTTTCTGTTCGAAGTTTCACTCGGTTTTTAAAACATATTGGTTTGGCTTAAAGTATATTTAATTTAATGTAAAATTTGTATTTCTGAATCATATTCTTTGATCAAGATGTGGCTTTTATTATGTTTAAATTTAAAGGCAAAAAGTAACTCCAACATCCATAATCAGAAGTATGAAGAATTTGCAGCTGTTTTTTATTTTCTTGTTCGTTTGATTTTATATGGGTGTCGGATTCTTTTCAGTATAACTGATTAGCGGTTTTGTTGTTGAATCTGTGTAGATCAAGAGTTTGTGGGACATTGTGCCTGTAAAACCTGGGGATAGATTCCTGAGGATGCTGCCTCCCTGGCATGCTTACGAACGAGGAACTGAGTACTTCTCTTTCACATATGGAGCGGAGCAAGTGTACACTAATGTCAAAAACTTGAAGGTATCAACCTGACATATATACACCATATTTCCACCTTTGAGATTAACTTGAATTTTTTTACCAAACATTCCTCTTTTCTGCCTGTCATTGCATGTGTTTCTGTGCTTTTTTCTCTAATACTATTTTTTTGAGTTCTGGTGACAGGAAGATCTGAAGAAGTATCAACCTGATTACCTGATTTCTGTTCCGTTGGTTTATGAAACACTCTACAGGTTGGTTAGTTGATGCAGATTAGCATTGTTACAACTTCCCTTCAAAATGATGCTATTGTTGACATTACCAGTTTGTATTTTTACGACTAGCTCATTTCTATCCCTCTATATTGCCATATGAACTAGCTTCATTTCTATCCCTCTATATTGTCAACTTTGGGACTCAATTGCTGTTCTTAGTTTTTGTTTTAGCATTGCCTTTGGGAATAGCTTTTGAAACAAAATTGACATTAGATAGCTATGGAGACCTAGCTCTTGTGTGAAATCACTATCTGTTACAAAGTCCCCCGCCGGCATTTACTTGTAAGATACAGGTTTAAGTACTTTCACGGAGGACTAGAGCAACATGGTAATTGTGCTTCACATGTTATTCTTATGAAGTCATAGGTGCTGACAGTATTGGACAATTCCAAACATGTAATAGCCAATAGGATAAAGATACTGAGCTTTCTGCAATTTTACACTTCTGATGATATTGTATTTGAAGAATGGTCAGGGAAGCATTGGAACACTCATTATTTTTCCTGTATTGGTATCGTCCCATTAGTTGGATTGATGGATTCACCTGCTGTACATTTTTCTATCATCAGTACAGTTTATTCTTATCTTAAACTGCATCGCCCATTGTTTTCAGTGATGTGTTGATTGCCAATCTTCCATTAGTACATATTGTCATTTCTCTCTGAATGTCATTTTAACATATATCTTACTGCTTCACCGCGAGTCTTCGTGAAAATCATACAAGCATGTATAAAACTGCAATAGCATAATTCATGCCTTGGGAAGAGATTTCAATCCTTGAGATCTTGATGAAGATGAATGTCTCGTTGATTGAAACTGCTCTGTTTTGTCTCATTTAGCATGTCTTGCACTTCTAGGTCTCCTATGTTATTGTTGTATGCATGTTATTTTTGTTGTACTCTTTCTTGCAGTGCAATCCAGAGACAGATATCTGCTAGCTCTGCTGTTCGGAGGATCATTGCATTCTCATTCTTAAAGATTAGTTTGATGTACATGGACTTAAAAAGGATATATGAGGTCAGTTACGTTAGATGTTTGTATCTGTTCATGCTCATTTATGTCTTGGTCGAAGCTTATCGCCCTTGGAAGGTTACTTTGGCAAGATAGGATTCACAAGATGCACCCTATCTAGGAGTGTTTATACCTTTTGTTCCCTTTTTCCCTGTAGCTTACTTTGTTTTTCCTGTGATGTCGTATTATTGTGTTTCCACTCATACCCTTCGTATGTATCATCATCTGGTGGTTTAAAAAAACAAAAAATCCAACTGGTGACCCTGAACGTTTCCAAATTCCACATAGTGGCCGTATGTTTAAGTTTGCCATGTGATACACCTGAGCTTGTGTAAAATTGTTTCAAGTGACCTAACCAACTAATTTTCCTAATCAACTGTTAACACCCCCCTCCCCCCCCCCCCCCCCAAAAAAAAAAAAGCCCGGCTCCTTTCTTCTCTATTCAACTGAGAACTCAAAATTCCATCAAGTGATTACCGTTTTGGCTTCTTCAAAATTATCTTCATACTGGCCTCCAAGTTCATTAATGATCATGGATTGCTGGACCTTGCTTTACTTCCTTAAAACCCTGTGGACAGCACCCAGAAAATCTTTCCCAAGATCAAGGAAAGAACTTCTAAGCTCCATCCAAACACAAACATGGGCAAGCATGTGATCTATGACAGGGGAACCCAGGAGAGAGAAAGCACCCACCATTCTCTCTCTCAAACAAAACCGAACCTGAAACCCCCAAGAAACAATGGAAAAGACAGGTGCCCAGAAAGGTAAAATGTACAATTATGAACCGAATGAGCAAATTGAAGGAGACCCAGTGGGGAGTATTTCAACAAACAGTTGGTGGCTGTACTAAAAAAGGCTGCAAAGTGGGGAGAAATTTGAAAAGAGGAAACGTGCTAGCTAGAACAATGAAGAGCGGCAGGTGTAAAATGGTTTGATGATCCTGGAAATTCTATTTGAAATCGTAATGGTGATTTAAACAAATAATTAAGGTGAATATCTGTCCGAAGGAGGAGGATTATTGGAATAAAAGTGAGGGTTGGGGTTGGTTAACTTTAGCAGGCAGCCATCCCCTATTTGCCTTGTACTTCAGCTGAGCGGTTGATTTTGATTTCTGAGGAGGATTTCAGTCCAACGTTATGGCAAATTAGCAGTGCATCGCACTCATCTTTGGCCTTCCAACTATCCATGTATGAATGGAGTTTGGTTTTGCGTAACGACTGGTTTAGGAAAATTAACTATTTAGGTCACTTGATGGAGTTTTACATAAGTTCAGGAGTACCACATGGACAAAGTTAAACACTATATGGAATTTGCGAACGTTCAGGATTAGCAGTTGGAATTTCCCCCAAAAAAATTGAAATATGTTTTTGAACTCTTTTGCAACCCTTTTCAAATATTATTTGTGTATCTCTTTTGGGTACCTGTAGCTTATGTTTGCAAGATGCCATACATAAGTTGCTTAGGCTAGATTCCTGATGGCACTATTGTTGCGAGGTGTTCAAGTATTGAGTTGATTCATTGCCCTAAACTCTTTTTTGGGAGATTTGCTGCAAGTGTGCAGCAGCGATGGGCAATGCAATGACCATCTCTTCAACTCTACCATGTTTTCCAGCTGAGGCATATTAGGTAGAAAGTCACCTTACATATGGTTCGGAAGTCAAGCTCACAAGTCACTAGTAGCAGCTTTGTGGTTTTGGGGCACCTGTCCTGACACAAGCATGCAACATTCCACTCAATGTTATGAAGCTTTCTAGTCGCTACCATGAGACTCAATCTGTTAGTCATCTCGATTGACTTTAATTTGTTAGCATGTGGTCATCATGTTCTATTTATTTTGCATTCAATTTATTTAAAGTTTTCTAGAAAAAAAGGAAGGAAAGATTTCATATGAAGTCTGTTTATATGATAAGGCATAAGGCTGTTCACTCAATTTCTCTGAGTGGCTAACAAGCTTCCTTGTAGCTTGTGCATGAAACTCACTGTCACTGATGAATCCATGCATTTAATCTTGCTTAAAAGCATCTGCTTTGGTGAATGTAGCTGACTGACTTTCCTTCATCTTTTCCCCCACTTTAGATGAGCCATAAAAAATGTAATTTAGCTTTATGAGGATAGTTATATTCCAACAATACCCTCATAGAAGTATATTGGCAGTTTAGTGGTTATTAAAATATTGTTTCTTAAGCAGCAGTTAGCCCATATGAATATTTAGTTTCCTTGTTAATTTATGATGGCTTTCGGTGTACACATCATCAGTCATGCTTTTCAACTGCTTTGTTTGATTTTTGTGTTATGTAGGGAAAATATGTAACTACAAAGCAAGAGCAGCCATCTCACCCCATTGCAGTTTTGGATTGGCTATGGGCAAGAGTGGCTGCAGCTATTTTGTGGCCTATTCATGAATTAGCTAAGAAGCTGTTATACAGTAAAATCCAATCTGCTATTGGGATATCCAAGGTCCGTCAAACATTTAGGAGGATGTGTATTATTCAGATGTTTTGTTATCGACTTATTTACTCAGAATTCTACTTTGCTTCTTGAAATCCCAAGTGCTTTGCCTGTTGTTCAAATCTGGTTAGCCATGCTGAATATTTTTTTTTCTGAAGAAATTGCAGTTTTTTGGTTTTCAAATTTCTTAAAAATCTGGCCAATTCAATGCTTCACCTTTCCCTAATATCTATCTGTTTAGCCTTTTTCTTTGAGTTGTCATTGACGCCAGAATGTCCAAAATAAATATTTCATATGTTAGTGAATCGTGACATTAATATTTAGCAGTCAACTCCCATGACAACAGTTTACCTTGTTCTCTACAGGCTGGCATAAGTGGAGGTGGCAGTCTTCCTATACATATTGACAAATTTTTCGAGGTCATATATCCACCCCTTTTTTTTCGCAGCTTACATAGGTCTTCAATTTTCTGTGAATTGCAAGTTTACAGCCAACTTGTTTTGTTATTTGCAGGCAATTGGCATCTTGTTGCAGAATGGTTATGGGCTCACTGAGTCTTCGCCTGTTCTTGCTGCTAGAAGACCTGCTTATAATGTTCGTTGATCAACTGATTCATTTTCTTTTCTTGATCAGGCATCCTTTTTTAATTTAAATGATGCACGTATCTATATTATGCATTTGGTTGGTTATCTTATTCTTGAAGGTTCTGGGATCAGTAGGTCACCCACTTCGGCATACAGAAATTAAAGTTGTAGATGCTGATACTCATGAAGTTTTGGCACCTGGTTCCAAAGGGATTGTGAAAGCGAGGGGCCCACAAGTGATGAGAGGGTACTATAAGGTATCCCTTTCTTGTAGATCTTCTCATGCATTCATAACTGGGAATACGGATTGCTGTTTTATGTGTAATGGCATAGCACAACTGCACAAGTGTGCAAATTGGGCTGTATTCTCATTTCATCATGCAAAGGTGAGATTTTTTTTTTCTCACTTATCAGGTTTTATCTTCGCGTGCATGAACACATGCAAGCAGATGTGCACGCGTATATATTTATGTATATATACCGTAGCATATGTAGACCACGCTTCAGTGGGGCTATAATGAGGACCATTGTATACCGTAGCATATTTACATGAGCATACCCACCCATATCCAAGAACACGTGTGTGAGAATGTGTGTATGTATGTATCAGGTAGCATTTATTCATATGTACTCACACATGCGTATGTAAGAGCACACACATACGCACATACGTGTGATAGGAGAGAATTGAGTGACAAATGGCCCGCATCTGGTCATTGAGGGTTGCCTAGTGGGAATAGTTAACCCCCCCCCCCCCAATCCCTTTTTCCTTGTTTTTGTCTCCCAAACCACAGCCCCGATCTCAATTCCTTGTCAATGGTCATGTCTCCCTACTTGGCCTGCCCACCTCCTCCCAGATCCTGGGTCGCTGAACCCAAACATTAGCCTTTTTTCTTTTTTTTTTTTGTTTTAGGCCTGTATCTTATACACAGTTTTCTTGTCGAATTTCTCATGGGTTTTACTTTTGCGATTTCGGGTTTTGCTTTCCATCATAGATTGTCAGGGAGGGGGTGCTTGATTTCATTATTAGGGAAAGTTTGAGTGGAAAACTATACCACTGCTTTTGTTTTGTTTGTGGGTTGAGCATGTCCAGCTTTGAACTCAGTTCTTCAGTTTGAATCTGAGGGGTCAGAGCTGACATTTTGTTTTCCTAGCTATCACTCACTTCAACATCCTTGATTGTTTGATATAACTCTGTGTGTGTGTTGGGGGGAGGGGGGGGGGGGGGGATGTTTGTTGCATGTGTCCAGCTTTGGTAAGATCTAGGACTGTTGTTGCGAAGTGAATGTACACAACAAGACAAGCCTTTTACTCATGTCATTGGCATCTGCTTTTCCTTGATAATTGTATACAAGGGCATTTCCTCTAACATGGTGTGAGCAGCATGACATCAAACACCAAGCTCAAAAATACATCCAGGAATACCAGGATATAATTCCTGATGTTCACGGTTGCTTTCCTCTACCAGGCATTTGTATACTGCATTCTAGCATTGCATATGGGTGACATTCCACTCTAATCATTGGACAATGTTTAAACAGAATCCCAATGCTACAAAGCAAGCTTTAGATGATGATGGTTGGCTGGACACTGGAGATCTAGGTTGGATAGCACCCTGTCATTCAGTAGGCAGAAGTCGTCTTTGCGGAGGTGTTCTAGTTCTTGAAGGACGAGCTAAAGATACCATTGTTCTCATAACAGGTGACTCTCAAGTTCCTTCTCTGCTGTGATACGTGCCTGATGAATATACAAGGAACAACATTTAATCACTGGTGAGCTTTTACGCCGTGTTTTCTAGGCTTCCCAGGTATGTTTCTCATGTCTGAATGGGCAAAACGAGTTCCTCCTTGACGGTGTATTGTCAAGGAAGTGCATGCACAAATGTGGGTACTTTATGAGTGTAAAAAAAAATCGGATTGGATCACTAGTTTTGTAGTTCTCAGTGGAAAATCTCTAGGAAGCTTTACTGCTGCTTCTGGAAAGAGGAAACTGCGAGTTCCATTATGCTTGGGTGCCTTTATGTTTGCAAATATGCTTTTATCTTTGGCATATTTCACGGTGCTCACGTCTTTTACATACATTAGGTGAAAATGTTGAGCCTTCAGAGATCGAGGACGCTGCCATGAGAAGTAGTCTGATTCAGCAGATTGTTGTCATTGGCCAGGTTTTCTTCCCATCCATCTTTTCTGGATATTATTACATATGTACTCCTTGAGGTTGGACATAATTACAGGTATACCCATGTTGAATTGTATACTCCCTCACCTAAGCTACTAATTGTGCTAACTTACAGCAAAAAATCTGAAAAGTGAAGTGGACGAAACTACCCTGTCATTTTTTTTTTGCCTCATTTGCTGTAACTTTCTTTTTGGTTGTTTTCTTCTTTTGTTGAAACCTTTTTCCCCCTTTATCTCTTCTTTGGCCCTCTCATCTCTCCCTTTCTATTCAATGAATGATTTCTTTCTGTCTTACTTCCTTCCTCTATTTGGTCTGGTATGTTTTTCCTTTTTTTTCCGGCGTTAATTTTTTTGTTCTTCTCCAACCATACTCTTACCAATGTTCATTAATATGAGGTAGATTATTCAAAGTTGTTTTTGTTTGTTTAAATTCAGTCAAAATTGAAAGGATAAAATAGGGTAAGCCAAGCTTCTTCTAAGGAGATTTGACTACAATTGACTCATCGTTGAATTGATCGCCAAGCCCATTTACAAAGGGTATCAAAGCACTCATCTTTTCAAGTGAACTTGACTTGGCGATTGATGGTTTATGTTAATTTAATAGTTGTTTCTTGCTTTGTGTTTGAACTTAAAAAGGATTGGTAATACAACGCTCACCATCTTTTTTTTTTTACATTAGACAATACTCCAACACGTCGGGTCCCCTATCTCAGGGGTACACTTAACCCAATGGCCTCAAAGCGGACAGGGTAGGGGGGAAGATGTCAATGCCTTAAACAGGGCCCACACCTTCCGTTCAACACTTCCGCATCCTGGTAAACAGGAATGTTCCCCCCAGGAATTGAACCCTGGAGGGAGGGGATGGAAGGGTGGGAAGCTTGCCACTAAGGCAAGCCCCAATTGACATACAACGCTCCCCATTTTGCCAAAGTAATATGAACAAAATGTGTGGTTAGCGGTTTGCCCTAACCAAATTGTAATGCATGTCAAATTGGACATTTTATCCATAGAATGATAAGCTGTCTGTTTTCCTTACAGTGAAAAGCTTGTTTTAGAAAAAGGCTGGGTAGGTCAGTGAAATAGAAAAAATGTCGACCAAGTGTATTTTGGATTTTTGGTGAAAATCTTTTCAATTATCATGTTTGCTTTTGCGATAACCAATTCTTTGGCCTTCCAATGTTCAAGTGCGATTGATTGATAGGAATTGACTTTCATTTCCCTTCACTTGTCATACTTTTGTTAGAAAATTAGCATAGCTATAATTACTGATTAGTAGCTTAAGGGAGTGTAAAAGTAATTATGAATACCTGGCAGATTCGTAATTACGTCTAACCTCAGTAAGTATATATGTAGTAAGTCTCATCTTGTTTCTTTATCCTGCAGCAGATTTCACACTAACTTTGTATGTTTGTAAGTGCAGGATCAACGGCGCCTGGGTGCGATTATTGTTCCTAACCAAGAAGAGGCTTTAAAGGTAGCTAAAATGTTGTCTAAAATAGATGCAGACGCTAATGAGCTTGGCAGGGAAATATTGATTGGCCTGCTGCGTGAAGAGTTGAGGACCTGGTAAGGATGCACACTCCTATAAACCTTTGTTTACAGGTTTTTCATTTGCCAGCATCCAAATCATTTAGAAAAACTTCACAACATTTTTGCTGTTGGTTCAATGATGATTAGAATTTAATGGGATGCTAATTTTCTTGATTGTAATCGACCGTGTAAGAATAAAGTAAATAGGAGATTTCGCGCTTCCACTAAAGTTATCTGCCTTAGGCAGGTTAGCTCGCATTTTATATTCTCAAAGAAACTTCAGTGAAATTGATTCTTTGAAATCCAAACCCGTCTAAACTTCATGTGGGGGTGGCGAGCTGTGTTTCCATTCTAACCAAACTTGATTCAACTCATTCAGGACTTCGGAGTGCTCATTTCAAATAGGACCAATTCTGATAGTGGACGAGCCCTTCACTGTATGCAATTCTTACTAAGAATATCTTAATGTCATGTTGATCCGTATATTTTGGCGATGTTAAATGTGCTTTGAATATCTGATTCATCCAAATGCAGATTGAGAATGGTCTGATGACGCCAACCATGAAGATTCGAAGAGACCAAGTGACTGCCAGATATAGTGACCAAATTGCCAAGTTGTACAAGTGAAAAATAGATGTAAAGAAACAGTCAGGGGGGGGGGGGGTTTACTAATTGCTTGTTAATGTGAACAAGATGCAATCCATGACTGAAACCACCCGTGAACTCGTACCAATATATAGCTTTGAGTTTTGAACGATGAAACTTGTGTATTAATAAGCTTTCTTTTAAGAAACTGTGGAAGTTAAAAGGTACAGAGTCCCCCATTTGTTAGGTTTTTCTTTTTTCTTTTATTTTGTATGTCCGTTTCCAAGCACGGTGAGCTAGGTGTTGATCTGATCCGTCAGAAGTAAAGCCACAGAAAGTGCTTTGATCAAGTTTCCATTGTCAGCTAGGAATCGCAATCCAAACATCTTTGTAATTTCAGGTTTGGATCCTTGGCAATGCTATCCTATGTAAGTCCGTTTGTTTGTTTGTTTGTTTGTTTTTTTTTTGGGGGGGGGGGGGTGGAGTGGATACAAAGGCCTAGATCATGTGATACGTTAGTAACATTACGGCATTTGCTCATTTTCTAGTCGAATATGAGCATGTGTTACGGTAATTATAAGAGCAACTTAATTAGGGGAGAAATCTAAATTGGGAAAAAAAAATCACGGGTGATACTAGCACAATCGAATTCACTATTGGTAAAAAGTACAATGAACGATCTGTTGGCAGGAAGATGAGGAAATTAGAACTGAAAAATTGCACAGATAGAGAGGGGAAAAACTAAGTTGCTGAATTTTCATTGCATTTGGAACACTACACAGCACAACCTTAAATACTAGTAACAAATAACAAATTAACCAGAAAAATAGGAGCACAATCCCACAACTAAGCTACTGGATAAAGACCTCAACAAACACCCACTAACTTACTGATTTTTATTGGAGAATCCTATGACCCATTTACTAAAACAAACCCTCCTAAAAATCTGCAAAGTTTGAATCAGTTAATCAACATTCCCCCTTGATTCAAACTCACATACACCTAGCTTTATTCTGAAAAATTCAATGGCTCGAGGGAGAGATTTCATGAAGATATCAGCCTCTTGCTCATTAGTGCCACAGAACTTGAGGACAATTTTCCCATCTCCTACTAGCTTGCGGATGAAATGACATTGCACATCAATGTGCTTTGTTCGACCATGATTTTTTGCCATCACAATGGCTGACCTATTATCGTAGTACAGAACATTAGCATCATTCTGCTCAAGATAAAGATCAGCAAGCAATTTTCAAAGCCACAAAGCTTGTCGTGTCGCTGAAGATGCTGCTGTATATTCAGCTTCTGATGATGACAGAGCAACTGTTTCTTGCTTCTTTGAACTCCAAGATACTGCACCAGATCTGAGTTTGATAACACTTCCTGACACACTCCTGCGATCATCTAAGCAGCCTGCCCAGTCACTGTCGGTGAAGCCAACTAGTTTGAAACTTGAAACTCTTGGATATTCCAAAATTCATGGTTCCAGCGACATACTTGAGAATTCTACTTGCAGCACCAAAGTGCTGTTTCGTAGGACTTTGCAAAAATCTTGACACAACACTAACAGAAAAGAAAATGTCAGGTCTCGTGTGTGTCAAATAATTCAGTCCCCTGACCAAGCTTTGAACTGCTTTGCATTTGCTCTTTCAGTACCATCCTCATGTTGCAGCTTCTCATTCACATTCATCGGTGTTGCTACAGAATTACTGCCCGTCATACCAGACTTTTTCACAATATCTACTGCATACTTCTTTTGACAAACAAATATACCATCCTCTCCTTGTGTCACCTCCACCCCCAAAAAATATTTCAACAATCCCAAATCTGTCATCTCAAATTTTTCCAGCATACATGACTTGAAATCAGCCAAGGCCACTGAAGACCCCATATAAAATATGTCTTCCACATATAGAGAGACAAAATAAAATCTCCAGTACCTGCTTGCTTCATATAAACAGTTGGCTCGCTCTCAATTCTTGTGAATCCTTTCTACATAAAGAAAGAATCAATTTTGCTATACCATGCGCGAGGAGCTTGCTTTAACCCGTACAAAGCCTTTTTTAACCTGTAAACTTTGTTTTCACAGCCATGTATGACAAAACCTTCTGGTTGATGCACATAAACTTCTTCGTTCAAGTCTCCATTCAAGAGGGCAGACTTCATATCAAATTGATATACTGGTAATTGCAGCTGAGCAGCCAATGTAAGAAAAATTCTAACAGTTTCAAATCGAGCAACTGGAGAAAAAGTCTCTTCAAAATCTATACCTTGTTGTTGAGAATAACCCTTGGCCACAAGTCAAGCTTTGTGCTTTTGTACACTGCCATCTAAATTGTACTTTGTGCGAAAGACCCACTTGACCCCAACAACATTCTTGCCTTCCGGAACATCAACTAATTCCCAAGTTGAGTTCTTCTCAATGGCTTGCATCTCTTCCAACATAGCATCCTGCCATTCTTTATATCCCTTTGCTTCTTCGAAAAAATCTGGATCAAAGGCTAATAAAGCAAAGTTATTACACTCATAAAGTTCGCTTAAAGAATGAAACCTATTTGGTGGAGTTTCACTGGAGTTGCTGCTGTTGTTGCTATGGTTGGAAGAAGTGGATAATGGGGACCCAGTACTTGTTGAACCCCCTGAGCCAGTACTATTAGGAGTCGAAGGGGCTGAACTTGCAACTGAACTCCCTGAATTGCTACTGTTAGGAGTTGAAGAGTTTGAACCTACAGTGTTGTTGTCTTCAGGAGCTGCTGTAGGTACAGAATCGTAAAATGTTGCGGCAATCGGACCAGATTTACCATCCATCTGGGCACTCTATTTATACTTAGTTTCTTCATTAAACTCAACATCCCTACTGATCACCACGTTGCCACTAATTGGATTATATAAACGATATGCTTTGGATTTCGAACAATAACCAGTAAAAATGCACTTTATAGAATTTTTATCAAGCTTACTGCGAGAATGAACCAAAGCATACGCTACACATCCAAAAATTCTCAAGTAGCTTACCCCAAGTCTCCTGCCCAGCCATGCTTGATACGGTGTCTGATTAAGAACGGCCTTGGTTGGAGAGATATTCAGGATCTATAACGCCGTTGCTACGGCTTCTCCCCAAAACTGATTTGGTAGACCTTTTGCCTCTAGCATGCTTCTAGCCATCTCCACCACTATTCGATTCTTCCTTTCGGCCACACCATTTTGTTGTGGTGTGTAAGGTGTTGTAAGTTTCCTGTGAATGTCATTCTCATCACAAAAAACATTAAATCCAGTGGGTAAAAATTCACCACCACGGTCTGTACAAAGTGTCTTGATGCTCCTCCCACTTTCTTTCTCAACCATGGCCTTAAATTTCTTGAAACACTCAAAGGTTTTAGATTTTGATTTCAAGAAATAAACCCATCTAAAACGACTGTAATCATCAGTGAATAATAGAAAGTACCGACTTCCACCAAGAGACTCAGTCTTCATAGGACCACATAAATCAGCATGAATAAGTTCAAGACAAGTTGTAGCCCTCCATGACTGCCCAACGGGAAACAACTTTCGACTTTGTTTTCCATAAACACATCCCTCACAAAATCCAAGTTCCCCAATTTTTGGCAAACCCATTACCATATCCTTCTGACTTAATAACTTCAGCCCATTCGCATTAAGATGCCCATATCTTAAGTGCCATAAGTTAGCCTTATCATCCCCTTTAGAAACAAAAGCATTATTTATAATATTTGTAAAATTAAGGGGAAACATTCTATTCCGGATCATATGTACCGACGCTATAAATTGACCAGTAGTTTTGTCACGAATGGTACATGCATCATCATCAAACAAAACTGAACAACCGACACTCATCAATTGTCTAGCACTTAGCAATTATGGGCTAGCCTAGGCACAAATTGCACATCACGAACAACTTTTGTCCCTTGTAAAGTTTTAAGAGCAACAGTACCTTTTCCTTCTACTTGAACTTCTTTGCTATCTCCAAGCCGAACTTGAATTTTCTTCTTCTCATCAAGATCTCGAAACAAAGACCTTGAACAAGACATATGGTTGGAACAGCCATTGTCGATATGCCAAATATCACTGGGCACATCATCACCGAAGGATTGAGCCATAAACAAATAGCTTTCATCCTCTACCTTCTCAGTAAAATGAGCATTCTGTTCATTTCTCTGTTTGCTCCAGCACTCTGCCTCTTTGTGCCCATATTTCTTGCAATATCTGCACTGAATTGAGCTTTTGTACCGACTAGATTCACCAAAGTTTTCTCTGTCTCTTCCACGCCACGACCTCGTCCAAGAAAGCTGCCTCGACTTGGCCCACGTCCTGAGCGGTCATTCATTCCTTTAGAGAATGAATCATTCTTCACCTGAAAGGCCTTTTCTTCAACCTTTTCATCGAACCTGGTTAGCCTATCCTCATGAGCTAACAAAGATCCCATCAGTTCATCAAACGAATAAGTAGATAGATCCTTTGACTCTTCAATTGCAGCAACCACATGATTAAATTTTGAAGTTAATAACCTTAAAATTTTGGCAACTACAGTTGCACTACTAAGATTTTCTCCATAGGATTTCATGTGGTTGACAATGGTAGATATTCTAGACATATATTCTTGCACTGTTTCATTGTTCTTAATGCACAAAGTCTCAAAATCAAGACGCGATGTTTGGAGTTTGACAGTGATTACCTTTTGATCTCCCATAAACTCTTGCTTTAAAATTTCCCATGCTTCTTGAGAGGTCTCTGCCGCTGAAACCCTCGAAAATATTTCATCGTCAAGAGCTTGCTGTATAAAGAACAACGCCTTAGCGTCCTTTTTGCGATTTTCCCGAAGCCGTTGTTCGTGGCATGGGTCTAGGTCTGGATACCCATTATCCACCAAGTCCCAGAGTTCTTGAGACTTAAAAAGTCTTCATCTTGAGATTCCAAAAATGGTAATTCACTCCTTTAAAAATTGGGATCAAAGGTTGTGACTGAGTTGAACCATTGTCTGCCATAACGCTCGCTATGTTTATCCTTACTGTGTGTCACTCACTGAAATTTTGGCTCTAACCTTTCTCTCTCTCGTTTTCCTTTTTTTTCCTTACGGTATGAAAAAAAACTGAACCGAACCCGGTTAAGCTCTGATCCTACAAATGTTGGCAGGGAGATGAGGAAATTAGAACTGAAAAATTACACAGATAGAGAGAGGAAAAACTGAGTTGCTGAATTTTCATTGCATTTGGAACACTACACAGCACAACCTTAAATACTAGTAACAAATAACAAATTAACCAGAAAAGTAGGAGCACAATCCCACAACTAAGCTACTGGATAAAGACCTCAACAAACACCCACTAACTTACTGATTTTTATTGGAGAATCCTATGACCCATTTACTAAAACAAACACTCCTAAAAATCTGCAAAGTTTGAATCAATTAATCAACACGATCTACTCATGAGATCCAACAAAGATAGTATTATAAAGATCTTAAATGCCAAAAGAGATCGACTGAAAAGAGACATATGCTCTTATTTAACAATACCCTCAACAAAGTCTCTCTCACTAGCCAAAATTTGCCCCAATGGGCACCAAACTTGGCCACACCAAATAAGACGAATAAAACATTCTTTTTATAGGAAAAAACTCTCTATAAACCTATATTGACCCTCACTCCAATCAGATTTAAAATCTTACACAATTAGGAAACCCAACATAATAACTTAATAAGGAAACCTAAATAATATCCTAATACAATTAAGAAACAAATAATAGTGGGTCAAAAGATTGAGTGATTTTATGTCACTTTCCTAATAACCGGTTTTGGACCGAGCAAGGTCATGAACTACCCTATTCTGCCTTTACACAACAAATAAACGAGCATTGGGTTCTTGGACTTGGACAGTTGGGGATCAGCTACTTTGTTAGTAGGGCATGCAACCATGACTGCAACGGCCCACACATACCTAGTATTCGGGGGGTTTCCAAGGCGTATAAACCTATTAGGCATCTCACCCTCCCCTAATTTTAGAATGAGCGAGCAAGAGAGAGATTGAAATGAATGCGCAAGAGAGATTAAATGTGAAAGAGAGCGGGGAAAGAGAGAGCTGCAAGAGGTGGAAGAATATCCAATACCTCCAAAGTTGAAAAACATTATTCCAAAAAGAAGTGGCAGAAATTACAGCTCTAAATTAATAAAGAATAATGTGTATCGTTTTGTATAATGTGTATTGTAAAGAGTTTTGTTTCTAAGAATAGTCCTAATGCTATAGATGGTTTGAGTCAGGGTCTGGCCCTTGTGATTAAAAACTTTGGGGTTCCTTACTCTCTATATATTATAGAGGATGCAGGCCACTACCATGTACCCCATATATCTCAGAGGAGTATTGACCTTCCATCTCATGATCGACCCTCTTGCACCAATCCAAGAAGGTTGCTCAAGTATAAGGAAGTTTTATCCAGTGGAGCTTGCTTGGAGATTTCACAATCGAAGAGAATGTGGTCAATGGATTTGGGTGGCTCGTTGTAGATAATCGCAACTATCATCCAACTGATGAGAGTGCGCCGCCAACCATACACGAGTATGTAGCTTGCCATGCAATGCAAGCCACATTCTTGAGGTATGATGAAAATGAAGGCCAAGAACATGTAAAGACTCATGAGGACGTAATTGATGAGAGTCACCCTTCCCGCGTAAGAGATATTACTTGTTCGCTAGACAGTGACAGTTTTAGTGAGCTTGTCAACCACCTTCTTACAATCAAATTTGCTAAGTTTACCATCTATGATAGGCGTACCAAGGTAGGTGATAGGGAAATTGCCTTCCTAGAAGTTTGTGATTCGCAGGAGGTCTTGTTTCTGGTGATGTGGGATACCCCGACCACCTTTAAAGTAATCATATTGTGTTCCATTGAGTTGTAGGGTGAAAGACGTTAATGAAATGCACTCCATAATCCAGCCAACGAAGATAGGTGGGAACCTGTAGCCCACAAGCATCTCTTCAATGAATTTCCAATGCACTGTGTCGAATGCTTTCCGGAGGTTGATCTTAGAGAATACATCTGGAGTAGGAGGATTGATTGTCTTTTGAAATCACGAGCTAGCTCTTGGCACATTAAGACGTTATGGAGGAGCTCCCGGCCTTGTAAGAAGGCCAATTGACTTTCATTAATGATATGGGCTGAGTCAGGTGGCCATGACTTTGAGATGCATTTGTAGACTTTTGTGCAACATGAAATGGGCCTGAAATCTGCTATGGTGTTTAGGGATGAGGACAAGACAAGTATTGAATTAGGGTCTTCCAACATGAAAAGCCACTTGAGAAACCATTGGGACCAGGGGATTTGTGATTTGGAATGGAGAAGAGGGCATCTTGGACATCATGCTCGTTAAAGTCTTGAATTAGGCATACTTGTTGTTCAATAGTGAGGGTCTTACCAAGGCTGACAATGCCTTCATTAATAGTATTCGGTGCCTGGTTTTGGGGGCCTAGCATGTACTTGTAGTATTGGAATATAATATCAACCACCTTGTCATATTATACCCCCCTCAACTACTTGGCCAAGTTTATCTTGAATATAATAAATGGTTTGTTGTTGTCTTCGCAGCTTCATCCAACTGAAGAAAAATTTGTTACAAGTGTCTCCCAGAGCAACTTTCTCAATCTTTGTTTGTTGAGAGATAAGATGGTGAGCTACTGAGCTGAGTCCATTATTTTGACATACGTATTCTTTGCTTGGAATACCTGATGGAGCAGCTCAGGGTTGGCTGGGTGTGTTCCAGTTGCAAGTGGGCTAGCTCCTGTTGCTAGTGGATGTCCCCGTATTTTGTTTTGCTTAGAAGCTTGAGCCCCGGTTTTGTCGCTTGTAGGATGCGTCTGAGCTTGTAAGCGGGATTACACTATTCTAAAATTGGGAATCTTACCTTATCCGTTAGGATATATTTCTAGCTCTTGGGAACCTCTCCCTTACCCACGATTCACGTTCTGCTTCCAAGATACCCGCTAACTATGAAAATTTTATTTTCTGGCATAATTTTTATAGAAAAAATACTAGTTTTCTACCTAAGCGTCAAATACAACACACTATCCAATATCATAGCTGTAGTATCACACTTGATTTTATCACAATGAATATTGATGAATTGCTAACCAACTTCTAAATAATATATACATTTTAATAATTTTATTTATTTATTTATAGTAAAATTAGGCTCTACGTTCTGTTTATCTGTTGGTTGTCAAATATTCAGAACTTGAACTTGTCTAACAAATATCATGTTTCAGTTTATGGTAGCATTTTAGGGACCATATCATTACTCGTTAAGACATATTTTTAAATTTGAAGAACCTTACCCTTGTATATTTTCTCTCCCTTCTCTCTCCCACAAATTAGATTGTGTGATCTAGAAAAAAGAAGTGTGATATTTACAACTCTCCATGCAAATTCAATTTTTCCATGTATATTCCCTCAACCAAACAAGGAAAAAAATGGAATGAAAAATCAATTTTCTCCTTCAAAATGTTACTTAAACCAAACAAGGAAAAAAACTTTACCAAATTTTTTTGCTCCTAATTTTTTCGACAAACTTTTTTTACACGCTATTTTCCACAATACAAACACACCCTAAGAGTAAATTAAAAATTAAAATCCTTGTCTATCTATGGCTATTCAGCAACACATATTCTCGTTTTTCTTCATTTCAAGTAATATGCTTGGATTATGAAGGATATCTGCGAAATACCATCTGAAAGGTGACGATGGTGTAGAAATTGCCTCAACTTGTATAAATTCCCCCCTAGGTGATGTTACCCTGAATTATCCACACTGATAATAACCTGTGCTTCTGGTTTATGAAAGGGAATCAGTACCACTGTGGCTAAACTAAAACAAATGTACGTATGGGAGCGTTTGGTAAGAACCCTGAAAAAAATTTTATCCAGGAAAATCTTTTATGGAAAGCTTTCCATTAGAAATATTTCTCTCTTACCCCTCCGTAAGATAAATTTTCCCCAAAAAAACCTTAGAAATGGTGAACCCCCTATAAATTTTCCCAAATGTCAATATACAACAAAATATAGGAAAAATAAGTGAATATGAAAAAAATTAACAATTTTCCTAGAATTTTTGACTAATCAAACGCATTCTAAATAATAGTGTTGCCTAAAATCCTTAGAGCTATTGGCTAGAACCCCCCCCCCCCCCCCTTTTTGAGATTCTAGTTCTTTTTCTTTTTCTTTTTTGCTGTGGCATATATCCGGGTTCATTGGATAATAAGTCAAACTGGGGGAATTGATTGCTAGAGGAGGGAAGACCGTCCCTATTACTATCAAAAATTCCACAAGTTGTGTGGAGAATATGTTGATCAAATCGGCACCCAACTGTGCACCAACTTATGTACCTAGCACCTTAGTTACACATACGTAAGCATAGCCCATCAGTCATCAGCATTTCTGATACCCTATTTAACAAAGCCACCCTCTTCATTTCATTACTTCATTTCACAACGCTAGCTTGCAACAAAAAACAACTGAAAAGGAAAAGAGAGAGAAATGGAGTATTACCAGAGAGAGTATGAAGGGGGCAACAGTGAGGGTGAGTATCAAGCCTTAGAGTACCAGCGATTCAGGCGGCATGAAAGGGCTGAGGAGGAGGAGGAAGATCAGGTGAGGATGTTTGGTGAGCAGAAGATCAACTACATTGACTATGGTGCTCTCAGGGGTGATCAACCTCGGTCTTCTTCCCCTGGATATCATCATCAACCTGCTAACACCTGGTGCCGGGGCCACTCCCGCTTCAATAGGTGTCGCGGCTGAAACTCTATCAAACATAATGCATCGACAATTGTACCAACTTCAGCTTCTTTTATTCTCCCTTCCGTTGGGTTTATTCAACTTGATAAATAAAACACACCCACGAAGATTGGGAGTCTCAAGTTTTCTACTTCTATAAGTTGAAACTACTTAATGTACTTGTCAGAAATCATAAATCTATCTATTTTATATGTGACTAAAAGACTAGTTATACGCCATTTCATTCTGCTCATCTTTACACAATTCATGTGAATGTTGTAATGCATGCATATGATAAACAAATCAAGCTTTGATTTGTTAACTGAATTCTTGTGTTTGGAAAAGCTTCACCCACTCTAAAATTCAAGTGCAACATTCACATTTGCTATGTAGAAAGGTGGCAAAGAGATCCTCACATTCCTCAGACGAACCAAATTACATGTACAACTTGAAAGCATTAAGTGTGCTAGTAACTACTCGTTTTGCACCACATACGAGCTAGCAAAACTATGCATAATGCACCCATATTAGGACTGTTCTTGGTCGCCGCATCACTTTTTCTCCATGATTGGTCCCAGCAGTACCAACAGTCAGTTTTGCCTACTTAAATGACAGCTTCCAAACTTCTCTAACATTCGATGAGCCATCAGCTACTTCAGCAATTAGGCTGGATGTCATTATGCCTGCAAAACAGCACATCAAGTAGTAAATTAACCCCCCACGGGAACCTCAAATCATGAAGGGGCAGTAACCCTATCCAGAATTCTTAGAGAGAAATGAACATGAAATGAATCCACCACTACATACATACAGAAAACACATCCCCAAACAAACGTGGAAAATAACATACCATCTTTCTCTACAATGGACAGGAATCGTCGTGACCCACCACCTACTCCAAAATAGTACTTCTTTGCAGCCATGTACACCACACCACCAGGACGGCTAATGCACTGAAAAGGAAGGTCATCTAATCTTAGGAAATTTTTTTTTCCCCCTTTGCAAGCAATTTTTCTGCAAAGAAAAGGATAATGGGTGATCCTAAGGACATACCTTCTTGATAAGTCCATAGAGACTTTGTAGTGTAGACATGGAATAAACAGTCTCAGCCATCAAAATGACATCATATCCATCCACTGAACCATCAGCTGATGCTCCGGCATTGCATTTACTATTAGAATAAGGAAGAATTTGATCCACAGAGCTCCAATCTCCAGCAAAATAACGAACTTTCCCAGTTTGTGGATCGGTGCTCCCGTTCGGTAGATTTGCATTTACATTAGCTATAGTTAAGTATTCCAACACTTCTGCATTGAAATCCTGAAAATGCACAGCAGCTGCTCCCTGATATCCAAGGATAATGGACTCAGATATGCTGAGAGGGTAAAGTAACAAAGGTAGAGGGTCCTAGATATGGCCGAGTTTATACCTTAAGGCAGGCAAAAATCCCAGGAAGTCCATGGCCACATCCGAGCTATGACAGGTAAACATAATAGAGTCAATGAGCAACGAATTCACAGTGTACTCTATTTTCTACCACTGGATAAATTGATTGCAAAGAAGGTAGAACGGAAATGTAGCTTTCTTTTATTCTGTGTGCCATAGTCATAGGGAACCAACGTTCAGTGCTATAGATATTAGGATTTAAAAAAAAAGGAAAGCCAAAAAAGAGAAGGAAAGTAAATTTAGTTAGTGGCAAAGAAGCAGAATAAAGAGACGCCATGGCAACACCACATTAGCCATCCAGAGTAACCAAAACATCAGTGCCTATGAAATGAAGTAAGCAACAAATAAATTATAGAGCTTCAATGTCTCTTTACAAACAGTACGACACTGACTACAAGTATAACAAAAAGCACATCTTTCAAGAAAAAAAGTTGACACCTCGATATACTCCATACTTCTAAACAACCAAGAATGACACCTCCTCTCCTCTCCTACCAGTTCACCCCGACTAGATTTGTGTAAAAATTCTTCAGACATCAATCAAATTTAACATGGTTATCAGTGACTTTGTAAGAGAAATTAAAACGACTGATCGGTAGTCACAAAGACCAAATTGACACACAGGACTAGCAGGGCGTAAAGCTTGGATGAAATTACGCATGCAGATTGTCACAAAAAGCCAGTAAACCACTAGAAAGCGAAAGAAATCACCTGAAACATAGAAGCCCACCTCTAAGACTCTCTTTCCTTCCAATGACGAATTCCCATTTTGAATCTCTGAATCAAGTGCTTTGACCAAATCAAGTGAGCCTTCCCATAGTTTCAGTCCACCTAGTCTCCATAACAATTGATAAGCAAGCATAAGAACTTACAATCAGGAAAATTAAAGCAGGGGAGGAAAAGGAAAAAAATTAGAGAAGGGGGGGGGGGGGGGGGGTTCACTACAATTGCATAACTAAAAAAAAGGGTTTGCTAAACCTTCATATTTCCCAGGGACCAAATCAGAATTAGACAACTTGAAAACCTCCTGCGTACTTACCCTGCCCTGCAAAAATAACCAATGCTTCACTGTTATGACATAACCAAAAAAGAAAGTTTACTAGACCTTCATCCTTAGCCCACCCAATGGACAGTGTTTACACCCAACGGGTAGGAGCAACGGAAAGGAGGACAACACAAGAACCACAATAGGTCCAATCTAAGAAGTATGGATTCGGATACAACACAATATGGAGAAGGGGACACGCGATTTTTGAAAAAGAATGACACATCACGTAATCTAACATGTACCCTAATATTAAATAGTACTTCATAAATACCAAATTCTATTTTAAAAATATTTGTTAAAAAGTTCATTTCTCTAACAGTTTATGAATTGTAACACTATATATAAAACATAAAATCTAATAAAAATAATGGAAGACGGACAAATTATGTGAAAGAGGGACAAATGTATGTTTATGATAGTAAAGCGGTAGGCAAGAACAATGATGTACTGAAAAAAGGATATCATAGTAAAGGGCGTCTTTGGAAGCAGGCTAGATGAAAATTGATGTCCATCAATGAATTGGAAGTGTCCGAAGGACGAAGGGTGGGATTTGTGTCTCCACCATGAGTCATCTAAGTCTCGGATGTTTATTATGATAATTATTCAGAGGACACATTTTTTGGCACATGTCCGACATGGATACGTGAGGCTAAAAGAAGTGTTTGTACTTCATAGGGTCCAATGAATTGAAGAACTTGCCCTGAAGCATGTTTTCAATGAGCCACCACGACTCCAACCCCCATCTGGAGGATGAACCTCTTACCAATGCTAATTAAGCTACTAGCTCTTTGGCATATATTTCATAAGAGCACTAGAATAGGCCCAACGAAGAGCTCGAAAGAAAGCTTGCGGGCAATGGTGGAGCTATTATATGAAGATTGGGGTCCATAGAACCCGTCAAAAAACAAAAACCTTTTATATATATACTTATTTGGTTAAAAATATATATAATTAATATTATATTACATTAAGTCAAAAATAACTATCCTTTAAGTCAAAATTTTCAACCCTAAATCTATATTAATATGATATTTTTATTCCTCTCTAAATATTAATGAAATGTAAGAAATTAAGATGTATATAATTCATGGTTCATCTACTTAATTTGCTGAAAATATGTTGATTTGATTCTCATATCTTTATTTTGGGTGAATTGATGGAATTCTTTGCATAACTCTATGAATAAAGCATCCCAAAGCTAACTTTCACGATAAAAATAAAGCTAATAATAATATATTGAGGCACAAACATAAAATATTAAAAATTTTACTAACATGTCAGACCTCATGGCAAAAAGTTTCTAGATCCGCCTACCGCTGCTTATACGAAACCCCCCGGAGTACCAACAACTCCCACTATGAAAATTGTACCTGCTAGGATTCAAATTTTGGTGGAGAGGATGGACCACCTACCTCCATTCCAGTTGATCTACTAGTTCTTGCGCATATATTTCAAAACATACGGAGGTAGAAAGGAAAACATTAATGGAATGCTTCACAACAATCAAGGTGAATGCTTGGTCTCGAATCAAGCTTAATTGCGACCGTTAGATAGAGCATTTTGCTTGTTTGAACCGTTAATTTCAGTTAGTTGTCTGTTTTTTGGGATTTTGTAGGTTTGATAGAGAAACTATGGGAGTTGAAGCTAAATGAGCAAAGTTGGGCGACAGTTGATTCATTTCAAGATCCAAGACTCAAGTTGGAACCTATGAGTAATCCCAAGCGAGATCGAGACCAAAAGGGGCGGAAAACCAAGACAAGGAGGGAAGAAATCAAGTTTCGCGGGAGTGACAAGAAGGGCCACACTCGTGACAAACTGAAGCCAGAATTGAAGAGAGAAGTTGAAGCTTGTCACTACTCTTGTGACAAGCTATGGCACGCCGGTGCCAAGTAGAGGAAAATTGAAGACCAAAGTTGAAGCTTGTCACTCCCGTGTGAGACCCTTGGCACGCCCGTGCTCACCATGGGTTCAGCCGCCGCCTTAATTACTTAAACGATGTTTTTGAATTGTAATTTTCCCTTTAAGTACTCTTGGTACACGTGATTAGAGAGGGGCATTAGTCATTAGGTTGAGATAGTTTTCTTTAAGTTGTCATTAGTTTTCCATCGAGTTTATGCAAATTGATTACTGAGTTTACTGAAAGTTTGAATTTTCCTTCAATCTTTTCTCCCTTCTCCCCTTTATGTTTGTTGCTCTTAGTTCTTTGCTATTTCAATACTTATCATTAGCTTTCAACTCCCACACCCAATTTAGAGACAAGGAGGATTAAGGTGTCGCAAATTCTCCTTTTGAGTGAGGATTTGGGGAAGCCTTAGTAATCCAAATCACAACCTTTGTGTTTGCTTGGAAGAATTGTCAATTCAAGTGCGATGTTTGAGAAGAGAATCAAAGTCTTAAGTTCCAGTGCGAAAGGTGAAGTAAAGAGAAGACTTAAAGGTATAACTTTCTCTCCTTTAGCATAATGTTCTGTTTGAGTAGTTTAATTGCGTTGTTAGTTTCAATAGTTTAATTGCGCTATAGTTTTCTTAGGTTGAATTCTGTTTCCAATTTCGTAGTTAGGTAATTTAGTTGTTTATGCTTAATTTGCTGCTTTAGTCATCAAAAAACCCTACCAAACCTATATCTCGTTTAACCTGACACCATCCTTGTGAGTACGACAAACCTTACCTACCCCTAGTTACTACCGCAAACAGTGATCACAAAGTAAATAACCAAAGGATGAAAGCCACAACAAGAAAGTTTGGGAATGAGTATGAACTTATTGTTTGTTTTTCTTATAGTTGTTGCCTTTATGGTATGACTGCCATACAATGAAGAGAACAAAATGTCATCCACATGCAGCCATTGAAAGTGAGACATATACTATAGGGACCAGGATAAATCTTCACGGTGTACTCTTATAATGCAACCATTGGAAGTGAGACGTACTCTAGGAACTAGGATAAATCTTCATATTGTATTTTTATAGGGCACTCAAGAAATTGCTCTTTTAAATTATGAGTTTAAGGGCTCTACCTGGTTCATTCATCCATCATTAATGGCTTTTCACAAACATGATCGGACATTGTACAACTCAAAGTCTTTTATTCACCTATTTCAATCCAAGGACACAGCATGAATAAGGGAAAGTTCGATTTTGCTCAATGGGATCTATTACAGCAGATCAAATTGAGCAACTTGTTACACATCTATTAAGTACTTAATGTTGGATATGAAGAGTTTTTTGGTCATGGCAACAAGATGTTTATTTTCTTACTATGCTTTTTGGTGTCCCACATGGGAGGAATGGTGTGGTTTCAAGTGGGTTTATATATCCCACTATTCCTAGTTGTGTTGTATTAAGTTGGAAGTGGGTTTTATGGAGGAGGGTTTGGTTAGGGCCTCCACACGCGCGCGCATGCCGCCGCCACCGTCCGGGTCGGGCGCGCCGCAGGTCTTCGTCGGACGGTTTTCATTTCGATATCTTTTCTTTTGCGTTGACTGGATTAATCCTTCCAGAATCTCTCATTAATGTCGCAGATTTTCCGCCCTCCCTTAATGGCTTTGAAATCACCTTGATTCTCACCTCTCATTATAGTCTTTCCGTTTTGTGTCTCTCCAACAGTCTTTCTTTTTCCTTGCTATAAATTGGAGGCTTTGCTTGATTTTTAACACACAGAAAACATTCTTCTTCTTCCCTCTCCTCTCTCAACTTTTCTGGGCAAATAGATTATCATACTCCAAGCCTTTGGCCACGAGTGCACGTGTCCAAAGGTTGTCTGAGTTAACCTTGGGGAGCAACCGGCGTATTCGATTGGCACCGAAGTCGAGCCACAATCGCTTTCAAGACAGTGGTCCTTCCACGGCTCAGATAGTGTCCTTCCCGCAGCCTTGATTCATCCTTTGTTTCTCAAACACTTAACACGCCATTTTTTTTCCTTTTAAGCCTAATACATTAATCAATCCTTTATAAACAGCTCAATTTGCCCCGTTCACATATCACTATTTCAAGATATAACAAACACATCCTTCAACAATTACATTTACACCAATACAAACCACAAACCACAAAATCACGATAAAGGTGTTAAAGTTATCTCACATCTTCCAAACCTTCCCTCCACTTATTAAAAAAGAGAACGCAGAATTAATTCCGATGGTGAAAGAGAGTACCTTGAGCAAAGTGACAACCCCCAAATCAACTTTCTCCACAGTGCACTTGACAGACGCACAACCCTAAATTATCGACATCCGGATCAGTCAAAGTCGAGAAAAAGATACAAAAGATTTCCCAAAAAGAAAAAGATTTACCGTATTGATTCAAGCTTACGAACCTGAGAGGGCAGTACTTCAACAGAAGGAGGAGGAGGAGGTAGCGGTGTGTCGGGGAAATCCAGAAACCCTAATCCCCCAAGACTGGGCTTGTGGTTACTGTCGGCCGTTGATTGAAATAGCCGAAACGTTTCAACACCAGAGTTCTGCAAATGAAACACATTAATATGCACACGCAAAGAGATAGGGATGGGTTGCAGTAAATGGGAAGGAGCCGACCTCGGAATTTGCCGCCATTTCTAATGCTTGCCTAAACCTCCGGCTAACACTCAAGTCTGAGCAAGAGTTAAAAACTCAACCTCAAGAGTCAAGTGTAAACACCTGTAGAGAGAATAGAGTACTGGACCGGTTTTTAATGGTTCACAAATCCCAAATAATAAGCATCAACTATTCTTTATTCTAAATTTGGAACCTTTTTTTAAATGTATTAGTCTTAAATCTGTACGGTAAATAAAATGTTGATATCTAATAATAAAAAGTCACAAAAATAAATATATAGACAAATTATAATTAAAATATACAGACAAACTCAATTCAATTCCCAAGCAAATAAAAATACAAAAAGTTATACCATATGGTTTATGGAAGAAATGGAAAAATTCGACATACAAATGACGCTAACAAAGGTAGCAATAGAAGGAGACATAAGGTTTATTAGGGTGCCACTTCCTTGGGAGTCGTCTTGGAGCCCAGCTCCAACATCACTTTGCTTAGCTCCTCCCCGGAGATCTTCCCGTCCCCGTTCTTGTTGAACCGCTCGAACACCTTCTCAAGTTACTGCCATTGTTGCTATGATTCGACACCATGGATGAATCTAGATAGAGAAACAGTTAGCACAAAGAGAAATAAAATGTAGAGAGAGAAAGAGAGAAATAAAAGGGTCATGGGCCAGCCCTGGACCGACCCCGCTCATTGCCCAGGTCTAGCTGTTGTTGGTCAGTCACCTCTATGGAAGTTCTTCTTCAATGCCTCCATTCAGATTCATCATTTTTTTTCTTTAATCGTAATTTTCATATCTAAACTTGGCTTGTATTTTTGTTTGCAAAATTCCAGCAAAATGAGATGCCCAGGAAAGGGGTTGATGTGTGAAAGGACATGGGGAAAGAAAGGGCTAAATTTGCGAGTTTTTACACTGTTGAATGCTTGGGCTGTTGTGCATAGCACAATTATGTAGTCTGATGGGCCAAATTTTCCATCAAACATGTTTTTGCTACCTTTATACCCGGATTTATAAGCCTGGGATTTATGTCTGATTCATGGAATAATGAAGGCTGCCCCTCTTCACAGTAGTACATTAATTATCATTTACCAAGAAGATGATGGAATATTGTCAAACTGTGTAAAGAACGTTGCAGTTATCAGTGAGTGGGGGAGATTTTACAAATGCGTGGGGTTGGTTGTGCGGATATTTACAGATTATAACTTCATTGACAAATTTAATTTGAAATTAAATTGAGCTATACTTGAATTTGAAAAATAGGAAAATAGAAATTTGGAAAAAAAGTTCATTTATTTGTGCTCTGATTGGCCAATTCTCCTATAATCACTCATGTGGCTTTATTCGATGGGCCCCACCTAGATTACTATTATATTATATAGATTATTATTATTACTATTATTATTATTATTATTATTATTATTATTATTATTTTGCCCAAATAATTACTGATATTTGGACCAAAATAATTTAATTGAGTATTTATATATCGTTTGATTGGTCGAAATCCCTACAACGGACCCACAATGATTTCTATTATAATATATAGATTAATATTATAGGCAACACCAAAATAATTAATGTTATTTGCACAAAAATAATTTAATTCAGAGTCCAAAGCAGTCAAGGATTAGTGATACTTTCAGGTTTTATTAATTTTAAAATAAAATCCGCATTGAAAATTAAAAAAACTCAAAATAGAAAAAAATATATAATTTTCTACGTTGTGATTGGTCAATTTCCCTACAGTCACTCCCGTGGCTCTATTTCGTAGGACCCACAATGATTTCTATTATAATATATAGATTTCAAGTGGTACGCTTAAAGATAAAAAAAAAAAACATTCACCTCATAAACATTTGGTAAAACAGTCATTAGAATTTTTTTTTTTAAAAGGAGAAAACTTGGGTTTTGAATTGAGAATCCAGTCAATGCTTGGCTTAAACGCTCAAACACTGATACACTCAAAAGTTCCTCCCTTGAAACTTCCCCAAATGCTCAAACTTCTTCTTTCCTGAAATTTTCGTTGGCGCTAAAATCCGTCTCTGGTCAATCGTCGTTGGTGGATGCATGTCCTAGTCAACCGCGGCTGCGATCTCCAACCCAACTAACTTGATACCATCTTAATCGACATATTGGCAGCCAACGACAAAATTACGATCTTTTGGGCGAAATTTTTGTTGGGGTAGGTGTAGGCATCATCTCAATCTCACACTCAAGAACACCATTAGCGCTACAACATACTGGTATTAGCTTGTTATGATTTTAAGGTTTGATTTTAGGGGTGAAATGTCAAAAAGTTAGGTAGGATTATGCGAAATTTGACTGGTGATAATGAACCAAATGGCTCAAGTTATGTGTCACTTCCTTTCTTCCTCTTTTCTATTTCTTGGGGTAGTGGCAGGTGAGGGGAGCTTGAAAGATGGGAACATAAAGTATGACAAGGACAAATGCAATACACACTGACAATAAAAAAAAGGTGGAACCTAACATCAAACCACCCACTGAATCAAGTCATGTCAAGCTTATGCAGCGTTCTGAAATCAGAAGCAGGTTTGGGATTACATGAAAGTGTCAGGACAAGATCTGACACGATAAAGGGGGAGGAACCAACCATCAAACCTCAACTGATTTAGAGCACATTCGAGATCAGATAAAACGTCCACGACATACATGGTGGAGAAGCTCAACCTTCTAACTCTTCCACACCCTCGACTGTACACCCTCAAATGGCTTGGTGATCGAGATGGTCTAACAGTAACCCAACAAGTTTTGGTTCATTTTTCAATTGGTCCAAAGTATAATGACTCTATTTTGTGTGACGTGGTGCCGATGAGTACGAATCATTTACTTTTCGAGAGACCTTGGCAATTTGATTGGGGAGTTGAACATGATGGCCGGAAGAACACCTATTTTTTCCAACAAGGATAAGAAAGGATTACCTTATGCCCCCTAGACCCCCACCAATTAACCAAACCAAAACCCGGGGTCGGAACAGAGATGAGGAACCTCCTCCTTATGAGAGAAACACGGGAAGAGAAAGCTTATGACGAGGATGAGTCACCCATGACCTTGTCTTTACCGTGTAGTAAGCCTAATGTGAGTGAGAGTACGTTAACTCCTCAAAATTTCCTCATTCCCTCTCCTTACCCTTCACCCCAAGCCACCTATCGACTTATACTTCCATGAAGACGGCTATGTGTTGGGTTATGGTGCTATAAGGTTGCCTTGCATTTCTTCCTTCGATGGTGGAACGGGTGGGCCAATGATTGAGTAAGACTTTGGTGTCGAATCTTCTTTCGAAGATTTCTTGGTGGAGTTCAACAGAGTCATGCGTGGAAAGGCTAACCGGGAAAGCCAATTTGGGAACCTTCCTCCTTATGTACTAAAGAATTGTTATACATTCGAGAAAGGTAGGATAATGAGTGTGGTTATTTTGGAAGTTATCGAACAATTCTACGTTGAGCCACCAATGAATGAGATCTTTGATCTGTGAAACCCGGGGGGTCTTTCGAATGGATAAATTTAGTAGGTCAAGGATACATTAATTACTTACTTAGGGTTTGAGAAAACCCCAATTTAAAACTCATAAAACTACCACTAGTTTTAGGATTTTTGGGAGATTAATGATAACAATCAACACAACAACAACAATAATAAAGAGATATGACTAATTAAAGAGTAAAACTCACCAATTAGCCTAAGAACCTCAAGAAGGTTGTAAGGATTTACCACTAGCACCCACACTTGAAATTCCAAGAATTTCCACTCAAGAGATCGGAAGAAATCACACCAAATCACATTAACAAAAGGAAATTGATTAATTAATCCACCAAGGATTAATCTTAATTACAAGGGTCTCAAATACCCTAAAACTCACAAAATATTCTTTGGCTAAACCTAAAACTTCATTGTTCAAAACTAGATCTAAAATGAGGGGAGTACAAAATATATAGGAGAAGGGGGAGAAAAGTCGCGACATTTTCTGGAAAAAAAGGTTGAGAAGCGGCCAGCGTCTCAATCAGACAGGAGGGCTGGAAAACCGCATAAGGCGCGGCCAGTGCCTGGCTGGGCACACCGGTTTCTGCGGATAACTTTCTCATTTTAACTTCGATTTGGCCATATAATATGTCGATGAAAAGCTCTCACTATGTACTATAAGCTCACCAAATTTGGTGGTCTTCGAAGTTATATTGAGGCAGTTACAATCAAAACAGTGAAGGTATGTATTTTTCTCATGTCCAATTTTACCCAATTTCTTTATTTTCCTCCTTCATTCATTCCACTCTTCCTTCCTTGACTTTCCTTCTTCTTTCTTCTTGGTCCTTGGACGGTTTCTCTAGTGTTCTTCCTTGATGCTCTACAAACCCGACCCCGACCCTTGTGAAAAGACCAAGACGCCCCTTTGCTTCCAAAATAGTCGATTTGAGGCTTCGAAAGCGACCCGAGCTTGACTTCAAGGAAAATAACTTGGATCCACTTTCGTTATTTTTTTTCGATGCTAAGGACCCTCGGGAAATATGGATCAATTTGCGATGGATTCTACCCCCAAAAGTTAAGGGCAACTCTTCTTCAATAAGGGCAGTCTGATCCGTATTTCCAGAGGGTCCCTAACATCGGAAAAAATAACAAGGGTGGGTCCGAGCTAGATTTCCATCAAGTACGGATGACAATTGGTCGGGTCCAACAGGATCTGGACCCACATCCGCCAAAAATTTTTGACCCAGACCTAGTGGATCCCAAAAACCTGGACCCAGATGCACCGGGTACGTGGGTCTATGGGTCCATAGCAGCTCCTTAGTGGATCCAATACTCTTATGTATTTTTTTTTACTAGATTTATTAATTTTTCGGGTTAATTTTATACATGCACTCTTGTATAATAATAACTATTCTATTTAAATACACACACACACACACATATATATATATATATGTATGTATGTATATATATATATATATATATGTAATTATTGGAATAATTGTTGGAGACTCAAATGATGGATATGCAAGCATGATAACTTATATATATATATATATATATATGTAATTATTGGAATAATTGTTGGAGACTCAAATGATGGATATGCAAGCATGATAACTTATATGCTGTTCTAATATAAGAATGAATAAGTTTCTATTCTAATATGGAATATGGAACGAAAAGGACAAAATAGGAGATGGGTAGAAGGAGTTCTTATACTTGACTTGATATCTACAATCATGGCTCGAACTTACAGAATATATAAGAATATACCAATTCTACCAATCTGATTGTATTCATTGAGATCTGTTGACTTTGTATACCATTCCGTTGTAAATAAACGATTTTATCATAGATCCATTGTAGTCTTGAAATTATATAATAATGGAAACAGCAACCCTAGTCGCAGCCTGCGGTAGCAAGAGAACCGGGGAAGTATACAGTAAAGACAGTTCTTTTTCTATTATATTAGTATTTTCTATTAGATTAGTATTTGTTAGTGATCCCAGCTCAGTGAGTCCCTTCTTCCGTGATGAACTGTTGGCGCCGGCCCTACATTTTGTCTCTGTGGACCGAGGATGGGACAAAACAAAGTTGATGGGGAAAAAAATCCCCATCTCAGAAATGACCAAATAGACTAAAGAAAAAAAAAACGAACGGTGATAAAATCTTCTACTTTTTTTTTCAAACAAAAAAGTACCATTTTATAGTCTACATAATAGTTCTTATTCTACATATCATAAGACAAAATAAAGTTCCAATTTTCAAATTTTATTTTCAAGTAGGTGACGGCATTGCTCGTATTCACGGTCTTGATGAAGTAATGGCAGGTGAATTAGTAGAATTTGAAAAGGGAACAAGACGTTGTTCTCTAACTAAAAAAGTAAATGCTTGAGCTTGAGAAGCTTCTGGTCCAGTGGGTCCGTAAAACTCACTCGGATAAGCAGTATTATTGAACCAGACAAAGCAACAAGCAATGAAAACAAAGACTGATAAAGCAGCTAAACTAAAAGACAAATAAGCCTCTCCAGACCAGACAAGTGCGCGGCGAGCCAACGCAAAGGGTTTAGTTAATATATATATATATATATATATATATATATATATATATATATATATATATATATATATATATATATATATATATATATATGTATAATTTGACTGGTCCATCGGTCGGGTCCGCGGGTCCATGCCCAGACCTGGACCCGTCAATTTTTTGGTGGACCCAGATCTGACCCAAACCCGCCTAAATGGGTCGGGTCCGACTGGGTCTAGGTCGCGTCTGGGACCCACTGCCCTCCCTACCTTGAAGTTAAGCTCGGGTCATTTTTGGGAGCCTCAAATCATCTATTTTGGGACGTAAAGGACATTTGAGTCATTTTATCGGAGTCAAGCTAGACCTATGGAGCATCGAGGAAGAGCTCGGGAAAAATCGAGGTCAAGGGAGAAGAAATGCTGAGGGAGACAAGGAGAAGGAAGGTCGCGGGCAAAATCGCTTCTTGGCACGACAGTGCCATCGTGCACGCTTGGCATATTTCTAGCCATTTCAGGCAGTCACGAGCGTGACGATGTCTGTCGCGATCGTGACTCAACAGGTCACATTCGCGATCGTCACGATGTTATTGGGTTTCTTCCCTCTTTGGGGTTGTTTCTGTTGGTCGCGTCCGTGCCATTAATTGGCGTTCCCGTGCCAAACTTGGTTTCGGGGTTTTAGAAGGGTTTGCCCCTCCCCCTATAAATAGATCATTCTGAGTCAGTTGTAAGAAGCTTTTTGACATTTAATTTTAAACACATTAATGACATGAAATCATTTTGGGTATTATTGTTATTCGTCGCCCCCTTTTTACTGTAGTCGCCCCCCCCAAAGTTCATTATTTGCTCTTCTCATTCTCTCTCCTCTCCCTCATCCTCTCAAATTCTATCAATACTAAATTAGTCAATATTCTCTAAAATTGGTTACGGTTTTTGAAATTCAACCTAAAATGTCAATGCATGGTGATAGATTATCTGAAGAAAAAGGGGTTAGTTTATAAATTTTAAATTTTGAAAAATTTCATAAAATCGGTAAAAAAAATTCGGCAGAGACGGTTGCCGCATGGAAAATGCGACGGAACTGCGTCCACGGCCGCACGCCAGTCCACGGCCGCACGCCAGTCGTGGCTAAGTCCGCTACGATCCACGTACGGCTTTGGCAGCGGTACGACCGCATGTGGATCGCGACCGACATACGGCCGTGGCCGCGATTCCGTCGCATTTTTTGTGCAACAACTGTCTCTACCGAAATTTTTTTCTTTTTTTTAAAAAATAAATATTATTATCATTAATAATAATATTATTATTGTTATAATTGTCGTTATGATTATTATTGTTGTTATTATTATCTGTATGACCCTGAAAATTCCCGTTCGGGGAAATTGTTTCGGATGCGCTACTTAAGTGATCAGAAGCCGACTAAGGTTGCTTAATCCTTAAATAAGGATATTTTTATTTTATGAAATTCATTTTCGGGGTGATGATACTTTATTTATTTTAAAACTTATTTTATATTATTAAAATATCCGAAATTACACTAAATAATTTATTAATAAATTTAGTACCGGCCCATTTATTTCATCCAGGCCCAAGAAGCAGCAGAGGGACTGCCATGGAGCCACAAAACCCGCGCGGGTTTTGGGCACCATGGGCCGGCCCTGTGCAGTTTCGACCCAGAGAAGATGGGGTGAAAATTAATAAAACCCGTATGGGTTTAATTAATCTTCTGGCCCGTTTTCTCTTGGGTGGCCTTGGATTAACAAAAAGTATTACTAAAAATATTTATAATGATTTTTGTGCAATTATCGTTTATTTTAAATAACTAAAAGAATTTATAAAAATGATAAAGAGTTGCCAGCCGATTTAAGGAAATCGACAAACCATAAATTAATAAAAATGACTCCGGTCTACGAAACCCGACTCTAAGTCCGAGGGTAAGGTTACGAATTCGAGAATTATAAGAATTCTTGAATTCGCCTGTTAGAAAACAGACTCTACTAAAATCGACATTAAAATGAAAGAGAGCGGGGAGAAGTTTAATTAATTTTGCAACTTTATATTCTTAAGCATGCAATATAAAGAATGGAGTTTTTGTTTTACAAAAGTATGCACACATAACGTAAAATAAAAGACAAATTACATGATTAAATAATAATAACGAAAAGAAACATAAAACCGAACCTCTTTGATTTAGAAACCCGAATGCGACGATCGAAATGCCTTGACTTCCCTTGACTTGATGGATGAAGGATGAGTATAAGAGCAGTAGAATGGTAGTATGTGAGTGATATTTTTGATGTAGTTATGGTAGTGAGAATAGTGAGAATGATGGAAGTATGATGAGAGTTTAGGAGAGTAAGGGTAGAATTAGACCTGTCAATACGGGCGGGCGGGCGGGCGGGTTACGGGTCGATCGTATATCGGGTTCGGGTAAATACGGGTCGGGTGTATTTCGGGTTCGGGTAAATACGGGTCGGGTGTATTCCGGTTTCGGGCGGTTTGGGTCGGGTTTACGGGTCATGATCGCCCTTTTTCTCAGTCACTTATAACTAATAAAATTGATTATAATTAGTCAAAGACACCTATGTAATGTATCATTCCATTCCAAGTTCGACCACCATGATATGTCATAGTTGTATTGACATATTATTATACACCTAATGGACAAAATTTAACAATCTTCAAGTCTACAAGTATTATGCGGTTTACGTCAACAATCACGAATAACAATACTTATGAAATATATAGGGTTTTGGGATGCTAATATACTAAGCTTTTGGTGTATAGGACAATAATGCACTGAACTTTGACCTTTGACAATAATACACTATTTTACTGAAAGAGAGGAGAGGCGAGGCTGCGGGGAGTTTGAGGTTTCACTGAAAGAGTGAGTGACAGTGTTAGGGTTTTGTTTTGGTCATTTGTTATTTGATTATTTCATTTGTATATCTCTCTCTACGCATAGCTTTCCAAAACCACTCAATATTTTATTTTTGGGCCTTAATTTTCATGGAATGGGCCCATTTTTGCCTGAGGCCAAAGTAGACAAAACACTTAAAATTAAAGTGTCCGACCCAACGGTCGACCCAAACGACAACGACCCGTTTTTACCGGGTTCTTTGGGTCGGGTCATTTTCGGGTCCCGGGTCGGAATTTCGTGTTCAAAACCCACTTTTTGCAGGTCGGTTTGGGTCGGGTTTCCGGGTCGGGTCGAGAATTGCCAGGTTTAGGTAGAATTATGATGATAGTTGGTGATTTGAGTATAATGGAGATGGTTTATGAGAGTTGTTGATGAAGAATGAATGGAATGGAGGGGGGTATTTATAGGTGGTGAGGGTAGTGTTTAAGATGGATGTGGAGGGAGACACATCCCCACAATCATGCCCCTACCCCCATGCAATCACAAGTCAAGCCTTAGGGTCAACCCACATGGGGCTAATATCATGGGATAATGATCAAACTTTGGCGCTAGATTTAAAAATATAAAACCCGCGCGGGTTTTATCAATCCTATACACGGATTGCTGACGTAAGCAAAGCAAAACGACGCGTGTCAGGGATAGAAAACCCGCGCGGGATTTGTGTTGCTCGGTTGGGCGCGCTTGGGCTGCCTTGGTTACGTCGTCCTCTTCAAATAAAACCCGTGCGGGTTTTATTTCTAGTACTGGGCCGGCTTGGATTTGCTTTGCTTGTTTCGCTTATTACATGGCCCAAATGACTTATTGATAAGCCGAGATTATATCGATGCAAATCCCGGTGTCTACAGAGAGCCCCCACTTTGACCGAGTCCGAATAGGACGAAGGTCAAAGTAGACTTGATGTCTGTCTTGATGCTGGCGGTGCTCTTTTATATGGCGACCAGGTGATGTTGCTGATGATGATGTCGTTGGTAACCTTTAGATGGCAATCGTTGAACGACTGAAGATGCTGGTGATGATGATGTCGTAGGAAACCTTTAGGTGACAACCATTGGACGACTGAAGATGCTGGTGATGATGATGTCGTCGGAAACCTTTAGGTGGCAACCGTTGGACGACTGAAGATGCTGGTGATGATGTCTTCGGAAACCTTTAGGTGGCAACCGTTGGACGACTGCTGCTGATGAAGATGTCGTTGGTAACCTTTAGGTGGCAACCTTGGGACGACCGATGCTGAAGGATGTCGTTTGGAGACCTTTAAGTGGGATCCGTTCGAACCACTGCTGCTGACGACATTGTTTGGAGGCCTTTAGGTGGCGACCGTTGGACGACTGTCATTGACGACATCGTTGGAGGCCTTTAAGCGGCAACCGTTTGACGACTGTCGCTGATGGTGCTCTTTTAGGCGGCAACTTGATGATAGATTGTCCCTTTTAGTGGCGACCAGATGATGGTGCTCTTTTATGTGGCAACCTGGAAATCATCATAAAAGAAGGTATCAGTTTTCGCAAAAATGCCAATGAGTTCAGATTTTTTTACCTGAATTTTGGAAATCCTTTGGCCACAGTCTTTAGGCCATTGAAAGACGCTGGGCCACAGGATCTTGGGCCGCTGAATTTGGCTCTTGTCGGTAGAAAACCCGTGCGGGTTTTGTCATTTTTACTGGGTTGCTAAAGGCGCTAGGCCGCCAGAATTGGGCCCATAGAACACCCAAAACCCGCGCGGGTTTTGGTGTTGTTTTCTTCTTCTTTTTTTTTCTTTCTTCTCGTGAAAAGCTTCAACGTGGGCCATGCGTTTGTGTGGACAAGAATGTGCCACGCAACCATGTCTCCTCCTTGGGTGGCAAAGTGACGACCAATGAAACGCATTTGGCATCTCGAGGCAGGTCCTAGAAACGAGTGGTTCATATTCACTCAACATTTCTATAAATACCAAGCTTCATTCACCTCATTCACTCACACCTTCAACTCTTCATCATCTCTCTAGCTTCTTTTTCTCTCTCTAGGAAATTTGTTCTTTGAAGATAATTTGAGTTCTTTGGAAGATGCATCCCCGAGGTCATAGGAATCCTCCTCTTCCACATGCGGCGGCATGGTCCCACGAGATGTCTTCACGTCGCAACTTTATTCCGGGTGCGAATGCCGACCCTTTGGACCTTACTATTCAATCTTGGAACCATGCTTGGTTCTACCGTTCCCATGGCAAGGTAATTTCCAAAACTTCTCTTTTATGCTTATTTTAATTAAAAAAAATGAGCAAGCACGAATTTATTTTTCATGTCTTGTCGATTTTTAATTATTTTAAGCATGCTTGCATGATGGCTCCTTTTTATTTACGCTTTACACATGATAACCCATCTTGAGAAACGGACCAAACTCGACCCATGAGAAAAATTAGTGTGAGTTTTATGCATGCTTGGCCCAAAAATCGGCCCACTAGGATAAAGAAAACCCGCGCGGGTTTTCTGGCCTGTAAGCCCCCAAAAGAACAATGGGCTTGGATGGATGGCCCATCAGAGAACAAAACCCGTGTGGGTTTTTGTCCTGCTGGGCCGGCTCATTTGGGCCGTATGGATTTTTCTTCTGCCTTTTTAAAAAAATTTTTTTTCAATTTATTTATTCTTTGGGCCATGGCTGTGAGCCCAGTATTGGTGCTTTGTCCAGCTAGGGCCCGAAAGAATATGCCTAAAGTATTTAGACAAGCCCCCAACTTTAACTGGCCCCTTTTATTTGTCTTTAGGAGGACAACTTGAAAACCCCTGGTGGCTTAAAGAATCCACTTAAGGTAGCTGCCTCGATTCCTATGCATTTTGTTGAACATACTCTGACTGCGGCGGGGCTTATGCCGTTTTGGCAATGTTTGGCGACTTGGAAGGGTCGTACGTATCGCGCGATAGCTGAGAGATTTTGGGACACCACCAACTCCTTTTATCTGTCTATGGGTGAGATGACGGTTACTCCCACAGATTTCATCATGATCACTGGTCTTCCGTGGGGTGGGCGTGATGTAGTTTTTGACGCTGAGATTCCACCCATGGTCTTGGATCTTCTGGGTCTAGTGTCAGCGCGTTTGGGCCAAGGACAGGGCCTTTCCAATCTTTCTTATGCGCATTTCGAGGCGGCCATTCGCGATGCCAATTTCCAGAACTTGCCTGTGGATCAACGCCGCTTCATCTTCCTGGCGTACATCATTTCTGCCACCATTTTTGCCAACCGGGGGGATAATATCACCTTGACATGGCTTCGAAACCTTTTGGACTTCAACAATGTCCGGAACCTGAACTGGGGCAAGCGAACGTCCTCAAGCCGCTTCGCGCGTTCGGCTTTCACGAGATCTTGGTCAGTTTACCTTCATGAGCCTCCTACTCGTTATCAGTATGGCCCTTCGCTGTGGAAGGTGCTCGAGGTATGTCCTCGAGACTCTTCTCTTTGTAGATTTGCTACTCTTTCAATTCTTCTTTGACTTTATGTTCATGCAGTCATGGGCATATGAGTATATTCTGTCTTTGGGCATTCGCTCCAAAAAGAATAAGACAGTTCCAGCTGCTGAACGCTGGTCTAATGATGCTGTTCGTGGGAAGAAATTCCAGTCGGGTAGCCTTGATCGCATTCGTCGCATGCTAGATAACCTCACCCCGGTATTTCCTTATACCTAGCGCCTTTATTTATTTTGCTTTTATCCTTAAAGTGACTCTCTTTCTTTTTCAGGACCACGTGAATTGGCGTCCATGGGCAGAATTCGACTTGAGTGGATTGCCCAACCCTTTGCAATTGGTGGAACATGATACTTGCCTCCGCGTCCTGATGGAAGGACCCTCGGGCTTCATATGGTACTTGGGGGAGAGAGCCACGAGGCAAATCTTGGGTGGATATCCCGGTCTTATCCCCCTGGATCCTCCGGAGCACATGTTCGAGCCATGGCGCGTTGTTCCAGGTACCTTGGGAGAATGGATTCGCGGCCAAGACTTCGACAACTTTGTGCATAACGTTCCCCAGGAGCAGTTTGATGAGGAATTTCAGTGCTATCTGAGCCGTTTAGCCCCCCGGGTGGTAGGTATCTTCTTCCTTCTGATTTCTCATTATGTTTCTGGCTGATTCCTAACAGTGAGGTTTGCAGCTGGTGTCTTATGCCAAGGTTGCTGAGACGGGGGCTCAACCGGTGAGAAGAAGGATCGGCGGTTTCTTAAAGGTGGAGTCTAGTAGTCAATGCTCTGCACTCCGAGAGTTTGACCGGAAACCAGTAAGTTCTCATGTTACTTTCTTTTCTCCTTTATGCCGTTCATCCATGAAACCCTGGCCTTGTCACTTTCCAGCCAAGATGGGATGTTTTCCGCCAAGTGACCAAGGAGTAGAGTACGATGCTGAAGTACTTTGACCGAGCATTTACCCGCTCGGGTAGGTATTGTGGAGACGCCACTGAAAGGGCTGATGTAGAGGCCGACGTGGAGTCTGTTCCTCGGGATCCCCCTCGACGTTCTACTGCAGGTGTCCCTCGCACTGAGCCCCCACGTCGCTCTTCGGCAGGGGAGTACACTTCTCGGGGCCGATCTCAGGAAGAGGTTGGTGGAACCTCTCGTCCTCCCTTAGCAGTTGTGCCGGAGGGTCGCGGCAAAGGCATCATGATCGAGGGTCATCATTCAACTGGGTCTCATCATAGCAAATTTGGCAGTAGAGGTCGCCGTCCTATGGAAGAGGACATGGCTCAGATGTCCTTGGAAGAACAACTTGGCCAAGGAGGGTCGCATCACAGTGTTGGGTATGGTGGTGATACCCAACCTAGTTCCTACTGGGTAAAAGACGCTTCGGAGTCGAGTGCTACCAACCAGCTTTCTCACTCTCTCCGCACTCCGGCTTCAGTGCGTTCTGCTTGTCGTGGTCGGGAAATTGTGGTGAGGGACCATGATTCAGGTGCATCCGTAGGGTATCCTGGCGGTCAGGCCCTAGCGGATGACGCTACTTCACGTCCTGCACCATACGACGTCTCCTCTTTTGGCTCTGGTTCTTATTCTGCTGGATGGCCGGTTCCGACCCCTGGAATGGGTCCTTCATGGCCCACGCAGTGCACGCGAGTGGTCTGCGCTAACACTCTTGGATAGGAGGATCCTCCTCTTACAGTTGCTTGACCCGGTTATGGAACTGGTCCTGTATGGCCTACTCCTTCTGTTGAGTGGCACGTCCCGGATCATTCATGGCTAGCCGGTTCGCAAGAGCATTCCGTATCATCACCGTCAAGCGTGCATCCTTCTGAAGTTCCCTTGTCCGGGCCACCGCAGACGGCTCCTGGTCCGGACTACTATTCTTGGGACACCTACTTTGGTACGGCTGGTGCTTCCAACGCTGGAACTTCTCATGCTGGTGCCGACCCGGTTGAAGACAGCGGCGATTCAGACTCTTTGTGGTGATCGAACCGATGACAAGCAAGACTCTATGCATTTTTAGACTTTTGTCATGCATAACTCATTTGTACTTTTTTTTATTTAATGCAAGACTCTTTATGAATTTTATTTCTTATTTTATATGCAAGACTCGGTGGATGCACGACTTTATCTTATTAATGCACATCTGAATGATTTTCTACACGACGGGATTAATCCCAACTTAATCCCGCTTCCCCAAAAAGAACAGAAAATAAAAGAAAACAAAAACCTAAGTGTCAGAGTAAACTCGAGCAAAAATTTCGGAACCGAGCATCATTGGGTCAATATCCAAAGCATTTGAAAATACACAAATGGGCCAAATTAATTCCAAGGCCCAAATTCAATGAGAAACAGGTGGGCTGTGCCACAGAGAGGCGACCCATGTCGTCAGAAAACCCGCGCGAGTTTTCTCTTCAGCAGGCCCTGGGCTTGGGCTTGGACAGGCGTGCGCTGGGTCTAAAAACATCAAAACCCGCGCGAGTTTTGATTTTCTTTTTCTTTTTTTTTTTGCTAGCCGTTGCAAATGGCATAAATCATGGGATTTGAATGCAACGGCTCCATGATCACTTGCTGGTTGCGTTTCTCCATTTTTGATCATGCATGGAGGTGTATAAATACCTCATATTATACATATAATCATCATCAGTTCAAGGTCTTCATCATATATTCTCTCAAAATTCAAAGAAATCCTCCCGATTCTCATGGCATTCGAGAAGAAACTTGCAACATGGATGAGCACCTTGTGCAAGGAAGAGAAGAAAGAGCTCGGGAGATACAAGTTAACGAGCTTGATGAGTCTTCGTCAAGTGAGGATTAATCAAGGCTTTCTCCGTGCGGCAGAGACTTTCTGGTATCCGAAGATGCATGTCTTCCGCTTCGCATGGAAGGAATCATGTCCGCTTCTGGAGGAATGGTCCTCAATCCTTGGGACAAATCACTTTGCTCGCCTGACGTCGCCTCCAACGCCAACGGACATCCCAAAGCAGTACAAGGAGCTCTTATGTCTGCCGTCTCGGATCATCGGAAGTGCTCTATTTGGCGAAAAGGTACACTTCCAAACCATAGTTGAATATTTTCAATCTCCTGATATCCTTGAATACGGTCCCGTGATACGAGTGCGAGCGCTCGTATTATGTCTCCTTGGCGAGTTTTGCTTCTATCACGGCGACAAAAGAACCGGACCGACGAATTTGATCCAAATCGTCGACGACATGTCTGAGGCTACAACCCCGTGCCTCTAATACTAGCGGAAACCATGATGGGCTTGAATGATCCGAATCCAGAACATGAATTTCGAGGAAGCCCGTTGCTACTTCAGGTATTTCATTCCTCCTTTTTGCCACCATCTGATTTTTTTTCTGCCTCTACTCTTTACAAAACCCGCGCTGGTTTTGTGCTTATATATTTTTTTTGGTTAGTTTGGGATTATTGGCGTGCAATCTAACCCTGGCTAACTGTTGGACAGATCTGGTTAATAGAGCACTTGGGTCTCATCGAAGAGCCCCGGACTTCATTGGCGTTGGCGAACTATTGTCAGAGAAAGAGGAAGTACACCGACCTTCGCTCGGTACCGGAATGGATTGCATTCTTGAAGGAGCCTCGGGAGATCCTGTGGTGGATCGAATGGTGGCACATCTCCGAATATGTGACCCATGACTTCCGCAATGCTTATGTGTGTCTCGCTGGCTTGACGCACATTACCTTTTATTTTCCGGCGCGAGTGAAGCGCCAGATGGGTCGTAAGTAAGACATCCCTGAGCTCCTATGTGAGACTCCTGATCACTTGAAGCTTCACAGCTCGGTGATTGAGTCGTGGTTGAAATACTGGGAAAGAAGGCCAACTCTTAAAGCCCCTCCAAAGATACGCGTGTCTTATATTGCCGATGCTGACTACCACGGATGGCTAATTGCAGCTGTTGAGTCCCGCCGTTCTGGGGAAGTGAGAAGGAGACAAGTAAGGGAAAGGCTGGGTCCCCGTACATCAGCGAAGGACCGTCTGAGCGCGAGAGATCGGTGAAAGATAGGCTTGGTACGAGGGTGGAATCACGAAAACCAAGCAGGTGGGCCTATAAACCCAAAGACAAAGAGAAAGCTCTTATCGGACCTAGAGACACAGAGACTGACCATGAGACAACTGGCGAGGTAGAGAAAGTGAAGAAGATTAGAAGATGAAATGAAATGAAGGAACTGAAACTACTTTGCCATAATAGTATTTTATTTAATTGTGCCTTTTAAATTTTCTTATGTTACAAGCGGTGTACTTGCATTATCAATTAATAAAGAAGAAATATTGTTCGCAATTATTGTGTTCTTGCAAACTTTATTTTTCTTATATACATGAGCATTCATTAAATATATCCCAAGTGTTTGAAAATTGGTTTTCCAGTTGCTTGGTTATATTAAGCATAGTATTGCTTGAGTTGATCCAAGTTCGTGGGCTGAATTACATCTTCTCCATCCATAGTAGCAAGCCGAGCTGCTCCTCCTGGCAAAATTTCCTGAATTATATAAGGACCCTTCCAATAAGGTGCAAATTTTCCTCTTGGATCTTGTATAGGTGCCCTCATCTCCTTAAGCACCAAATCACCTACTTGAAGTGAACGACCTTTCACCTTCTTATTAAAAGCATGAGTGATCCTATTTTGGTATTCTTGCACATTATGCAATGCCCTCAATCGCCTTTCGTCCATTAACATTAATTCCTCGAACCTTGCCCTAGTCCATTCTGCTTCTGGCAACTGACTTTTGACCACTATTCGTAATTAAGGGATTGCTACTTCAATCGGTAAGACTGCTTCCATCCCATACACCAAAGAATATGGTGTTGCACCTATAGCAGTTCGTATAGAGGTTCGGTATCCCTACAGGACAAATGCCAATTTATCCGGCCAATCCTTGTAAGTGACAACCATTTTCTTAATGATTCCAACTACTGTCTTGTTGGCCGCTTCCATAGCTCCGTTAGCTTGAGGTCGGTATGGCGAAGACCGGTGATGTTGAATCTTATAAGTGGCGAGCAAAGTTTCTACTTCCTTTCGAAAATGGCTTCCACTGTCACTAATGATTTCATGAGGCACTCCATATCGACATATGATGTTTTGAAGGATGAATTTGGCCACCTGCTTTGATGTGAGCTTGGCAAAAGAGGCTGCTTCTACCCACTGAGTGAAGTAATCGATGGTGACCAATATGTACTCATGTCCTCCTGTTCCATTTGGGTGTATCTTGCCAATGATGTCGATACCCCATACTGAGAACGGCCATGGAGATGTCAAAGTAGTCAGGTATGATGGGAGTAGATGCTGTAGGTTGGCATACTCTTGGCATTTGTGACACTTTCGAACGAACTCTAAGCAGTCTGCCTCCATAGTGGACCAATAATAACCAGCCCTTTGAATTTTCTTTGCCAGCATACGTCCATTCATGTGAGGACCACACTCTCCCCCATGTACAGTAGCCATGATCTCCTTGGCGCTCTTAGCATCGATGCATTATAAATTAATGCCCGTGGGTGATTTCTTGTAAAGGCGATCTTGGATTAAGCAGTATTGTGCTGCTAGAGACCTGACTGCTCGTTGTCCTCGAGCATCTAATTTAGCTGGATATTCTCCTTTTCGAAGAAAATTGTAAATGTCATGGAACCATTCCTCAATCTCTTCCTCTTGTGCCTCCGTGTTGCACACATATGCAGGTTCAGACTGTCGCTCTACTATTACTGGTAATTGGAGCGTGCCTGATGGTATTGATATCATTGAAGACAACTTGGCTAAGGCATCAGCCAACTCATTGTGATCCCTTGAGAGATACTGGAAGCTGATTTGCTCAAATTGGTTGGCAAGTCCCAAGAGCTTCTGTTGGTATGCCATAAGACATTCATTCCGGACCTTCCATGTATTTTTAGCCTGATTAATTATGAGGCTAGAGTCTCTGAAGACTTTTATGTGACGTATACCCAAGGTCAATGCAGCTTGTAAGCCCTTGATGCATGCTTCATATTCGGCAGCATTGTTAGTAGCATCAAAGTCTAACTTCACAAATACAGGGACATGTGCCCTTTTTAGAGAGATCAGTAGTACTCCTACTCCACAACCCATTTGGTTTGAAGCTCCGTCGAAGTATATTTCCTATGTTATTTCGTCAGTGAAGAATACATCCTCATCTGGGAATTCCAAGTGAGTGCTAGGAGGTTCCTGTGATGGTGAAGCAGCTAGGAAGTCTGAAACAACCCGTCCTTTGATGGATTTCTGAGGCATGTACTGAAGGTTGAACTCTGAAAGCATGACCACCCATCGAGCGATGCGGTTGTTGATGGTAGGATGCTCCATGATGAATTTAATAGGATTATTCTCAGCTATGACATACACTGTATGTGAGAGCATGTAATGTCTTAACTTCTTGGTGGCCCATACTAATGCGAGAGCCATTTTCTCTATGTCTGCGTATCGACTTTCATAGTCCAAGAACTTCTTGCTCAAGTAATAGATGGCGTTCTCCTGATTTTTAGCCTTTTGAGCTAGCATAGCCCCTATTGCAGAGCTAGTCACGGTAAGGTAAAGGAGTAGAGGCTCATTTGGTACTAACGGCATGAGGACCGGAGGATGTTGCAAATACTCCTTGATTTTGTCAAAGGCCGCTTGACATTGATCGTCCCATTCTATTTTGCTTCCTTTCTTTAGCTTCTTGAATAAAGGTTCACAAGTCATGGTGAGCTTTGAAATGAACCTAGATGTATTGGACTCGTCCTAGGAATCCTCTTATCTTTTTTTCTGTCCTGGGTGGCTGCAACTCTTGGATAGCCTTTTTCTTTGAAGGATCAACTTCAATACCTCGTTGGCTAACCACATAACCCAGTAGCTTCCCCGAGGTAACACCAAGGTGCATTTTGCTGGATTGAGCCGCATCTTGTATTTGCAAAGTCGTAGAAAGAACTTTCGAAGGTTAGGAATGTGCTCCTCCCTTGTTTTGGACTTAACAATCATGTCATCCACATAAACCTCTACCTCTATGTGCATCATGTCATGAAGTAGGGTATTGGCAGTTCTTTGATATGTTGCTCCAGCATTCTTGAGACCGAAAGGCATAACCACATAACAGTATGGTCCCCACGGTGTAGTGAATGATGTCTTCTCCATGTCTTCTTCTGCCATTTTGATTTGATTGTAACCGACATATCCATCCATAAAGGATAGAAGCTCATGTCCGCAAGTGTTATCCACTAATACATCGATGTGAGGTAAAGGGAAACTATCCTTGGGACTAGCTTTATTGAGATCTCGAAAGTCAACACACATGCGCACTTTCCCATCTTTCTTGGGCACCGGGACAATGTTAGCAATCCATTCAGGATATTGGACTGCTTTGATGAACTTAGCATTAAGTTGCTTGATTACTTCTTCCTCAATCTTCTTAGCCCATTCAGGCTTGATCCTCCTAGCCTTTTGTCGAACTGGCTTTGCATTAGGAAGCATAGGTATAGTGTGCTCCGCTATTTCCCTGTCAATCCTAGGCATGTCCTCGTAGGACCATGCGAAAACGTCAACAAACTCCTTGAGAAGCTCCGTGAATGCTACCCGTTCTTCTGTTGTGAGTGAACTACCTAACTTTAACTCCCGAGGTTGTTATTTTGTGCCCATGTTTATGGTGATGGTGTCTTCCCACACCGCCATTTTATGCTCATGTTCATTGGAAAATTCTTTTAAGGGTTCATTAAATTCCAGATTATTATTGGCGCAGCAGTTCAGGGAAGAGGGGAAAGAAGAATTAGAGTAAGTAGAAAGGTTCATCTTATTGAATGCAGAAAGAAATACATCGCCAGCAGACTCGAGACCAGACTCACTTGACTCTAGACCCTTAAGACCTGACTCTATATCATTAGAAACAGACTCTCCTACAGATAAAGCAAAGTTATTCTCCTTAGCATCGACCCACGAGACCGCTTTAACTCCTCCGTCTTCAGTAATCATGGAACTTGGATCAAAGCTTGGGTTGGACAAAGCAGCGACGACAGCATCAGCTATAGACTTCTCTTGGACGGCTTCTTGTCCAAACAGCATGCCAAAAATGTTGCTCCCAGCAAGATGAGTCCATTCTAATGGAGGTTGTTTGTCCCGAGCGGGAACAAAGACAGTAGCCATATTAATGTAGCAATCATCAAAGGCTTCTAATCCAGCAACTTGAATTCCTTTGTTCTTCAGGTAAAAGGGTTCAGGGAATCCATAATAGGGGAAGTCATCACCTTCCCTAACAAATTGCCCATTAAGAGTAAGTGGATAGGGCTTCATCTGGAATAAAGTGGGAGGATTGTCCATCCTTTTTTGTTCAATGATAGCCATTTTTGCGAGCCTGACCTCCTTCTCAGTTGGCTTGTAGCCTAAGCCAAACCTTCCATGTTGCTTGAAGGTCTTGAACACGGGCGGAATTTTGTTCTTCGGATTCTTGCCCAGCGGCATTCCCGTGAAATATCCTTGTTTCTTGAGTATAACATGTACTTTGGGATTTGAGTAGGGATCGAAGTCAAAAGGTGCTTCATCCTTGCTCATCATCGCCACAAGCTCAAAGTTGTGGAGTTCTTCATCCATCGAATTGTGCTCCACTTCGAGAGTTGACTGTTTAGGAGTGAAAGCAGCATTGATAAACTCTTCCGAGATAGTGATCACTTGTCTTTGAACCAACATTTTCACCTTTTTATGTAGAGTAGATGCTATAGCATTGCACTCGTGAAGCCATGGCCTTCCTAGCAGTAAATTGAAAGAGGCTGGAATGTCTAGCACCACAAATTCCACATTCCGAGTGACGCTACCAGTAGTAATGAGCAATACTATAGATCCGACTGATTTCCGAGGCGAATTGTCATAGGCCCTCAGTTGTACACCATTCTGAGCCAAGTGTTGTTGTTGAACCCCTAATTTTTGCGCCGTCCTCCAAGGGCACACATTTACAGTTGAACCATTGTCAACCAGGACCAGTGGGATAGTTTTGTAGGAGCATTGCACTGTAAGATACAGGGCTTTGTTGTGAGATGCTCCTCCCTGAGGCAGATCTTCAACCCCAAAAGTAATCATCTCCTGTTGGGTAGTAACATGAGCAACCAACGTTTCGGGAGTTGTCGTAGGAGATACAGTAAGTGCTGTAAGGGCATCCAACATTTTATGTCTATGAGCATGTGAGGTGCAGATGAGTTGCCATATGGTAACCTCCGCTCTGGTCTTCTTGAGTTGAGACAGTAGAGGATCTTCAGGAGAGACCTGATTGTCATTTCTGACCGTTGGTGTTGGGTTAGGAACAGTCATTGGTGTGGTGGTGTTCCTATGGTTGTGGCGGCCAGACCGAGTAAGAAACGCCACATCATCTGGTTCATCTTTCTCCATCCATTCTGTCTCTGTCTCAGAATGCTCATGTTCGTCATCCTCATTGTTGTCCCAAATACCGTGGATAAACAGACCTTCCGGGAATCCAACTATTTTGGGGACAAGTTGACCTGTTTCCACAATCAAGGCAGACGGGTCGAAGCTAAAATCCCCACAAAAAACAGCATTTGCATGCTCAGGCATAGGATTACTTTGATTGTTTAGTTTCTTGGCAGCTTTTGGCATTGGTAATGTCCCTGCCCTTATCATATCTTCTATTTTGTTCCTGAGAGTCTAGCATTTCTCAGTGTCATGCCCTCGGCAACGGTGATAGCGACAAAATTGGTTGGCATCCCAGTTTCTGCCTTTGATTTCTGGCTCTTCTTTCGGTAAGGGCAAAACCAAGATACCCTTCTTGACTAGACGGTCGAGAGCTTGAGAATAAGGAACATCCAAGGGCGTATAAGTCTCATACTTCGGTACATAAGGCCCTTTGCGCTGGATAGAGTTAGTCTCCATAATCTTAGGAGGGTGGCTAGCCGCACTAGTGACCCTTCTGTTGGAGCTGGACCCTTTCCATCCAGGAAGTGGTCTTAGCATTGTGCATGGCCTCTAATTGGACACAAATGTCCTTTAGGTAATCAAAGTCCTTAACGACATGATACCCCAAATGTTTGGATAGACTGCTCTTGAGTCCTTGCTTAAAGGTAGATAATTACAGGCGGAGAGGAATTGTCTCATTGATGTGGGACAACTTTGTATGCCATCTTTCAAAGTAATCCATAAAGGACTCATCTTCTCGTTGCTTCATGGCGTTTAGGTCATCCACCGTAGCTTGCTTCTTCTGGATGTGGGTGTAATAGTGGATAAAAGCTTTGAATAGCTCATTCCAGTTGGCTTTAATTCGGGGTGACATTGCATGATACCATACCTTTGCTTCTCCATCTAGGGTGGATGGGAAGACAGTAGAGTATAAGTCGGTATCAATCCGATTCAAAGGTGCCAGCCTCATAAACTCCTCAACATGATGAATAGGGCTCTCAGAGGGTCTGAACCTGATGTTTGGCACTTCAACTTTGTCAGCTATCTTCAGAGTTGGCTGAACAGGTAATGGGACCTCCAAGTATTTGTCAGGAAAGGCCGGCACAGAGCTCATTGCTTTGGTGAGGTTTTCTAACTTCTGCTCAAGGGCCTTAACGGTGGGGTCCCTTGTAGGTTTTGATATTTCAGGCGTGTTAACCTTAGCCTTAGATATCCCTATTCCTCCAGAATATGAGGATGTCTTGATGATTTCAAGTTCGGATTTATATCCTTGCATCTCTTCGTCATCCTCTTCAACATTCAACCCTAACTTAGTGTTGATCTTAGTGATGGCTTGCAGCATGCCATCCATCACTTGTTGTTGTTCACTCAGCCTTTTACTCATCTTCTGCTCCTGCTCCAAGGTATTAGCGAACACAAGACCTTGCATTTTGGTATAGAGCTCGTCCAAATGCTTCGTGATGTTGGCTTCGGTGCTTTGGACCGGGACTTCTTGGAATTGCTCGCCAGACATGATGCAGTCACTAGTTGCAGATGGATCGTAATGTGGGTTTGGAATCAAAGGACCAGTTCGTGGATCTCGAATGCGGGCTCGGAGTCGATCACCAATGACCTACATGGAAATTCAAAGTTAGAACACTCTATGACATACTTTGACACGTACTACCCGATGCATGTATGCCCTAAGAGACTTATATGATCCTAACTGACTCGACACATATATGCTGACACAAGGGACTCACCCACTATTCGGGAGTGCATGACCTAACTCTACATGGACCTATGGACAAAGCATTATAAAGGGCCGAATAAAGTCAAACGTAGCGAGCAGGTCATAAATCGATAGGTTCAAGTCAGTGTTTCTCAATTCGGATGGGCTCAAACTACAAGCCGGCCGTTTTAAGGAGAATCCGTAACTTGGCCCAACAACTTAGACAGCTCAAGCCACAATGACTATTATGCGGACTAGAATAATGCTTAACAAGACTGACGACCCATTTTTTTTTCTTTTTATTACTTATCTATTTTATTTTATTAGTCGAGGAAAATGGACATTGTAAAGGATTGAATAAAGTCAACAACAAGCGAGTCATAATTAATTTATAGGTTTAATCAACAAATCCCATATGGATGGGCTTAACAACGGGCCGGCCATAACAAATGGTGGATTTATTAATTAAATCGACAAATTAATTTTCTCGAGCTTAGTGACTATTATGCAATCTAAAACGCTATCCATTAACTTTGTTGAACTTTTTAATTAAATTTTTTGGACCTTTGTTAAGAGAATTTCATAAAGGGCCATATAATATCATCAAAGGTGAGTCGATTTTTATTTATTAATTAAAATAATCACCCTTCAAGCATAAATGGGCCCTTCCACTTAGGCTAACCATGATGCCTTTGGAGTTAATTATTCTAATTAATAAGTAATTATTTTCTCAACCCAATGAATTTTATATGGACTAGAATAAAACCTCCAAACTAGGGTCGACTCTAAAACAAAAGGAAAAAGGGGAAGGGGTAGCACATAGCACATAGCATACACATGAAGGGACACCCTAAACGAAGGCTCTATGTTCATGGATTTTTCTATGGTTGGATTTCATGGTCTACCGCACGTTTTCATCTCCGTTCTCCGTACCCGAGGGTAGGGAGTGTGAGGTATTTCTCAAAGAACTTCAAGGAAGCCCTATGAGTGTAACGCAGGGAGAGAGGGGACCAAATGCTTGGTGATGTAGGGTGCATCCCACAAGTAGTGGCCCGCCCGCTCTCGAGGGAATCACCTAGGTATAGCTTATCCGTTGCCTTTGTGCTAACGTGTCAAAAGACGCGATTAGTGGCCCGGTATGCAAAGGATGCCTAAAAAAAGAATTATAAAATCGCAAAAATAATCAACTTCTCCCTTTTACAATTTTACTTTAATTCGATTTTTTCAAGTTTTACCCTCTTTTTAAGTTTAAGTCCCCAGTGGAGTCGCCAATCTGTAGAACCCGGAAAATTTCCGTTCCGGGAAATTGTTTCGGATGCGCTACTTAAGTGATTGGGAGCCGACTAAGGTTGCTTAATCCTTAAATAAGGATATTTTTATTTTATGAAATTCATTTTCGGGGTGATGATACTTTATTTATTTTACAAATTATTTTATATTATTAAAATATCCAAAATTACAATAAATAATTTATTAATAAATTTAGTACCAGCCCATTTATTTCATCCAGACCCAAGAAGCAGCAGAGGGACTGCCATGGAGCCACAAAACCCGCGCGGGTTTTGTGGCACCATGGGCCGGCCCTGGCAGTTTCGGCCCAGAGAAGATGGGGTGAAAATTAATAAAACCCGTATGCGTTTAATTAATCTTCTGACCCATTTTCTCTTGGGTGGCCTTGGACTAACAAAAAGTAGTACTAAAAATATTTATAATGATTTTTGTGCAATTATCGTTTATTTTAAATAACCAAAAGAATTTATAAAAATGATAAAGAGTCGCCAGCCGATTTAAGGGAATCGACAAACCATAAATTAATAAAAATGACTCCGGTCTACAAAACCCGACTCTAAGTCCGGGGGTAAGGTTAGAATTCGAGAATTATAAGAATTCTTGAATTCTCCTGTTAGAAAACAGACTCTACTAAAATCGACATTAAAATGAAAGAGAGCGCGGAGAAGTTTAATTAATTTCGCAACTTTATATTCTTACGCATGCAATATAAAGAATGGAGTTTTTGTTTTACAAAAGTATGCACATATAACGTAAAATAAAAGACAAATTACATGATTAAATAATAATAACGAAAAGAAACATAAAACCGAACCTCTTTGATTTAGAAACCCGAATGCGACGATCGAAATGCCTTGGCTTCCCTTGACTTGATGGATGAAGGATAAGTATAAAAGGAGTAGAATGGTAGTATGTGAGTGATATTTTTGATGGAGTTATGGGAATGAGAATACTGAGAATGATGGAAGTATGATAAGAGTTTAGGAGAGTAAGGGTAGAATTATGATGATAGTTGGTGATTTGAGTATAATGGAGGTGGTTTATGAGAGTTGTTGATGAAGAATGAATGGAATGGAGGGGGGTATTTATAGGTGGTGAGGGTAGTGTTTAAGATGGAAGTGGAGGGAGACACATCCCCACAATCATGCCCCTACCCCCATGCAATCACAAGTCAAGCCTTAGGGTCAACCCACATGGGGCTAATATCATGGGATAATGATCAAACTTTGGCGCTAGATTTAAAAATATAAAACCCGCGCGGGTTTTATCAATCCTATACACGGATTGCTGACGTAAGCAAAGCAAAACGACGCGTGTCAGGGATAGAAAACCCGCGCGGGTTTTGTGTTGCTGGTAGCGCGCCTTGGGCTGCCTTGGTTAGGCGTCCTTTTCAAATAAAACCCGTGCGGGTTTTATTTCTGGTACTGGGCCGGCTTGGATTTGCTTTGCTTGTTTCGCTTATTACATGGCCCAAATGACTAATTGATAAGCCGGGATTATATCGATGCAAATCCCGACGTCTACATTGTCGTTATTATTATTAAAAAAACAATGTTATTGTTATTATTATCAATATCATTGTTATTATTGTTAAATTGTAATGTTATTATTATTATTATTGTTATTAGTATGATTATTATTAGTAGTAGTAAAGTTAACATTATTATTATTATTATTATTATTATTATTATTATTATTATGGTTTATCTTGTTATTATTGTTAATATTGTATCTAGTAAAAATGTTATTATTAGTAATAAAATTAAATTTAAAATGTTATTATTGTTATTATGGTTATTGTGATTATTAAGGTTATTATTAATGTTATTGTTATGATTAAGTTTATTATTAATATTATTATTATTATTATTATTGTTATTATTATTTATGTTGTAGTTATTAGTGAGGTTATTATCATGATTAGTAAAGTTTCTATTGTTTATATAAAGTGTTTTGAAAATTAATGAATGTGGTATGGTTTTGCAAGTACAGTTAGATGAATTTGGCGGCGATGATGTTGATTATTCATCATTTTTTTTTCTGCGATCGACGAAGAGTTTGAAACTGTCGATGCAGTACATGAGTGGGCTGATGAAATAGCTCGAAGCATGAGGTTCAAGTTTGTACGGGTTACCTACAAGAGAAAAGATCCAGATAGTCTGCTCGAGGTTTTTCTGAAGTGTTGGTGGTACGGTGCATATCGTGTAAGACTGAATGATTTGGATGCAGTCACTTGTCGAGATACGTCGATGAAGGCGTGCCACTGCTAATGTGTGATTGTAGCGTGGACTCGGATGGGAACGTCATGGCGTGTTCGTGTTTGCGACGGAGACCGGGGGAAACACAATCATCACTTCATCGTGTACAAGGGAGGCCAACGTCACGGACACCCTTTGACTTCTGATATGAAAGACACTGTCCGGGAAATGACAAACACCGGGTGTACTTCGGCCACAATACATACATCTCTGAAGGAGAAGTTCCCGGATTGTAATGCCAATGTCAGGAAAATATACAACAAGCAGTCAAAGATGCAAAGTCAGGATATGGACGGGAGGACACACTCCCTACAATGTCTCCATGTGGCAAAAAAGGGTTGGTACGTGTCCTTTACATATTTCGATGAAGACGAAAATTCTCTACAGTTGTTTTATTCTGATTGAAGTTGAAGTTGAAGTTGCTTCATACGTACCGCAATGTTACTCTGATTGACAGTAGGTACAAGACAAACAAGGCGAAGCGGCCGTTATGTGAGATGGTAGGCGTGACACCGAGTAACAACAACTTCCTCATTTCGTGCTCATTTACGAGGGACAAGAAGATGGACTCATATGAGTGATTGCTGTGGAGATTATAGGACTTGTTGGGTCCCGATGTGAGTCCAAGTGTGGTTGTCACGGATAGGGAGGCAGGGTTATCGGGTGCAATTGCCAAAGTTCTCCCTGGTGTGCCTCACCTTTTTTGCATATGGAATATTGGGAATGACGTGGAGAACAGAGTCAACGCCCTTACTAGGGGGAAGAAGAATGACTACGGGGTACATTTCAGACAACATTACTGGAACGACATCGTATATGCCAAGACAGTTCAAGAGTTTAATTTGAACTGGATGGCACTCACACATGCATGGATTGGCATAAACACGCGTGTTGTGGAATATCTGAATGGTACATGGATGAAGTATAAGGAAAAATTCGTTTGTGCCTTCTCCAACGAGGTCCCTCACATGGAGAACACTGCAACTTCTAGAGTTGAGAGCTAGCTGTAGACACCAAGTATTAGCATATTAATCTATAGCATAATCTATTTAGTACAAAGTAGAAATAAAGAAGAACAAGTCAAATAATAAAGCGTAAATACATGCACCTACATGTACATTATTCGCTTAAGGCCACATGCATGATCACATGTGAGATTAGCTAGCTGCATGCATACTTTTTACGTAAGAAAACTAGTCATGCAAGCCATGCAAACCTACGTAAGCACAAGTAAGGAGGTCACAAGTTCGAAACCTCATAAAAGCACCTCAAAGACACTCTAAAAAGCTTGTGAAATGCACTTGTCGTCCAAGTGTGAAACACCAGTTTCCAATGCAAACACTTTCACACTCCACCGTCCAAAGATGCATGGATGAATGGAGATTCATCCTCCCCCTTGCTGACGGCCGATCGACCCTTAAATGTGGCCACACCTGGGTTCATTCACCACGTGTTGCCGTCCACACAAGAACACTCCACTTGTAGCCCAACAATCCGTGCAAGTTGACCACGAATTGCATGTGATGGTATAGGTGAATGTATGTGTATGTATGTTCATGTATCTCTACTCCTTCCTAAGCCTACAGATACTCCCTCTTGTTGAAGCCAAAGACACACCTTGATTCACTCACCCCCCCCCCAACTTCTATTCTTCTAATCTCTCTAATCTTATTCTATCTAATTCTATTATTCTCTCATCATCCCTATAATCTCCGTTACCATTATCTTCATCTCTCCATCACCTTAAACCTCTAATCTTTACCCCACACCACCTATATTTATCCTCACTCAAAACTCTATCAAAAACACCACAAAAAGCCTCACTTAAATCCCTCCAAAAACCCTACCAAAAAAAGCCTTCTTTCACCATCTTTTTATCCCATTTTCCTATCCATTTTGATATTAGTTCGGTGCCTTTCAAGAGGAGTGTTCTAAGGCATCTTCAAGAAGGAGTTTATAAGCTACTACAAAGGCTAGGCAAGGCTTCTTCTTCAAAAGGTACAATGTAAGCTTTTAAGTGTTTCTCTTTCATGTAAATAAAGTGTACATATTGTATTTCTTTCTTTAATTCATGTTGCATGTTGAATGAATGATCCCATATAGTTCTCATTTATCTCCCTTCCAAACTTTATTAAAAGCACACTTTATAACTATTAGTAGAGTCTTTCCTTTTGTGAGAGGTGAATTCTTAAGGTTCCTACCTTTCGAATTTGTAACCTTACCCCTGAATCCATTCTCGGTTTCGTAGGCAGAGTCTTTCTTCGGTTTTGTCTTGGCTTTTCCATTAAAAAAGTCGGGTGGCGACTCCTTTTCGAGATAAAATACATCGGGATTGCTTCAACTGTGTCTCACATGGTTTTACGATGTATCGATGTGACTTTAAGGTATTTTTTGTATATTTCTAAATAATATTTGCCTAAATTACTTTCTTCCAAGCCTAACATCTTGTGAACAAATTGAATTAAATTTACAAGAGTTGGAACAAGTGGACGTTTACTCTTAGAGGTTTAGTTTGATTACTCATGAAATGCATAAAGTAAAGGGAAAGTGATTTTACAACTATTATTCATGAAATGTGCGATTAATCCCTTAAAGAGCTTTTTAAAGTTAAACCCCAACACAAACCTCCAAAACCCCAATCCTGTGGATGTTCAGAAGTCTGAACGACGAGAAAAAATGTCCACACCAGTATTCTATGCTCAAATATTATATCAGTAGTGGTAGAGGCACCTTCGATCGTGTCTTTACGAGGGTTCATCAACACATGGTTAGTGATTCGAAGGGCGCTTTAACAGTCTAGGAGCATGCACAAACTTTCAAGGACCTCCCGAATGTTTAAGCATTTACACGGGCATGTGTCTCACCACGCCATGAGCCTTATGACGAAGGAGTATAGTCACATGTTGTCGATTAGGAGTGCTAGAGGCAATGACATGTGCGATCACAAGTTATGGAAAACACACCTCCTCCCTTGTGCGTGTACTATGTTGAACATGTTGGAGAAGACAGACAAATTGCATGTGACACACATAAACATGTTCTAGAGGCAACTCATAGTCATAGGTGATGGTGACACCACAGAGACAAATGATGATCCATCATCTCGTGACTTGGCAGAATTTGAGGCGCTCATTCAAAAGGTTCAGGAGAGCGATCCAGCACTGATACAACATATAACACAAGACATCCACGAGGAGATGTGTCCAGAGAATGGCGATGTACTTGATCCCGAACCAAGCCCCCCACGCAAGGGCATACCTAACACCTCGAGATCCACCAGACGCAACCCCGGTGTGTTTGAGTACGATCAAAGAAAGAGTGGGGATAACAAGACAACGACAAGCTCAACGAGAAAGGGATCCAGTTCTTCGTTCGTTGGGATGGATCCAAAAGGTTTGACTTGCGTTAACTATTGTAATTAATCCCAAAAAGCCATTTGGTTTTTAAAACTGATGTTACTCCTATGTGTAGGTATTCCATGGATGTGTACACATCCACTCCCATTCACCAGTACTGATGTGCCACATTTCATTCTACCTTATATTGTTGGGTTAGACATGCAAACAGCTCAAGTGAGCCGAACACCCAGGAAACTCAGCGGGTGAAGTTTACTTATCTTGGTCTAAGAAATAATGTACAAGCATGCTTTGGAGTATCGAAATACCAGCCAACCACTTAGGGGTATGTGGTTCACCAGTATTTCGAGACTCCAAAACACGCCTATACATTATTCCTTAGACCAAGATAAGTAAACTTCAGCTGCTGAGTTTCCTTAGTGTTTGGCTCACTTGAGTTGTTTGCATGTCTAACCCAACACCACCTGCAGGCTTGTATCTCGCCCACGTGTCAAATAAAACACAGAACTTCTGCACTTTATTCTCAATAACATAGCTCTATATGCATCTAGACACATTCTTTTAATAATGTTATTCAATTACCTCACTAACTACATACGTCGAAATCATACACTAACTTAATTCTATGCACACTCAAAAATTTTTAAATTGCACTGCATGAAGGAATATGCCTAAACCCTAAACTATAAACCTTAAAACTAAACCCTAAATCAAATAATTTCAAACACAAAAATATATTTGCTTGCTTTTCTCATAAGTTAACCCTATACTTTTCTGTATTTTTTAAGTGATGTTAATAGAAACGTTAGGGTTAACCTATAAGAAACCATGCAAATTTATTTTTTATATTTTTTCACCATTACGATTGATAATGTCCCTAAACCCTAATCCCTAAGTCCTAAATCCTAAACCCTTTATTTTATTAATTTTTCAACATTATTGTTATCACCCTAAAACCAAAAATAATTTTAGATGTTTTCCAAATGACTCAACCCAAACTTTCACGCACTATAACATGTAAATCATGATAACTATAGGTTAAGTACCAAGAAAAACATCCAAATTTATTTTTAATAACCCTAAACACTAAACCCTAAACCCTAAACACTAATAAATATATCAATAACAACAACAATAATATAACAAACTACTACTAATAATAATAACAACAATATAATATAACAAACTAATAATAAAAACAAGGGAAATTGGATTCTAATAATAAGAACTTTTGGCCATATAAGACTTAATAATATGAACTTTCGATTTGGTTCTGAATAATGTGAACTTTGACCCCATGTTGCCCCCAATAACACGCCTTACTTAACTCGGTAGCGGTCTGGGCGGCAGGGAGATTTAATTTAGTCGAATTTTAAACTGCGTCAATGAATATTTGTCCACATCATCCTCCTCTCTTTCTCTCTCTCTCGCTCTCTCTCTCTCTCTCTCTCTTCGTTGCAGATTTCCAGCCCCAACTTCTTCTTCTTCCTCCTTCTTCTTCCTCTTTCTACTTAATTCTAGCGAAAAGTTGACCTTTAATGGCCTACTAAAGTAACTCCTCAAAACCAAATTGCCTCGAGGCTCAGGAAGAAAAGTAAATGCCGGCACATCTGTTAACGATAGATTATTGAACGAAATTACCAAAGGGCCATAAAATTGTAAAATATTCGAATGATAAGTGAAAAAATCGGTTTAAAATACGCAAAATCATTTAGATGCAGATTTGTTCAAGCACTCAAAATTAATTCGATCAGTCTTAAACCGAAGTAAGAGTCATGGATACGAAACCCTAGAGCTCGAGAAATCTAGAGAAAACAGATGAAATTTTGAAATTAGGGTTTAATGGATGAACCTTTTCGATTTCTGGACTCAAGTTCGTGGATTTGAAGCAGCTTCTTCCTGTAATCGGCAATTGTAGTGCGACAGCGAACATCTTCCTCAGTAGCCGGAGACGACATGGATTGCAACTTCTGAGGAGTTATTTTAGTAGGCTATTGAAGATTTACTTAATTCTATGGGTAATTCTTTCTGTCCATTTCTTCAACGCTTCCTCCAAAACTACAGGTGTTTCAATCGATCTATCCTACTCAAAACTCCATCTTTCTACCCCTGTTCAAAACATTTTGCTCCCCTCTTCTTCCCCCCTTTCCCTTTTTCCCCATCCGAATTTTCTGTTTCATTTCCATTTCCAATTTGTATTCCATCGGATGTTTTTCTGTTGATTTTCCGACCAATTTCAGGTTTTATTCGGGATCGATTGGGTGGGGGGTTGATATGATTCATCGGAGATTGTTTTCCGATTACAATGCTGCTCAAATAGGGTTCATTCTTTGATACTTAGGTGTTAATTTCCGGGTTTCACAAACGATATTAACATGGTAATTAAGGAAATAGTTTTAATTGTTTTCCTTTTATAAATTTCTGATTGTAAGAAGAAATGTATTGAATTTAGCATGTTTTTGATTGATTGAATTCCCCAAAAAGCATGATTCTTGACAAATGTTGTCATGACAATTTGGGGCGGATGGCGGTGGAAGTGAAGGTGGTTGGGTAGTTTTTTGGTGGCTGTATAGGTGAGGTGTGGTGGTAGTAATGGTGGTTTGAAAGTTTTGTAGTGGTAAAGATGGATGAGGGTGATGATGGAAGAAGAAGGAAAAAGGAGGAGGAAGAAGAAGAAGTTAGGGGGGGACTGGAAATCTGCAATGGAGAGAGAGAGAGAGAGAGAGAGAGAGAGAGAGAGAGAGAGAGAGAGAGAGAGAGAGAGAGAGGAGGGATGATGTGGACAAATATCATTGACGCAGTTCAAAATCGACTAAATTTATCTCTCTCCACCAGATCACAGTTAAGTAAATCTTAACTACGTGGCGTATATCGCAAGATATATACAAAGCTCATATTATTTAATCAAATCGAAAGTTCGTATTATTAAGACTTATATGGCCAAAAATTCGTATTATTAGAATCCAATTTCCCTAAAAACAATGACAACAACATTACAAATAACAAACTAATAATAACAGCAATGACATTAACATTACTAATATAACCAAGTTCATCAGATATAAATAATTAATAATAATTTTTAACATTATAAACCCTAAACAATAATATCTAAATAATTAATAATAATATTTACAATACTATAATCAATTATTAACATTATTAACTATAATATATATTTATTTAATAATAGTAAATAACAAAATAACAAAAATCTATATTATTATTAATAATTACATTAATTAATAACATTCTTTTCTTTGATAGCAATTAATAGCATTCTTAACGATAATATCTAAATAATTAATAATAATATTTAGAATAATATAATTAATAACATTATTAATAATAATATTACCAACAAAATATATATAAATCAAAACCTACTTAAAAGCATGTAATTCAATGTGTGTCCCAAATATTGATTTCCAAGAATGCCCTCCTTCAAAGCTCATAATCCATTTTGTGTCCCAAATATTATTTGAGGCCCCTTTTTTTTTAAAAAAAAAAAGAAAAAGAAAAATTGCAATGTGCTTTGTGATCTATAGTGTTTTTTATTTTCTATTGGAAATTGATATAAGCTTTATGATATGTATGAATTTAAAATCTAAATCTATACTATAATAAAAAGCAAATAAAGGATATAAATGTCCCCATTTTGATTTATTGTCCCTCTTGATATCATTTTTCTTTAACTTTTTTATTTTTTTGTTTTGTCCCAGTTGTTGTTGTTATTATTATTATTATTATTATTATTATTATTATATTTATATTGTTGTTGTTGTTGTTATTATTATTATTATTTACTAAATCATGTCTACATTCAAGCATAATTTCAACATATTTTTTTGGTTTTATTTCATTTATATAAGCTATAGTTATATACTTATATAAAAAGTAAACAAGGGAAATGTTTAGTCATTAAATAAAAATGTTATTTATTATAGACTTGCATTTATATGAAATATTTTAGAAAAACTCTAAACAAAAAATTATTTTGTACCAGTTATTTATATTAATTTTATTTAGTTAGTTTAGATGTCTATTTTATTTTTTCACGAACAAACAATTAATCATTGAATTAAATTAAAATTATTTTTTTTTTCAATCAAACTAACATTAAATTTCAAGTTTTATATTAGGTAGGGTATTTTTATTCCATATTAATATGTTAAAATTTATATTTATAATTGTCGGGGTCCGACCGTCAGTGCGTGCAAAGCACCACGATAGCCAACTTATAATTAATATAGAATCATATCTATGGTTGAAAATTTTTGATGTAAAAACACTATATAATTTACTTTGTCTATTCCTATTTTCACGTACTTATATCGGTAATTTTAGATGTAGTTTCAATTAAACTCATCGATCATCATGATATACTTACCTCGTATAATATAATCTCGGTCACATAAATTAAATTTGCAATAAAATCATACAATAATTAGCTAAAAATGTTGTTTTTGATTGAATAGATTTAAACCGTACTTATTTACAATTAATGTTAGTTACAATTAATATATAATCATATTTGTGGTTGAATAATTTCTGATGTAAGAACAATACGTAATTCATGGTGCCTATTCCTATCTTCATGTAATTATATTGATAATTAAATATAGTACCAATATAAAACCTACCATGATGTATTTATCTCGTATATTATATTATGCACTTTGCCTATTCCTATCTTCATTTACTTATATTTGTAATTTTAAATATATTATCAATTAAACTTATTATGATATATTTATTTCGTATATTATAATATGGGTCACAAAAATAAATTTACAATAATTTTTTTGGACTCAAAAGTGAGTGCATATTTTTATATTATGCGATTTGTTACAAGAACCCTTAAGGCTTAAGCTATGCTTCTATAGTATCCAAAGCTAAAGCATATAACTATGTTTTGACCTATTTACAATATAGTTTCAATGTGTATCATAAAATGTTAGTAATTAGATAACAATACTTATTATTTTAAACTTGTATTTATATGAAATATTTTAGACAAGTTCTAAACAAAAAAAATTATTTTATACCAGTTAAATTAGTTTTGATATCTAACTTATTTTTCCACATCAATAATTGACCATTGAATAAAATTAAAATTAAAATTTATTTTTAATCAAATTAAAATCAATTTTTATATTTTTATAATATGTAGGGTATCTTTTTAATATTAGTACTCCCTTCGCTCCAAATGAATTGTCACTTTGACTAAATTTTGACCATTAATTCTTTTTAAATTACAATGAGTTACAATATAAAATTACCTCCATTGTAATTTTAGTAAAGTGTCTTTTTAATGATGATAATTTCATACAATAGCGCATTGAAATTTATGAGTAAATAGCAGTAAAAATTTAGCCAAAGCGACAATTAATTTGAAACGAAGAGACTATTAAAATTTATATTTATAACTACTAGTAATTAATAAAACAATCCATCTTGAAATTCACTACAACCATGAAATTTTCCTGAAAACCGCGGGTGGCTGCACGGTGTTCGCGGCGAGCCACGGCCCAGCGTTGCACGCTGATCGCGGCATGATCGCGGTCACTGCCGCGATCCACATGCGGCCCTGGGCCGCGGCTCGCCATAATCGCCGTGCGGCCACCGCATTTTTCCGAAATTAATTTCAACCGACTGCGTTTTTTTTTCTTCAAAATTTCAACCTATATCCGAAAATTCAAAATGCAATTGACTTACCTCAAGGTCGGCGATTACTATTACTCTCTCTCCTGGGATGACGGTGGTGTGGTGGCGGCCGTTGGTGGTGGTTTGAGAGCGTTGTCTCGAGAGAGAAAGTAGAGAGAAGGCAGAGAGTGAAGTAATGAGGGTTAAGGGCGATATTAGAAAATATTATGAAAAAAGTGGGCGACACTAGTAAAAGGGGGGCGATGAATAGTAATCGGGATTTTGAAAACCTTCCCCAAATCTCTTGTATCTTTATCCATTAATTCCTATGGTGGTGGTAAAGAGTATTCACTTTAGGATTTGATTAGTGGATAACCTTTCCATCAAGCTAGGTGTAGATTTTCATGGTTGTTCAAGTGAGAATTGGTGGTTCATTCCTTTAAGCCTTCACTTGGATACCAAAGGTTAATCTTGGTGAGATACTCTTTATAGATTAATCATATCTCCTTTTTTATTGCTTCGTTGCTTATTTGCCTTCAATCCGCAAAAATCTGAAAAGAGGTTGTGTTTGAGTTGGGTTTCCTTACGTTCTAGGTTGATTAATGGGGATTCTTGGCTTTTTAATCCATAATTGCTAATCTAATTCAGATTAGGTTACACTTTGACGCTAGCATGACCGACCAATTATGCTATGCTTCTAGCGCTTCGTAGGTTGGCTTCAAACGAGGTTCAGAGGGGAGCCCTCTTGTCTAGCATAACCAGCAGGTCACACTCTGGGTTGGGTTTTTTTGTGATTTTTTAGCTCTATTTTGGTTTTTCTTGCGTTTTTGGAATTTTGTTTGTGGGTCAGGTTTTTTTGAACTTTCTCATCTTGTTATACAATTGGACGAGCCTAAATTACGCCTAGAAAAATAAAATTTCATACTAATTAAAAGACCGGTGACATATAGAAGTATATGAAAAATTTTTCTACTTATGACCGGTTGCCTGTTTTGACCAATTCAACTGGTTACCCAGGTCAACCGGTCAAACAAATCCGACCGGTTAACCTGTTAACCCACTGGGTCAACCAATTCGGTGATCAATTCAGCAGTGACAACATAGCATGACAACAAAATTTAAAATTCTAAATCCGCCAAAGTGTCAAAATTATGCATCAATAGCTGGAAAGATTAATCACCCAAAATATTTATTTATCGCTCAAAAGAATTTGACAGCTCTCCTCTAGTTTGGTCACAACAGGGTTATTTGTAAAATAAAGTAAGCATCAAAGACTTGAAGTTCCATGGTGTGGATACTTTCTTATAAAATCCATAACTACTGAGAACAATTCAGTTTGATGCAAGGTAAACTCATGATCTGCACCTTCTATGACTTGGAGCTGGTGATTGGGGATGACCTTGTCAAACTCTAGCGCATCTGTAACCGGTACAATTTGGTCCTTGGAGCCATGAACAGTTAATACTCTGCACGAAAAAGTTGTTACATATCATCTGTGTTCAAATCAATTCAAAGCTAAGGTGATGCTGGGCCAGCTAGTTTAGACCAAACACGAAGTTAATAGTCGTGTTCACATAACCTGTTTTGTTGGAAACCTTGAGTATGATCTGGTTCTTCAGTTGAGCTAATTAATTAATATCAGCATCTTCTAATTGGTAACCAGGTCCTTTCAGATTTTCAGCTTTGCCAGCTCAGACCAGCAGATACATAAAGGAATAAAAACTAGATTGTTCTTTATCTTTGACACAGACAAATTTCATCTTTTTCACCCTCTTGCATTGACCTTTGCATTGTCAAAGCAAATTTTAGCAGTGAAAAAAAAAAGAACATATTATACAATTTAAGATCCCTTCGAACATAGCAGATGACATAGAAGCTCTAGTGCTGATGTATAGTCATATCAATGGGGACTATCAAAGAAAACCCAACCTGCAATTGACATGTATTAACCCGCATGCTGCTGGCATATCTGTAGAAAGGCGGTCCCCTAAGCTCTCTTCACTTACCCGATACTGAAACTTTCCTGTTATATAGAAATTCCAACAATTATAAGCTGAAGAATTGGGAGTTGCCTTCATCCATGAAATATAATCAGTAAAGAGCTTGCACCCTGTGAACCCCTAGAAAGCAAAGATGTATGTACAGCTTTCAGTTTGGCTTACCTTTTCTACTGTAAACATCAATGTATCCATCTCGCTGAATCCTTTCCAAATAATCCTTACCCAGGCGACCTTCCATACCTTTTGTGAGATCAAAGCGGCCAGACATATTAATGACTGTAAAAACATCGTGGTATTTTGATGCATACAGCAGCACCACATTTCCTCCTGTCTTCAGCAACAGCATGGAAGTTATTTACAACATAGTTTATCTGAAAGCAAATGTCTACTTAGATGACTCAGAATGCTGCACCATTTGTAAATTTAAATGTAAACCAGAGATTCATGACATGAGAATTAACTTCTAAGGTTACACATGCCACAATGAAGGTGGTCTAATCTCATTTGGCCCTAACTTGCTTTTTGGTCTCATTAGAATTTTCCCCTTCCATCTAACTTAAAACCTAAGCTTATGCTTGCTCCTTGGTACTTTTGCCTTTACAGGGCTGGGACAGTCATCTACCAGAGATTTAAACAGGCAGAAAATCAAGTATATCTGTGGTTTTGCTTGGGCTAATTGTTTGTTGTTGGCTACCCATTCAGTGGGAAAATTGTGCACTGTTAACCCCTTTAGCCATTTAGAAGAGTGCTTAGACTGAAAAAGCCTAGGGTGTAAAAAGGCACAAAGGGGTCCCGGAGACTATGTGCATTTTGGACGTTAGGCGCTCTTCATATGTATGTATTTTCTTTGCATGAAAATCACTCCCACATGAGTACAGTAGAGAAGAGTAGAAGTCATGAGCGTTTTCAAAGGGGTTTTGGATCCCAACACACACACACACATATGTGCTTGGATCCAAAGGGAGCACAAAAGCCATGCATTTTGTGGGCTTTTCGGATGACTTGATCCATATCTCCCTAGGGTCCATCATTCGGGATTTGCTCACAATTTATTGTGGGATTATTTCTTTGTTGACCAAGGTTCTTTTAGGTTGACTTTGGGTATTATGAGGGCATCAAAGGTTACCCAAGGGCTTTTAAAGTCCTAGGATTTTAGTAAACCTCGTTTTGATCGGTTTTGAAGCAATTTTGGCTAAGGGTGGGCATTTTTCAAGTGTAGGGCAACTTCATCATTTTTGCCTTGGGCTATAAATATTATCACATATATTGAAGAAGCCTTGGAGAAGAAGAATATGGGCAAAAGGGGGCAAGACATTCAGCTATCAAATGGAGGAAATTCAAGAGGAATACACTTGCATACACCCATATCTCAAGTGTACTACTTGTACCTTTTATTCCCCCATTTATTTTGGTTCCCCCCCCCCCCCCCCCAAAAAAAAAAAAAAAAATCCTTTCCTTAGCTATTGTAGAAGTTGTATTACTGCTGATTTCAGCTCCCAAGTTGTTTTTCACATAGCATAGGCAGAATAATAGTTAGAAAATCCCCTCCCTTGATCACTTGTAATGGGTAAAATCTAGGCCATTGATTTTGGATCTCCTCAGATTAGGGTTTCATGGCCCATCTTTCCTTTTCATTTCCTTAAAATATTAGAGCTTAGGAAAGGGGTGAATAAGCTGAATATGATGATTAAATACAATGGTATTTTGAGACAAAAAATCTCTCTTTAAAGCTTTATCCTTATGAATGGTGATGATTTGCTAGAATTCTTTAGAGGGGAGTTGGTGCTTGGCTTTAAGCTCTTCTAGGTGAATTCTCTTGATGATCAAGACTCCATTTCTTGTGGCCTAGCCTTTATGGGTTGTGTTTTGTAATCCTAGGCCAACGTGGTGAGTACCAACTCTTTATCGTTGATCATATCCCATTTTTTTTAATTTTTTTATGTTTTTTATTTTTGGCATGCTACTGTTGCTGGCTGTTTTGCCATGTGAGAGGGGTTGTCTTTCATTCATTTTGGTTTGGTTAGGGTACTGGAGGTGTTCATAATCTTATTAGGATTGTTCATTTCAAGTTTGAAACATTTTGGTTGAAATTTATGCAAGATATGTTCACTTGATCAAGCAAGGGACTGCTTGGATATAGTTGTGGGATTAGTGCTTGAAATCAGTTAAAATATGGATTGTGGCATGTCTTGTTGATCCTAGGGACTCTAGACTCCATAAAGATTAAGTCTTGTGTTTGAAAACGGATCAATGACTCTCGCCTCACCCTGTCTGAAGCGCCAAGGTCTGCGCCTCTCACCTCAATGTGCTAAGGCACGCTTTTTTAAACTCAGGAGGATTGACTGACAAACAACAGCTGAAGCCAGAGAATCCTAAGTAGCTGCACTCTGTTAACCCCAGGGCCCACCTAATGACCTTAGATATGCTTCTTGAACAAACCATAAGCAAGAAATTCTTTTTTCCATCATATTCAGTTTGTATAGATTTTGTTAGTTTCCAATCTCTCCAAAATCCAAATAATGCATACCTTTACTGTGCCCAATGATAGTGTTTACAGCACGGTTTGTTCCACGGAAATGTTGGATGACTGCACGCAAGTCTTCAGCTTCTCTGCGATAGTTACCATATGCAAATGATCCCTCACTTTCCCTGCAGAAAACAGGATCTGAAGTATGAACTGTGTACCTTTGGATTTTAATAACCTTCAAAGGCAGCATTTCTTCCTTTTTTTCTTTATTGATGAGGCCCCAATACTTCCTAGGTCATGCTCACAGATCTACCACATTCTATTTATTTAATCCTGCCAAATTTAACTTGTTTTTTAGCTTACCCATTTCCAGCAAAGTCAAAGCGGAAGGCACTAATTCCAATGTTTTCTAGAGCGGCAGCAAGGCTCACCATGGGAATCTGATCCTGTAATTATTGAACTGAAGTGAACATTCTAAAAAGCTCCCTGCAACTTAGGTTTGCAAGAATTCACAACTATCCAAATCCGACTTCATAGTAAATTTGCGAACCAGCAGTATCAGCTAACCCCCATGCAGTCACATAAAATATAAGACAAAGGGCAGAAATAAGTATTGTGCGTGACAGAAACATATTCAGAAGAAAACCTTTCCAACTCACCCAGAAGTTAGTCATATCACAATACTACAAAAGCAACCTGATTATCGTTATCATACAACCATCAAAGCCCTGACCCTCAGTTTGTAGTATTTAATCTCAACAAGACTCAATTGCAATGGACAAAAAAACAGCCCAAATCATCCAAACTTTCATAGGAAATTGAGGAAAGCAAATACTCAATTTTCAGAAAACAGGTTGTCCATCTTGCAGCTGAGGACAAGAATGGAAGAACAATAAAGCTTGTGCAAGTAGCTGAACTATGGCACAATTCCAAGTTTCCGTCAGAAATTACTAACCTTGGTGGACCTCACTCCATGGCACAAAATGACAAGTTCCTGGGAACCTGTTTCATGCAGTATACCTACAAGTTTTTCTCCATGATAATTTGGTATCGAAACTCTCTTCTGTAGACTCACTGCAAAGAAAATTAGCAGAGCATTCATGTGAACGAAATGTATACAAGCACAAATATTTAAATTTCATGACCAAATAAGAGGAAGAAGAAGCATTATAGGGAATAATAATAATAATAATAATAATAATAATAATGCACAATCCATGATAATTGAGGTTTATAGAAGTGCAGAAATTTGCCATGCACCACATTGACTGATCAGGAACTCAAATCGCCTAGACTACAGCATGGTTTGCAATTAATTTTACAAGATCAAACAATAAGTAAAGTAGTCTGTGATGCCCTTGAATGGAAAACAAAATGTCAGGATCCATCATGACTTTGATTCAATAACTGAGCTTCTACTGCATCCAAACTTGGTATGAATTAGAAACCTCAATAACTGAGCTGCTACTGCATCCAAACTTGATATGAATTAGAAACCTTGAGGTCATAAGTTACAGACCAAAGGACAACACAGGGAATGTTTCAAAGTTGCTGATTGACCACATTTAGTCAAAAGGGTAGTCTGGTATGACCCTCAGAAGTTGATTTTTCAAAGGCAGTCCAGGTTCGATGACAGATGAAACCATTCCTCATTCTTATATACGGCTGGCTCTGGTGCGGTGTGGAGGAAATATGGTGGATTATGGTGGGTTGGGAAAAGTTGTGGTGGCTTGTGGTGGGTTGAGAAAAGTTGTGGTGGGTTGTGGTGAAATATGGAAAGTTTAACTTTTAATAAAAAGATAAATTAAATTAGAAAAAATAGATTGTGATGGGTTGTGGTGGAATATGGAAAGTTGCGGTGCGGTATGATACCACAGCCGGCTAGCCGCATAAAAGAAGTGTTAATCCTCAAAATCCAACAAGAATCAGATTAAGATTGACTACATAAGCCTCAGATAGTGAATAAATATCAACCCAGCCGTGATTAACTGCAACAGACAGAACAAGAATTCACAGAAGAAAATCATAAATAATTCCAGAAACTACACTACAGGCTCATAGCTAAATGAATAAACCCAAGACAAAGTAATTCAACTCTTAATATCACAGAAAAATTCTTAATAATTGATTTGGGTTCACGACAAGAAAGCATTCATGAGTATGAGGGATAATCAAGAAGAAAACGAAAAAGAGAAAAGGGAAAGGGGTTTAAGTTTAAGCTAAACACAAAACGAAGGTTAAATCGAAAATAGATACTATAAAAACTTACAGGCAGAGCCCTGCTTACCGCGGGGACTGTCGTGGAAACAATTGCCAGTAGATTGTGTCTTTTCTGATGATCGATCAGCCATGGTCAATGTGAAGTAGCACCGACTCACCAATGGAGGGGAAGCGACCTGTTTTCTTTTTGGTTCGGTATTTTCGTTTACTTTTTTTTTATTTAATTTTTTTTCTTTACATTTTTTTATTTAATTTAATTAATGTATGTTAACAGGGGTACTACTAGATGCGCGTTTGGTTGAATGAAAATAAATCGACAATATAACTCATTTGTCTCTTTTTTGCATTTCTCTTGTGTAGGAAATGACACCCATGACATCTGTACACCGGGGTGGGCACCATAAACTTAAACCGCAAATTGAACCGCAAAACCGCATAAACCAAACCGCAAAATGCGGTTAACCTAATTGATTTTTGCATAAAAGCGGTTTAGGTTAACCAATCCGCTATAAGCGGTTTAGGTTTAGGTTTTGGATTTTCATGAAACGGTTAACCGCGGTTAACCGCTCTCAATTAAGTTGAAAAAAATGAATTTATTAGTAATATGAATTTAATTTAACCGCGTATCGTCGTATCAGAATATGAATTTATTAGTAATATGATTGCATTTATTTGCATAAATGTTATTGTAAATTTCCAGGAAATTGGTTAACCATAAATCGTGTATGTTAACCGGGTAAATTTTCAGATTTTAAAAGTCGTTAACCGGCACCGCTTCTAAATTGCGGTTCGAGGTTTGGTTTAGGTTTCCAAATTTCAAAAACGGTTAACCGCATATTGCTGTTGCGGTTTAGGTTTTCAAAATCCAAAAACTCAAAAGCGGTTAACCGCATATGCGGTTAACCTGTTATGCCCACCCCTATCTGTACACACCCAAAACGCATCGTCGTAATATTGTAAATTTTATTTCTAGTATTTTTATTTATTTTATTATTTTAGTTTAGGTAAAATGCTAAATATATTTGAAATACAAAAATGAGAGAAAACGCACAAAATAACCTCACAAAACAGCCCAACAAAAGAAACAAGCACAAAAGAAAATAGACCCAATAATGGTACCTGGAGCGCAGCCCAAGGTGCTACCCAGAACGCGAGCAGGGTCGGGGCACTAGGCGGGTCTACATGCGAGTCAGCGACCCGGACCCGTTTTTTCTCGGATCACGTGTTGACGGCAAGTTGGACCTCGAAATGCGTGTCGTGCAGGTATGCTTGTTTGCTGTTTTTAGCTTATTCTTAACCTAATCCTCTCATTTCCCACTCTATAAATACCCTCATTTCTCACTTCACTCTTCACACCAAAACCACCTATGAGTAATGACATTATGTGGATTTATCTTCTTCTCTCCCTCTCATTTGTATACATACATTCTGACATATTTATTTCTCGTATTTAATTTCCATTTTTATTTTCTTGTAATCACTCATAATATCGTAATTTTGATGTTAATATCAATTATGACTAATCTAAAAAGGATTACTTGAAAAGATAACTTTAATTTCGTTCTTTATTCATTTGTGTTTTGGCTATTGCTTCTATTTCTCGCATTTACTATTATCACATTTAATTTCCGCATGTTTTTCAATAATATCATTTAAATTAGTTAAATTCCCCACTTCTACTTTTCTATTTAATAAATCGGTTTAGTAGAGTTCGTTCTTCGAACAGGCGGATTCGAGGGTTTTTATTTTCGAATCTGTAACCTTACCCCCAGATCTGAATTTCATGGTTCGCGGTTATACAGAGTAAAAAATCTGAGTTTTTTTTGGCCAAGGCCAGGATGCCATTCGACAACGTTTCGGTGCGTGTTCGCCGATTTTTTGGCCCGATTTCATCGATTACAATCCCCACTCCAAATCTCAACTTCAAATTTAACAATCTATCATCAAAAACTAACATTTAAATACCCTAAACACATTGTTTTCACTGCATATTCATTCAACAAATTCATACAAAGCCAACCTTTTTCCGGCGACTTTATGGCGGGTCCCATTGCAGTGGGTGTATGGCGACAGTTGGCGTTTTCTTCGGTGGGGCGGTATGCATCAGCGGCGGTGGGTGGTGGCTGGTGTTGAGGTTGACACTTGAGAGAGAGTGGAGAGATTGTAGAGAGAGAGTGTGTGTTAGAGAAGATGCTTGGGGAGCCTGGGGGGTATTAGTGGGAAAAGTTGTGACAAAAGGGGGCGACATTAGTAGAAGGGGGACGACGAAGAAAATCCGGGTACAATTTTATTTTTTTTAGGTCCAGCAGAATTCAAAAACAAATTAAAAGTATATATTGTTAGCATAGAAAAGCTGAAAATATGGATTATTAGAATCCACTTTTCCTTATAACACTCACCTTTTTTTGAAAAATATGATATCAGTGTTGTGTGTGGAGACTAAATGGAGAAGGGGAGAAGGCGAGGCGCCATCCATGCCAGATTGGGCGCCAGGCGTGCCGCAAACAGTGGGCGGAAATGGAGAGACGCACCCCGCGTCTGGGGCGCCTCTGGGACACTACCCGCTCCTGAGGTAGATGCAACCTAGATGAAGACGCCACCAGCGCCCTTTTGCCCGCCACCCGCGCCTTTTCCAGACGATGCATGGAGACATGTAGTATGTAGATGCCTGCCGCGCCAATATGAGGCGGCAGTGGTGCCGAAACCCAACGCAACCCGCGTCTTAAAGAGGCACCATTCGTGCCCTTGTGAGACGTGCCCCACGCCGCTGTCTTCTACGAGTTTGCGTTCAAGTCGGCCTCTACGTGTGTTAGTTTGAGTTCTAATGTAACTCTATTTTCTTCTTTCAGCCGCCATATAAATAGGGCTCAGTTTTCTCCATTTTATTTATCCATTGATCAAGTGAGATAGAGAGAAACACAACCTCTGTAATTGTAATCCTCATGTTACTAATGCATCGATTCCGTGGTTTTTTTTTTCTCACTTTGGATTTTTTTCCATATTAAATCTAGCTCTGATGTCAAATTCCGATTCCTTTTCCGCTATATCTTTCATTGTTTGTGGTTTGTTTGAGTGCTCTTCGATCCCATCAACTGGTATCAGAGCCTGTAGCTTGTTGAAAGAGAACTCGCATTCAAACGATATCGGAAGATAAGTATGAGATTGAGAAGTTTGACGGGTCCAACTTCACCTACTAGAAGTTGCAGATTGAGGATCTGATATACTCGAAGTCGCTGCATGTTTTGCTGTTGGAGAAGAATCCAGATGTTATGGAGCAGGCTGAGTACGATCTGCTTGATCAATTGGCGATGTCCAAGATTAGGATGTCATTGGCACGGAACGTCAAGTTTAACGTTATGGAGAAAAAGACGTCGAAGGAATTGCTGAAGGCACTGGAGGACATGTATGAGAAGCCTAGCATAACAAATCAGGTATGTTTGTTCCGCAAATTAACCAGTTGTAAGATGTTTGAAGATGGTGATGTGTCTGATTATATTAATGAGATTACTAAGATTTTATCACAACTTGCTTCGGTTAATATGACTTTTGCTGAAAATGTTAAAATCTGCATATTGTTGTCTTCTATGCCTGATTCTTGGGATACAGTTGTAATTGTTGTTAGTAGTGCTAAGAGTAGCGACAAGATGAAACTTGATGAGGTCAAATATGTGCTGCTCAATAAGGGCCTTCGTAGGAAGAATTCTAGTGGCATATATTCGGGAAGTGCCTTGAGAATCAAGGGTAGGAAGAACAATAGGAATTCGAACAATTACAGGGGGCAGTCGAAGTCTAGGGGTAAAAGTGACTCTAGAAACATGAACATTGTTGTGTGTTATGGTTGTGGTGAAAAAGGTCATTACAAGAGGGATTGCCCTAATCCTAAGAAGGGGAAGGGTAATGATGACCGTGACTCTATAAACTCTGCTGAAGACCTTTGTGAAGCTGTAGGTACCCCGAAAAAAGCGACCGCTTTTCCCATGATGCGCTACTTAAACGATCAGGAGCCGACTAAGGTTGCTTAATCCTTTAATAAGGATGTTTTTATTTTCAAAATTCATTTTCGGGATGATGAAGCTTTATTTATTTACAAATCCGTTTTTTATTATTTAAATTATTCGAAATTGCACAAAATAATTTAGTAATAATTTAATCCCGGCCCAAATATTAATTTCAGGCCCAAGAGAAAACGAGCGGGCCACTAGAATCTGCTAAAACCCGCCTAGGTTTTAGCAGATTCTGGACTGGGCCACTTGTCTCCCCGGCCCAAAGAGAAAGTGAGTTGAAAGTGATAAAACCCGCCTAGGTTTTATCACTTTCTGGCCCAATTCTCTCAGGACCCTCCTTGAATAAATATTGGATATGAACCGAATCATTTTTTAAAATAATTATTTTATGCAAAAATGAATATTTTAAATAATTAAACAAATTTATAAAATGTAAAAGAGTCGCCAGTCGATTTAAGGAAATCGACAAACCATAAAATAAAAAAAAGAAAGACTTCGATCTATGAACCCAATTTCTAGATTCGGGGGTAAGGTTACGGATTCGAGAGTTATAAAAACTCTAGAATCTGCCTGTTAGAAAACAAACTCTACTAAAACCGACATTGAAAAGAAAGAGAGCGGGGAGAAGTTTGGTTAATTTCGCGAAGTTATTATTCAAAGCATGCAATATTAAGGGGGTGTTTGGCTACCCAGCTTTTTGGGTAGCTTTTAGCTTTTTGGTTAACACTTAGCTTTTTGACCAAGTTTAAAAAGCTACTTGAATGTTTGGTAAGTAGCTTTTTATATTTGCTTTTTGGACCCAAAAAGCTAGTTTTCAAAAAGCTACTTGATGAATCTTTTTGATGTAGCTTTTCATAAAAAAAACTACTTTACCAAACACTTTTCCTGCAATCAGCTAACCCAAACAGCTAAAGTCAAACAACTAATTCAAAAGCTATCAGCTACCAGCTAGTTGCCAAACAGGGCCTAAAACAATTATGCTTGCTTTTTACAAAATATGTACAAGTAAAGGAATTAAAGAATGAATTACATGATTAATCACAACAATATGAATAATGAAATCGAACCTTGCTTTAAGGTGGCGGATGCGATGGATTTGATCCCTTGATTTGACCTCGACTTGGAGCTCGGATGAAATAATGTGAGTGGTTTAGAAGGGTGGTATATGGGTGATAATATGGATATGATAAGTGTGATTGTGAGAGGATTTGAGATGAATTGAGGGAAGTAGAATATGGAGAATTTGAGTATAATGGTGGTAGTTTTGTGAGAATTGTTGATGATAGTTTGAGTGGAGTAAGGGTGATGGAGGATAGTAGTTGATGACATGAGGGTGAAATGGAGGGGGTATTTATAGGTGAGGGAGTGAGAGATTTGGAGGGAAACAAAGGGGAACATACCCCACAAATCATGCCCTCCAAGGATCAAAACCTAGGCGGGTTCTGGGAGGTCAAGTGCAAGGTCAAACACGTGGGCAAAAATCAGGGGATTGCATGCATGCATGCAAATTTTGGCGCCAACACAATCAAACCCTAGGCGGGTTTTAAATTAACCATCACGCGGATCGGTGACGTGGCACAAAACGACGACGCTCCGCTATTCCTCTCAAAACCTAGGCGGGTTTTGAGTTCTCTGGCCGGGGCGCGCTTTTGGGCCTGCTTCTGTGTGGGCTGCCTTCTGAAAATTAAAACCCATGGGGGTTTTAACGAGTGTAGGCGGTCTGTTTTGACTTCTTGGACTCAAGCTGTTGACCTTTTGGGCTCAAAGACTCGTTTATCATTTGGCCCAAGTGATTTGCTGATTTTGATGAGTCGGGATTATACCGGTACATATTCTGGTGTCTACAGAGAGCCCCCACTTTGATCGAGTCCGAATAGGACGAAGGTCAAAGTAGTCTGAGGATATGACTTTGGATTGCAAAGCCTGAAGTGATGCTTTGAAGCTGAGTCCTGCATCGCGGTTGTGGACGGCATCCGCCTCCTTTGAGATGATCTCGAGCAAGAATGATGTTCTACCTGACTGTTGATGAGTCGTTGTTGATCTCAAGCGAGAATGACGCCTTACTTGTTATCGGACATGATGTCGATGGTTCATGGAGTTTTCTAGTCTTTCCTGCCTGCCCGCCTTTTCTCGCTCCATTTTTCCTGTTTGCTCCAATATTTCCCGGTGTCGGCTCCAGTCTTTCCCGGTATCGGTTCCAGTCTTTCCTTGTGTCGGCTCCGCTTTTCCGGTGCCGGCCTTTTTCTCGCCTAGTCTTTCCTGTGCTTTCCAGCTTTTCCTGTTGGCTCCAGTCTTTCCTTGTCGGCCCGCCTTTCCTGTCGGTTCCAGCTTTTCCTGTCGGCCCAGTCTTTCGGTTTGCCTGGGCCTTTCGGTGTCACCGAGTCTTTTCCTGCCGGTTCTAGTCTTTCCTGTCCGCTTGCTTTTTCCTTGCCTGTTGATGATTGTTGGCATTTTCGATGCCGAAGGACTTTACCAGTCGCGATGCTGATGGCCTTGGGGGTCGAGACTTCATCGGGCACGATGCCAATGGCTCGGAGATTGAGACTTCACCGGGCGCAATGCCGGTGGCTCAGGATTGGGATTTCATCGAAGCTCTGCCGATGGCCCTGGGTGATGATGATGACAACGACCTTTTATGTGGTAGCTGGATGGTGGTGATCCCTTTGTCGGTGACCTGTGAGCTGGCGACTTTTTATGCGGCAACTTGATGATGACGGTCCCTTTATCGGTGACCTGAGAGTCGTAAGAAAATCAAGTATTAGTCTTATCGAAATGTAAAGAAGGTTCGGATCTTTACTCGCTTTGAAACTTTGGCCCAGATAATGGATGGTGAACTTTGGCCGTGAGGCGTTGGGTCATGGATACGGGTCAGCTTGTCACAAAACCCAAAGCGGTTTTAAGTCCTCTATTGGCTGACAAAGGCGATTGGGCCACGCCTTCTGGGCTATGTTTGCAATAAAACCCAAGCGGTTTTGTGCTCATTTTCTCTTTTTTTTCTTTTCCTCGTGGGAGGAATCAAAGTGGGTCTAACCCACATGCGGATGATATTGCGCCACGTCACACTGTCTCCCTTTTGGGTGGCAAGAGGATGACCTTTGGATTTCCGACCAATGAAACGCATTTGGCATCTCGAGGCGGGTCTTAGAAACGAGCGGTTCACATTCACCCAACCTTTCTATAAATTCAATACATTTCATTCATTTCATTCACATCCTCATTTCCTTCATATCTCTCTAGCTTACTCTTTCTCTCTCTAGAAAGAAAGCCTTGTCCTATGAAGCAAATTTGGGTTTTTAAAGGATGCAACCCCGGAGTCATAGGAATCCACCTCTTCCTCATGCGGCGGCATGGCCCCATGAGCGATCTTCTCGGCGCAACTTTGTTCCTAGCATGGAGGTGGTTCCCTCCGACCTCATTGTTCAGTCTTGGAACCATGCTTGGTTTTACCGCTCTCATGGCAAGGTAATTCTTGCATTTCTCCCCCTGCACTTATTTTAGCGTAAAAATGAGCAAGCATGAATTTATTTTCCATATCTTGTCGATTTTTAGCTATTTTAAGTATGTTTAGATTAATGCATGCTAGGATGTTGAATGATCCTTTTATTTCAACCGGAATCGAAACCGTCTTGCAACCTATAAAATGGACCAAAAAAGTTTTCAATACACGACCCAAAGAATAAAACCTAGGCGGGTTTTAACTCTTCACACGTCTTCCGGGCCATTTGTCCAAAGAGCGGCCCACTAGAGGAAATAGGTCCATTGGTGGGCGTGTTTTTGGGCCGCCATCGGAAACAGGCGGCCAAACCCAGCGGTTTTGACTCGCAATTTTTTTTTTTTTTCATACCGGATTGTCTGGGCCGATAGTTGGGTCCATGGATTGTCTCTCGGTCAGGTCGTGGGCCCGCTCAGGCCGTGGTCGAGCTAGGGTCCATGAGATTATCTTTCTGGCCCAAAATGTCAATTTAGCCCCCATTTCAAACAATTTTTTGGAATTTCGCCTGTCATATTTAGGAGGATAACCTGAAAACTCCTAGCGCCTTGAAAGAGCCTCTTAAGGTAGCAAAATCGATCCCTGGATACTTTGTCCGTGACACTTTGACTGTGGCGGGCTTCATGCGTTTTTGGAAATTCCTAGAGGCCTGGAAGAGATGGACGTTCCGTATAATAGATCGAGCAATGGTTGAGAGGTTGTGGGATTCAACTAACTCATTTCACTTACCTGTGCGTGAGATGACGGTCATGCCTAAAGATTTCATCATGATTACCGGTCTTCCTTGGGGTGGGCAGGACGTGGTCTTTGACGCGAAGATCCCTCCGGTAGTTCTGGATATGTTGGGTCCAGTGTCTGCGCGTTTGCGACAACGACAAGGTCTCCCCAATCTCACCTATAACCACTTTGAATTGGCCATCCGTGATGCAAGTTTCTGCCTGAAGAGCAGCGCCGCCTCAGTTTCTTGGCGTACGTTATCTCTGCTACCCTTTTTGCCAACCATGGGGACAACATTTCCCTGACGTGGTTCCGAAACCTTCTCAACTTTGATAATATTTGAAACTTGAATTGGGGCAAGGCGTCCTATGTGAACTTCATCCACTGGCTTCGTCGTGGCGTAAGACTTTCGCAGGATGCGGACCCGGTTTACCTTCATGCGACTCAAACTCGTTACGAGTATGGTCCTTCCTTGTGGAAGGTGCTCGAGGTATGTGCTCGAACCTTCCCTTTTCAATGCAGTTCATCCTTTCTTCCTCATTTAACATCATGTTTATGCAGTCATGGGCGTATGAGTACATCTCGGCCCTGGGCATTTGTTCGAAGAAGAATAAGACGATACCAGCTGCTGAACGTTGGACTACCGAGGGCATTCACGACAAAAAGTATAAGTCGGGGAGTCTTGACCTTATTCGTGGCATCTTGGACAACTTGACACCGGTATTCCTTTATGTCCAGCATCTTTCTTTCATTTTCCTCTACATGTCATCCTTAAACGCGTCTTTCCTTTTACAGGATCAAGTGAACTGGCGTCCTTGGGCCCGATTTCAATGTCGGAGGGTTACAACAACCTTTGGATCTGGTAGAGCATGACACCCGTCTTCGCCTCCTGATTGAGGAGCCTTATGGTTATGTGTGGTATTTGGGAGAGAGAGCCTCGAGGAAAATTCTGGGAGGTTATCCTAGTCTCATTCCTCTCGACCCTCCGACACATATGTTTGAGCCATGGCGGGTTGACCCGTGTATTCTGAGAGATTTGGTTCGAGGCCAGGATTTTGGCAACTTCATACATGACGTTCCACAGGAGCAATTCAATGAAGAGTTCCGGCGTTATCTTAACCGTTTGGCTCCTCGAGTAGTATGTATCTTCCTTCGGTGTCCTTATTATGCTTTGGATGATTTCTAACCAGAAGAATCTTCAGCTGGGGCCCTATGCTAAGGCCGCTGAGGTGGAGATTCCACTAGAGAGGCGAAAGATTGGCGCCTTCTTGGACGTGGAGAACAACAGCGAGTGTTCTACGCTTCAAGCATTCGATCGTAAACCGGTAATTCTTCATTTCATGCTGCTTCCTTTTCACTCCACATGTTACTTATGGATAACCCCCGTCTTGCTATCTTTCAGCCAAGATGGGCTTTTCTCCGACAACTGACTAAGGAGTGGAGTACCATGAGGAAACATCTCGATTGATCATTCACCGGCTTGGGTAGGTATCGAGGAGATACTGCCAGAAGAGTCGATATGGAGGCTGATGCGGAGTCCGTTCCCAGGGAACCTCCTCGACGTTCTACTGCAGGTGTTCCTCGCACGGAGCCCCCACGCCGATCTTCGGTAGGGGAATATTCTACTCAAGGTCGATCTCGGGGAGAAATTGGTGGACCTTCCCGTCCTCCTCTACCAGCTATACCAGAGGGTCGCGGCAAAGGCGTTCTGGACGAGGGTCAACACTCGACTGGATCTCATCGTAGCAGTTCTGGGAGCAGAGATCGTCGTCCTCCGAGCATGGAAGGGGACATGGCTCAGATGTCCATGGAAGAATCACTTGGTCAGGGAGGGTCGTATCATAGTGCTGGGTATGGCGGTGATACTCAGCCCCATTCATATTGGGTAGAGGATGCTTCATAGTCAAGCGCCACCTACCGGCCCTCTCATTCTCGCTGTACTCCAACTTCAGTGCGCTCTGCTTGCCGTGGTCTGGAGATAGTGGTGAAGGACCGTGACTCAGGTGCATCCGTAGGGTATCCTTGCAGTCAAGCCCTAGCGGATGACGCTACTTCACGTCCTGCACCTTATGACGCTTCCTCTTTTGGTTCTGGTTCTGTAGGTTGGCATGTCCTTGCTCCTGGGATGGGTCCGTCATGGCCGATGGGTTCTCAAGAATGGTCTACGCCTCAACACTCTTGGTTTGGGGGATTTGCTTCTTCTGGTTGGCCAACCCCTAGCTATGGAACTTGTCCTGTATGGCCTACTCCGTCTGTTGAGTGGCAGGTTCCTGATCATTCCTGGCTGGCTGCTTCACAGGAGCACCCTGTGGCTTCACCATCGAGCGTACATCTTTCGGGAGTGCCCTTGACCGGGCCATCACCTCCGCTCGCATCGACCGCCTAGTCCCGACATTACCCCAGGACACCTATTTTGGCACGGCCGGTACTTCCAACGCTGGAGCTTCAAATGCAGGTGGCAACTTGGCAGAGGACAGTGGCGATTCGGGCTCCCTGTGATGATAACATTCATGCAATGCAATGCAGGACTCTTTGTATTATTTTTTATACAAGACTCTTTGTACTTTTTTTTTATGCAAGACTCTTTGTATTTTTTTTATGCAAGACTCTTTGTATTGATGCAAGACTTGATATATGCACAACTTTGACGCTTTATTAATGCAATTTTGAATGATTTTCTACATAACGGGATTAATCCCAATTAATCCCGCTTCCCCCAAAAGAAAAGAAAATAAAAAAGAACCAAAAACTTAAGTGTCAGAGTTAACTCGAGCAAAAATTTCAGAACCAAGTGTCATTGGGTCGATAACAAAACCCGAGACATCAAAAATACACGAATGGGCCGGTTGAAGCCAAAGGGAAGAGCCCAAAAATAAAACAACAAGCAAATGGGCCGCGGGAACCAAAATCGTTCGGGCCGCTTAAAACCTAGGCGGTTTTAAACAAGAAGGCGTCATTGGCCGAGGCGCCACAGAGTCGGAAGTTAAAACCTAGACGGGTTTTAACTTTTTTTTTTTGGCTAGCCGTTGGGAAGGGGCTTGAATCAAGAGATGTGATGGCAACGGCTATATGATCACTTGCTGACCGATTTGCTCCATTTTGATCATGGATGAAGGTGTATAAATACCTCATCCTATGCATATGATCATTACTCATCATCTTCACTTTAAAGTCTTCATCAAATACTGTCCAAAAAACACAAAAATCCTCCCAATTTCCATGGCTTTTGAGAAGAGGCTTGCTACTTGGATGAGTACCTTGTCCAAAGAAGAGAAGAAAGAGCTCGGGAGATATAATCTGACGAGCTTGTTGAGCCTCCGGCAAGTGAGAGTCAACCATGACTTCCTCCGTGCGGCGGAGACTTTTTGGGATCCGAAGATGCATGTTTTCCGCTTCACATTGAAGGAGTTATGACCACTTCCCGAGGAGTGGTCTTCTATTCTCGGGACGAATCACTTCGCACGTTCGACGTCACCTCCAACATCTACCGACGACGTTAAAACAATACAAGGAGCTACTATGCCTTCTATCCCGGGTCATAGGAAGCGCACTATTCGGCGATAAGGTACATTTCCAAACTATCGTCGAATACTTTCAATCTCCTGACACATTGGAATATGGTCCGGTGATACGAGTGCGAGCACTCATATTATGTCTTCTTGGAGAATTCTGCTTCTACCATGGTGGGCGAAAAACCGGGCCGGTGGGCCTAATCCAGATCGTTGAAGACATGGCTTGAGGCTACAACCAGGTGCCGTTGATGCTAGCAGAGACTATGATGGGTTTGGATGATCTGAATCCAGAACATGAACTTCAAGGGAGCCCCCTACTTCTTCAGGTACATTTTCTTCCTCCTTTCTTTTCTTCTCATTTTGTGTGCCTGCCTACTGCCCGTAAAACCTAGGCGGGTTTTAGGCCTTTTTTTCCGTTAGTTTGGGAATAATTGGTATGCAATTGTAACCCATGCTAACTTTATGGGCAGATATGGCTGATGGAGCATTTGGACCTCGTCGAGGAGCCTCAAACTTCCTCGGCACTTGCGAATTATTGTCAAAGAAAGCGCAAGTATACCGACCATCAATCGGTAACGGAATGGATCACCTTTCTGAAGGAGTCTCGCGATATCATTTGGTGGATCGAGTGGTGGCACATTCCCGAATAGGTGACTAGCGATTCCCGCAACGCCTATGTGTGCATCGCTGGTTTGACGCATATGACTTTCTACTTCCCGGAGCGGGTGCGGCGACAGATGGGCCGCAAACAAAAACATCCCCGAGCTGCTGTGTGAAGCTCCCGAGCAATTGAAGCTTCGTGGCTCAGTGATAGAGTCGTGGCTGAAGTATTGGGAATGAAGGCCGACCCTTAAGGCTCCACCAAAGGCACATGTATCACAGTTCGCCGATGCTAGCTATCACGGATGGTTGATCGCGACCGTCGAATCTCGTCGTGCCGGAGAGGCGAGAAGAGAGAGGACATTTGTGAAGGAAAGATTGGGTCCTCATTCATCAGTAAAGGACTGTCTTGGTGCAAAAGTCTTGGCAAAAGACCGGCTTGGTCCGAGGGTGGAGACACGGAAACCACATAGGCGGGCCTATAAACCTAAGGACAAAGAGATGGACCTAAATGGTCCTAGAGACATGGAGATTGACCGTGAGCTCACTGGCGAAGATGAGAAAATGAAGAAAGATTAGAAGATGGATGAAAGTGAAGGAACTGAACTGCTTTGCCACAATAATCATTTATTTAATTACGCCTTTTGAAGTTTCTTATTTACAAGTAGTGTACTTGCATATTAATCATCAATAAAAGAAGAAGTATTGTTTACAATTATTGTGTTCTTGTAAACTTTATTTTTTCTTCTTTTTATGAGCATATATTGAATATCCACCAAGTATCTGAAAATTGGTTTTCCAGTTGCTTGGCTATATTAAACATAATATCGCTTGAGTTTATCCAAATTTGTGGGCTGAATCATATCTTCTCCATCCATAGTAGCAAGCCGAGCTGTTCCTTCTGGTAAAATTTCCTTAGTCATATAAGGAACCTTCCAATTAGGTGCAAATTTTCCCCTTGGCTCTTGTATAGGTGCCCTCATCTCCTTAAGCACCAAATCACCTTCTTGAAGTGAACGACTTTTCACCTTCTTATTAAAAGCACGAGTGATCCTACTTTGGTACACTTGCACATTATGCAATGCCCTTAGCCGCCTTTCACCTATCAACATTAACTCCTTGAACCTTGCCCTAGCCCATTCTGCTTCCGACAATTGGCTTTCTGCCACTATTCGTAATGAAAGGATTGCTAATTCAATCGGCAGGACTGCTTCCATCCCCTACACCAGTGAATATGGTGTTGCTCCTGTGGAAGTTCGTATTGAGGTTTGGTATCCCCATAAGGCAAATGCCAACTTGTCAGGCCAATCTTTGTAAGTAACGACCATCTTCTTGATGATTTCTACCACTGTTTTATTGGCCGCTTATACAGCTCCATTAGCTTGAGGTCGATAAGGTGAAGACCGGTGATGTTGAATTTTGTAAGTGGTGAGCAAAACCTCCACTTCTTTTAAAAAATGACTCCCGTTATCACTGAAGATCTCATGAGGCACTCCATATCGGCATATGATGTTCTGAAGGATGAATTTGGCCACTTGTTTGGATGTGATTTTGGCAAAAGAGGCTGCTTCTACCCACTTAGTGAAGTAATCAATAGCGACCAAGATGTATTCATGTCCTCCTGTTCCGGTTGGGTGTATCTTGCCAATGATATCGATACCCCACACCAAGAACGACCATGGAGATGTCAGCGTAGTCAAATATGAAGGAGGTTAATGCTGTAGGTTGGCATACTCCTGATATTTGTGGCATCTTCGAACGAAATCCAAGCAGTCTGTCTCCATAGTAGTCCAATAATAACCAGCCCTTTGGATCTTCTTTACTAGCATGCGTCCATTCATGTGAGGCCCACACTCTCCTCCGTGTATCATAGCCATAACCTCTTTTGCACTTTTGGCATCGATGCACAACAAATTGATGCCTGTAGGTGACTTCTTGTACAGACGATCTTGGATCAAGCAGTATTTTGCTGCTAGGGGCTTGATCGCTCGTTGTCCTCGAGCATCCAACTCAGCTGGATGTTCTCCCTTCTGAAGAAAATTGTATATGACAAGAAACCATTCCTCAGTTTGCTCTTCTTGTGTTTCCATGGCGCAGACATATGCCGGCTCAGATTGCCGCTCTACTGTTATCGGTAGTTGGAGCGTGCCTGATGGGATTGATATCATTGAAGATAACTTGGCCAGAGTGTCGGCCAATTCATTATGATCCCTAGAAAGGTATTGGAAACTAATTTGCTCAAATTGGTCAGCAAGTTCTAAGAGCTTCTGCTGATAAGCCAAGAGGCACTCACTTCGAACCTTCCACGCGTTCTTAGCCTGATTGATGATGAGGCTAGAGTCTTCAAAGACCTTTATATGGCGTATGCCTAAAGCCAAAGCAGCTTGTAGACCCTTGATGCATGCTTCATACTCCGCAGCATTGTTAGTAGCATCAAAGTCCAATTTTATAGATACAGGGACGTGTGCCCCTTCTGGAGATATTAATAGGACTCCTACTCCACAACCCATTTGGTTAGAAGCTCCGTCAAAATACATTTCCACGTAATTTCATCGGTGAAGAATACATCTTCGTCTGGAAATTCCAAGTGAGTGCTTGGAGGTTCCTGTGATGGTGAAGCAGCCAGGAAATCTGAAATAACTCGCCCTTTGATGGATTTCTGGGGTAGATATTGAAGATTGAACTCTGAAAGCATGACTACCCATCGGGCGATGCGGTTGTTGATGGTTGGTTGCTCCATAATGAATTTGATGGGATTATTCTCAGCTATGACATATACTATATGTGAAAGCATGTAATGCCTTAGCTTCTTTGTGGCCCATACTAATGCAAGAGCCATTTTTTCTATATTAGCATATCAACTTTCATAGTCTAGAAACTTCTTGCTCAAGTAGTAGATGACGCTCTCTTGACCTTTTACGTTTTGAGCCAGCATAGCCCCCATTGCGGAACTGGTCACAGTAAGGTAAAGGAGTAAGGCTCATCGGGTACTGGCGACATGAGGATTGGAGGATGTTGCAAATACTCCTTAATTTTATCAAAGGCAGCTTGACATTGATCGTCCCATTCTACTTTACTTCCTTTCTTCAGTTTCTTGAACAAAGGTTCACAAGTCATGGTGAGCTTCGAGATGAACCTGCTGATATATTGAACTCGCCCTAAGAAACCTCTTATCTCCTTTTCTGTCTTGGGCGGTTGTAACTCTTGGATAGCCTTTATCTTTGAAGGGTCAACTTCAATGCCCCGTTGGCTAACCACATAACCTAGCAGCTTCCCAGAGGTAACACCGAAGGTGTACTTTGCTGGATTGAGCCGTATCTTGTATTTGCGAAGCCGCAGAAAGAACTTGCGGAGGCTAGGAATATGCTCCTCCCTTGTCTTGGACTTAACAATCATGTCATCCACATAAACTTCTACTTCTATGTGCATCATGTCATGAAGTAGGGTGTTGACAGTCCTTTGGTATGTTGCTCCGGCATTTTTGAGACCGAAAGGCATGACCACATAGCAGTACGTTCCCCATGGTGTCGTAAAAAAGGTTATCTCCATATCTTCTTCTGCCATTTTTATTTGATTGGAACCGGCATACCTGTCCATAAATGACAAGAGCTCATGTCCGCAAGTGTTATCCACCAATACATCGATGTGTGGTAATGGGAAACTATCCTTGGGATTGGCTTTGTTAAGGTCTCGAAAGTCTACACACATACGCACTTTCCAATCCTTCTTGGGTAATGGAATGATATTAGCAATCCATTCAGGGTATTGGACTGCTTTGATAAACTTAGCATTAAGCTACTTGATCACTTCGTCTTCAGTTTTCTTAGCCCATTCAGGCTTAATCCTCCTGGCCTTTTGTCGAACCGGCTTTGCATTAGGGAGCAAAGGTATAGTGTGCTCCGCAATCTCCTGTCAATCCCCAGCATGTCCTCGTAGGACCATGCGAATACATCAACAAAGTCTCTGAGGAGCTCCGTGAATGCTACCTGTTCTTCTGCTGTGAGCGAACTACCTAACTTCAACTCCCGAGGTTGTTCTTTCGTGCCCACATTTATGGTGATGGTGTCTTCCAGCACCGCCATTTTATGCTCATGTTCATCAGAGAATTCTTTTAAGGGTTCATTAAATTCCAGATTATTATTGGCACATCAGTTCAGGGAAGAGGGGAAAGAAGTATCAGAGTAAGCAGAAAGGTTCATTTTATTGAATACAGAAAGGAATACATCGCCAGCAGACTCAAGACCAGACTCATTTGACTCTAGACCCTTAGGACCTGACCCTATGCCCTTAGGAACAGACTCTCCTACAAATAAAACAAAGCTATTCTCCTCATCATCAATCCACGAGACAACCTTGACTCCTCCATCTTCGGTGATCATAGAGCTCGGGTCAAAGCTTGGGTTGGATAATGCAACAATAACAGTGTCAGCTTCAGACTTCTATTTGACAGCTTCTTGTCTGAACATCATGCCAAATATGTTGCTCCCAGCAAGATGAATCCATTCCAATGGTGGCTATTTGTTCCGAACGGGGACAAAAACAGTAGTCATATTAATGGTGCAGTCATTGAAGACTTCTAACCCAGCAACTTGAATTCCCTTGTTCTTTAGGTAGAATGGTTCAGGGAACCCATAGTAAGGGAAGTTATCACCTCCCTAACAAACTGCCCATTCAGAGTGAGTGGATAGGGCTTCATTTGGAACAAGGTAGGAGGATTTTCCATCCTCTTCTGCTTAGCTATGGCTATCTTGGCGAGTCTAACTTCCTTCTCAGTTGATTTGTATCCTAATTCGAACCTTCCCTTCTGCTTAAATATCTTAAACATAGGAGGAATCTTGTTTTTCGGGTTCTTTCCCAGCGGCATCCCAGGGAAATGACCTTGTTTCTTGAGTATACCGTGTACCTTGAGATTTGAGTATGGATCGAAGTCAAAGGGTGCTTCATCCTGGCTCAATGTCGCCACAAGTTCAAAGTTGTGAAGTTCTTCGTCCATGGAACTGTGCTCCACTTCAAGGGTTGTTTGCTTGGGAGTAAAAACAGCACTGATGGATTCTTCCCAGATATTGATAACTTGGCCTTGAACCAACATCTTTACCTTTTGGTGTAAGGTAGATGTATAGCATTGCATTCATGAAGCCATGGCCTCCCTAGTAGCAGATTGAAGGAGGCTGGAATGTCTAGGACTACGAACTCCACATTCCGAGTGATATTGTCTGTAGTGATGGGCAATATTATGGACCCAACCGACCTTCCAGGAGAATTTTCGTAAACTCTGAGCTGTACACCATTTTGAGCCAAATGTTGTTGTTGGACTCCTAATTTCTGTGCTGTCCTCCAAGGGCACACGTTGACGGCTGAGCCATTGTCGACCAGGACCAGCGACATGGTCTTATTGGAACATTGCACTGTAAGGTACAGTGCTTTGTTGTGGGATGCCCCTTCCTGAGGCAGATCTTCAATTTCAAAGGTGATGGCCTCTTGATGGGTAGCCACATGAGCAACTAGAGATTCAGGAGTCGCCGTGGGAGGTACTGTTAATGCTGTAAGAGCATCCAACATCTTTTGTCTATGTGCTTGCGATGTACATATCAGCTGCCAGATAGTGACTTCAGCTTTGGTCTTCTTAAGTTATGCGAGGAGAGGGTCGTCAGGAAGAGCCTGACTGTCATCACTAACCATTGGTGTAGGGTTAGAAACAACCGCTGGGGTGGTGGTGTTCTTATTGTTATGGCGGCCTGATCGAGTGAGAAATGCCACACCATCTGATGTTGGTTCATCTGTCTCCATCCATTCTGTCTCGGAGTGCTCATGCTTATCATCGTAATCACAAATGCCATGAATGGATAGGTCTTCATGAAAACCAAGTACCTCGGGGATAGGTCGACCTGTCTCAACAATTAAAGTGGGAGGATCGAAACTAAAATCTCCACAGAAAACGACATTTGTATGCTCGGGCATCGGGTTGCTTTGATTGTTAGGTTTCTGGGCAGCTTTTGGCATGGGCAGCGTCCCATCCTTTATCATGTCCTCTATCTTGTTCTTAAGATTCCAACATTTCTCAATACACTACAACATGAAACGTCTACGGTGACCAACCCAGGCGACCGATATGTATCGGTCGCTCAGGTCGACATGGGCGACCGATACTCGGCGACCGATACCATATCGGTCGCTAATTAGGGACCGATACGTATCATGTCCTCGGCAACGATGATAACGACAAAATTGGTTAGCATCCAAATTTTTACCTTTAATTGCCGACTCTTCTTTTAGCAAAGGCAGAACCAAAAAACTTTTCTTGACCAACCGATCAAGAGCCTGTGAGTAAGAGACGTCTAGTGGTGTGCAGGTCTCATATCTTGGTATAATTGGCCCCTTGCGCTGGATAGAGTTAGTCTCCATAATCTTAGGAGGGTGGCTAGGCGCACTAGTAGCCCTCCTGTTGGAACTAGATCCCTTCCATCTAGGTGAAGCGGTCTTATCATTATGGATCTTCTCTAGTTGGATACAAATGTCCTTCAATAGTCAAAATCTTTAATGACGTGGTATCCCAAGTGCTTGGATAAGCTACCTTTCAGTCCCTGCTTGAAAGTAGACAACTGTAGAGGGAGAGGGATTGTCTCATTGATGTGAGACAGCTTGGTATTCCATCGCTCAAAATAATCCAAGAAGGGTTCGTCAGCCTGTTGCTTCATGGTGGTTAAGTCATCCAACGTAGTCTGCTTCTTCTGGATGCGACTGCAGTGATTAATGAAAGCTTTGAATAATTCATTCCAGTCGGCCTTCGTTTCGGGTGATAAAGCATGATACCATACCTTGGCTTCGCCATCTAGGGTGGATGGGAAGACGGTAGAGTATAAACCGACATCAATCCGGTTTAATGGTGCCAACATCATGAACTCTTCGATGTGGTGAACAGGATTCTCGGAGGGTTTGAATTTGATGTTCAGTACCTCAACTTTATCAGCTATCTTCAGAATTGGCTGAACAGGCAATGGCACTTCCAGGTACTTGTCAGCAAAGGCCGGCACAATGCTCATTGTTTTGGTAAGGCTTTCTAACTTCTATTCAAGGGCCTTAACAGCAGGGTCCTTCGTGGGTTTAGATGCCACAGGGGTACTAACCTTTGTCTTGGATATCCCTATTCCTCCAGAATCTGAGGATGTCTTAATGATTTCAGGTTTGGATTCATATCCATGCATCTCTTCATTGTCTTCTTCAACATTCAACCCTAACTTGGTATTAATCTTAGTGATGGCTTGCAGCATACCATCCATCACTTGTTGCTATTCATTAAGTCTTTTACTCATCTTCTGCTCCTGTTCTAAGGTATTGGCGAATACCAAACCTTGCATTTTGGTGTAAAGATCATCCAAATGCTTCGTGATGTTGGCTTCAATGCTTTGGACCGGGAATTCCTGGAATTGCTCTCCAGACATGATGTAGTCACTGGTTGCAGATGGATCGTAGTGAGGGTTTGGAATCAAACGACCGATTTTTGGATCTCGAATGCGGGCTCGAAATCAATCACCAATGATGCCTGCATGGAAATTCAAAATTAAGACACTCGATGACATATTCCGACATGTTCTACCCGATGCATGCATGACCTAAGAGGCCTACATGATCCTAATCGACTCGACACATATATGCTGACACAAAGGACTCACCCACTTTTTGGGAGTGCATGACCTAACTCTATATGGACCTAAAAATAGAACATTATAAAGGGCCGAATAAAGTCAAACACAGCGAACAGATCATGAGTTGACAAGTTTCAGTCAGTGTTTCTCAATTCGGATGGGCCCAATCCACAGGCCGACCGTTTTAAGGAGAATTCGTAACTTGGCCCAATAACTCAGACAGCTCAAACCATATTGGCTATTATGCGGAATAGAATAATTCTCGACAAGACTGACGACCCACTTTTTTTTTAACCTTCTTTTTTTTATACTTTTTTTTTCGAGGAAAATGGATATTGTAAAGGACTGGATAAAGTCAACAATAAGGAGTCATAATTAATTTATGGGCTTAATTGACAAATCCAATATGGTTGAGCTTAACAACGGGCCGACCATAAATGTGATGGATTTATTAATTAAATCGATAAATTAATTTACTCAAGCCTAGTGACTATTATGCACTCTAAGACGCTATCCATTAACTTTGTTGGACTTTTAATTAACTTTTTTTTGGACCTTTGTTAAGAGAATTTCATAAAGGGTCATATAATATCATCAAAAGTGAGTCAATTTTTATTTGTTAATTAAGATAATCAATTTTCAAACATAAATGGGCTCTTCCACTTGGACTAACCATAATGCTTTTGAGTTAATTATATCAATTAATAAATAATCATTTTTCTCAACCCAATGAATTTTATATGGACTAGAACAAAACCTCCAAACTAGAGTCGACTCTTTACAAAAAGAAAAGAAAAGGGGAAGGGGTACACATAGCACATAGCACATAGCATACACATGAAGGGATACCCTAAACCAAGGCTCTAAATTCATGGATTTCTATGGTTGGGTTACATGGCCTACCGCATGTTCTCACCCCGTTGCTCCATACCCTTAGGTAAGGAGTGTGAGGTATGGCTCAAAGAACTTCAAGGAAGCCCTTTGAGTGTAACACGGGGAGAGGAGAGACCAAATGCTTGGCGATGTAGGGTGCATCACACAAGTAGTGGCCACCCGCTCTCGAGGGAAAATCCTAGGTATTATTTAAACCGTCGCCTTTGTGCTAACGTGTCAAAAGACCCGATTAGTGGCCCGGTATGCAAAGGATGCCTAACTAAAGAATAATAAATTTGCGAAATAAATTAACTTCTCCCTTTTACACTTTCAAATCAACTCGATTTTTTTCAAGTTTTACCCACTTTTTAAGTTTAAGTCCCCAATGGAGTCGCCAATCTGTAGGTACCCCGAAAAAAGCGACCGCTTTTCCCGTGATGCGCTACTTAAACGATTGGGAGCCGACTAAGGTTGCTTACTCCTTAAATAAGGATGTTTTTATTTTCGAAATTCATTTTCGGGATGATGAAACTTTACATTTTTACAAATCCGTTTTTTATTATTTAAATTATTCGAAATTCCACAAAATAATTTAGTAATAATTTAATCCCGACCCAAATATTAATTTCAGGCCCAAGAGAAAACAAGCGGGCCACTGGAATCTGCTAAAACCCACCTAGGTTTTAGCAACTTCTGGACTAGGCCACTTGTCTCCTCGGCCCAAAGAGAAAGTGAGTTGAAAGTGATAAAACTCGCCTAGGTTTTATCACTTTCTGGCCCATTTCTCTTGGGACCCTCCTTGAATAAATATTGGACATGAACCGAATCATTTTTTTATAAAAATTATTTTATGCAAAAATGAATATTTTAAATAATTAAACGAATTTATAAAATGTAAAAGAGTCGCCAGTCGATTTAAGGAAATCGATAAACCATAAAATAAAAAAAAGAAAGACTCCGGTCTATGAACCCGATTTCTAGATTCGGGGGTAAGGTTACGAATTCGAGAGTTACAAGAACTCTAGAATCTCCCTGTTAGAAAATAGACTCTTCTAAAACCGACATTGAAAAGAAAGAGAGTAGGGAGAAGTTTGGTTAATTTCGCGAAGTTATTATTCAAAGCATGCAATATTAAAACAATGATGCTTGCTTTTCACAAAATATGTACAAGTAAAGGAATTAAAGAATGAATTACATGATTAAACACAACAATATGAATAATGATATCGAACCTTGCTTTAAGGTGGTGGATGCGATGGATTTGATCCCTTGATTTGACCTCGACTTGGAGCTCGGATGAAATAATGTGAGTGGTTTAGAAGGGTGGTATATGGATGATAATATGGATATGATAAGTGTGATTGTGAGAGGATTAGAGATGAATTGAGGGAAGTAGAATATGGAGAATTTGAGTATAATGGTGGTAGTTTTGTGAAAATTGTTGATGATAGTTTTGAGTAGAGTAAGGGTGATGGGGGATAGTAGTTGATGACATGAGGGTGAAATGGAGGGGGTATTTATAGGTGAGGGAGTGAGAGATTTGGAGGGAAACCAAGGGGAACATACCCCACAAATCATGCCCTCCAAGGATCAAAACCTAGGCGGGTTTTGGAGGTCAAGCGCAAGGTTAAACACATGGGCAAAAATCAGGGGATTGCATGCATGCATGCAGATTTTGGTGCCAGCACGGTCAAAACCTAGGCGGGTTTTAAATTAACCATCACACGGATCGGTGACGTGGCGCAAAACGACGACGCTCCACTATGCCTCTCAAAACCTAGGAGGGTTTTGAGTTCTCTAGGCCGGGGCGCGTTTTTGGGCCTGCTTCTGTGCGTGTTGCCTTCTGAAAATTAAAACGCAGGGGGGTTTTAATGAGTGTAGGCGTCCTGTTTTGACTCCTTGGGCTCAAGCTATTGACCTTTTGGGCTCAAAGACCCATTTATCATTTGGCCCAAGTGATTTGGTGGTTTTGATGAGTTGGGATTATCTCGATACAAATTCCGGTGTCTACAGAAGCCCTAATCTTGAGTGTGTCTAATCCTGAAGAGTCATGGATAGTTGACATTGGTGCATCCTTTCATGTTTCCTTCAATAGAGAGTTATTTCGTAATTTCAGGAGTGCAAAACTGGTTTATCTTATTGATGACAAATATTGTGAGATAATAGGTAAAGTAGATGTGACAATTAAGACTGCTAATAGTTGTCTTTGGAAGTTGGAGGATGTGAGATATATTCCTGGGATTAAGAGGAATTTGATTTATGTGAATCAATTTGATGAGATAGGCTACCCTGCAGGGTTCAGGAATGGAAAATGGAAGATTATGAAGGGTGCTATGGTGGTGGCGAAGGGATTGAGGTTCGGTACATTGTACTCCACTAGGGATAACACTAATCTGATTTCTAATGTCAATGATACTTCTTGTTCTAGCTTATGGCATTACAGGCTTGGTCACATGAGGGAGAAGGGCATGAAGATTCTAGCTTCAAAGGGCATTTTGGATGATTTGAAAATTTTAGACATGGAACTCTACGAGATTTGTGTCTTCGGTAAGCAGAAGAAGGTTAATTTCAGTAAAACTGGCAGGGAACCAAAACCAGAGAAGTTGGAGTTGGTACATTCAGATGTATGGGGGCCTACGCCAGTCAAATCTATGAGTGATGCTCAATATTACGTCACCTTTATTGATGATCACATCGGAAGGTTGGGTTTGTTTTCTGAAAAAATAAATTTGATGTGTTTGACGTTTTCTTGAAGTGGAAAGCATAGGTTGAGACACAGACTAGGTTGAAGGCGAAATGTTTGAGGACAAACAATGGAGGGGAATATGGAAAGAAGGAGTTCGTGAATTACTGTGATCAGAATGACATTCGATTACTGAGAACTATTCTCGGGACACCAAGCCAGAATGGGATAGCAGAGAGGATGAATGAGACTCTAGACGAGAGAGCCAGGAGCATGAGGATTCATGCTGGGTTGCCCAAGTACTTGTGGGTAGAAGTAGCGAACACAACAACATATCTAATCAACATAAGTCCATCAGTTTCATTAGATATGAAGGTACCTGAGGAAGTATGGAGTGGTAAGAAAGTTGATTATTCCTTTCTTCGTATATTTGGTTGTACTGCATATGTGATTATTGATCCTGACAAACATGATAAGTTGGATCCAAAGTCCATAGAGTGCTATTTGGTTGGCTGTGGGAGTGACTCTTTTGGATATAGATTGTGGGGAGGTAAAAAGATGTTGAGGCACTGTGATGTAGTCTTTAATGAGAATGTGTTGTATAAAGACTGGCAGGCATCAAGTATCTCAGGTGACAAGAAGTTAGTGGGAGCTGAGGTGAGAAAACCAGAAATTGTTAAGTTTTTCGTCAGGCTTGATGTGCCTAAGAAGAAAACAGGAGATTCATGAGGGCTACCAGAGGTAATGCACCTGAAAGATATTCTCCATCTCTGCATTACTTATTACTGACATATGCTGGTGAGCCAGAGTCCTATACTGAGGTTGTGCAGGTTGAGGCTCGATCCAAGTGGGAGCATGCTATGGGTGATGGAATTGCTTCACTTGAGAAAAACAGAACTTAGGAGCTTACCAGGTTGCCTGTAGGGAAGAAAGCCTTGCTGAATAAGTGGGTCTACAGGATCAAGAATAAACCAATGGATGTTGGTAAATTGAAGCTCTATATGGGCTTAGTAGGCTTCTTTGACTAATAAAGAGGCCGGTCGGTGCACTAGTGGAACTTGTGCTAAAAAAGTGAGAACTTAAGAGGATTTGGTCTCCAAGTGGGACATTGTTGTGTGTGGAGATCAAATGGACAAGGGGAAAAGGCGAGGCGCCACCCGCGCTAGATGGGGCGCCAAGCATGCCTCAAACAGTGGGAGAAAGTGGAGAGACATGGCCCGTGTCTCTGGGACGCTACTCGCGCTCGAGGCAAAAGCAACCGAAATGAAGACGCACCACCAGCACCCTTTTGCTCGCCACCCGCGCCATTTCCAGACGTGTAGCATGGAGATGCCAGCCGCGCCAATATGAGGCGCCAGTGGTGCCGAAAGCCGACACAACCTGCGTCTGAAAGAGGCATCTGCCGCGCCCTTGTGTGACGTGCCCCATGTCGCTGTCTTCTATGAGATTGGGTTCAAGTCGGCCTCTACGTGTGTTAGTTTAAGTTCTAATGCAAGTCTATTTTCTTCTCTCAGTCGCCATATAAATAGGGCTCAGTTTTCTCCACTTTATTTATCTATGGATCATGTGAGATAGAGAGAAGCACGACCTCTGTAATTGTAATTCTCATATTACTAGTGCATCAATTCCGTGGTTCTTTTCTCGCTTTGGGCTTTTTCCATGTTAAATATCTGGTGTCAAATTTCGATTCCTTTTCCGCTATTATCTTTTATTATTTGTGGTTTGTTTGAGTGCTCTTCGATCTTATCGATCATATCAATCTCTACCAGCATTCAAGCTGATGCAATTACTATGGAATTTGGAGTGAGTATTTGTTAAAGAAAAATGTTTGATAATGAAATGCATACAAAATATGCAGTACTCGATGCGACCACATATAATATTTAAGTGCAATGTATATTAAATTATAAATATCATGTTGTCACTAGCTTGACAAGTATTCTTCTTCCATTATATATTAAAACAAACAAAAGTAAAGAAAAGAATCTAATTCTTTCGAAGCTAGAAATTCAATAAATAAATATACAAATATGAGAAATGATTCCTTACACATTTTAGAAAAAACACTAGAGCCATGCATCTTTTAATACACAAGATCCCACATTACCAATTCGTAAATTATATTTCCTTTTCCTGTAAAGTAAAAATTATTTGATGCAGTACTTTATTGTTAAACTCCTCTCCATAATGCATTCTAGTGGAGTCCCCCCCAATAAGTGAAATACTTTATGGTTAGCTAATAATTAATTAGTTAAAGAAACTTGAGAAAATCCAAAGAATTACATGTCTTAATCTACAATAAAATTTATCAAATTAATTAATCATTGTATCCTTATTACCACTCTTCACTTTCCTATATATACAACACTACTATTGTTGCGGCATTTCAACAAGCATAATTGCATAAGTACGCTTTCATTCTTTACTCTTTTTTTTTTTTTTGAGAGCAATAGTCGAAGGATATGGGAGGTTGGACTTTATTTGGGCATCACCACTCACCATCATCTCATGATCACCATCATCATCATCAGCACCACCACCACCATCATCAACATCACCATCATCATCATGGTTGCTTTGGCATTGGATTTGGTCATGTTCACCATGATCATCACCATCGTCATGAATATCGTCATGATCATCATAAGCATTATCACCACCAACATGATGGTAAACATTATCGTAACTATTGAAAAGATGTCATCTCTGAATAATAAAAAAAATGTTATGTTTTCACATAATATGTTTGTATGTAGTACTATTGAAACAGTAGGACAACCGCTAGGTGTATTAAAGTGTCTTGATAATAATAAATATAATGTCTTGGATGTTTAAATTATATATGTATAATACTTCATGGGATGTTAAATATATTTTAAGTCATTCTGTTTATTAGAATGTGTGAAGATCTAACTCTTAATAAACGAGGAAGGTTTCATTGCCTTCATGTACGCATGCTCAAACTAAGCATTTGTATAAATCATGATCAAAACATTGGTTCCCGAAATAGACAAGGTGCATATTTGTGCCACTTCCACAACAAAATATTTATGTCTCATTAGTCTCAAATATGTGCACCATTTGTTGGGGTCCAATTCAAATTCTATAATCATATGTTATTGATACAAGATTTATATAAAGTAGTTACCTTTATCCTATCTATAATTACGGTAGTAATTTTTCAAAACTTCACTTACAGGAAATGATTTTAACTATATTTCACCAGTAGTGACAACGATTAATTGCAGTAAAATTTGAAAGTTTACGTGATCGAAAAATTGAAAGACAATTTACTCTTATGTTTGTACATTAAGAGATGAATCTAACCCTATTTATGTAAAACAAAAGACAATTATGCCCCTTATGTTAATTTCCCAAATGTTCGATTAACGTCTCCTTTCATCCCTCGTCGATCTTCTTTAATTAAACTCAGCAACAATTGTTCCTTTTTCATAAACCCTAACCAAATCTTATAGTTCACTCATGGATGTTGAGAATGCTGAATGAATTTGTTTGAGATGACGTTTGAGGAAGTTAATAATCTCTAATTAGCGACTAAATTCTCTGGGCTTGTTCAATGAAAACTTGAAGTATTTTGAGCAATGGAACCTGGGTATGTTAGGATGGTGAAATTGTTTATTCATTATCAAAATTAAGTTTTCCTTGGAAAATTCAAAGAAAAACCAATACATGAAAATTTAGGGGGTGGGGGGTGATAAAATAAACCTACAACTCCGGTGAAGAAGGTAAAAATCATTTCCCAAAGGTGGAATATTGAAAAGTGTTGGGTTTTGTGGCCCATTAGATCCTCGGCGGGGTCTAGAACAAGAGAAGAATCGGCAAAGTGAACCGTATGGGGATCGATTCGCTTTTGATTCGTCTCTGTCGGACCATTCCCGAGCCTTCTAAGGGACTTCGGAATAATCGGCAAGAATAAACATAAGGTGGTGAAGGCGTTCAAAGGCTGGAAATGCGCGTGCCTTCTCTCTTTCAACCATAACTTCTTCAATACAACTCCAATGATTTGCAAATTTTGGGAGCTTAAAGTACACACCGAGAACTTTCCATCGATATTTTATGGGCCTAAAACAGAGCACGGGTGAAGAAGTTATGCGCGTTTGAAGTCGGTAGAAAAAAAATGCCAGAAGGACGCCGCACCCGTGATGCATGGGGTTGCATCCGCGACCTCCTTCTGCCAGATGCTGACCACTGCATCCAGAAGGACGTTGCACCCGTGACGCATGGGGTCGAACCCGCGACCTTCCCCTGCCCGGCTTGCTGCGATACGTGACTTTTGTGTCCAAATGCTGTGTTTTGTTTTAATTTTCCCCATTAGTATAAATACCCCCTCCCCCTTTAGCTTGTTTGTCAAGATAGATTTTGATGATGAATGTTTAGGAATTAGACTCAAGAAAGTTCCTCCCATTTGGAGAGTTGTAATTGTGGGTTTTCAAACCCTAATCAATTAAGTTAATCCTTTGGTGGAAATTGCTTTGTGATTTCTCTTCTTGTGAGTGGGTATCCTTTCTCCACTCTTTGTAAGATTTCTTGGATGTTTCAAGACTCCTTGCTTGTGGAAGGTCCTTGTGCTAGAGACTGAACATCTTAGTTCAATTAGGTGAGATTTCTCTCTTTAGAATTGTCCATATCTTTTAATTTCATGTTTATCTCCATTAATCCAAAAACCCAAAAAAATTGGGTTGTAGTGTTTATGAGTTCTATGGGTGGATTTCCATCATCCACATGCTAAGTTTAAACCCTAGGCTTCCGCGCATCCTCTCCATTTGGTATCAGAGCTAGGTATAAAACTCATAGTTTGTTGGAGATTTCTTGTTTTTTCCCGGAATTGTTCTTGTTGTTGTTTGGTGGTGAATTTTTTGTTTTCTTGGTTTTGTGGATTGTATGCAAATATAGGTGCTCCCCATTCCCTTTGATATCCAAGAGTGTTGGAATACATTGTATTGTGTTTGTATTTGGTGATTTTGATGCATATTGGAGCTTTGCGGTGAAGTTGGAAAATAGTACCCGGAAGGTGTTCGATGAAATGTCAATGTGAGAAAAACACAAAGAACCCTTAGTTAAACACTATCCAACTACAAGAAAACCCCCAAACTCCACAAATTTTCCTCAAACATAATCCGTCACTTCATCCCTTATTGTTGGGTGTTATTGTTGTTCTTGGTTGTTGATTGAATGGTTGGAAGTAGTATTGGGTTGTGTTGAAATTTATTTGTTGGATTTTGTTGAGTTGGTGGTTGTGTTAGTGGTTGTTTTATTGGTGGATGTTGTTGGTGGTGGTTGTGTGCCCGTCCGAGTTTGTTCTTCTTAGTGCATTCCCCGTGTCGGTTTCACCCCATTTTTCATTCACAAAATTAGCCTCGCAAAAACCTCCTCAAAATTTCCTAGTTATAAAAAAACCCAAACCTTCGTTCGCTGAAATTGTACACCCCACAAAAAAACCAAGCTTAACAAATGGCCTCCATGTCCTATGCTTCGGGCAAACATGATGTCCTTTTTTCCCTAAACGCAAACCCAAACCCAAACCAACCTTCGAGGAGGCTCTTCAACGTATCGAAGATAAGATTCGAGAAGTTCAACGTCGAATGGGTGACTTACTCCATGCTGTGACCCCTACGCAACTAGAGTCATTGAAAAGGAATCGTGGTATTTCAACTCAGTCTCCTATAACTCACCATAGCGGCTATTCGAGGTATTTTGATGATTATTGATATGGTGGTACTCGAGGAAGAAGAATGGAGGAGAAGGTTACTTCATGGCCTTCTAGGAAGGGAAGTGCTCACTCTTGGAGTAAGACTTCATCCAAGGGAAGTCGAACTTCCAAGCTACCAAAACCATTTTCCCAAGCTCCTAAGGAAAGTGCGGAATATCTTCGGAAGCTCAAGGGTAGAAAATGCTTCACATGTCGGGTTTATGGTCACTACCAAGCCCAATTCCCCACGAAGATGGTTGAAAGTTCCAAAGTAAGTGAGGTAGCCACACCGGAGGCTCCAAAGACTAGTGTTGAGGTTCGCGCGCAAGAAGGGGAGAGCACGATTCCTAGGCGATCCTTTATCATGACCAAGGATTCCCGGGATAACTCTCAACGGGAGAACATCTTTCGAACTCGGTTCACCATCGGCGAGAAGGCAGCCAAGGTCATCATCGACGGTGGGAGTTGCACCAACTTGGCCTCTACCTACATGGTTGAGAAACTCCAATTGCCGGTCTCGGCTCATCCTCAACCGTATAGCTTGAAAGGGCTAAAAGATGGCGGTGACTTCGAGGTAACCCAACAAGTCTTGGTTTCTTCCTTCGCTTGGTATTATGAGGATAGTGTTCTTTGTGATGTTGTCCCCATGGATGCTTGCCATTTACTACTTGGTAGATGTTCGGCTGCGTATTTTTGGGTTTTTGAGAAGTAAGGGTTGTCGATTCCACAGGGATGAGTGTTAGGCTTGATAATGGAATTGGTTTGGTTGAGGGGTTTTCAAATGCGGAAAGTAGTAAATAACGTAAAGAAAGCAATTAAACTAATCTAGACATGGATTCATAATAACAATAAGCAAGTAAGCATGAAAAGATGAACTAAACCTAATTTCAACAAGAAAATAAATCCCTAACTAAGAAAGCAATTAAAAGCAATAAATGACAAAACTAGAATGGACAATGAAATTGAGAACAAGAAATTATTACACACCCGACATTTACCCTACCTGATATTTGTGGTAATAATTTTTACACACCCGATATTTGTGAAATAATTTTTACCTTACCTGACATTTAGTGTTCATATATTTAAACCTCCTAAGATATTCTATAATTGATTTTTGTTGAATTTTCCCCGCGAACATCAAAAAGATAACTATGAATTGACTTTTTTACCCTTGACATTAATTCATATAACTTTAAATTAAATATGAATTGACGTTTTTACCCTTAATATTAATTCATATGGCATTTAAACTCCAAACTTTTCTCTACTTTATTTCTTCAAAAACCCAACCCCTCCCCATTATGAAAATGAAAAGGTCATTTAAGTCATTTCCTTCTGAATGTTAGGGACAAAATGGTACATTCATATAGTCATATAGGGGCATTATGGTATTTTTCACATTTTCGATAAGAAGTAACCGGATTTAGCCACTAAAAATTATTTTCACTAAATGTCAGGTAAGGTAAAAATTATTTCACAAATGTCGGGTGTGTAAAAATTATTACCACAAATGTCAGGTAGGGTAAATGTAATTTACTCCAATAAATGACAAAACTAGAATGGACAATGAAATTGAGAACAAGAAATTATACCTCCAAAGCACGAAATCTTCACTCTAATCTTCAACCTTCACTTGGATTTTCCCCCGAACAAACAAGAAAATTGTGAATTGGATTACTAGTAATCCCCAAATTCTCACTTGAAAGTAGAATTTGTGACCCTTAATCCTACTCCTCACTAAAAGTTGGATTGGTGGTAACTAGCACTAAAAAACTTGAATCAAAGCATCAATGGACATTAGAGAGAGAGAGAAGAGAGAGAGAGAGAGAGAGAGAGAGAGAGAGAGAGAGAGAGAGAGAGAGAGAGAGAGCAAAAGCTTTGTAAACTACTTGAATTGATATTGCTGGAAAGAGAGTTGAATACAGATTGCAAGAAATCTAGAGAAAGCTTGAAGAACAATTAAAGGCTTAATGAAAGATTAAAGTAAGATAAAAGAAATACAATTAAACCTAATTCTACTCTAATCCTACTCCTAACTAACATACTAGATGATACCTAAGATGATAATAGTGCTGAATTACATGAGGTATTTATAAAAGGAAAAAAAACACAGCCAAAACCCTAAATTAAGCAAAGCAGTGCACGTTTTGCTTCCGCAGATTTCGACCGGTCGCGGGCGCGACACCACTCTGCCCCTTTTATCCGTCACTCGCTCAACGTCTGTCGCGGGCGCTAAACCCCTCTGTCGCGGGTGCGACATGACCTGTAGCGGGTGCGACGTTTGTCTGCCCACCTTGCCTTGGCTGATGCATTGACGCCCCAGAACAGTGTCACGGGTGCGATCAACAATGGCTTGGGTGCGACCTGCTTCTGCCTCCCTCCCTTTGCTTCATTCGTTGGGTTGTAACGCTCGCTACAAGCGATGTAGCGGGAAACCCGAAATACACCGAACCTGAAAATTAGCAAGTCAAACCCGACCTGCTCGTTTGACTCGAAAATTTGACTTTTTAAGTTCAACTTTATTAAAATTTGTGACTTTTCATTTTTTAACTAATAAACTATAAGCGTAACTTATTTATTTGTTATTTATCAAATTAAGTTAAAATAGTTACAATAATCTATCGTTAGTAGAAGATAATCATATTTTATTATGTATATTCTACAACAAGTAGTATTTAAAGACCATTTTTCAAAAAGAAAAAACAGAAAAAGTCGCAATCATAACCCGTTGGGTTGACCCAAACCGAAACACACCGCATGTATTTACCCGAACCTGAAATACAACTGACCCGTATTTACCCGAACCCGATATACGACCGACCCAAAACCCGTCCGCCCGACCGAATTGACAAGTCTACTCACCAATATTTTCCCAACTGTATCCCGAGAGAGAAAGATTGTGAGTTGTGAGTGAGAGAGAGATTTGTGTTGTAATCTCCTCTGTTGTGGATCGCATCACACCCTGTGATAGTGATCAGGTTGTACTCATCATTTCTCATAGTGTATTGTTTTCTGGCTATCGGCGTCCGTAGGTTTTTCTCCGATTTCTTCGCTTTCCCACGTAAACCTGGTGTTCATTTTATCGCTTATTTTCGGTTCCTGAATTTTGTTGTAATTTCCGTCATCTCAATTTATTTATTTCGTTGCCGTTGTCACCTTGCTATTTTTCTCAAACAAGAAGTTATTACAACAAATTGCAATTAGGATAAGGGTAAATTACTCATATAATCAGAAGTCATCTCCTCAGCTTATTCATAGTAAAATTAAGGGAATCCTCCTCCACAACTACTAGGTCATAAATATATTAATATTGTTATTACGTTCATCAATGTATTCAAATTTATCATTAGCTGTAGAATTCATTAGTTGATCAATTGTGCTTTTTCAATTACATGTCAAAATCTAAATTGCGGGTCAAGTTTGTCCTTTCCATTTATACCTCTACTGTGTGGCATTTTGTATTCCTTATTCTTCATTTCATTCTATCGTCATGAAATTCAATATAAACAAAACCATTGAGGGAATTGTTAGAATCTCAAAGTGGTGTTAGCAAGAAAAATAATAATAAAGGCAATAACAAAAATAAAAAAGATACACATAGTTGTAACATGGAAAAACCAAGATTGAGGAAAGATACACGAATGATGCACTCGATTTCAAAAGATTACAATGTGTTAAATCAAAGATTCCCCGTCTTTAACTATTTCCCTTGATCTCTCAATGAGTTTTGAGTCCCAACAAAGACTCAATACTCAAAGTTGATCTTGCGTCATATAACTCACATAGAGATACAATCTCTTGTGGTGTAACGATGAATCTCTCACTTCCTCACAATACAATAAAACTTTGCACCCTAGGGCTTTATTCATAATAATGGCTATACAACTAGATCTAGGGTTTAAAGACCTCTTTCCCTGCTAAGCAACTCGTCAAGTTGGCAAATAGAATCTAACATTAAATTAAATTAGGAAAGTATTAAACAAAACACATAAGAATTTCACCACCATCTCATCAACATGGCCGATGTCGCTTCTAACATGAACCACATTTAGGAGTGACACGATCCGTGTCAGGTATAACATGGCTTATGTTGGTTCAATGCTTCCTTTTCGCAACACCCTACAATACTACTGTAGAGTCCAAAAATGTCCACGTTGCACTTAAATGCACTTAAGTTCTCTTAAACCCACCTATATTAATTGGGGATCCATAAAAACCCTAATAATCTTGAATGTTGATACCAATTTCATTTGTATCATTCATTGATCATCACCATGCACAATATATCCTCGAATGCACTAGTGCATCCAACATTATATAGTTCAACAAAGATTAATAGATGTCTAATTTAACCTTCCATCAACTCGTTTATTACAAACATGCTCTCAGCTAACAGTAACCCTACAACTTTGACATATGCACCCCCATTGAGAACATCAACTGCGAAAGTTTCAGAGTGAACCTTTGCCTCTTATTAAAGATGACGATTGCCTATGCAAGTTAGGTGCACTCTTTCTATGATCATTTGTGCTCGAAGCATCCGTCGAAGCCCTCGTAGCTTCTGATACCTTTCTCTTATTAGAGAAGCGCACTAACCTTTGACGAGCTGAACACGAATGATAGTATGATCAATGGCAAAATATAATCTCCTCAGCTTGTCACCATTTGTAGTAGCTAGAGATCCCTTCTTAACATTCCAACAACCATCCCCAAATTTCGTTATGAAACCTTCATCATCTAGTTGGCCACAAACACAGGATTCTTGGTTAGACTTGGGATATAACGAACATCCTTTATCATCTAGAAGTTCTGATGTCTATATCACCTCTTCCTATCACCTCTAGACTATGAGTATTTGCAAGCCTCAACTTGCCAAACCTCTTACCTCAGTCGATCAGAAAACTAAGAAAGAAATTTGTGCTAAATGAAGAATTAAAGGAAGCAACCAATCTATCACCCACTGCTTTTCTGGTTCATCTATACTTACAGTCAAGGCATTACTCAAATCCTCAATGGAATATATATATATTTTTTATCATGGTCATTAACGATGTTCTTCCCTTTGCCCTTTGTGGTAAGACTATTCCTACGAAAGTGACCTCTATCGCCACAATCTCATCACAACACATGCTTCAAGTTTTGACTTTTGGTTAGACCGAGTCCTACTGATTGACCCCTACTGTTTCTCCTACCCTTGATCGACAAAGCACCTCACCCGAAGATTCATTAGAATTCTTGCTACAAATGCTTTCACTTATAGTAGTATCATACGTCTCATCAAACTTTATAGTACCTAGCCCTTTAGATGTACTAATACCATATGCAAACATATTCCAAGACTTAGGTAAGGTAGGTAGTAGAATATAAGTTCTAGTCACATAATTAAAACTAAATCCAATAAAAGACAAATTAGACAAGATCATAGTAATCTCATTAGTATGATAATGCATATCACCAAGCTTGTACATCTCAAGATCAAATAAACTTTGCAACATATATACCTTACTCGCCCTTGATTTCCTATATATGTTCTTCAGGGCATTTCACATGTGTCTCAACATTTTCTATTCCATTATGTTGAATGCCACATTTCTTGTCAACGTCAACTTTACCATACTGAGCTTCTGGCGATCAAGAAGTTCCAACTCTTTCAGGTCCATCTCTTTAGCTCACCATCCACTGCCATATGCAACTTTTTCTGATAGAGCACGTCCACAATTTGCATCCTCCAGAATGCGTAGTTTGTCCCATCAAAAGCTCTCATCTTTGCTTTCTCGCCTTTCATTACTTAATAGCTTGTTGATCGACAACACCAAACATGTGCTTTGATACGAGTTATTAGGATCTTGTACCGCTATTGGCAACACAACAATAATAAAATTAATAACAAAAATAAAGCTTCACACATGTTTTTAACGTGGAAAAAGTCAAATCGAGAAAAAAAAAACCATGAACGATGCACTCTTATAGGATTACAATGCTTTTAATCAAAGACTTCCTGATCTCCAACAAGCTCTCTCGATCTCTCAATGAGTTTCAACAATGACTCAACACTCATAGTCGATCTCGCCTCACACAACTCACACAAAAATAAAAAGATTAGAGATCCAATACCTTGTGACACAATAGAGAACTAGCTTTAGACTTCCCGTGCGATACATGATAAATTTTTTTTATTAGTTTAACTAATTTATTTTTAGGAGTACATTATGAATGTAGAAATAATATCTTAGGAAAAAATTTACTATCATAATATGATATATTTTTCAAATGTAAATATTTCTTTAGTACATTTTTTTTATTTATATAGTTGTGAATATAAAAATTTATGTATATAGCCTGTGATATGCTTATTTTATAATGGTCAATATGAGGAAAAAAAACTAAAACAAATTTTTATTATGTAAATTAAGAGTTTTAGTTTAAAAATATATATTCAAAATAAAAAGGGATATTGGATGAAAATATACTGACCTTTGGGGGTATTGGATTGTAATTTACCGACCTTTACTATTGGACAACAATATCCCTGACCTTTATACTTAGGTGAGATTATTAAACCAATAGTGACTAAACGAGTGGTGGTTGTCTCTGTGCTGACGTGACAGGCGAAGGGAAAATAACCAGCCCTTCCCCAGTAGCCCCGTTGCCCCTCCATTTCTCTCACTAACTCACGCTAAAAAAAAATCGGCCCCAACACAATGATTAAGGGGGTGGTGAACCGGTCTTTGTACTGATGTCGCACACGACCAACCAATGTCTTGTAATATGGATTAGTGAGAAAAGTGGACGG